>OY740770.1:90784300-92001800 GCA_963513935.1 Aphrophora alni
AATGGATCACATGTTATTTTTTTACCCGTCGTATCCTGTTGTAATGTTTATCCTCTATAAGTTATTGTAAACATTAATCTTAATCGTCGTCAATTCCAATTAATAATGCATTCAATTTGTTGCCAATGAACAATTAACTACTTAAGCTATTATAATATACACGTGTCGTATGTAAAATTTTCAATTCAAAATTTATCTTTGTGGTATATTATAACACATCTTACTATATAACATATTATACGCACGTTAATCATGACAATGTTAACAAAATAAATAACTTTGAAAAATGTAGATTTTAACTCTTTCTTTAATTGCAAAATTAAAACTAAAAAAATCATTTACAATAAAAAACAATTATCTTACAAACTTGATGCACTTAATAATTTATTATACAATTAACATCTTAGTCTACTACTTATTCTAAGTGCATAGATAAATACAAGTTACTTATTCTAAAATGTCCTTATCTAAAATAAAGAAATAAGCGTATCCTTTTTTTTAATATAATTTTTATTTTAATTATTTTGATAAAATGCTCCGGCTAACTGAAATTTATTATTATTTATTACCTTATTTACTTTCTCTTTACGGGTTCGTTAGGTTCTTTTGTCACTATAATTTACTAATAATATAAAATAAAATTTGGTGGTAGTTTGTCTAATTGAATTGTCCATTAATTTGTACTTATCGACTCTGAAGTTGTATTGCAGTTCCATTGTTCCCGGTTCCTTGAACGTGGTTCTCGCGTCAACTGCAGATGGATTGATTTGCCTTAATCTTTTCGACGAATCCTCTTTTCTTCATACACTTTTATTTTCACACCCTTTTGTGACGACGATTACTTTTTAATTTATTCTATGATTATTCCTGTTCAAACACTTTTCGAACTAAACTATTACTCACAAACTTTTATGACGACGACTCTTTTTAACATATAAAGGACGATTATCTTTTAATTATACTTCGAAGATTATTATTAAACACTTGTACAAAACGACGAAGTTACTGTTTACATTCGACGGTTGATTTCGGCTAAATCTTTCACAATTTTTTTTTCTTTTTGCTACCAAGAGAAACGCTTTTTCGGGACCACGCCTTCCTCAATAAGTTCGGCACCAAAAAGACCCCTTGCGCTTCTCTTCTTCCCTAATTTATAATTTTTATTTTGAAACTGCTTTATTCCGATCCTCTGACTTTATTGGCTTATTTTAAATCTTTTAGGTTACTTTAGAAATGATGCAATTCCTTTCATTGGTCTTTCAAATAAATTCGGTTGAAGGCATTGAACTTTTTAATGCTTTATTTTACTCCTTGGGGTCACTGACTGACTTTAGAATCATTTTTGCTAGCTGTCAACCCTTTCAACTCTTCACATTTTATGGCCTGTTGAGCACCGACCTTTTGGAAGCGCTCTATTTCGTAACAATATCATAAATAAATGAATGCTATCATAACATATTTCATATCAAGTACAATAATTTATACATTTGTATATTTACAACCCTTTAAAAAAATTATGAAACAACCTAATTTTCATATCACAACTCCAGACGCTTATGAGTTAGCACACTACAGTACGGTTTTGAAGTTATCCATGTTTAAAATAGAATATGGAAACGCCTAAGTAGTTTTGTAAGGAATTACGTAAAACTTTATCTGGAAACATAAGATGATAAATGTGGCTTACCACGTTATGCCCTGTGTTGACTTTGGCAATTTAAATAAATACGAGGCATTTAACAGTATATAGATGGGAAGCTGAATTATGGCCTGACTATATTACTATTTTGCTCCATATTTCAGTAACTTGTCATTTTTTATAGCTAAATGTGTCATTCAAATGGAATGCTGATGATAGACTAATAATAAAGTAAATTGAGTCTTTAGTGATCAAAATATTTGTAAAGCTGTGTCAAATATTACTTACTATGTAGAAAATGTGAGAGAGAGAGAGAGAGAGAGAGAGAGAGAGAGAGAGAGAGAGAGAGAGAGAGAGAGAGAGAGAGAGAGAGAGAGAGAGAGAGAGAGAGAGAGAGAGAGAGAGAGAGAGAGAGAGAGAGAGAGAGAGAGAGAGAGAGAGAGAGAGAGAGAGAGAGAGAGAGAGAGAGAGAGAGAGAGAGAGAGAGAGAGAGAGAGAGAGAGAGAGAACATCGACAATTATTATTTGAGAGTATGTTAAATGCAAAATATACGAGATAAGTTAACGTGGTTCCATTAATTATAATATGTAACAGCTCACAACACCATTTAAACGTTGACATACATTAACATAAATCGTTATGATAGTTAGTATTGGTATGTAATTAACCAGAATACAACTTTTCTTTTTTCCTAGAAGATAGACAACATTGATAGAAGTAGTACAATTCAACTAAGTGAAACATCCTTAGGATATTGTTCATTAAGCAGATATTTATACTTTGTCATAATAACTGTGTATGATATCATAAACTATTCTTTGCTGGTTTACAGATAAATAAAAAATATATATGTATATCTGTAAAGAAAAGCTAAATTTAACCTGAAATGCATTATAAAATATTATATTATATTCCATATATATATATATATATATATATATATATATATATATATATATATATATGGCAAATTTTGGTTACTCAATCCAGACTATCGCTTCGTGCTTTGCTCTTATGTTTTATTCAGTATAAAATATGAAAACTTATTTTATTCAGAATTTTCAGTGAATTTAAAACACAATTTTATTCTTGAAATCAAAGGTTCAATTTATACCTGTTTTTTGATACAAGGTTTCTTAAAATTTAATCGTTACGTTTTCAAATATTAAAATAAATTCATTCAGTCATAATCTTAAGGAAAACTTTACATTACGAGATAAAGGAAAATACCTTCCGTTATTAAGCCCTATATTCATCATTAATTTACGGCTCATATATCCTGGGTTATATATATATATATATATATTTATATATATGCCAGTAATTTAAACCAATTTATTATAATGTATGGTGCGATTATTGAAAGAAAAGTTATTGTTCGACATTTATTTCGTCAAAATGAAATTCTACTAAGTCATATCAACAATCGTGTAAGTAGCCGTCAAAATCGATTTAGATGCAACCCCAAATGAATGAAAAATACCTTTAATCTGGTTTACTTTTTTTGATGTTTATTTAATTGTTACTTATTTATGAGTTTATTTACATGTTAAAAATCTAAAATATAAAAAAAGAATATATGAGGAAAATGTGTATGATAATGTTTTTATATAATTAGCAATAAAATATCAGGAAATTATTATTATTCAGTAATCTGTACACTTTGATGGGTTTTCATTAGTTTTATTTAGTTGATTAAACAGTTTTTAAGCTTGAGTATGTGCTTCATAAAATAAAGTTCGATGTGCAGGGAATCTTTGACCTTCTTTGAGACTACTTCACGTAAATAATAAATAAATAAACACTTATAGAAAAATAAAAATACATTGAAGTTTTAATTAATATAAATAATTTAACTAATAGTCATAAGAGATTTTAGAATGGGTTTTTCGTATGCTCCATATTAGTTTTAGTCTCATGGCAGTTGACCACAAGATGAAAAAACTACATGGCAACACATTAAATAAAATAAGAGCCAAACTTACTCGGTTTCAGTTTTACTGTAAAATTTAGTATAAGCGTAACCATCCAGTAGAATATCTCATGAATTATATAACTGTATCGCCTTACAGCTTCCGTAGTTTTGTTACATGCTGCTTATAGAAATATTATTATAGGTCGATAACAAATTAAATTTGTATTTTCTGTAAAATGTTTATTATTAATATATTCGCTACATTTATTTTTACCCCTTTTACAGTGGTATGTTCAAAGTTAAATAGACTCAACCATTAAGGAACCATGGAATTTACTGCAAGAAGTACAAAGTTAAGGTAATTATTCACTTAATATCGTCCTAAGTGCAGGTTGAAGTAAAAGCAACCCTAATCTCTTTACCGTTAAAATTAAATTACTTTAATTTTCACAAATATAAACACCCCATTACAAACCAGGGAACTCTATCTACATAGACATGTAGGGGAATACATTTTGAATGAAATGAAAAATGTTACATTATGAAGGATTTTGTGCGATTCAATAAATGTTAAAACTTAAGTATTATATAAATTAAAATGATATAAAGCCCACCATTCATGTATCTATTGCAACTTATTAAAATAAATAAAAAAATGATACATCAAATTTAGTTCGTTTTCGAATAAATAGACAGATTTTTTTATTATACATATATATATATATATATGTATAGTCGATCGTTGGGTTTCACTCCAACCACCTTGCCTACCAGGCGGCATGATGAGTTGGTATTTTGTGACCGTAATCGTCTTTCCTTTATATCTCCCTCTTCCTCCAATACAAACTGGATTTGTTTTGAGTGTGTGCTACCTGTCTAGTGTATAGTAATGTTCGTATGACAGCGATCAAAACAAGAAGTGAACTTGTTGAGTGAGATCGTGGTTAGAACTTTAGCTGTACTGAATCTGGAGTCGAATTCGTAGAAGTTTTGAGTACCAAAGTTGATCTCGGTACAGAGTGGTATTGTTTTTTTATAGGATTTCTTCTTATTTTTTTCTTTATCACGTATATTTTTTTTTTATAAAAAAAGGTATGAAATATCATAGCTACGAGTAGGAGTAACGAAAACTAACCAAAGGATTAATAATCTTTGCAGGAGATTTGGTACGCAGTAAGATGTGTTGGGGAAAGCGTCATATCCGATGGAAGGCTACAAGGAAATCATCGTTAGTCTTGTGTTTGAAGAAAATTGGGAACTTGGCTAGGAACAGTTCGTGCCTGAAAATGTTCTTTGTGTGGTAAGGGTGGTTATTGTTTGTAAACTCCTCTATGAGCGCTGTCCTAATGGGTCTTCGATTTGTTTTTTGCTGTCAGGCGCTTGCGGATGTTTTAGGTTGGTTTACACGGATAGTGAGGTACCTGTTTGGCGGGTGTAGAGGCGAGGACGAATTCAGGTAGTATATATATATATATATATATATATATATATATATATATATATATATATATATATTTATTTATTTATTTATTGTTACAATAAAAATGTAATAAGATTCGCATTTCTTATTACTTTTACTTGATTTATTTCTTATTTAAACGTAAATTGTAAAATTTATTAATTAAAAAAAGAAAATGTAACAACATAATATACGTATACAGGGACAGGGGAAGACGTTAATTCAATTCATCCAGGAATAAATGTAGGATATCAACAGATTGTACTAGATTTTTGAATTCATTTGTTTATTAAACGCTAAATATACAAATATATGCAATTCATTTTCGACACTACAACATAATATATTATCGAATGGAAATACTACAATTACCAAAGGTTAAAATTCTTATCGACTACACAAAAAAGAACCTTTCTTAAACCATTGTTTAATATCGGCCTTATAGTCACCCACAATAATAATGGTTCCACCATAATTCTAAGTAGAGCTTTATAAATTAACAATTAAAAACCTGTTACATAGAGAGTGATGCGACATGTCGATTGACACTGCCTTTTACCCGGAAAAAAGGTACAATTAAATTTCAAAAGAGTTGTACCGTTTTCAAGAAATCAGTGGTTTAGAAATGTAGGATTCGACTTGAAAGTTGAAATGAGAAGATAGTCGTGTTTCATGTCAATTAACACTGCCTTTCCCCCTTTATCAGAACTAATTGATATCTAGCAAGTGTTCAGTAATGACTTTAATTGTGTATGAATTGTTACTCAGTAACACTGTATATATTGTGCGACCCAGGATACCAAACCTTCATTTAACTCGGTCCCATCGTTCAGAGGATTGCACATATAGCAGACCGTAGATAGTCATTATTTAAGATAGAAATATTTTATGAACTTACTTGATCAGATATAGATTCGCTTACTCATTCTCTATATGAATTAGCCTACACCTGAGAAATTAAAACTTGCAAAAGTATTTAAAATAAAATAATTGTGATATTAAGTTATTGTTGAAACTTAGTAATACTGATTGTTGTTGTTTGTTTTCGTCAATTCTATTCTATTATTTTAAATTCATTATTTATTTTTATTATATATTTTTTTAGTAAATCTCTTAATAATTTACTACTAAAATTATATGAATAAAATTAATTACAAAATTTTAATATGCAGTTCATTATTATAAGTCACTGTAAGAGATTATACATGTATAAAATCGTATCATTAAATATTTGTCACATTGTACATGAAGTAAAAAAATATATATTTCCACGTTATCGGTATTTGAGTAAACTTTCTAGAACATGTCTCCACGGAGAACTAATTTATCATGCACCCAAAAACAGGCAAAGCATTATCCATGAGAGATTTAAAGCGTTTACGCTAATGGCCGGCCATTATCGTACATGCAGATGACGAACCCCAAATTACCCTTTAGTCGTATATCAAGTATACTTAAATGTAAATATATAGAAAAGTTTGTAACATAATCTCAGTTGAAATAATTTAAAGAAGGGTGGAATAATACATTCGTTAATTTATATTTGTAGAGTAACGTTAATTTTAAATAATATTAATAAACAATATATTAAGGTAAGTAAAAAGCCACTTTAGATATATTATTGCATCTGAATTTTAAATTAAATATATGATTAATTATGAGATAGTTATTTAAAAAACTCTTCAAATTGGTTTTATACTAGAAGTAACTTTACGTAGTTTTATAATTTTTTTCGTAAAGTAAAATTGCCGTAAATAATCTCACTATCCTTTTGGAATTAACCCTTACTCTTATGGAGATGTGTTTTCAAGTTTTCAAAAACCAATCAAACAAAAATTTTATATTTAAGAGGAGAGATAAGAATAGAATAGATAAACACATAAACAATGTTTTTGTAAGCATATTAAGATATTATAAAAACACATAAATATACACATGAGATAAAATTAATATACATTACTTGTACTGTATACAGAGATGTAAAATTCAGAGAGATTACGATATAACAATTCAATAGAAACATTTCATCTTAACTATTTATGCTTTTATATACATATATTTAGTTAGTTTATTCAGAGTCAATATTAACGACTTATCTTTGATAATTGATTTAAAGCGTTTTTTTATACACGGGTATTTTGTATAAAATTAGAGTGATAAAGCAATATAATTTTATAACTCAATGCATGGCTTTCAAATCATATACGCCTATTGAATTAAAAATATTATTAATAAACCCATTACATAAATAAAAAAATTTAAATATTATTGTCACTTTTAGAAAAAAAAACCATTTTTTATTCAGAGTTCCTACAAGATTTCACTGGATGTTATTTCATTCACAAAACTATTATAGATAGCAAATATGATACAAGTTAATAATTATGATAGTTTTTAGAGGTGCACTTTATTGTCATAGCACTCATAATCTCACAACTGTTCAAATTAAATTACCTTCAAGGACATGTAGATAATAAAAATATAAAAATGATTTAATCATAAAATATTTGTATCGAATGGCATACTATTTTAGTCACAAATTGTGTCATTCACTTGATTCCTCTTAGTTATACAATCAATCATAACTATAATCCGTTAGTCCTTTAGTAATTATCAGAAATATATAGTACAATAATGTCATTACGTAAAAAAATATAACGAAATGTGGTTAATAGAAGTAATTTAAAACAAAGTCTAACTAAGTCTAATAACTATTTTTAGAGAATATTTTAATATTATCTATTTTCATTACAACATGGTCAATTAATACGCCATGAGTAAGATTTACTATTAACATTTACTTTTACGATTTTGTTCTTTTGACTATCTCTGTGCATATAACAAAAACAATTACGTCAGAATTGTCAAATTTATCTCACACTTTTTATACTACTATAGTTAAAATGATGGAAAAGGCCGACAAAACATGACATAACTGCGGAGGAGGGAGAGAAGCATGGGAAAAAAGACCATATTTTCTACATAGAATCTACGCTTGGATAAGTCTGTAATTTAGGGGACAAGATTAAGATCGGCAAGTCCTCTCTGCCACGAAACCATATCTTGTAACAATAATTTAAAAGAAAATACAAATTACAACAAATAATTTAGTAATCATGGAAATCAAGTGATATGATGGATGCATAGTGAATAAAAACGTAATTACTTGGAACATCCCTTTAATTTTTTCTATTCAACATATTTTATTTATTTTTTATGTGAATGTAATATTACAATAGATTGTGAACAATTTTATGTTAGTCATAATAGTAAAACGTAAAAGAAATACAATGTAAAAATGATAGGAGTAAAGGAGAGAGGGGTTTTTCATGTTATAAAATTCCATACTTTAGGAATATTATTATTGGAATACATTATTCTTTATTAATGTAGTAATTGCCTGATTTAATAAGGACAATACATTATCAAAACGTACATCCATAACTGTTTACAAATCGAGTTAACATAACTCGTTTCTTTTTTCATATCTATTTAATATTTATATCCAAAGAAACTATGAAAACTTTAGACCCTTAGGTAATGTTGGTGATTGCTTAAAGTTTTTATCTTTCTCAGCATGACACATCTCACTATTCCCAAATAAATGAACTAATACATTATATTTAAATGACGTTTTAATACCTCTCGTGTAAATATACATAATTATGTCTTGATAGTAGAATTTGAATATGAGTGATAGTAAGTACTATTTACATACGTGTATATGTATGTATTTGGGCATGCATTGTGTTTGAAGTATACATGTATTCATCATTTATATTACATACAAACTTATGAATTATTGTCGCAAAGAGCTTGCTTCCATATGGGTACAATTTGCTATATTAAAAGTAGTATTGTTTTGTTTGTATTGAAATTAATTAAAATTTGGTTTTATTATCAGGGATTAATTTTGATTTTGTACACGTCTAACAAATCTCCTGAGGTTGTACAACGATTTTATAAGGTTTATCTATGATATATTTATTTGTTGTATGAGTGATACTTTTAGTAAGTGATACTATTGAATGGGAGATACAATTGAAAAGGGAGGGAGGGATATATATGTTGTATCATTCAAAGGGGAAAATTTTAACAAGAACGAAGGAGCACTTTGGAACCAAAGGAATGGTCATGTCGAGTGGAGAAATTTAGTTATTTAGTTCGCTCGGTGACCTTGGCCTTTTTTTATCTAACAGTATGTGAGTTAACCATTTACAGACAATCTGTTTAACGTATAACATTAGTTTCCTTTTTTAAAAATGAAAAATAACAATTTGTAATGAAACAATTGATTATTAATGCATATGTATGGATATATGTATATATATATATCCATACATGTGTTAAGTTGATACGCCCTTAAAACAAAAATTTACATAACGTTAATCAAAGCCCCCCATATGTTTTAAATTACAAAATATTTTGGTGAACAAAAATAATGGTAACAATTTGTTAATATTACTTAAGTTACAAAAATAATTGTAAGACTGACTTATTAGAAAATTTTAAAAAAAATTAATTACATGTATATTCTCTGAGTTTGCCAACAAAAAAAGGTTTACATATAAAAAAAAATGTGTTAGAAAATTTTACTAGTAATTGACGTCAATACTTTATAATTTAGAAAAATTAACCACTTTGGGGTTGTGAGGTCCGAAATTGCTAGTTTATCCCTTCCAAGAAAATTTTATTTTATTTTTTGCATTTTAAATAAATTTATAGTTATTATTATTGAAAAACCTAAAGCATTACTTAAACAAATTTCACAACAAGTCCTCAATTAATGAAAATCCATAAATTCCAGTTCTTTGGTTTTTTTCACTTTTACATTGTGAACAATGCTGAAATGTCCTTCAGATGAAATGTCAGGACTTGAGTTGACCTTGAAGTTACAGCTTGAAATTCTAGCTTGTAATTCCAGCTTGAACAAGTATAAGCTGAGAAATATACAGGTTGGAATTAATAAATGATTAGAGACCTTTTACAAGTTTAAACACTTCTGTTCTAGGTTTATAAGTAATATATTTATCTGTAACTAAACTCTGAAACTGCAATTTCTTTGAAAATAAAATGTTATATATGTTAAATAAGTCAATTGGATTTCACATTATAATAACTAGAAATAAAATGAATTGCTATTCGTTTTTTAAAAAAGACTGTTTGATTCTATACTCTTATAATTTACTGACAAGCTAAAGTTTAGTTATAATTAAAAGCAGATTTAAATTTTTACATTTATAAAGACAGTACATATTTTAACATAGTTAACTCAGTAAACTAAAACAGTGACTTTCTTTTACCTGGTTCAAGAGTTGTCAAAAAATGTTTGAAGACGAAGCATGGTGAATGAAGATGAAGTTTTTTTATAAATTTTTAAAAAAGAACTACGCTTATTTTAGTGAAGCTTCTGTATTAAACTTGTCTCTTTTTTTAAGTAACAAAGATAGTACAATCTACATGATGACAGTTAATGCAAAAACATATTTTTTTGAAAACTTTTCGAGGCTATGTCATCAAGACAAAACTCGGTTCCGAACTATCTGTTATCGCCTACGGCAAGAATCACCTGATGCTGTTTTTTGACTTGAACGCTAGGGTACAGCACTTCCCGGCAGTAAGTTTTATTTACCTCAGAAAAAAATACAATGTATAAGCGTCTGACTTATCTTAATGAGTAAGTATTCGAAACTGTTGAAACTTTCCATTATATTAATTAAGAAACAAACAAATAAAGAAAAACTTGATTGTTGATACAAATACTGGTCATTTACGTCATTTTAATAAATAATTAATTTGTTAAATATTCTGTAAACAGTTTTAATGGTTTCCACAAATGTTTTTTACAATATATTTTTTGATGTTATGTAATTTTTTCCACATATTTTAAATAACTATGCTCAAACATATTTTATTATCAAATAAATATTTGATGAAAATAGAATTATCGTATGACTGACTTTCAATGTGTCTAAAGGTTAGAACTCAGAAATAACTCATATTATCATCAAAAACACAAGGTTTACAATACCGATTAATAAATAAAAAAAAAACACTTTTACAAAATCGGCTTCATGCAGCCACACATTAAAGTAGAATCTCACTCAACAAAATAACAACACCAGTCAATAAATTTAAATTTATCATAACCGTTATACAATCTTTTTTGTATTAGAGAAATTGTGTTCATCCTCTTAAACAATATTCTTGTATTCGTAAATATTTTAATTCCATTTCTTATATGTTTCTCTTCTATACACGTTTTTTAGGAACTACACATTGAATGTAAACGACTGTTAAGATAATGACAACTTTGGGACCTAGTTTTCACGCGCATCAAACCCTAATGACAAAACAAAAATTAATGGTGAGCAAAATTTTCTTTATAGATATGGTAAAAAAAAAATGAAGAATAATAGAATAAAACTAGGAAAACATTTTCAGAATTTTTTAAAACAATTTTTGATTATGAAAGTGAATTTAGAAATAAACGTGCATTAAGGTGAAATTATTGTAATAACAGTGGTCTTGGTACAAACAAAAATAATTACAATTATATAATTTTTTAATATTTATGTACAAATAAAACAATCTAATAGTAAAAGTAAACACAAGTGAACACATATAACTTACATCAGCAAGTCTACAATTTTTTTTTTTACGTCCTTATTAGTTACGATTAACAATTGTATTTGAAAGTCAGATTTAAAAAAAAAATATATATATATAAACGCATTATTAAACTATTCACTATATAAATTATTTTTTTTAGGCATACAATCGATAGTATTAACAAAGTTAAAAAAAAGACAAACAGATTTTATAATCAATTATTATATGAGCATTTTGAATTTAAAATATGTCATGTTTTTGTAGTGTATTTGTGACTTTTTGTGATTTCCATGTGCCAATTGATTGTTTAATTAGTCACAACATGGCTTTCCTTGACCTTAAAATAAATGTAAATACCCTAGACACGTTATATTAAAATTAAATATGCAATTGTAAACTTAAAAACATATCACGATAACAATAAATAATAATTTATATTTGTAAATATTCTAAAATTAATTACTGATGCACAATAATATAATTCGTTCACGTAATTGCGTCGGTCATGCTCACACACTTTAAGTTAGCATGTCTGGTTGGGAGACTCATTTTTGATCACGTCAACGCTGGTTATGTTGATCAATTTTTCGGTGCGACTTGTAAAACGATACATCGAAATAAAAATATTCTCTCTTTCTAATATTATACTACACTTGTCTATCTATCATTTTGTGCAACTCTGATAACACTTAGCACCTGTAATTCATAAAATGACATATTGCTATTTATCACAACAGTGTCTTTTGTTGATAAAGGGATTACTGCAACTAAGTTGAAATGACGTCAATCTCAACACCCGTGTTTCCCGTCAAAAGCCGCTTAGCCAATGAATTATCTGACGTGCAAATCGCATTCAGATTGGAGTGGTACATTCATTATTGTTTCATGTATTTTGTGTTACATGAATGTAATGTCCAATTAGGTCTAAATTACTCTTGATTTGTTAATCGTAAGCATTGATCAGATGTTAACATCAATGTTTGGTCACCAAACGATATATTATTATATTTTATTCACCATACAAGATTATATTAGTATTACTGAAATATGTTCGGGGTAACAACTAATCGGTTATATTTTTTTTTAGTCTTTGTCGCTTCTGTTTTTCTTTATGTTTTCAAATTTAGTTCACAACTAGATGAAACAAACCCTTTTACTGGCAATACAATATATTGCTTTTTTTTACTGAACTGTTCTAATTGTTTTTGTCATCAAAATAAGTGTTATTAAACATGACAAGTCAATTATAACTGTTCGCCAATGGTTCCTTCTCACTTTTTCCTTCAGCGATCAATGACACAGAATCATTACATTAAGAATATTTTGCCATTAGTTATTGCAGAGAGGAGGTCTTGAAAAAATGTAATAGTCCTCTTGGACAAAAAATAAGCACCTTCTTATCCTAAAAATATATAAGTTTCATTCTGACCTAAATTTCGAATGATATATTAATACAAACCGTTATCTTGTAAGTTTATCTCATATTTACTCAAACAAGCATAGCTTACCTCATTTATTATCCATAGTTTCAATGGTCTCCAAAATTTAAAGCTCTGTGATTATTTCCCCTAGACAAGTTCATGATTAGGTAATAATAGTTCAAAAGTTCACTGGGCGAACTAAGCAAAGGGGTGTCCTAAGTCCAGGGGTGGTATTTGAACGGTGCTGAAATCGATACATAACTGAATGCATATCAAGAATCGAAACATGTAGAAAACCAACATACACGTCATCCTTATCAATTCACTCGTGTTGCTTAGGGGATGGCCTTAAAAACTTGGTGGTAGCATGGGATCGAAATAACGGAGACATATGTAAGAAAACCATATATTGTGTGCGTAGTGATTTAGAAATAAAGAATGAAAAGTAAGAGGATAGTAACATTCAAGTGGATATTAGTGAACTGAGAATAGAAACAAAAGTAACAATATCCCGATATCGACTATGAAAAAGATAGAAAACCCCCGTTCTAAAATGCAGAAAATTCTATCGAGGAAGTAAAGTCGTTATTGTGTGATAATATCAAAAGAGGACATGTAAGCAAACGAAGTAGAACGATCTGGGGATATGGTGCTTAATCCGCATCATGATTCCTCACAGAGTAGATAGTGAGGCACATCAACCGAATATAGTATATTGAGGCAGCGACACCAGATTTTGATGCAATGAGAAAGGCGAATATTAAAAATAATACGACAAAGTTGAAGTTGAAAACAGGTAAATCATTTACAAAAAAAGCCTGTGAGTAATCTATCAATTTTAGAGCTTGAATACCTAGATTCGATGCTAACAGAGGAGAAAGCTTGTCGGTGGGAACATTAGTGGAATAACGTCGGAATAATCAGCTGGCAACCAAAAGGTGATCTGTGGTTGTAGAGTGAAAACACAAGTCAACTAATGAGTTGTTTAAGTAGCAAATCAAAGAACTGAAACCCTACCAAAGAGTTAAGCTGATAACAAGTCCAGTAAGGAGACTGGTAAAAATGGTAAAGCTATACCTTTGACTCTATCCATATTTGCTTTATATTAACCAATCTAAGATTAGTGCTATTTAAATAAATAATTGTGTTGATACTTCACATAAAAAAGAAATATATTTTCCATAGAATATAATTTATTACAACATTTAAATATTTTCATATAATCGTAATAACACACATATTATATATTACCATGGAGATATATGAGAACATATTATGTTTCAGCAAATATCTCCAAAGGGAGATTAATAAATGTTTAAAAAGTAATTGCCATAACAATAAAAATATTACAGAAATAAATAAGTTTTACGTAAAATTAATACTATCTTATTTTTTTAACACATAATAATTTTTTAAGCAGTATCGATTTGTTTTTTTGTGCTTATTAAAGGGGTTTAGTATGTTTCCTTCTGTACTTTAGTAAATCGCTTTTGAAACACATTTTTTCCATCACTGCTTCAGAAATATGATGGATGCTTGGTGACTAAAAATTTAATTACGCGGAACACCTCGTTAATTTTACACCTGGAGAGATATTAAATATTTCCTTAGAGAATATATCATGGTGATAAATTGTAAAATATTCAACATTGGTTACAGTGAGAGATAAAAGAAATACAATTTTAAAATAATAGTTAAATTACATTTG
This sequence comes from Aphrophora alni, assembly GCA_963513935.1. Taxonomy (NCBI): domain Eukaryota; kingdom Metazoa; phylum Arthropoda; class Insecta; order Hemiptera; family Aphrophoridae; genus Aphrophora; species Aphrophora alni. The sequence continues at coordinate 90,799,056 of OY740770.1, forward strand.
ATATTTTGAAACTCATTCAATATTAAAATTTATATCATAATATATTCTTCTTTTTTTATATAGAAATTATATTGAATATACATATATATTGTAATATAAGAACTATACGATACCAAAACGTATAATAATATATGATTTACAAACCAAGGAAATTATCTCTTTTTGGCCTAACTTATTATAATTTATTATGTGAACATTTATGTAGTATTTAGCCTGTTAGATATTTTTATCGTTTGCTTTTAGTATTAATCTTTGTCAGTCTGAGATATCCTACAATTCAATAATAAATAAATTTAAAATATCATGTATTATTGCAGTTTAGTATCTCTCTTGTAAATATACTTATGTCTTTATAGTAGTATTTGAATGTTTGTGGTAATAACAATAATTGTTTTCGTATTTGTGTATGTATATATTTCTTTCATGAATGTTTGATATAGGCATGTAATTAGCATTTTTACTACATGACTTATTTATTTATTATAAATCATACCCACAAACAGCTAACACCTATGCGGGTACAAGTTTCTGTATTAAAATTACTATTGTTTTGTTGATGAAGATATCATCATAAAATAAATAAGGATTTATTTTTTTGTAATGCCTAAATTTTGATTTTGTTCACTATTGATATTACCCCTTAGGTATAATAAAGAATTAATAATTTTTCTCTATGATATATTTATTATTGTATAAGTGAAACTTTTTGTTAAATAAAATTAGTAATATATGAATTATTTTCTATAGAAAGAATGAGAAATAGAAAGAAATGTTTTTAAAATTGTGTATTAGTTTTCCAATATAACTGATAGAGCGATGGAATCCAATGGTTAGAGAATCGTTTTTCCTCGTGTCGAAAGTTTTTCTTCTTCTATTTATCATGGTACTCGCTGAACGTAAAACGTGTGAATTTAAACAAAACCCACGTTGACCGAAGATATAACCTAACATGAGACTCTAACCTGAGATTATAACAAAACAAATTATGACCACAACCTAACCCATGACCGAGGTTGTGACTTATAATGAGAACTTAACCTAGCCCGAGATAATAGAGAAAATGTTTTTATTACTATGTATTATATTACACATCACACTTAAAATTTGTGATCAACACCTAACTTATGAGAGTAGATGTAACTCAAGACGTAACCCCATAAGTTGGGTCTTAAGTTTAAGACAGTAGAGTTTTTATTTGTATGTGTGTCTGTGTAATGTAAACGTACCAGTGATGTTGTTAACGCCCTAATATTAGAAAGTAGATTTAGGCCACCCCCTTTTATTTTTGTATAAATCACAGCGACGTGGGTTTTCACAGTGCTAGTTTAGTTATAGTTATGTTATTGTGGCTTATATATCACTGAGGATGGCAACTTTGTCTTGAAACGCGTTTGGTTAAGTAAACGTAATTTTAGTGATATCTAGTGTTCGAATTATCTCCCAAGTCAAGCTCAATATTTATGAATAAAAAATATTACACAATAAAATAACACCTCTAAAAGTAATAATTGACTGAGATATTAGTAAAATATCAAAACTAATTGCATATATAATTAGACGTTAAAGGTGAAGTCTGTGGGAGAGAATTACTGTACTCGATATGCATTTTTTTACCTGGCTTCCAATAAAAGAATTATTGTCATTGGTAAAGCCACAAATATAAAGTTTTAATGAATATATTTTAATAAAGCATCAATAAAATAATAATAAAGTTGGTTTGTCATATTAAACATTAGATTATGCCTTTAGGTCCACGAGTAAAATACCTTCACAATAGGTGTTTTTCTCATCCAGCGCTTTTAAAACTTGATGGATAGACTTATGAATACAAATTTAATTAGTTTGAACACCTGTTCGTAACTTTGCACTTAAAGAGTTGTTAAATATTTTTTAATTGCATATAACTTAGCGTTACACTCTAAAATATTTCTCTAAAGCTTATGCAAAAGCATTAGGTAATTACATGCCTTTTAATTATGAATCATCAATAAAAGTATACGTCAATGTGAATACCTTTTTTTTATCTGTGTTTTATAATTAATACAATAATATATTATGCTGTCTAATCTGGCTAACCCGCAAGTATTCTTCTAGATTTTCTCTCCTAAATTATTATATCTTAAATGTAAAAGTAAACAATTTTTTTTATAATGTAATATTTTACTTAGTAAGTACTGGAGAATTGTTCAATAGGTTTTCATTAAAGGTGAAGGATGACTACAAATTATATATAATAGCAGTCGGTCAAAGAAACAAAGGTAGATGTCATGTAATACGATATTAATTATTAAACAAAAAATGATTATTGGAAATGATTAATTATTAATTTTGCTACGCTTTACTTTTATACGTGTTAATTTATTTATTAAATTTACTAATTAAAATTTTCATTGTTCATGTAATGATTGCTATTCCAAAGATTTAAAACCAAACACGTTAATCATAAAGTACAAACAAAAATGTTTAAGACATCAAAGTGCATTAAAATAATTCAGAAATCTTCTACTGCTTTCTATAAAAATCCACAAAATGTCATATAAACGCTAGGCACAATAACTTAGATTACGGGAAAATATTTCTTAATACTATTACATTCAACATATTCTTCGTATAGAGAAAATTATATGGGGTCAAACAGATACAATTTAAAAAAAAAATCGATGTGAATGATTTTCGAACAAAAAAAGGTTCAAAGGATGATTTGTTTTTGTCTGAGTAGTGCTACAGTCCAAAACCGGAACGATTTTGATCATATTACTCGTATATGTTGAATATATTTAATATCTCATATTTCAAGAGTTATTTTACTACCTAAAATTAAGTCAGGATTTTTAATATCTGCCTATTTAGAAACTTCAGATTTTTTCATAATTGGATAAAATTATGTTTTTAAACTTTTTCTCAAACATAACACCTAATGGTAGGAACAAAGCCTAATAATTATCTCCACGCAAAAACCTACGTTTAGGAAGTAACAACGGGTAAAAATAATGAAAACAGAAGGAATAATGAAAATTACCAACGTAATAATGATTCAATTTACCTACTCCATAGATTTAATTTATGAAATATCAATATCAAATATTCGTTCAAGTATTCAAGATAACACATTAAAAGAAAAGTAGGGTTTAGAAAAAATGAAAAATAAAATTATTGTTTAATTTACCAGTCATTTTAAACTCTACTTAAATCCATCCCTAACGATTAACTATCATTACAATTTATGTCAAAAGTAAACCAAGTTTATATCTATATAAATATAAAATATATATGCATTTGTAAATAACACCAAAAGTAAAAACGTTATAAATAATGCTTTTGTTTGAATTTATGTTAAAAATTTTTTTTACAAGATAAAAAATATCAATTTATTAAATAAATAAAAATTGATATCTTCAAATGTGATGTGAAATAGCTTCAAAAAACGAAATATTAGAGGAAAGATTACATATAATATATAACATTACAAACAGTTGGTTACTAGAAACAAAAATAATTACAAATGGGGATAAAGAGGGTCTTATATATATTATCTCTCATAAGTAATAAACGCATAAAGAACATTTCGTGTTGTGAGAAAGGTGATGCCATATTTGTTCACAAGTTATTTTATATGCATTCGCCTTCCAGTGTTGCCACTTGTTTTTCGGTGTGTAGTAATTTGTAGCAATGAAACCCTAATTATGATAAAATGTAAGTAAAATAAAAAGTACCCATGTTATCTAATATTTGATTTGTTTTAATTATTAAAAAAACTCCTCTGTTATAATAATTTTTAACAACAAAACCACTTTCCCAAAGAAATAGTTTAGTTACTACTAAACTAACTAAACAAATTTTCACCAAATTTACGTTCATTAATACGATATAAATCCAAGTCTATCTTATACAGAGTACAACCAAATGAAATGTGCCGCTATTTGTTTTATTTTTGTCATACTATCAGTATTGTTTATATAAATTATTTCACATGTGCGCTATAATCTATTTCAATCCCAAATTCATTAGAAGTGTTAGAGATTAGGAGAATATTTTATAAAGACTGCAACCTGGTTGGTACTTAATGATAAGGTAGAATTTTGGTCAAAATCACCTTTGTTAAAACCATTGTCTTCCTTATGAACACAACTTTCCCGCGCCCTTCCACTATCCCCCCCCTTAGCTAAATAACGGTTCTTCTTTTTGTAATAATATAAGTCAGTTTTCAATATCTTCATTTGTTAAGCTGCCTTGTAAATGCCGTTGCTGGCGAAACCATGGTCGGCAAGACTCGATAAAATTATAGAATTTACTAAATATTATGTTTGTTTTTTCATTAAATAGAGTTGTATCAAGTACCTTCGGACAATAGTGTAAATTGTACAATTGTATTCTTTGATAGATTTTATAATGTAAAATGTTATAAAGTTATTTTTTTCCAATTACTTTAATTATGATGGTGAAAAGAATCTCCGTAAATAGTCTAAAGGAAAGTAATAATACGTAAAGAAAACTTAAGAAAAAATATTGTAAAATTTTATAATGCGAGTGTGAGAAACAAGAAGCACATTATTGTTGGACCCATTTTCGTTTTTATATAATTAATATTTATTTATAAATTTAAATATTTTAAAAAAGAAATCCCATTTAATTTACTTAGTAAAATATTATTTTCCAACAGGGCTCTAATTAAAACAATGTCTGTTTTTGTGTCGTTGTTTATATTTAAGCAACCTAATATTTTAAACCTACAATATATATTTTCTAAATAACAATCCTTTAACAATACGATATTAAATACATGCAATACATACAAATGTCAAATATAATTTCAACGGATCATTTGTTAATTTGTATTGAAAAACACATACATCGATAAACAAAGGATATTCAATGTGCAATTCATAATTTCATAAATTTCAAATAATACATTAATATATTGTCATCTTGTGTTCATTTATCTATTACTTATTTGAATACAGGTTTTTTTCCTATCAATGACAGTTAGTTCCATGTTTACTAGAATTGAACAAAATATAATTTGTATTGAATATAAACTATCTATGCTACATTAACAGGATTTAAGCAAGATAAAAGTAAAGGGATGAAACACATTTTTTAAATATAGGTATTTATTTATTATTATTTATATTATTCCATTTGTAACAGTTATACTTTTTTACTTCCTTAAATGAAACAAAACAATAAGAAAACGACATCACAATAATTACATTGACCTTCTTCCTTACCATGTGGAAGGACTGTAACGTCATACGGCATCATAAATACAATTGCATTTCATTTTTATCTTATATTATTTAAATATTTTTTTTTTAAATTAAGATATTTACCTTTTTTATTTTCGTTGTTGTTAAAATATTGCAAATAACGATAAATTAACAGCTAATGTACTGTCTTTCGAGGTCTATTTCTACATACTTATTTAAATTTTGCAACTAATCTTCCAATAAATACAAAATTATAAAACATTTTATATGCGTCTATAAATCAATCACTATTTAAATAATTTTATATTATTAAAATAATAATTAATTTAACTATCATCTTCAAAACTCGAACGAAATATGTGTGTAATGATTCGAAAATAAAATCAGTACCGTATGATATTATGTTGCAATGTTGTTTTTACAAATTATTTGAATTCATAAATCTATAGTTTAATCTAAACATATCACGTTACATGCAATAACTTTATATTTGTATTAAATCAGTAAAAACAAAAAGATAATTTAAATTAAAAGACCAACTCCAGTCTCTGATGAAGTAGTTATCATTGGAACTTTTTTGTTCTTAACAACTAAAAAACACAACAACAAAATAAAAAAAAAATATGGAAAACCTTAGTTCATGAGTGTTGCTATTATAACGAATAATATAAAACTTTAACTGAGCAAGATAGTATGTTAGAGTTGGCTTACCACTTTAAAAAACATGATAAATGAAATTAAATAAATAGAGGTTATTTGGAATAAATTGTATATAAAAGGCTCAACAATAGTTTTATATGAATAACTATTCTCCTTATATTCTGCGCTCTGTAGAAACGGTTTATAATAAAAAGTAACTTCATAAGTCAATAACTAATTTAAGAGCGATTCATTCAACATTCCGAATAGGAAATCAAACAGTCAATCAATGAAATTCAGTACAGTTGTCAATCCTTGATATTGTAAGTAATTAATATTATCATAAATCAATCGATCAACATTCAATCATTCAATCAATAACTCAACCCGGATATTCTGTCAATCCATGAATTAGTTATTTCAATAGTCACACAATCAATTAAATAGTAAGTCATTAAGTATTTTAAATAATTTTGTTCAGTATTTCATTATTCATCAATAATTTAAACAGTCAGTTAGTTACTCTTACAATAATTCAATCATTAGTCCTAATGCGTAACATTAAAATATTAAAGATAGAATATTCCTGAAACCACGGACATGATGAAGGTTAGGAGTGTTTTATTTTTCTTCAAAAACTACTTAATTATTTTTACTATTTAAATATAACGCTTTAAAAAGTTATTTTTAGGAGAAAAAATATTATTTTTTTTTTTATTTTATTAATTTTAATGTCTGCAAGATAAGGGCAAAATAAATTTGTTTTTAATTTAAGCATGAAAATTCCTTATACTTTGTTATTTGGTGTGAAATTAAAATGTCATTCTAATTGAAATTTTTACAATTTGGTACGTTTTTTTTTTGATGTTTTAATTAATTAATTTTTTAAACGATAACTTTTATAACTTGATGCAGAAGGAGTTATTGAAATTTTTGTCATTTGACTAAATATCTTATGGCATAACCTTCCCTCTGGGGCTTATAAACTCCATAAAATTTTAATAAATGTTCAATTTGCATTATAAAATGTTTTATTATAATACCAATACGTGCTAACTAGCTTTTTTTCTATTTTTTGTAATACATTGAATTAAATAGCACAACTGATACAATTTTACTAGTTAGGTATCTATGTTTTGCTAGAACAATTGCAAAACAATAGAATCATTGCAAAACAAACTACTAAACTTATAAAAATTATTTATTAAACCAAATGTCATATGTTTTTATATATATAATGGTGAAAAATAAAGAATAAATAAGATACCTATCCTTCTAATGACTTTGTCTCCACAAACATATATAACTTGGTATAAATATATATATATATATATATATATATATATATATATATATATATATATATATATATATATATATATACAAAGTTATAGATGTTTATGGAGACAAAGTCATTAGAAGGATAGATAACTTCTTTATTCTTTATTTTTCACCTTTCCATGGAACGAATCTTTTTTACATTACACTGTAAAACGTACACCATTTTGAAAGAACTTAAACAATATTCATAAAAATTTAAAAAAAAAAAAAAAACAAGAGGAGTCAGAAATAGTTGCAAATGGAGTTTTTGGGCACTATTTACACTATTTGTAGCAATTTTTATTCTACAAAAAATTCTTAAAATATATAAAACTACTTTGAGGAGGTGATTGGTAGGGAGAAATGTTCAAATAATTTTCTGATGACTGATATTTATTTTAATTCTAATCAAATACTACACCTAATTCATTTTATTTATGTGTTTTGTTAAATAATTTACATATTGTCGGTTAATCTTAAAAATAAGTTCAATGTCGCTTTAGATATATAAATTAAAGAAATAAACAACCCTCTATGTTTGGAAATATTTCAACTTGGTATATTTGACAGTGGTTTTAAGTACACTTCAGAACTTCATGTACGACTAAATGGTAATTTTCGTCAACTGCATGCCCTTTAATGGCCGTCCATTAGCGTAAACGCTCTATATCTCTCGTGTATAATGAATGCTTTGTGCGTTATTGGGTACATGATCAATTAGTTTTCCGTATAGACATTTTCCAGAACGGGTAACTGTAATGGTAACAACTAAAAGACTTTCTATGTACCGATTGTATGATTTTGATAAATATTTTAATGTAACATTTGTATGCATATAATCAGTACAGTAACTTATATTGGTGCAAATGTAGTAAAGAAGTTTATTATTATCCTAAGTCTCGTTAGAGGTTCCATAAAAGAAATGTTTATAATTATATATATATATATATATATATATATATATATATATATATATATATATATATATATCTATTCTATATTTAAATGTACTGCACAAAACTAATATAGAAATTAAAAATAACAAATAACTATAATAATAAATAAAGCAATAATCTGTAATAATCATTTCCAGTAATACATAGTATACTAGAATATTTGTAATTTTATGCTATGTTTGGCTTGTTTTGCTTTTATAAAAAATTAAGTTGTATAGTGATCACTATATATAATCCAAAATAGTGTTTTTTAATAATATCTGTCCAATCTCTACTAAATATGCAGTCATCTATAGTTCAAAAGCTTTGTCCATTTTATTAAAACGGTGACGTTGATATATTAGGAGAGTAAGTTTGGTTCCTCGTTTCATATTTTTGTAACTAAATTGGAGAGATAAAGATCATATTTTAATAAAGTTAGCCTCTAAGGACCCAAGAAAAAATTATTGATATCCATATCTTTAAATATTCTGGTTCAAATGATATTAGTACAAAAACAATAAATCAGTTAATATGATGTTTTAAAATGGACAATATCTCAATATCAGGTCTACCAAATTAGTTCAAATTGTAATGTATATGAAGAATTATTATCCAAATCCATGTACTAAATAAAATAAAAATATATATGTTTTAAAAATAAAAAAAATATATACATTGATCGGCGTCATTAAAATCTCGATTTTGTTTGATGATTAATGAAGCTGAGTGCGTGTTTACGGCTCAAGCTAGGCAAGCATATATTTTAGATAAAATGTACACAATTTTATTAAATGACGACCTCCATAGTTTATTTTAACAATTCGATTTGTCAACTAACGAAATGTCTTTTTATGTTGACGATTAGTTTGGTTTTTTTAAAAATTTGAATACGAGATTGAGTGCAATAAAATCGTTGGCACAATAATTTTGCATCATTTTTTAAATAATGTTTATAATAAAATGTACAGAAATTAAAATGTGAGATTTATAGCAGTTTGATACTGTTCTTATTTGTGAATAAGATTGAATTCACGTAGTGGAAATACTAATGTGGTCTTATTTGTAGGAACAAACAAAGGTTGCAGCAATCAACTATTTGATGTAATTTAATTTAATTAGAATCACATCAAAACAACGTAGAAGCTGCACACTAATTGTGTTTATATTATCATATAAATGTTACTCTATGGAAATGATAATCCAATAAAATAACAATTGATAGTATATACTATGTTTAGATAATTAAATATTCAACAATGTAATCACACTAATACATTGTAATAAACATTATTTTCAAAGTCACTTTATATTTGTTAAATAGAATCGTTTAACACATCCATACTAACAGAATCATATACAATTAAATAAATATATTTTATAATAATAGAAGAACATTAAATATAACAATACCTTTTCTAATAGCCTTATTAATATGTCAATATATTGTTATTACAATATATCTCTATGTGACTGATAGTTATTACGTACATGTTAATTTTTATTCTAATTTTTTCCTGTCTACTATATCAATTTGTTTTTTCAGTCAACATATTAGAATCTATCGTCAGTTTACTAATTACTTTAAGAAATCAATGGGTTTTTAACATACACACTAATATTGAGACTATGTGGGGAAAACATGGACCATCTACTCAACAAGACTACCGATCTTCTACCGTTCTCAGAGACAGTTGAACAAAGGAGATGAAGGATTTTCGGATTTCAGGAACTTGGATAAGTTCGCACAATAGCATTGCTGAAGGGATTTTACGAAACGCTAAAGCGCGAAAAATTTGCCTCTCGGTAGGTGTGTAAAATTTTAAAAAATATATAATTATTGAACCCCCAGCTGACGCATTGTACTTAAAATTTGAAGTACTTGGCCAATACTATTTTAAACTGCTATAGTGAAAATCCTTTATTAAAAAGATTGAAAAGCACCAAAAAATATCAAAACATTTAAAATCTTTAATATGCGGTATCACAAAAGCCTCAAATATCTTTGAATTATTGCATACTAGCATCTTAAAAGAAGGTGTTGTCTAGCATGCTAAGTTGTATGATAATAGCCCATTACTTTTTTATTATTTTACATTACAATTAATTGTACTAGAATGACCAATTAAAAGATATACTAAAAGAACAAAATTTTGTTTACTATTATATTATAGTTACATATTTACAAAAAATAGAAAAAAAAAATATCTAAATATTGATTTTTGACATTGAATAAATAAATGTTTTAAGCCTGATTCAAAGTTTTGTGAACATTACAGTTACTCGTTATATCATTTGGTTTCTTTTGTAATCAGTTATTTTATAAATTTATGTATTTACTAAATAAAAAAAAGTTTTATTTTTTTAATTTTGTTTAAAGTAGTGTAATTTACTACAATTCTACCACGATATTTGCAATTTGAAAAGAAATTGATAACTTCAAGTTTTCAATATAATGATAATTTTTATCAAATACTAAATTTAGTATTTTTAAATTCGCTTTTAATCACTATAATTGATTGAGTTAGTTGAAGCTGCACTTGCTTTCAAACTATGCCATCCTAGTTCTAAATGGATCTTATGAAACCATCTCGGTCTTTGGCGCCGATGACTTTTTGAGATGCTTCAGTCACTAGCTTCATGGAGCGTACAAAAGCTTGAGTGTGATGTGAATTTACCAAAGTTCCATTCGTCAGCCGTTTCACCGTCAGTGATTTTAGCCAAAATTTCATCATCACATACTCTTTGTAACAATGGTGGTGGTGAAAGTTCAATAGTGTTCCAATCAATTATTTCAGTATAGTCCGTTTTCTGAAAGTTAATTTTTGAAAGTAGAAAACACATTATTGTTTCTTTTTTGGAGGCTAACATTCTCGCTTTTATAATTCTTCTGAAGATTTTGTAATTCTCTCTGATGTTACTCTTTCATCCACAATCATCCTAAGAAGGAAGTTTTCTGGATGGGCAAAAATTACGTTTCTTTTGATCTCAGGATCAACCACTGGAATCATATTCTCTTGTAGAATTAATAACGTTAAAATCATGTCTAGGACCATATGTTAGGTACTATCTTTTCTTTATTTTGAACAATACATGCAAGTATGATTATAGAATGGAAGATACTAACAATTTATGATTATCTGTAGGTGTTTCCGCACAAACTTAAATCTCAAAACTCCTTTAGAACAGGAACAGAAAATTCACGAACAGATGAGCCCACCTAGCAGTTGCCTGACTTTATAGCAGAATTTATGTCTAGTGTTATGATATTTGCTTAGAATATTGCGATGAAATTCCGGAAAAATCACTGGTTGAAGTGGAAAAGTCAAACTCCCCACTGTAGCGGTCCTAATCAATCGGTTCTTAATCAATAGAACTTTTAACACACGTTCTCCATCCAGTGTTAGTGAAGGTACCGTCGCAAGGAAAACAATTGTCAATCAAATGAAAGGTTTTCAGCAGATCCAACCTATTTGCGATGTTTTCAGCAGATCCACTTGATTGTTTAACATGGCCATCATACACAGATGCAGGTTCTTGTATTTTAGAATAATGTTCTTCTCTTATGGTTCTTATAAAATGGTTTTCGTTTGAAAAGTTTATCAGTTACAAGGGTGTTTTCTTTCATTCCGTCGAAGTAAAGTCCTTGGTAGTGATTGCGTTCTTCTATATTTTGGTTTTGAAGTTCCCTGCGTTTAGCTTTTCTTCCCTACTAATTTGATTTTTGTCTACAACATATGAGTGGCCATCATGAGTTACGATACCAATATCTTTCAGTACACTTGAGGCTACGGTAGCCGCTGCTCTCTCCGAAATTCCGAAGCGACCACAGATCAATGCAGTATACTTCAGTTTTATGCGCATCTGCCTAGGTGGTATAGTTCCAGCCTCTGGCTACGATTCTTCATGATTTTCATCCATTTTATTATCAAATTATTCGGACGAAATAAACTTCACTTCACCACTCTTCTAGCATGATGGCTGGAATGTCAAATGAATATTGGGTCTATTTTGTTCAGTTATTTTCTTTCATGTCTTTTAGTTTCTTTAATATCAAGACCTCAGATTTTACCTTTTCCAAAATGTCTTTGCAAATACATGAATTTCAGATTAGGTGTAGGGATTATATTTACTCTTTCGCACTCACAAGGAATTGATATGGGACATCCAAATTCACATACTTCTGTAACCTATTGACAACTGCAGGTGTATGTCATTTTGCTTTTAAATGCGGCCATGCCAAACAGCAACAATGCTTTCGTCTTAAATTTTGATATTTTCTTCTCACGGCTTATATAAAGGGGTGCAAAAACAACTAGCATCTTTCGCAGCCAGAGCTAGAATCGGTCACATAGTGAGGCAGAAATACCTATTCCGCTTCAACCTTACCGATTCGTCGCACTGTGTATTATACGAAGACGATGAAGAGGATCTGGAGCACATTCTTCTGCGTTGCAGCTATCCAATTCTTTCACGTGATCTACTGAGAGCAGAAGTCAACGATTTTGAGGACATCTTTAAAAACAAAAAAACATTGGCAGCTTGCTTGTTCCGCGTACATTGGACACCGGGCCATCGGCTACGATTGATGCTGCACGCCCGTACTAAGAAGTAAAAAGTAAGTTCTCACGGCTTCTTTTCTTTATGACATTTTAAACGGGTAACTGTAATGGTAAAAACTAAAAGACATTCTATGTACGGATTGTTTGATTTTGCATAACGTTTAATACATAATGTTATGCCGCCTCTTATTCCTCTTTATATATATAAATATTTATCATAATCTGTAAATTGCTCAAATTCAACATTCATAAACTTTATAAATGTGATTCTTAATAAAACGCCTATCTTCAATAAGTGATCCCAGAACTATTATTTTATTAAGGGAATCACTATATCAAAGTCAGGTAAGTTTTTATATTCCATTTATTCTTATTATTTAGGAAAGTGTTTTCGTTAACCAAACGACGGTTTCGGGAATTTCATTTCACAAAATGTAGATGGTCGTTGATCACGATTTGAGGAATTAGTAGTATAAGTTAGTTTGAGAAGCCAGAATGGTAAACAACTATTGCGACATAACTGGAAAATTGATGAAATAGCTTGCCTTGCAAGTATGATGGATATCATGAATCAAGTCACGGTAAATAAACATGTGAAGACAGGGGGGTCAATCATTAAGGAGGGGACCAACTAAACGATAGCTGAGTCGATTGATGTGTGAAAAAACTTCCAAAACGTTAAGGACCCAACCAGGGAGCGAGAACGAGACATTGCAGAAGTGAGCAAAGTCAAAGTTTGTAAAGAACTTGTAATTTTACAAAATAGTGAAATAACGTAGAGTCAAACAATAGTCGCTATAGTTGGAATCAATCTGTTTATTTTTAATTGTTTTTTTAGTTGAGGAAATAAATATATTGTATCTAGCCTAAAGGATTTGTTTTCAAGATATTAGTAAACGTTTGTGTAATAACAATAATTTCAAATATTGGTTTGATTTATTTCAAAGAAAGAACCCAGGCGAGAATTGAAAACGAATTCTTATTAAGGAAATACTGGTTTTATGGCATTACAGGTATTGTGACATGATCCTTAGCATATATACATAACTAAACTATGGACCCCAATTAATAAACTACCTTTTACACTTATTTTACCCCAAAAATCATACTTACTTGTTAAATATTTTTTTATTAAAAGGTAAATGAATAAACTTGTTTTTATTTGGCACAATAATTTATTAGATTTCATTGGTTTTTCTAATGATATGTTTAAAAAAAATCAATTATTTTATACAATACTTGTTCGTTACGTTCCATATCCTATGAACTTTAATACCATATTCATTCCATCATTTAAATATACATAATTAGCACTATAAAATAATATTCAATAATACTCATATATGAATTTCTTGTTTAATATATAAGAAGTTATTACGGTTTTTTTTTACGTCATTTGAAAGTATTCACATATTGAAAAAGTAGTAAAACTATAAAGTTTACTTCAATACTTAAAAGTTATACTAGAGAGATTGGTAATATTTTTTAAAATACACATCTTAACCGTGAACGTTTTTACCTTATCTGTTTTATCAGTAGTATTAAAACAAAAAGTTTAAAATTATTTTGTATGTTTAATGTGGAAGAATCGTTGTAAATTATGTAAAAAAATTTAAATCTGAAGATAAACGATTTGATGGAAACATAATATTAATAATTAGTTATGTGAATCCAGTATGATATATACATTGAATAGCATTTACATCACGATAAAGTATTGATTCAATACAGTAAATTATTTGAGGTTTATTTAAATTATTATCAATGCTTACGTTCAAGTACTTAAAGGTGGAACACAAAATCTACAAGAAGGATAATATCATCTTTACTAAAATATAGTAATATACTATCATTAAAAAACTTATTTATTTTAGCATATTCTTAGAATTTTACTAATGTTTGATGATCTCGACAAGTATGGATACACACAAATGAAATTTATATTAATCTCTCTAAAATATATATTAAAAAAATTGATATTGATTAATAACTGAGGATGATACAGTTATATATATTTTATAACTTTAATTATATAACTTTATATTTATCCTCAGTTTTTAATGAATATCAAATTATATATAATCCATCCTTATCCCTACCCTATATATTAAAAAAATTTACACACATCTATTCATTTTGTAGGTCTCATATTTAATATCAAACCGAAAATATATCAATAAATGAGTTTTACATAACTTGAGATAATAAGTTTTAATATAATTTCTTCAATTTGTTCGTATTTGACCAACTAATACCTGATTTTTTGTAAAATTCAACTATCTGGTCGTACATCCGTAAACATACTAAAAACCTTCGCTCAGAATATATTTATTTTATTTCAATATGCAATCAGTTGTTACAACTATAAAAGGACCAAATATTTTATTTATTCTCTTTTATTGGTTTAACTAGATATTTTTACAACCAAGGAGATCGCGATGTAAATTTGTTCACAACCATAATATTTTGTAAGTTTTTCACAGTCGAATGGACATTCGATCTTAGAGTGAGAAACCTCAATAAACTTTTCTTTTTTTTAAACGAATAATATTAATTATTATTATTTTTTTCAATTTTGATAAACCGTTAATCTATTTCATCAAAACAACAAATCAGAGAAATAAAGTTTATTAGTAATTAGTTGAACACCTATGAAATATATTAGGTAAAATTATATATATATATATATATATATATATATATATATATATATATATATATATATATATTAATCAGTCCATGTTTAAAAATAATTAAACAGTTACTAAAATCATATATTATTCCAGATACTTTAATTAATGTATTTAATTTTCCTATATTTATGTAATTAGTTTTAAAATTAAAAAACAATTTATTTTGTTATATACAATAAATGTATGTACAATTTAAATAAATGATGGTATATATAACATTTGATGTCCAAATATGTTACATAAATTTACTTAGAAATTAATAATTTACAAATGAAAAACAGTTTATAACAATGTCAATTCCAATATTAACTACAACAATAAATCGATTAATTACAGGAACTAAAACAAATCCAAACAATTGCGGACAGTAGTAGTCTTGCTTGGTTTGACCGACTAGTCTGATAAGAGGCTGAAACAAAAAGAGAAAATTATAAACATGCATTGTTTAGTCTTCAGTTTAGAATGATAAAGAGAACAAAATTATGTTTTTCATCTAATAAATTTGTTGAACACTATGTACATAAAGACGTTATAAATGCAATAACCGCAATTATCTCTTATGATCTACCGTGTAATAAGATAGGTTCGAAACTGATCTTAGTACAGATAAAAACAATAGAGTGTATTGCTAGTTAACATATTTATTAAATTAATATTTTACTCTAGGAATGGTCTTACACTAATTTAATAATAATACTTTTTGTATAAGCAGATATAATGTAAAGTATTGTGTTAAAAAGGAATTCTTAATTTTTTACTACAGAAATGATTGAAAAAAAAATTATGATCTTGTTTGCAATGATTTTATAGTTAATCAAATTATAAGCTAAACTAAATCTATTAAATCTTATTTAATAAATTTATTTGGTGAGAATTTTTTAATATATATATATATATATATATATATATATATATATATATATATATAATAAATCATATTATGTTTATAAAGTAAAATTAGATGTTATGATTAATTTCTTTTTATGATAGGAAACATCAAAAGTCATTCAACCATAATATTGATTACAATTTAAGGTAATATTATAGATAATTATATAACTAAATATATTATATTGAAAAACTATGTTTCTGCTGTAGGAAGTAAATAATTAATTTCAGAAATTTTTTAGTATAAATTCAAATGTAATGCTCGGAGCGGAGATAATATATTCTAGTTAAATAAACGTGTGTTTTCGTGGTTGAAAAATTTCCAAAAATATTTTACAAGTATTATAAAGAAATTTTATTAAATATTGACTAATGAATTCCTTGATAGGAAAATTTATAAATTTATACTTGTGTATCACAAATTGTTGGGTTATTTGTAGCATAAAATACAACAATAATTTAAATTTGATTCAATAAAATAATACTTTCACGTTACTTGTAAAATATTTAAAGCCATTTAACAAATAATAACATCAAAAATACTTTATACTATTTAATAAATAAATGTATACGTATATGTTTAGATATATTTTGAGACATATTGCAAATAATTTTTAACCAAAGTTATTAATATATGTTATAATTTGTAAAGCAAATTGTTATGATTATATTTTGTTAATTTGTTATGTGAATTTTGTAACTAATTTTATTAGAATTAAATGGAATAAAATAAAAAATATGTCGTAATATTTATAAGTATCCTTTTTTTGGAAATATTTAAATGGGTTTACAAATTGTTTTTCACACACATTATATTAGATATTTTGTAATATGTACATAATTAATTGTAAATCGCTATTGACGTTTTACTAAAAACCATATTATAAACAAACATATATCGTGTACTTGTAAAGTAATATAATACTTTTCCTAAATTGAAAACTCAATAAAAGACATTTCATAGAGAGTAATATTTTAATCCAAGCTAAAAATGTGGATTTTTCTAAAATTTTATATTACTAAAATCTCGCTTATGAAATGTGTATACGAAATAACCGTATTGTATCCAATACCATAATAATACACGATTTTAATTAAATCAATGTTAAATAGATTGTTTAAAAAACGAAGAATATATCCCTTTTACAAATTATGATATTTGCTTTAGTTAATATCATTATATCTCTTATGTAATACTTAAACCTACAGAAACCTAATGGTTTCCAAATTTACCTCACCTCTTTCTTTGCAAAAGTTGCATACGTAAAAATATTTAAATAGTGTTGTGATTTTAAGTAATCATTATTCTTTCCTGTGAAAATATCTCATTTTATTTTACAAATATACATTTTCTACCATAAGTTTACAGTATAGTGACTAACGTAATAAATTATTGCTTACTTTATTACTTGTAAACAGCCAAAAAGAATTGTATATTTAATCACAAATTATAATAATTTTTTTTAGTAAATATAAAATAAATGTTCACTTTCTATTTTGGTACGAATGTTTTCCATTTCCCTTATGTTTTATATGTAGGGTCTAAATATCTACGGTGTTATTTGATAAGCTAGTGGTTGCTTCCTTCCTTGAGGAGAGTTTAAAGTTATTTTCAAATTCTTAATATTTTATCCTATGTTATAAAAAAATAAAATAAATAGTGGAACTTTATTGTCTCTTCTCAGAATTTTACACAAAAGTTTTTATTTTAAGTTTTGGTTTTATTATGCAGTAGTTTTGTATGTTATATATATATATATATATATATATATATATATATATATATATATCAAAAGGGACATATTTCTTATTTTACTTCTATTATATGATATTATATTTATTTTTTTTATCTTCATTAATTATAATATACCAGTACTTGTTCGAAACTAAATCATCTGAATTGACAGAATAAGTGGTGTTTAGCGTTAATATCTAACAAAAAGATCGATGGATACTGTTGCTATTGATTCATCTTAGTATAATATGAAACAAAATTAATGTAGACAATGAGGAATGTTTTAAAATCATTCTTGATTTTGTTGTTGTGTTTTTTTTAATCGTGTCAATAAATCACTCGTTTTTTTTATGTTGAGCATTACTATTTTATCCTTTATTAAAAAGAAATAATCATAACATTATATCTAATGCTCATAAAAATCTTTGATTTCCACAATAAGCTAACACACAAAGAATATATTTCAACGACTATGGTATCATCTTCATTTGTTGCTCTTATTATTTGTTCCACTTATGCAGAAAAGCTAAGCACATGAGTTATGCAAATAGTTAATCAAATACAGCACTAACTATAATGCTTAAGTAGTTAGTCTCTAAGCAGAACAACTTCTTCTGTATTTGATTGGCTATTTACAATAATGTATTTTGACATGGAGGGGTAAATTGTGAGATATCCTAACGCTTACTGAATGATTAAGAGCTTGGGTTATCTAGTCTCAGTCGCATAAAGACTGAGCACGATTAAGACTTAAATGCGAAGACGTCGTATTTTCGGTTGTTTGGTTATTGTAGAAACCACAATGTTTCGTTACCTACTTTATGATTTAACGTTTTTCCCAGTTCTTATCAATATGTTAAATTAGTTATAACTACGATTTCAAGACTCGAAATCCAAAAAGATCTCCTGGTTTTTATCCATTGAAGTATGATGGCTACTTTTAAAATATATATAACATCAATTATTTATCTGTAAACACAAAAATGTACATCTGCTAGAAAAACACATCATTAAGTGCAAGCATGCAACATAAGTGCTGGGATAGTAACACGAGTACCTGATCCGGCCATTTGGCCTGGAAGCGGGGGCGGTTCTCCTTCAAGGGTGAGTTCCCCTTGTGAAAAAACAACGGAAGGGGATGAAACCGTAACAGGAGCAGTTAACTTGGTGCTGTCGCGGACGGGAACCTTGTCTGAAAGCACCAGTCAAACACTCAAAAAGTTAACTTTCGCAAAAAAATTGTTCAATATTAAGAAAATATACGCACTTACAGGTTCTACCTGGTTTTATCTTTATGTTTTGTGCGACAATTGTGTATGTGGTTTAATTAGCCGTTGTACAAAAAAAAATACCTCTTTTCCTCTCGGGGTAATTTACAAATTTCTTCTACAAAAAATTCTAAAATATTTATCGATCCTAATCAGTAACGGTAAAATATCAGCTTACTTTTGAATAAGTTCGATTTGATATCACGAATTGTAGGAAAATATTATCACAAAATATTAAAAATATTAAATATGTTTTGATAAAATAAGAAATGACGTTTTTTGATAAATATTAAATAATAGAGAAGACTGTACTTATCATGATCCATTTAAATAAAGTATATCCTTTACCATTATGCTAACGGTAATATGAAAGATAGGAGAGACATCGAATCATATACAATATTGGTTAGGTCTCAATTAATTAGATATTTACAGGATATTGTATAGCTAATATAGGAAGAGCATCAAACAATGCTGCCCAAAATTGTTTAAAAGATACTCTTAAATCGCAGTAGGTTATTTAACCGGTGTTAAAGGTGAATGTTGTTATTGTTTGTGTTTCAGCATATAAGGCGTAACACAGGAATTGATGGTATTTTATACAGATGTGATGGTATACACTCATATATATATATATATATTAATTCAAAATATCTAAACAAAATAGGGTATGGATTAAATCAAAAATAATGTGTAATGAATAAAAATTAAGTGAATAAACATTCATATTTACAGAACATTCATATTTAATGTTTGAGTCTTTAAACAAACGTGAAGGGTAGACTAAATGACATGTTATTCGCGAATTAGAGAAATTAGAGCAACACATTGGTGAATTTTAACATACACAGAAAAAATATCAGCAGTTATATAGGATATTAGAGTTATCCTATAACATAACTGTCTTTTAATTTATATTTACTATCATAAAATGTGTTAATTTCTTTCTATTTACCTTAGGTTATATATTCTATAAGTACATATAAATCATTCACAATTATCCTTATATGCTGCTTTATAAGTATTAGCCATTGTTGCTATAAATTGTTTCTCGTAATTTCCAAAGTTGTCAAATCCACTAATAATTGTTGCATAATTCACAGTTATAACGGCCCTAAAATATGTTTTATTCTATGCGTGAATGTACCTAGTAAAAATTTCTTTCATCTACTTATTGCTCATTTTATTATACTATCATCGATCTTTCCTGTGTTGGCATAGTATCTTAGTACTTGCTAAATAAATATGTCTCTACTAAAATATAACCTTCCTAACGATCACCAAATAGGAGATGGTAGTAATTTGTTTCTGAATCAATTGAAGTTCCGCTTTAATTATTGTGTAATTTTGTATGTGAATTTAAATAATAATAAATTACGGATAAGTAATTATTTAATTAAAATGGAACTGATATTTTTTGATTTTTGGTGAGATAAAATCAAAATAATACTTACTGTGTTCAAAATTTAACTTCTCTTAAATTATTACAGATATCTATAAAATAAGCTATTTTTATACCTTAGGATCAGTTCAATTTACTTTATAATAATATATTTTATGAAATTGTTTATATTAATTTAGTATTATATTGTCGGAGAGACAGAAAACTAATTTATACTAACAATATATATGAGAAAAATTATTATGCTTGTAAATATATGCAAAAAACGTTTAACGATAACAAAACACAAGTGTGTACTCAATATAGGAGCATAGTTGTGAATATGAACAATACTGTAATTTCTGCAGCTCTAATTAGTAAATGTATATCAGACGCCTAGCTACTATAATGGCTGCCATTTGGTTTTAGAGATATGGGTTTATAGGTTGTTGTTAAATTACATAGTTTATTTGTTTATTGTCAACCTTAAATATAATTTATATTTAATTATGCGATTCAAATTGTTACCTTAATAATTAACATTTACTTAAGATAAATCACTAAACTTTGAACCTTTATTTAAAATAAACCTACGTAATAATAAAACCATGTAAGCCTAGAGTTCTAACACAAACAATATAATTATACAACAAACTTTTAATAAAATTAATATGCAAATGAAACAATACAAAAAAGAAACAATTTTCTGAGTAAAGTGGAATTTAATTAACAAAAAGTTGGAAATATTAACGGCATTGTCAACATTTTGATTAATCTGATATAGCTAGATATAAAATACAAATTTATGTATTTTTGTAAAACTTCACAAAAAAAAGGTGTAGTCTCGTTTCATTAATATTATTTCTCTTATAAAATACAAAATAGTTGAATATTTTCAATATTAATATGGGCGTTATTAAGAAAGAAGAACATTGTAAAATAAGCTTAATAATATTACATACTCGTATGTCAATAAGTTTGAAAACTATGGATGCCAAATTATCTTTTAGTTGATAAAATTTGGTAATTGAAGAAATAAATTTTATATATTCATACAATTCTGTATTTGCATATATATTAAATACAAATCAAACAAATGTGATATTTTTTATTGTGATATATTATTTAAGTGGATTTTATTTTGTGTAAAATTACTTTGATATAATATAAATTTAGGGTTTAAAATGCCCTTTAATTGGTGCTTGAAAATACCTTTAGCAGTTCTTGCCATTAAACTTAGTTCAAATAAACACATTTTTTTTTCATAAAAATCGCCAATAAATTTAAAACAACAGTAAATCACGAAATACAAACGTAAAAGAGTAGTAAAAAGAAAAAAAAAGAAAAAATAAATAATCATATTGAAATTTATTGATGATTACTTAGTCGTGATAAGTACTTATTTCTACACTACTTTGTCTTTCTACATCCTGTAATAGATAGGTTTGAATCAGAATGGGAAAATGTTACTGCTTTACAAAGTAAGTTATATCAACGTATCTTATTGTAAAGTGACAATAATAAGAATTGCATTTTACAATAGTATAAATAAAATTATTTCCTCTTAAAATGTGTTTGTTGGTTTTTAAAACGTTGCAATTATGATCTTTGGGTCAGATAATTAAGAAAATTAAAAATGAATTTCCTTGTATCTCTTTCTTTAAAAGTTTATTTAAACTGACTTTATTTTTCAGATTTTTTATATTAAAAAAAAAAAATAATGTCCTAAATATACAATAAAACAACCAAATAAAATTAGTTGTAAAATAATCATTTGTCTATCTCCAACTGAACTCATATAGACCATATTTCATCGTTATTATTTTATGTCAAAAATTAACTGTAATTGTTATCATAAAAATATTTAATTTCATTGTTAAAGAATTTTTTCTAAACCCTCAATGATAATTTAAAATCAATGTTGGACCTGTAAAAGTCTTGGAAATGACAAAGTCGCTTGCATTTTACATTATTTTTTTTTTTTTTCAAAATTAGTATATGCCGCTGTTCCAAATGTGTTATTAAATGAATTGTGAGAGACTATAAGAATAGAACATATTGAAAATAACAAAGTTGTTATAACCGATATTATAATAAATAATTATCAATAACGTTATAAGGATAGAGTTTATTGTATATGACATACACAAAATAAGACCTATCGATTTTGAATATTTAAAGTAGTAAGAAAAAATTATTATACTCGTCATAATTTCAATATTTATAATTTTTTTAAATTTAAATATTTTACAATAAATAACAGTTAATATGGACTTAGTGCATTTAAAAATGAAACACATTTATATAAGAAGAATTATTACTCTTTAAATAGAATATAGTTCTTAGTCATCATAGTGGAATTCCACTTACTGACCTTCTTGACTCGCACCACTGATGGTTTCAGTCACTTTTGGTGGTGATGAAGGTAATGGAATTTCTGAAAAAAAAAAAAAATCAATAAAAGTGATTAAACAATATTATATTTCCAACAGTTAACTGTGTTCGGTTCAGTTTTATTTTAAAGAGAAAAATATGCTTTTTGTGTAATTAAAATGTAAAATCTGTTACCTATAAAGTAAAAATTTAATTTAAAACCACAGTGCTGTATTTAGAAGCAAAAATACATTTATTTAAATAAATATATTTAACTATAAATAATTCTTATATTTATTTCCTGAAAACCAAATGAAAATAACTGCGACTCATTGTGAAATCCAAACTGTTATGATAACAAATGGCAAAAGTTCGTGCTATCTGAAACCCGATAAACTAATTTTATTGCATTCATTATTGCAATATTTCATGTTGGACTTTTGTAACTTACGGGAATGATAAAAGTTATTATATCATCTCTCGTAAAATGAATTATGACAATTGAAAAATACTTCCATTTAAGTTACCATTTTTATTATAACATAATTATTTATTAAGGGAATTATTACTATTACATTTTTTAAAAATCTCTTAGCAATATTAATAACATAATTTAATTCAAATTATCTGCCCAAAAATCAAACAAAAATATATTGTAATTTTGTTTAGAATTAAAAAGATTTATATACACAAATACACGTTTCAGAAAGAGGTTTAACATTTCTTAAATTTTAATGCTGTTTCGTCGTTGTTTCATTACAATTGGAAATATAAATTTGGAATTCCGTTAGTTTAAATTTAGAATATACCTTAAATCTTTCAATAGAACTTACTATATTTTTGTTGTGGACTCAAAACATTCGGTTCAATATATTACTTATTTTCATTTTAAAATATGTAATATCGTAAACATGAAATTATTTATCAAATATGAAATATTATGATATCAAAACCAATTGTAATATGAGTTATATAGTTTTTTTAAATTATATCTGCTTTATTCACCCTCTGGTTTAAGTATTAAAAGTTATTTGTGTATGTCCTTATGAGGATGTTAAAAAAATATACATCCTATGTTACCAAAATATACCTTTATTAAAAATTTGAATGTTAGTTTATTTAGTGTTTTATTTGTTGTTTGGGGTCTACTTCTTTCTCTCATGCTAAAATCAGGGTGGAACATGAAGCTAAAGTTAATGTATGCAGAAACAATCAGAAACATTGAATAAAACTTATTTTTGTATCTGATACTATGAAATAAATTATATCTAAAATTTGATTATATTTATAAATGGATCAATGAAACTTTTAATTTGATATATTAATATAATATTTCGTAATGCGTAATGCAAATTAATATTTGACAAATACATAGTTCATAGATCTTATAACACTCTATTTATTATTAACGTAATAACTATGTTGAACCAGATAGAAGCAAATATTGAACAATTTATATTTTAATGCCATCACAAGAATACTTTGTCATCACAAGAATACTTTAATAGTTTATTGCACACTCTTTCAAAACGAGGATAGTTTAATGGTTAGGTTACGAGTGTAGGAACTTTGTTCAAATAACCCGAGGGGGGGGGGGTAATAATAAACTTACAGAGTTTACAATTCTTCGTGATGAGGAATTGGGAAGCTACATTCAGTATGATAACATGTTAGTAAGGTTAGAACCATGACGAAGGGAATTTCGATGTGCTAAACTCACATTACATAATAGAAAAGCTGTCTAGCATTGTAGGCTCTTATCGGGCTGTTGCGTATCCTTTAAAAAACACAAATGCGTTTTCACTTACTTTATTAAATTCTTATATATGATTATTACTATTTAAATAATGTAGTGCTTTTACCATAGAGCCTGATAGATCCTTCAGTCTCCCCTAACGAATTCTTCGATATGCAACGATAATTTCCAAAATCTCTCGCTTCTAGTTTGTGGACGGTGAGTTTCATATGCGCTCTGTAACTGTTTTCTGAAATATCTGTGGTATATTTGTTATTGGGTAAAAGCATAACGTTTTCATACACCCAGTAACTTATGGCCCTGGGATAGGCTTCAGTATGGCAATCGATGGTAACATCTGTAATTGAAGGAGCTCCAACGAGTTGATTTGGCACCCATATCATTGGTGAAACTGTGAAAAAAAAGACGAAGTTATCATATATTTAATGAAAAGAAATAAATTATTTCGGAAGAACATTATTTATCCGTGAGTGAAACGGTAATTCTATGAGTTGTTAAAACTCCGGAGTGGTAGGGAAAAGATAGGGAAATGTATTAGTCAAATTATACGATCTTCTGGAATACAAATTGTCTATTTCCTTAAAATATAGTATTGTAATAGGGTATTTACACTTATATCAATTTAATGATGGATTATAATTGAATTCAGAAGACTTTTCCTTAATCGTCTTAACTATTTCGACGGAGGATTATTGAATTAAAATATTTGTTATTAACATAGACAATTCAATAACAATAAATATCTCATTCTTTGCAAACTTGTACGATAGGGCTGTAACTATTCTGGTTTAAAATATTGTCAGCAGGTGCGCTACAAGCAAGAATGATTGGTCCTATTATAAACTTGTTGTGCGCAAGGGGAACAATAACAGCTGGAGAATCAACAATGGCAACCATTGGCATTTTGACTGTTAGAAGTAAAATTGATGGAGCATAGAAATCTACAATTTACAGTGACAAAATAATGACTAACATTGGTAATATAACAAAATAAGCCGAAGAAAAACAATAAACTTATGTAAATTTTACAAATTGATTTTGTTTTAATCACAAAAATCATGATATATGGAAATCAAACAATATTCTGATTATGACACGTGACTTCAAAATAAACTGGAAAGCTCAGGCGAGTGAAAGGAAGAAGTACACAATATTATGTATAATATAATGACATATAGTTACTGTGACGTCAGTCTATGCAAGACGTAGGTAAAAAAATACTTCTATAGAAACAATTATTAAAGCCGGTATGATTCTACGTCCTTCAGTTGTGGCTATTAATTTAAACAAGGTTTTAAAAACTATATACTTCATGGAGAAATGTTGATATTGATGGAAATTTTGGGACTCCTCTTGTGAATTAAAAAGGAAGAACTGAATTTAAGAAACTAAAGCAGAAGGTTCTCCATATATGATAATCTTATTTTCCGCCGACGACTAAACGACGAAAATAAAATTCGTAGAATGAACAGGTTGAAGCCATTACATTTAACAAAGTGAAATAATGTGCAATTAATTATTAAATTGTAGTAGAGAATATGACATTCAGACTTGTGTATGGAAATAGTCTGCATTTAAAAGTTAAAACTGAAAAGTTGAAGGAAATTAAGTTTCTTATATAAATGTTGAGTAGGAAAACGAAAATAAATTATTCTTTTTTGATTTTAAAGTTATTTGTTATTCTTACATTTTTCACACAATTTGGATGTTTAAATCGGACATTTGCTTTCGGGTGTGTGCATAAAAATTACTTTTACTAGAGAATATTCAACCATACTTTCAGCCTTTTTGAAGTACGGAAATTTGTATTTTTTTGTTTTAAAAAAATTTGAAATATGTTTGGTTAAAAGGATTGGCTGATAGCTGTACATAAAAGGCAAACATTATGTTTTGTATTTAGTTTTTCCTCTTACATTATCATTACCTCCCAAATAAATATATTTATTTCGAACCAAATCTGTTTGGATATATTTGATTTACCTCTTAGACATAATTGCATATTTAATATATCTCTACGAAATTGTCTTATATTTTTACATATACAGTATTGTCTGTTTTTTATCGACAATATAATGCAAGTAACATTCGCACACACAGTTTTAATACAGTAATTGTTGTCCTGATTAGCATGTGGCTAACAAAGTTATGTCTATTGAAATAGGTGGTATTTTATATATTTTTGAAACCCGCCTAATATTTTCCGATAATCATAGCATATAAGGTATAATGTCATATAAGGTAAAACATAAATGGTTCGTCTTTGTACTCTTCTTTTATGTTAGAAGTTTCTTTTTACTTAAAGATATTTTTTGGTTGTAATATCTGTTGATATATAAGGCATCCCTAATAAGATTTAGTGCTAGATATAGAATAATTTTTGCACAACAAATATTCACATATTAATACATCTATGAATACTTAGGGAGTTATTTACCCCTTCCTTACCATATTAAAAATAAAATTTTAGTACTCATTTTCGGAAGTATGTTTTTTTTTTCAGAAGTCTTAAGAAATCCCCTACATCTTTTGACAAAAACATAAATAGATGAGAGTTCATTCTAGACTTTGTTTTCAATAGTTAAGGCTTTGTTGGTGTCTTTAACTATTTGTATGTTCTATCTTCATTATTGATAATGGAAGCTTATTATCGCTGTCGTTATTTATTAGTTTTTAAACGCACAAATAAATGCTAAGAAACGTCTGATCAAACCATAATAATAATATATTATCTCTCTCTCTCTCTCTCTCTCTCTCTCTCTCTCTCTCTCTCTCTCTCTCTCTCTCTCTCTCTCTCTCTCTCTCTCTCTCTCTCTCTCTCTCATTATCTCAAAATCACTGTTTCCCACATACGTACACATAAAACATTTCAAGTGATTACACTTACATTCAACATCAAGTATAATCCTCTTGCTAACTGATGGAGGTACTCTGTTAGTTGCGATACACAAGTACGCTCCCATATCTGTTCTTGATATCCTGGTGAGATTTAAATGCTCACCATCAAAAACATTAACTGTAACAAACAAAAACAGCTATGAAAAATCAAACAGAAAGTTGTTCGTAGATTGTGGCTTCTCTGAACCTGCTAAAGATGTGCTTGTTCCCATCACTGGCGGTCACCATTATGACTAGTGCTAAAGATAATATAATAAGAACAACAGTTATACGCTTAGATAGATAACCCAATACAATTATTTGTTTGTGTTTCTGGTGTTACGTGAAATTGAAATAATTCTTTATATTAACTATTTGTAAGACTTTTACTATCGTATTTTTTTTTAATTAGTATAAATGAATAACATTAAGGAAAACATGTTTACCGAGTACATTGCGTTAAATTTCGTTAAATTTCGTTCTTTCCAATAGTTGCTTTGTAACTGCATATATATATATATATATATATATATATATATATATATATATATATATATATGTGCAGTTACAAAGCAACTATTGGAAAGAATGAGACAAAAATCAAGATTTAGTTTGTCTCTTTTTGCACTTAAGAGTATGTTTGAGTCTAAAAAGGTGGCTTGTAAGTAGAATAAAATAAGCAACAGTTAGAACGTCTTCTTAAATTAACGTAAACATTTCTATATAATTATTTTTCTAACTTTAACTTCTTTCCAAACATCACAAATATTCTTTAGAGTTATCGATTTCTTCTATATGAAATTTTATGCCTTTTAGGACTGATCCTTACAATTAAAGATTGAGGGAATCATTAAAAAAAAAAGTCATATATTTCAGATTTATTTTGAAATAATATATTTTACAATTAATGATGGTTTAATATTATCTAAAGAAACAACATAACCGTACACAATATATATATATATAATCTTACCTGGTAACTAAGTAATTATTAAAAAATTGTTTAGTTTTTTCTATATTTTAATCATGTCTATATGGTTCGTAATATTATTAAGGACAAAAAGAAATAAGAACAAAACGGAAAATTTAATGACAAAATCAGAGGTTGAATACTTTATCAGAGAAAGGGTAGTGCATTGGGCGAACGAACACTTTAAACGTCTATAATAATGAGAATTAAAATAACTTGAACAGAAAATTACCTATTTCCTTGTATGTTTACTTGTTTCTATATATTTTAATATATTTTTAATAATTTTTTTTTTTAAACAATAACTAATCAATTTGTTTTTATGGTTTTAAGAATTTTTAATATTTTCAACCTTTTTTTCTCCTGTCAATAGCAATGCTTTGCCCGTCTTCTCTCCTCCACATCATCCTTGGCGTTGGAAATCCTTTAGCTTTACAGGTTAAGCTGATGTTTTGATTTTCCCGTACTGCTACTGCTGATTGCGTACTTTCAGAATCCACAATTTGAGGAGGCACTGAGAACAATGTTTAATAACGATGAAAATATTTGTAAAAATTATCACATATTTATGCAAAGAGTTTTCAATTTTTATAAAATGCAATTACCGGTAAGACTATAATAAATAAGTTCATACATTCATAAATTTCCATTAGTGTTAAGTAAATAAATAATGCACATAGACGTACCTACAACTTGTAAATACCCCACTTGACTTATCATAGGGTTGGTATTGACCTGACACATGTAATACCCTCTATCTTCTTGTTGTACCCCACTAACATGCAGTAACCATGTCTTCTGATTGTCATGAGAGACACTAAACCTTGGTACTCTTGAAATAACGTGTCTGTGGATTGTTAGAATCATTTGTCTGTCAATGTGGATCCAAGCAACCTTAAAATTAAAAAAATACAACATCCAAATGAATTATCTGTTTTAAAAATTAAATTTCATTATAGATATTTAATGCTTTTTTTCACAAAAACGATAATCTCAAACATTGTTATTCCATAATTCAATTTGTTTCTAAATGGAACAAATGTTCTACTATATTCATCTAAATTCTTATATCAAACCCTTTCCTTAAATATGGTACGTTTTAGGAAAGTTATATTGTTGTCTTTTTGAAATCATTCTACTAAGAATTTTTGCTCAATTAGATTTTCTTTCTTTTTTATTCCACTCAATTTTAAACGATAAAATCATGAAAATAAGAGTAAGAAAAATTAGCTTTTTTTCAACCCGGTGTTCAGAGAGTATGATTGAGAATATATAAATGTTAATAGTTTGAACTTATTGGATAAAAAGCGTCCTTAAATAACCTCTTAAACTTTGCTTCACCAATTATTCGCTAATTTTTTAAATATTATTTTCATATATTTTAAACAGTTTTTTTAAGACGTCATAATTATGGTTTATATTACTTTTCAATTAAAATACATTTGAATTTTCAATTTTTTTTTTGTATTCATACAAAAACGATCAAACATTTGTAGAATGTTTCGGTTAAATGTAATAAAACAATCTTATTTGTATGGCTTCAGAAATAAACATGTACGTACTACCCATTTAAAAAAATAATAAAAAATTAAAACGGAAGACATCTTGTAACCTCTAAATACATTAATTACACACATTTTAAAATTGATATAACGTTTGTATTTTTTCAACTAGATAATTATTAGTTATTAGTTTCATAAACTAAACATTCACTAACAATATTTAACATACGCCTTTACTGTAACTCTAATAACGTACCTTGTAAGTGCCAAGGTGCTCTACCACACAAGGAAGTGATGCATCTCGGCCTAAGGCTACAGTCACGTTTGGTATCGGCTCCACAAACTGCGGCCCATCAGTTAGTGCTGAAAGTACAGATGCGTGGTTATATTTTACGTTAAAACCCTTTGAAATAAGCAAAATGTTTTTTTTAAGTGTATTATTTTATGAACTTCTTCACCGTATTATTATTGAAAAATTATTTTTATTAAAGATGACCCCGCTTAATTTCAAATTCCTACCCGCCTCGTTAAAGAATATATTCTTCAATATTATTAGACTTACAATTATTTTTTTATTATCAAAACATAAATACAATAGATGTTTTATTACTAAATAATAATTAAGTAATCATATCAGTACATAGTTTAAATCAAACATATGACATAATATTTTAATATTACACTTTCACATTTGATAAATATATGGTTAAATATAAATTACAGACACTTCCCAATTTTTCATGATGTGACTAAAAAAATAATAAAATATTTACTTACACCATCCTCACTCAACAAAACTATAACATCGATAAAATAAACGTTTAGATATAAAACTCCGAGGATTAATTTGAAAAAAATAAATAAATAAAAAATATTGACTTATTATATTAATTTATATTAGGTAGAGGTACAATTTAAAAAAAAATTGTTGTATCTCTTTCATCATGTAAAACATTTTTAATCTCCATACTTTCCCACCAAAACATAGATCTAGCAATAGAATGAAAAATAACATATTTTTCAAACAAAATGCACTTTGTTATATAAATTAAGGTAATACTAACAAATCTAAATATTTGGGATTTTACTTCAGTACGTTTATAACTGTAATGTTTATAAAATGGAAAAAGAAATTGCCAATTGAATCGTCAGGTATTTTTACAATCATTGGCTTCTTCCAAATATACATATTCTCTACTTCGGGAGTTCTTCCACCCATTCTAAAAAGAACTATTTCAGATATCTTGAAGTTTAATTCCAGGTGCTAAATAAAGCTGATTTATTCTCAACGACTCACTAGAGTGAGTACAGGCTTGTCCATCCCCAGGAGACCAAGCTGAATCTACATCTATTATCACGTAGTCTGAAGTTGAATCCTTACTTTCGTAATTTCTACCTCGTCTTCCTTAAAAAATAATTGTTTATGTTAAGGGTTATGGATCTTTAATATATGTCATTTTCTTCATTTTTTAATGTAATATTGATCAATAAATGAAAAGTATTTCGATTTTAAGCAAAGAGAATAAATAATGAAGTTATATTATTCGAAGTTTTCCAATAATTATGGAGACTCTACATATGCTAAAGGAAAATAAAGTAACAAAAAATAAATAAATATAAAAATATTAAAATGTCATTAGCAAAGTCAAAAAGCGTGGGTCTTTCAGCCCCTATATAAAGCATGTACGTCTACGGAATCGTACAAATCATTTTAAAACGACAAATATAAGTTTTGGCCTAATACACTTCTTCTTATTATTTTAAACAGTTATACTTCTCTGTGAAACACCGAACTCCCAATGTCTATAGAGCAATACATAACGACCAATTCAATCTACAAATCTACAAAAAACGCATACAATATTTGCCGCTTTCAATTATATCTTAAACGTCCTAAAATTCTTAAGACGAAAATGTCGACTATGCAATATGTCATCCTAAATCCTGCTAGAAACTTCTTTTTATATTTAGTTTGCTCTCTTATTGTGAAAGTCTATTTTGCAAAATTTGAAGAACAACATTTTGAAGTTTTTGAACAATATGCTGAGATAATGGTTTACATCACTTATTTCTCACGTTTTATTAATTGAAAAGTTATAGATTTCTTAAAACATTTGGTGACTTTACCGGATCAAAATCAATTATTGTAAACTGCAAACATTGAAGTCAAAACGTTAACGGAAGCATTTTAAAAGGACTCTTTCCAGATTTTTAATCACCTGGCGCTTCATTTTTCTCAGAATTGTCAAAACGATGGCTATTTAAAATATTGCAGTAGTGCATCCAACTCTTCTAAATGTGTGTGAAGATGCAACTCTTCAAGTTAAAATAAAACTTAATGAATTAAACTCAAGAGTAATTGGAGTGAAAAAACAAAGAAAAAAAATCGGCAAACTATTAGTATATAATTGAAGTTATTATTGAAATTGGTTATTGAGCGGAGTATAACTTTATATTGTACTAAAAATAATTCTAATTAAAAAAAACAAAGATTAGATGTTGGTTTACTTCAATTGTTTCAATAATTAGAAACAATTGTCTTTATAATGTACAGTCAATAAGTATGAAAATATTTATGAATTTGTGTATTGCTCTTCCTATTTGCGTAAAGGTAAAAACATTATTTGAACAAACCAGACAAGATATGAAGTGAATGAATATTAGATAACCGCCAGAGGAAAGTTTTCCTTTAGAGACTTCAGATAGCAGCACAGTCTGTAATCCTATGAAGAATATTGCTTTTATAAAGCAAGGTGCCTTGGGTCGTTGTATAGATAAGAAAATTGGAAAGGCCAAATGTTACATTGTATACGTTGTATTCCCTCCTTCTTTGAAATAACAAAACGCAACAATAAAGAAGTGAACAGTAGAAGTTATTATGTACTATCCTAGTCCTTTCTTCTTTAATAAGCTACATTTTCAATTATAACATATTTTTATGTCTTACAATTTAAGTAATCTTTTATTTTTATGATTTACAAAATAATAATAGAGTGATATAAATGACTGTTATTTAATACTCCTTAATATACTTAATACTCCTTAAATACTTCTTAATTTTTATGGAAATAAAACAATATCAGCAGAATATGTAACACTTTTTTGTATTTGAAGCTCCTTATAAATTATATATTCGTTAATGTTTATTATGAAATCACGTATAAATTACCATCATCATAATGAGCTTCTACTTCCTTCGTTTGTGTACAAGTATTTTAACAAACATTTAATTGTCAATGGCTCATACCGAATAAAACCTAAATATGAAGAGTCAGTTTAATAATCTGTTATTACAATAATGCATAACAACCCGTTAAAAAAACTCGCTATTAAATGTAATAAGGAGAATTTGTGGGAGTTTGCAGATATAAATTCCTTAAAAGACCCAACTACCCCACATCAATCTTTTAAAAATAATTTAAGTTATTGAGTGAGTCCTTAATATAATACAACAATATTACAGACATAGGTATACAAATACTAATCTACGAATAATTATATAATACGTATTTTTTATTTTACTTTTGAGACCAAAGGTAAGAATTAGGTTTTCTAAAAAATAGTTAAAAAAGCTCATTTCTTCAGCCCATGTTATGTCAGCGATTTTTTTAAAGACAATGTTCTCCAAAGAAAAAAATAATAAATTAAACAATGTATAAATAGTTCTTCAATAAAAAAAATAATTTATTATACGAATAATAAAACGTAGCCGTACTGATTACGTGATAACATTTTCAGTTTTACTTTTCAGAAGATATCTACGTATACTCTATTTATTTTGATGTGAAAAACATCTTTTTTTGTACCAATAGGAGCTCCGATTTACGAAAATATTTTATCATAATAAATGTAGAAATTGTCATAAACGCGTTTTAGACATAACAAAAATAATATTAAAAAATATTTAATGGCTAAAAACATCGCGAAATATATCATCTTAAAAAAAAAATAGGCACAAAGTGCTCCTTAACATTAAACATAAAAAATAATTAAAATAAAATTATTACTTAATTCGTTGTACAAAATTAATAACACTATACATGGAAAATATTATATGTTTAATAATTCCAAGGCCAATTTTGTTCAAAATATTAAGCATCCCCCTTTCACATTTTTTTCTTAGATTTTTAATTTAAAGATTCTAGGCCATCTTCCTTTATCTTTAGAACATAATTAGTTCTTTTATAAAATGTTTACCGCCAACTTTTATCCTATTATCATGAAAGTAATTTTAAAATATTAATTGGAAACAGGATCAATTTTACATTATGTTGTGAAACAAAGGCTTTCCATTCTGTAAATGATTTTGCGAAACATTTTCATATTTAGAGCTTTTATAGCTTATTCCACTTACATTCTACCTGTTAAATAATTTTGGTCATGACTTTCGTAATTTAACACCGAATAAAATTATTCAATCCATTAATTTATATATTCAATTCCTAAATATCGTCTATAAATATATCAATATAAACTTTGACATAAATTTTGTATGTTATCTCAAAACAGGTTTAAGATATGTTGAGGAAATACAATTTTTTACTGTAATTATTTGATTTACCATACATGATACCACAACAAATATTAAAACAAACTTTCGCAATATTCAAACGACTTTCAAACATTCTATAGTTCTTATTTCAATACTTTGTCTAATCTATAGTAAACAATTTAATATATATATTTACCCTCCATACTCGTATGACAATAAATCACAACT
Organism: Aphrophora alni; assembly: GCA_963513935.1. Taxonomy (NCBI): domain Eukaryota; kingdom Metazoa; phylum Arthropoda; class Insecta; order Hemiptera; family Aphrophoridae; genus Aphrophora; species Aphrophora alni. The sequence continues at coordinate 90,833,879 of OY740770.1, forward strand.
TAACTCTTTTTATTATATTATTTATTATTTGAGTTTAGTCTAACAACTAAATCTAAGATTTTTATTAATGATTACGCTTCAGAGGTATTTTCTCATCTCAAAAACCAAACTACAATTTAATAAAACGTATTTAAGCCTATGAGGCGATAATAAATTGTTTGGATTTTTGACGGAACTTTATTTAAATGTGATACTTTTTAATAATGTTAAGGATGTACACATACCCCCATGAATACATATATCGCCAAAAGCCGTTATTAATTGAAACATATTTCAAAAATATATATTATTTATATATTTACTACAAAAGTATATAATATTCATATTTCTTATATTGGTATATTCGGACATTCGCCAATTATTTCGTATACTAGTAGCGTACACGAACTTTGTTTGGTCCTTATTTACGGTCTAAGTTTCACTCTAAATACAAAAATATTAACCATACTTATGAAACATTGAATATTATATTGAACAATACATAACATACGTGAAATAGACCGCGTCAACAATAACAATAGTATGCGATTCTTGCGAAAAACTGACAAAAAAAAAACCAGCGACGTTTAGCTAACAAAATTAACACTAATATGAAAAATGAAGGGAATAGGACAGTTCTAGAGGCTCAGCCCCCAAGCGTCAAGAGCAAGCAAATGTATCAGAAACTTTATCTTAGTTCAAGTTTAATTGAAAAGTTATTCAAAGTTACACTAACAACTGATAAGTGGATTTGTAACCAAAGAGTTATTTTAGTTGAGTCCATCAAGGCTCCGAACCTTTGCACAACAAACTTTTCAATTATAAAGTTCATCCGTAGTCAAACACGAATCTATACTCTACTAACAACGGTCGTATTTTGCAAACTTTGAGCACTTTCATATCATCACAGACAAAACCTAAAGTGTAGGAAAATATTGGATTTTGTTTGTATTTGAAATTTCAATATTGGAAATACAGTATAGTTATAAAGGAGTTTGTGAGAAGTTCCAAAATGAGCAGATTATTATTGTTTGATTATGAAGTGATGTATTTTTTTTTATTTTATTTATTTTTTTTTTTTTTTAAGTATATATACTTATCTTTATCCAATTTGTTATCGTAATTAAAATTGGAGCTTAAAAAAAATTTGCAAATCGTTAGATTTAAAATAGCTTCGATCAATTTATGTATGGGATATTTCTTATGACCGGGTGTTTATTTTTAAAATTAAAGAGTAGTTCTTAAATATTAGACCCAAAATTTTACCTACGTCGCTAAAGTTCTTGATAATATCTTTGATTTCAATATTAACTTTTTTTTTAAATCAGTACAATTTATTTTTTGGTTTTAAATGTTTTTAAATATCGTTTTTATTTATGTATAAAGAAAAGAGCTTGGCTTGTAAGATAATATTATATAGTATAAAACTTGAAGACAAGATCACACCAAAAATAAGTTTACCTAATAAAACGCGTTTCAACGACAAAGTCGCCGTCCTCAGTGATATATGAGATACAATAACTAAACAATAACTCAAATATATATTTAGGTTAAGCAGTTAAATACCTGACATAAACTGTAGAAATTCATAATTGTGTCATCCCTTAAACAACGTTGTATGTAGTATATGAATTAATGAAAACATCACATTTTTAATGTTATAAGGATTTAGCTTGATTTTCTTTATTTTTTCACACATGACTAATATCAACTTTTAAATACATAACTTTTAGATTTAGCAAATTTCCTGATGTAACCATGACATGTTCCTTGTAATATTTGTTAGAGTAATATTCCCCATTTTGTTCATTGTATATGCATAACACATAACATAAATCATAATATGATAACTTATGTCTTTGTACATATAAATGTTTGTTGGTTGCCTAAATGTTTACCTGTATCATTGTATTTAAAATCTTCAGGTCGCACAAAGATCTAGAGGCAATTTAGTCCAACGTATCGTGTATCGGATAACATTACAGGCTCGTGTAGACATTGAACAATTCTTAACTTGGAACATCTCTTGTTAAATGTTAAAAAAACTGGCCTTTAACTCCATTATTAAAATATTGAACGCAACAATACTAAACTAATGGGTATTTATTTAAACTATTGAATAGAATGTTTCAGGTAAAATCATGAAAATATATATTTGTTATCGTTGTTCCGGCTATTGAGTAAAATTACGAAATGTATTAATATGACTTACCGTCAACAATAGTCAATATTATTATTTTTTAATGTCACGCTACTACCGTTTCGGCCATTCCTTCATTAAAGGGTTCTTATTGTGTAGTTCCCGTTGTCAATATTTAAAAAACATACACACACAACACACAAAACATGACATAAATTCTGGATACATTTTATTAATTTTTTTCCATATTTATAGTGGGCCCATTGTCACTACACGTACTGTCACCGAAAACTAACCGTATTGGTTGTAAGAAGGAGGGGGGGGGTTATAATCTGCAATGTTCAATATTACATCGTAATTTAAATTGGAGTGGAATTTTTGTTTTTAATTCAACAAAAATTTAATGTTGCTTTTAGATTGTTTATATATTTCGAACTCTTCAAATGCATTCATTAATTTACTTTTCTTACAATGATGTAGTATGTTTAACGATTTTACAATGAAGGAGTATTTATGATCGGTCTGTATTAAATATTTTGCAAAATTAGATTTAAACTTTTGCTGGGTTAGCCAACCGTGAAGTTGATGGTTGTGCTCCTTAAATCATGTTTTTACAGACCTCACAGTTTGATCTAAATTTTTTTTTGTACAATCAGAGCATGATATTTCGTAAATCCCCATGCTTTCGAATTCGTTGTCGTGAAGTTTCATTATATTTAAAGCACTACGCAAATATTTTTTTAATTCTATATGCAGTAGTGTGCCATTTTGTCCCACAAAGGAAGCACGTTACATCTGAAAATGTTCAAAACAATTGCTCTCTAGGCTCTGATTTACGCTCCAGAATAGTTCTCTGATTGTCGGTGTAAGCTGTGCTTTTGACATTTGTTGAGCAGAGACGGTCCAGGTCTACAAAATATCTGGAAGGGTAAGTGGGGGGGGGGGGGTTCTCCGTGAAACTTATGGTATTTCATACCTAGAGGCAAACTCTTGATGTTGATATTTATTCCTTCAGCCTATAAATTATTAACCAACAAGACTTGTAAAGACCGGGTAAATTTTAATTGAATTAAAAGTAATTTTAATAAATGTTAATAATATGTTATTGTCGAAACCACGTATTTGCGGAATGCTGGATATAAGTTTTATTTTTTAATATTTCTTTCTTTTTTTTTGGAGGATGACTAAGTTTAGCATACAAAGGGTCAGTAAAAACTACGTTATGAATGCAGACACTACAAATTGGATAATTAAGTTCAGTTGATGTTACCTCACCTAGACAGATAGATAAGTTGGTTAAGTCAGGATCAAGCAGAATAAAAACTGGACTGTGATTTAGTTCGCAAGCAACTTGGGGCAGATGAAAAAACCTTCCATCAGTTAGAAAACAAAACCTTGCAAATTAAGATATCAACTTTTAAATACAGTACATAGCAGATGTAATAAACAAATAATCTTGATCCACCACCAGCGTCGATGTAAGCATAGATGGCCTTTAAAAATAAATTACTCAATGGCAAATAATATTTATATTTTCGCGTTTTAACGGTTCTAAAATCTCCACGTTGTCGCTGAGAACAGAGAGGTTAACCCTAGCTAAATTAAAAATTTGAATGATATTATTTGCCCTAAAAATTATGTCATGGTGGAGTCTATCCTTTATTCCAAGGAACATCTTAGAAAAAATCTCATTTTCCCCACCAAAACTCCGCTATGCCGGTGGCAATCCCGGGCCCCAAGGGGAGGAGGAGCCGGATGAGTAACAACCTCGTTAAAAAACCTGGGTCCATCTGGCTCCGGATGGTAGCACCCTGTAAGGGCCCCTGCCTAGGGTTACTAGGTGAAAATTGGTCAACGGCAGCGATGGTGAAAGAGGATCTATCCCAATGCCGGAGGAGGCGTAAGAACTTCGGTCAACGGCTCTGAAGACAAAAGAGGACCGATAACAACGGCTGAACAGGCGGAAGAACCTCTAATTATTTGGATTAAATATGGCAATCTATAAAACTAACGGATGTTTTACCCCAGGTGGCAGACCGGTTCAACCGGGAAATCCACCCTCAACGGAGGCTGGCTCCAAGGATTCTGGGGGAGCCAACTGTTGCTATCAGGAGATCTTAATAATCCTTTGAGGAGAAGCACTGTGTTGGGGAGATCACCACCCAAAGCTCCACAGGAGACTGAGGCTTTAAAAAAGCACACAGAAATAAGTGAAAAAAAACGTTTATGACGAACAGCATTCTGGAAAGAGCTATATACAGATGGATTCTGGTAAGCGCGTTCCGGTAACACCATCCGAAAGTGAAAGAAGTAAGAACCACGACCTTGGGATGATTGAACTTCTTGAGAGATTCAAAGGCCTTGAAGTTTTAACTAAACAACTACAGGAAGGAGTTTCAATACTTAGAAAGGAAAACTCCGACTTGAAGAAGGAAGCATTTGGCGGACAGGAAAAGAAACTACAGGGTGACATCGAGTACTATACAGACGAGGAGGAATTAGAAAGAGAAACTAACTGGATCCTCAAAATGAGGAAAAGACCACAAAAAAAAGAAAGCAGATACTTCACCGCAATGCAGTCAGAAGAACAATAGCGGACATGCACCACCTAGCACTGGCAGCCAATATATAGCTAAGGGGCAAGTACCACCACCAATAAACATTGTCGGGCTGGAGCGATATAGACAATTGCAGGAAATAATGAAATCTGTGACTGACAAGCAATACAAAGTTATCGCTTTAAATAATAACGTATGGAAAGTGAACACTCCGGATTCAGACACCTATAGGGCGCTGACAGCTAAGTTGAAAGCAGAAGCCATGAAATGGTATACTTATGAAAACAAAAACGACAGGCCTATCAAGGTTATTGCCAGAGGTCTGCACTCAACGTGTCCTATAGAGGATATAATTGATGATCTGAAGTTAAGGGGATTTCAGATAATTGATGCTAGCAACATACTGAAGAAAGAAAGACAAGAAAACGATAAAGGTGAGTTGCAGATCATAAGAAGAGGACTTCCTCTGTTTATGCTGACATTCTCCAATCAAGAAAAAGTAGAAAATATATACCGTATAGTAAATATCTTGAATATTAAAGTCAAAATTGAACCACTACGGATAAATAACTTTATCCCGCAATGTAAAAGATGTCAGGGATTTAACCATACACAGAAATACTGCCAGAAGGAGCCGTGCTGCGTCAAGTGTACAGGCAAACATCTTACAATAAATTGTACAACAAGGAAAGACTCCCCACCGATGTGTATTACTTGTAAGGGAGCGCATCCGGCAAGTTACCGAGGTTGCGAAGTCACAAAAGAACTACAGAGAATGCGAAACAAACAGCATAAAACTCAAGTAAATCGCTGAGGAAGGGCAGGACTCGACTACAACCTGGAGGGTCAGACAGGCAGACCTTACTGGACACTGCTATCAAACGAAGGTCAAGTACAACATATGCAGAATTAGTGCAAGCTTCAGCAGTGATAAAACAAGCCGCAAACACACAAAATGAAGTCCTGGATGAAACTTTGAAGCGACTAGTAAACCTAGCAGAGAGTTTAGAACAGCAGAGAGAAATAAACAAGAAAACATTTGTTAAACTACAAAGCCTGGAAACCAGGTTGGGAAAAAGCAAAGAAGCAAAATAAGTAAGACAATGCGCATAGTCACATGGAATGCAAATGGGCTCCAGCAGCACTTGACTGATCTAGAGCTCTTCTTAAACACAGAAGACATAGACATCTGTTTAATATCGGAAGGCCACTTTATTAACTCATCTTATGCTAGATTACGAGGCTACTGCTTCTATCATGCCATCCATCCTTCTGAAAAAGCCAGAGGAGGATCAGCTATTTTCATTAGAGAAAATATCAAGCACTATGCTGATGTGAAAATTGAGAAGGAAAGTATGCAAGTGACAACAGTCCACGTGACATTCAGTCGAGGCCGAAAATGTAAAGTATCGGCCATATACTGTCCTCCTCGGTTCAACCTAAAGAAAGATGATTACCTCGATCTTCTATGAACTATGGGTAGCTATTTCATTATAGGAGGCGATTTTAATGCTAAAAACACCTATTGGGGCTCTAGACTAACGACATCGAAAGACAGGCAACTGTATGCTGAAGCGGTGGAGTTGGACTGCGACTTCCTCTCTGGAGGCAAACCTACATACTGGCCGACTGCCGTCTTAAAAACTCCAGATTTTATTGATTTTTTGTTGTAAGAGGACTCTCATCTAACTACATGGAGGTTAATAGTAGTGATGAACTTTCTTCAGATCACTCTCTGGTCATTATGACTATTAGCGACAACATTATAGTGAAAGATAAATTACTGACATTGGTCAACATCAAAACTGACTGGGAACTGTTTCGGAGGCTAGTAGAAAAAAATGTCGACCTATCAGCTGCAATGAAAACACAGAACCAGCTTGAGGAAGAGCTAGAGCTCTTCGTACAAAAGATAGAGCAGCGGCTTGGAGCAGTACCCCTAACCTATCTCATAATAGCAAAACACCCCAAGTAATATCCGAAGGAGGTTAGAGAGCTGGTTCTGAAAAAAAGTACAGCACGAAAATCTTGGCAACACACTAGAGCCCCTGAAGACAAAACTCTCCTTAATTCGCTCACCAACGAGCTCAAAGACCTTATAAATAAGTGGAAAATGAGACTATATCTACATTCCTACAAGACCTGACTGCTCAAAAGGATACAGAGTACTCCCTTTGGAGAGCCACAAAAGGACCTAAGAGGCCAAAAGCTCAAAACCCACCAATCAGGAACACAGACAATATTTGGACCAGAAGCCCCAAAGAGAAAGCAGATATTTTTGCGCAACACCTTGCAGATAATTTTCAACCGCTACCTAGGCAAACAGCTGAGGAAGATCTGAAGGCTGATGAGAAACATGATGAAAGGAAAATTCAATTGGTAACACTGCAAGAACTGAAAACCGAAATTAAGAACAACATTAATCGTAACAAAGCACCTGGCTACGAGCTCATCACAGGACAGGTGCTAAAGGAACTCCCTGAAAAAAGACTTAAAAAACTGCTTTAAATTATAAATGCATGCTTCAGATTTTAGTGCACTCCAAGACAGTGGAAAATTTCTGAAGTGATTATGATTCCCAAACCTGGCAAACCTCTACACGAAAAGTCATCATATAGGCCAATATTTCTCTTACCGATGGCTTCAAAACTATTTGAGAGACTTTTACTCAAACACCTGAAAATAATAATAGAAGAAAGAAGCTTGGTACCATCTCACCAGTTTGGTTTCCGTGAGAAACACTCCACCATCCAGCAGGTAATAGAATCACGAACATAATAGAAGACGCACTTGAGAAAAAAAATATATGTTCTAGCATTTTCCTGGACGTATCTCACGCATTTGACAGAGTATGGCATCAGGGGCTACAGTATAAAATGCGTAGAGACCTCACAAACAGTTCTATAAAATCCTAAGATCATATATCACTGAGCGATATTTCAGGGTAAAATATGAGGGAGAGAACTCTGAATTAAAACCAATTAGAGCTGGTGTCCCGCAGGGCAGCGTACTTGTCCCAGTACTTTAAATGCTCTACACTAGAGACATACCAAAGTCGGAGGGAGTGGACGTTGCAACATTTGCTGATGATACAGCACTGGTGGCAGTGGGAAACTCTATAGCAGAGTCAACTAGCATCTGAATGAAGTAAATCAGTGGACTAAAAAGTGGAGGGTCAAGCTGAATGAAACTAAGTCAGTACACATCAACTTCACTAATCTGAAATATTGCTTTGGAAGGAGCATGTTAAAATAAAGAAGGACAAGTTAAACATTAAATATAGAAAATGCACTGGCTACTTGTAAGACGTTCAGGGCTGAGCACTTACAATAAAGTGCTCCTATATAAACAAATCCTAAAGCCAATATGGGAATATGGCATCCAGCTATGGGGATGTACCAAGCCCACTAACAGAAATCTAATTCAGATTTTTCAAAACAAAGTGCTCAGAGGTATAGTGAATGCACCCTGGTACATCAGGAACTCGGATATACATAGAGACTTGAAGATCGAAACGGTTGAAGAAGTAATAAAAAAGCACACAGAAAGACACCAGCAGCGACTCCAGGGACATCCGAACACTGAAATACGAGGAATGGTGGATGAACCTTGTATACTTCGATGTCTCAAGAGAACCAATCCAGCGGATCTGATGTAGTTCAGTAATCTTTATATATGAACAACCACTGGGCTGTTACCCATCAAACAGTGAATTTGTCAGATAGGAAGTTGCTAGATGAGATAAGCTAAGTTGTAACATTTTGTAAAAATAAAAAAAAATAAATGAAATTTTCCCCACCATGTTCATGGGTCCAACCTTAACGGCCACCTTGGTGTTTTTGTTTTTGTATTCGGTTTATTACTTTCACATGTCCACTATTATTAAATGGAGCGTTCAATGGAGCATTCTAAAATTTTCAAAAGGGGTTTCAATACAATGTCGTTCGACATCAACGAGTATAATTTTTCTTTAAAATTGTTTCATGATTTGTGTGCATATTTTGTATATATTTATGTATGATTTTAAGTAGTAGTTGTCGATAATTGTTTATTAAAAAAAGCTATTTAACTTTTATTATAATGTCAGTAAATTACAAAAGTTAAAATTTAAAAAAAAAGGAAAAAAGAATTATTGTAGCAGTTATAAACTATATTATTTTGTATAGACATTTTATTACCTAACACCATCACACGCTGTTAATGGTTCGATGAGAAGAGAAAAATGACAAAATATAAACGTAAATTGTTTTAACGAGACCAAATAATGGCAAACAGCCATAAATTAAAAACAAATATTTGTTTAGAAATTACACAACATGCATTGATTTTATAAAATAACTATCAAATAGTTTTATACGACATTTAATTGGAAAAATTAAGATTGATTGATGTTCAATAGTTTTTTTTTAACACCGTGAAATTATCTGAATATTGGGCGAATTTTGAAATTATAAATTTTAATACAAAGAATTACGTAGTGTGGTGAGGTAGAGAAATTATAATGTATGCCTAATCTACTATTCCATATGTATATATATATATATATATATATATATATATATATATATATATATATATATATATATATATATATATATATATATATGTTTAATCATTTAACATATGTGTAGAAGATACTAAGTTATTTTGTTTTATTTTTTGTACACATGAGATGTTTGTGTATTGTTTTTGCAATATTTGCGTACGTTTTGTTTTTCTTTGATTTAAGGAATACATCTCATGGAGGATATTACTTTTAACTTGATGGATCGGGATTAAGAAATGACATTCCATTTCCCAAGGTAAGGAAATGAAATGTTGAAATTCAGTAGGCCTGTTAAACTCACTGAATGTGTCCATATTCAATATTGAAATATCGTCTTTATTTTCTGCAATTCTGAGGGATACATAAATTTACCTATGTTCACAAAGACCATTCTTATTTCATATTATATCTTGAAATTTAAGATGATATTTTAGAACATATTCATCAATAACTAGTTTTCAAAGCTATTCTCTTACCTCACTACCTCTAAAAAAGTAATTTAAGACGAATTTATGAATGTTGTTTATCTGTTTTATTAATATGAATTGTTATCTGACAATAAACAAGCTGACATTAGTTAAATGCTTATATTTACTTATATATATATATATATATATATATATATATATATATATATATATATATATATATATATATAATTTACTTATATTTCTTTCAACATTTACAATTGTTTTAGCTACTACTAATTAGTAGATTTATAATTAAAATAATAAGTGAGATCGTTTAGGTAGAATAAGTAAGAATTTGAGTTATTATATAACATGTCGTAACACTGCTTTTAGCTAATCGATTCATTTTTATTTTCATTATTGATTTTCATATCTTGGTATTATCAAAGAAGGTAATGATAAAACACCTTACAATTACAATATAACATTCATAATTAGAATACATGCAATTTTGATTACAGATATGATACTTTAACATTTTATATTCAGTTATTTTGAACGCAATTCATAACTTTATCCTTTACTCAATATAACATTGCTTCAAAAAAACACAATTTTTAAACTCTATAATTTTAAAAATATTATTTGTTTTAATCATAAGGGCATACGAATGTAATTTAAGGTATCAGAACAAATGTTTTGATAATATCGATATTTGTTTGTACCCAATATGACAAGGAGGACATATTCTAAAACCATGGGTTCATGATGAAGTATGTGTCCAATTTTACCACGAATATATTAGTCTTGATTAACCCAGAGATGATGCAGGTGGACCGATACTCTTAGATATTTTTATAAATAGAATTTCTTTAATATAGGTGGTCTAAAACATCCCCTTTCCCCCATATAACCAATTGATTTTTTTATTGGTGTGTTTTCTCTTTAATAATATACAAGATGTTGACCATATAATTCAATATGTTGATAAATACAATTCGAAAATGACCATACACTCTGAACACTTGAATAACATTGAATATATTCAAAATGAAAATGAATCTATAATTTCTATAAGGGAGTAAATAATATATGTCTCAAAAAAATAAGGCCAAAAGCCTTTATAAATAAATAAAGATACAAACACACCAGAGCAAATAACTGAAACTGAAATGTCATTAAAACTAGGACTCTTCATATGCTTTGTTATAACAACCAAGAATAAAACTTAAATTCTAAATCTTCCAGTGTATTGCATTAACACTTGTTGTCGGACTCTCTTTATACTAAAGAATAAATAAAATCACTTTTATATTTTGTCAAAAACCTTTTAGTATGGATAATATATTTACTCCAAAAAATTGCATCAAAACTGGTAAGTTTGAATAAATGCATGGAGATTGGTTGATACTGTAATATATAATAGAAAAAGCTATAATTTGGAATATAAATCTACTTTTATATATTTTTCTACTTTGTCTGCTATAAAATCAAACAAAAAAATTGAATGTAATTTCATGAAAACTAAATATTTGATTAATATGTTTATCTACTATTGTACATAAAAAGATAAATTTACACATGCAATAATATGTGGTATTATTGTATACCACAAGTATTATTGTATTGGTAGGCTATACAGTATTGGTATTGCATGTGTAAATTTATCTTTTTTATGTACAATAGTAGATAAACATATAAATCAAATATTTAGCTTTCATAAAACGACATCAATATAACCGACTGTGCACTTTATTTACACAGGCGAGACGCAAATTCATAGCACGTGTCTAATACTTTGCTTAATAATATGTTGATATTAAGGGTAATTATTGAATCATAAAGGTATCCACTACCCATACCTTCATCAGGTTAAACACCCATTTATAAAGTCGAAGTGTCATAAAAATTATGTCTTCAATATATTAATTTCTGATGACTTATTAATGAAATACTTTACATAAAATGGCGTTTATCACTTCTTTAATATAGGAACCCGTATATTTTAGTACTTAATTATATAACAGCTAATGTGTTGAGGTAAACTGTTCATTACATATTACTTTTTTTCAAGTATCTAATATGTTGATACATTTTACGTGTGACATTTACCTTTGTCCAAGGGTTTAAAAAAAAGTTTATATGACTTCAAAGAAAGATGAATGCAATGTTTGTTGTCAAAAATCTTCCCGTGCACTGAGCTGTATACTACACACATAGATTTATTGGCATGATATATTTTACACATTTTGCTTTTTTCTCCACATTTATTTTTTTTTCCAATTTAGTATAAAATTTAAAATGTAGAGTACATTACCATAAATGTGTGTAACAGTAACCTTTTTAGAGGAGCTACTACGGTAAATAGCAAGGCTTATATATCAATATGATCAAAGTATGCGTGGACAGTTACGTGTGTCGTTATGTCCAAGTCTCTCTAAAGAGGGTAGGGTTGTACACAGAGTTATTATCGACTGTTTAAGGGTTTAATGGTTGATTTGCATGTGAAGGTTGAGCAAACACTTTAATGTTCCAAAAAAACTTTAACACCTATTAAATGTAACTGTCTATAGCCGCTGTAGAAAAAAAGTTTCAATTATTTCTTTTTTAATTAAGAAAAGACCATTCCTATCCAAAATCGAAAAATAAAATATTTTAAAAATGAGCAGTGGATAATAAACATAATCATAAATAGAAACATCGTTGATTGCCTACATAATCATTAAGACGTATAATTGAGAAATATTTGATAAACTTTAGCTTTACCAATGCAAAATTTTCTCACAATACTTTCATTTTATTTTCTGAGAATTAAAAATCACAGTCAATTTTATTCATCCGAATCTATAAATACGTTTACACAATAATTGGAAATGTTACATACCACCATTTATAATAACAACAATCAATCAATCACGTACCCAGTTTATCAAAAATTTAAAATTCTCTATCGATTACGCTGGACCACTTGTTTCACTCCTGCCAATATTGTGTTCCCAATCACCTATTTTTGAAACTACAAGGTTACAAATTATATTTTTATTTGTTGAGAGTTGTACTTGGTACTATACATTTTTTAATGGAATCTGTGTATTGATGACCTACTAAAATAATTTATGGATCATGTAAGAAGTAAAATGGGCGTTATTACGAACTACCCTTTCTGTGTATATTTTAATTTAAATACCTTTTAATTTGAGCAATAAATTGAAATATAGTTTCAATTTTTTGTAATATAGAGACTTTATCGAACATCTACGATTGATGGAAAATGTCAAAAACTACTTTTACCCATTCAATTTATTCAGAGATAAATATTTGAGTTATTTACTACACACAGTTCATTATTATATTACAAATACGTGATATGTAAATGATATATTGTACACATGTGAAATTATTGTGTTTTTTTTAATGTAACACAAAAGTCTTATATTTACAAATTTAATGTATATAGAGACTTTATATGCATGTCTGACATAATGAAAATATGATTTTCATTGAAACCGATAGAAACCATTTAAAAAAGTTAATTTGCCAGATTAACCAAATGGTCGAACGTATTTGCATACTATCCTATAGCAATAAATTATTGTTCAGCTTAGATGTTTTGAGTTTGTTGTTTTAATTTGTTTCCGTACGAAATAAACTATGCAATTTTCGACTGCATGGTACCCCCTTCATTCGATATCTTGCATAGGTAAAGATGATTTGATAAGTTGTTATTCTTTTTTCAAAAAAAACATTTTATATGGTACTTAAAAATATATTCAATAACCGTTTTGTGTAACTCACTTACACCTGACATACAATTTGCTTTTGAATATGTTGGAAAAATATCGTCACTCGTAACAAATTGCTACAACTATTTACTGAATGGCTGTGTGTAACCCCCCCCCCCCCTAGTTTTACGGAAATGAATGAAGTCACAATTGAATTCTTCACAAACTACAACTAAAATCCATTCAACGGAAAGGAGATATTAATAATTATTAGCAAATATGTTGTTTCTGAACGCGATTTTCTATAGGTAACTAAATTAACAATAATAATATAAATTTCGAATATAATATGATACACGTACCACAATTTATTGTTATATCGGTTTTACATGTTAAGAACCTATTGAAAATTTATGCGAAATTGGAATACAAAGCTGTGCTCGTACATGCCCAATTTAAGGTACCCATATTTTATTAATTAGGAGAAAATCTGTTTCAAAACCAACTATAAAGTAATTTATTTTAACTAATATAAAGGTTTAGGAGTTTTCTGTATTTTGAACATGTTTTAAAAGCCAAATGTTCATTCAACAAATAAAAGTGTGGCAAGTATAGATGTATATAATAAATTATTTAAATTTATAAATCATGTAAAAACTCTTTAAAAATTCATTTATTGACGAATATTTTACATGAAGGCAAATAATTTTTTTTGTTCTTGTTTTTGCTGAATTAAAATGTTTTAGAAAATTAGAGCAAAGTTATATTACTGTTTGTTAAAAAGACTATGATGTGTCAATCGTGAATATTATTTCATCTAGAAGAAATGCTAATTCCAGAAACAAGCACATTTAATTATATTGACCACAATATTTAAAAATATATTATCTTGTGTATTATTCAGTTCTAAAATGAAATTTGTACATGAAGATTGTAAAATTGTTTCTCATTTTGTTAATATTGTGTCTAGCCCCAATTATGTAATTTTCTTCATTTACTACAAAATTAATCACACACAATCGCACGCGCGCACTGTACAGCACTTCTGTAGTAAAAAAATGTCGTCAAGCTACTCTTCGTCACCATATAAAAGTATAAATGCAAGGTTGGGAAATATATATATATATATATATATATATATATATATATATATATATATATATATATATATATATATATATTTAAATATATAAGAACAAGTAAAACTTTTTTTTTTCATAAATCCCAAATATTTTATTTATTCCTAACTCATAAAAACACACACGCCCTGCTCTAATTAAAGTTTTTGCACAACAGGAATTTTAAATGACCCTTCAACTTTAAAATATTTTTATGGCAAGCATACAAGAAAATATTAACAAAATGGAAAATAGTAAAATATAAAAATATTTTAAAACATTCAAACAACGCTTGAAGAAAATATTTAAGAATTTTAGTGAGGTATAAATACGACAATTTATATAACATACCCTGATAAAAATATGAACTATTTTATTATATTACTAGGAAATAAATATTTATGAATAAATATGTTTTAATAGAAATAATAAAATATCCTAAACAACTCTTGGCACCGAAAGAGATAATAATGAATACAAATTTGAAAATTAGACACGCTCTCCAGTTTTACAAATGTATGTACAGTAATAAATTCACAAATTGTTTATCATTTAATAGTATTTATTACTATCTTACCTTGACACATAATCGTCACAACATGTAGAATGCTTAATGTAAGGTAGCGTCCACTTGATTTCGAAACTGTTTTTTGAAACTTCGGTTTCTCAGCCATGGTATACAACCGCACTGCACATACATAGAAATTATAACAGAAATATTATTGCAAATTATATAATTTTGAAACGTGTCAGACCACGTGCTTTTAGCTATTACAGATTCCGAAAACAAGCGACCGCATGGCCTATACAGTTCGCACACAACTGCCGATATAGCACACCGCAAAGTGTATCCCCTTCAATGCGCAGCTAGATGCGCAAACGCACAGTTATCTCTTGACAAGAGATGGTATTATTTCTCTCATTTCAATCTGTTATTCTCAAAGAAATGACACTAAACACTCTTCTTATGTATCTTGAGGATTACATTAAGTTGGTTGAGAAATTATTCTGAAATGTTATTCCATATTTCGTAAAGATCCGTTGTAAGCTTAGGCTTTGTTAAATAACGATTACAAACAAATGTATTCAAATGGTAAAGCTATTATTACATCACAATAATAAAAAATATTAATATCAAAGAAAATTTAAATATATTTTTGTGCAATTTTAGTTATTTGCTCATGTTTCGTTTTTATCAAACATATCCACATCAAAATATCTTTTGTATTAATTTAGAAATAGATTTAAGCATTAAAACATTTGAATAAGTGCTATTGATCAAACACAGATTCCTTGTTTGTTTGCCTGTAGGTCAAAACTATTTGTTTCAATACATGTAATTACGAATAACAATTAATTTATAGTATCACAATGGAAAAGCTCTGTGTAAATAATATTTTTTTTAAATCAAGCACAATTACTATAATATATGTGATTTATATGTTTATATATATATATATATATATATATATATATTTTATGTACATGTATTTTAAATACTCCTTGTTATAAAATATAAGTATTTTTAGGAGACGTTTTTGATGTTGTACATAAAACACGGACAAACCGATAGATTTAGATGAAACCGATTTAATACAATTTATTTTTGTTGTATAGGCTTTATAAATATACAACAATAATCTTTTTGAAAAGGAACATTAAAACAAAATACATTTAAGAAAATGAGTATTAAAATGACCGATTACTAGTTTTAAATCGGCATGGTATCTCTTTGGTAAAGATATTGAATAATAATTCTTTTCTCTAATATGTTTATTAAAGTAATTAGGTATTGGTTTCTAACAACCAATATAGGAGAAAAACCAAGTCTTTGATAAGAAAATCATGACAAAATTGTATATTGCGATAACTAACAAATCGCTATTTTTGTAGAGATGAGAAAAAAAGGATTTGTTTAGGTCGTAACAAGCTACACTAGAGAATAATTTGATCCAATTCGATAAAGGCGATTTTGAAAAATGGAGTCTTTCATTAAAGTATCATGACAGTTTAGTAAATATTTATTACTTTACGATGACTAACGATTCGCTATTTATGGCGAGATGAGAACAATAGATTTTATTTGGGTCGTTACAGGCTACATTGAGCAAAATTTGATCAAAATCGGTAAAACCGATTGTGAGATATGGAGTCTTTTATAAAAGCATCATGACAGTTTAGTAAATATTTATTATTTTACGATTACTAACAAATTGATATCCAGTATGCGCCAAAATAACCAGTACAGAAAATGTAAGATTTTATTCACATAGTTTTACCTTCAAATACAAGTCAATGGAAGAAAAATCGCTTAGAATCGGGTAATAGCAAGTTCAATCTGACCACTTTTCAGTTAAAGCAACAGTCGTACCGTTTTTGAAGGTTTCCCATCATTTTGGTTGAGGGGATGTTTCATGCTCCTTATACACATGGTTATTTTTTCCTGGAGTTGGACGATGGTAGCTGGTGGGTCTTCACGGAACATCTTCTCCTTCAACATTCCCCAGACGTATGGATCAGCTGGTGTAAGATCGGTTGAGTTGGCTGGGTTAGGAAAGTTTGTTCTAAGGGAGATGAGGCGGTTGCCAAAGTTTCTTGAAGGATATCAATGTTGGTTAAGGCAGAGTTGCCGGTTGCGAAATTGTGTGCTAGAACCATCGTGAACAAAAAGACCGGTTTCTGGCACGACAATATCTCCTGACGTCTCCTATATAACGATCAAGAACTACCCTATATCGGTAATGATTTACAGTAAGAAGATTTCTATTACTGTCTTCAACAAAGTATGGACCAATATATGCTTCTCCCTGACACAGCGTACCAAATGGTTACACGCTTCATATGCTGTGGCCTCTCTACAATACTGTCAATACGTTCAAAAACAAAATAAAACGTGTTGTCTGCTTGTTTATGAAACCATTAAGGTGCACATGATATTCATCTGAAAGCCATAAATCACTCAGAAATTCATGTCCTCAATAGATAATTGCCAACATTGAAGCGCAGTACTGAACCATGACGGTTTTGTTTCAACAGTTCGAAGGTTGCCCAGTTTGTATCTTTTAGGGAAAATCATCATTGTTTTAAAACATTCTTCTCATCGACTTATTACTTGTATTCAGTTTCAAAGCCTTTCCGTGACTGTAACACTTGCTGCAACACTCTTCCGTTGTTCTTTATTTATACAGACAGTAGTTGGGCGACCTGAATTACAGCATTACTGGACGGGTTTTTGTGAAAATGTTCTTGAAAACGGAATGCAGTGAGTGACAAATTTGGCCCACCCGCACGTCTAATTCCGTATGAGCGAAAATAATGCACAACGATAAAAGCTTTCTCAGCAGTAGTTAGCACCATGTTAGCAAAAACTAACCTTAAATTAAAAAGAAATAATTATCATGAATTATCAGCGGCAATCAAAAGTTGACACAGCTGATCAATAAGAAGCTGCAGCTGATTCAGTTCCTGTACTGTTTATTTTGGCGCATACCGTATAAGAGTATTTATTGAATAGAAAAAATAATATATTCCCATTTTTTTATTAGGATAAAGTTTTTTGAAAAGGGAACTTAGGCAAATCAAACAATTTAATATATATATATATATATATATATATATATATATATATATATATATATATATATATATATATATATATATATATATATATATGAAAAACTCTATTTATTTACTTTATTATTATTTATATTTTTTTATATACATTTTAAAGCCTGTTATTAATTTGTGAGAAGAAGTGGATATTTCATAGTTGGAAAAAAACTTTGTCGTTTTTACAGTTGGTTAAGATTTGGATTGAAAATACCTGAATATTACTATGTTGTTTTGATTCTTTTAGATAGACATTGCACAAATGTAATAATACTACCATATACAAAAGCAAAACTCACCCAACTTAAAATTATTAAGGGAACACTATCATAAGATCAGAACTCATACCTCCTGTTTGTATCAAGTTGATTGAGAAAGATTGACTAAAATGTTTATAATATACTCTTAAAGGAGCTAGATAAGTCGTAATAATTGCAAAGAAACGTAATTGTCTTTTAATTGATGTTTGGTGTCATTTTATAAGAAATAAATAGTCTTACTTTACAAACATTTCATGTAAATCATTTAAACTGATGTTTTGTTATGTAAACGTATACCAAAGAGCTGGTCTATATTATGTTTACATATTTTGTAATAATACACGAAAAAAGGAATAACTAGAAAGCAATAATTAAAGAATACGAATTGTAGGTGATATGCGTTTCATAAGGAACAGAAGAAACTTTGTTTTAGGATTATGTTTTCTCAAAAACTTATCATGAATAACGGAGATATGGGGAAAACGCTTAAAACGGCAAAATATGTTTGCACAAAAAGTTATATATTTTTATCTAATAATGTGCAATCTAGAATTATTTATAGCTACTCAAAGATATAAATACAAAACCACCATTTATGTCACGGTATACCATTGCACTAATAGGCCTATTTTCGCAAAAAAGTCGATATCAATTTTCATTTCATTATTTTTTTTATTATTTATATATGCTATCTGTGAAGAAATATGTTTATATATTCAATGTTATCCAGTGATATATATATATATATATATATATATATATATATATATATATATATATATATATATATATAAATGGATAACATTGAATATATAAACATATTTCTTAAACATATATATGTACCTAAATGGGTCTTGATGTGTGCATTGTTATTATATCGAACGAACACAAATTTATGATATAATATTGAACAAGTAATTTTAATTAGGACACTAAAGGCTATAAAAGTTACTGTTCTTATGTCAGCTATAAATGTATATACATTTGGAGATATCACAGAATTTTTTTAATAAAAAGTTTAAAGATTTAAGACACTTATTTCTACTACCCTAGACTAACTTGATAACGCCATTTGTTGACTGTTGTTTCTTAAATCACTTTTATCAGGGATTTCTAAAGACGGTGCAAATGTTTACAAAACTATCTGTTAATAAATTCGTTTACTCTATTTTATGATCTTGTAACTAAATGTAGAGAGTAGAGAACAATAACTCAAAGTTTCTTTAATCACTTTGTTACGATTTTGTAAAATCTGTGGAAATGTTTACAAAACCCTCTGTTACTAATGTCATGTACTCTCTTTATTGATCTTGTAACTAAACGTAGAGAGTAGAGAACAATAACTAAAAGTTTGTTTAATTACTTTGTCAGGAATTTGTAAAATCTGTGGAAATGTTTAAAAAAGTCTCTGTTAATGATGTCGTGTACTCTCTTTATTGATCTTGTAACTAAACGTAGAGAGTAGAGAACAATAACTAAAAGTTTGTTTAATTACTTTGTCAGGAATTTGTAAAATCTGTGGAAATGTTTACAAAACCCTCTGTTACTAATGTCATGTACTCTCTTTATTGATCTTGTAACTAAACGTAGAGAGTAGAGAACAATAACTAAAAGTTTGTTTAATTACTTTGTCAGGAATTTGTAAAATCTGTGGAAATGTTTACAAAACCCTCTGTTACTAATGTCATGTACTCTCTTTATTGATCTTGTAACTAAACGTAGAGAGTAGAGAACAATAACTAAAAGTTTGTTTAATTACTTTGTCAGGAATTTGTAAAATCTGTGGAAATGTTTAAAAAAGTCTCTGTTAATGATGTCGTGTACTCTCTTTATTGATCTTGTAACTAAACGTAGAGAGTAGAGAACAATAACTAAAAGTTTGTTTAATTACTTTGTCAGGAATTTGTAAAATCTGTGGAAATGTTTAAAAAAGTCTCTGTTAATGATGTCGTGTACTCTCTTTATTGATCTTGTAACTAAACGTAGAGAGTAGAGAACAATAACTAAAAGTTTGTTTAATCACTTTGTTACGATTTTGTAAAATCTGTGGAAATGTTTAAAAAAGTCTCTGTTAATGATGTCGTGTACTCTCTTTATTGATCTTGTAACTAAACGTAGAGAGTAGAGAACAATAACTAAAAGTTTGTTTAATTACTTTGTCAGGAATTTGTAAAATCTGTGGAAATGTTTAAAAAAGTCTCTGTTAATGATGTCGTGTACTCTCTTTATTGATCTTGTAACTAAACGTAGAGAGTAGAGAACAATAACTAAAAGTTTGTTTAATTACTTTGTCAGGAATTTGTAAAATCTGTGGAAATGTTTACAAAACCCTCTGTTACTAATGTCATGTACTCTCTTTATTGATCTTGTAACTAAACGTAGAGAGTAGAGAACAATAACTAAAAGTTTGTTTAATTACTTTGTCAGGAATTTGTAAAATCTGTGGAAATGTTTAAAAAAGTCTCTGTTAATGATGTCGTGTACTCTCTTTATTGATCTTGTAACTAAACGTAGAGAGTAGAGAACAATAACTAAAAGTTTGTTTAATTACTTTGTCAGGAATTTGTAAAATCTGTGGAAATGTTTACAAAACCCTCTGTTACTAATGTCATGTACTCTCTTTATTGATCTTGTAACTAAACGTAGAGAGTAGAGAACAATAACTAAAAGTTTGTTTAATTACTTTGTCAGGAATTTGTAAAATCTGTGGAAATGTTTAAAAAAGTCTCTGTTAATGATGTCGTGTACTCTCTTTATTGATCTTGTAACTAAACGTAGAGAGTAGAGAACAATAACTCAAAGTTTCTTTAATCACTTTGTTACGATTTTGTAAAATCTGTGGAAATGTTTAAAAAAGTCTCTGTTAATGATGTCGTGTACTCTCTTTATTGATCTTGTAACTAAACGTAGAGAGTAGAGAACAATAACTAAAAGTTTGTTTAATCACTTTGTGAGGAATTTTCCTTAATGATATAAAAGTCTACGGTGGAGGGAAAACATACAATTAATAGATAACGATAAACAGTTTTTTTTTCATTTCATTTCTTGACGTCGTGCTTCAAGATAAAGATACAATTATCTGAATTTGATAAGGATTCTGATAAATAAATTATTTTTTTACAATGACAACAATTTTATAATGGAAGAATAAATAATTTTTACTATTGTCAAATTTAAATTAGCAGCAGTTCCTGTAATAATTGTCCATGACATTCAAATAATCCTTTAGTTATTTAACAGAATATTTATTTAAACATAATTAATATAATAAGAAATGAAGTTAAGGAATAGTGATGAGATAACATTTAGTAAATATGGAATTTTCGGAAACAAACAAAATAAAAATTTGTCGTTTTACAATTTAAAATTTTAGTAACTATTTAAATCATAATAAAAACATCGACAACTATTATTGTTGAGATAATTTATTACCATTATTTATTATTCTTCTACATTAATAAATATCTTACGTAATATGGTCCCAAATCGAGGGGACCATAATGTTTTCTTGAGGATCATAAGTGTGCCCATAAGACACATAATTGAAAATTGGACTAGTACAAATTTTTTAAGTAATGCTTGACAAATGCAAGAATTAAGTGGGCTAACAAAATATAAATAAAATTACAAATTAGTAATACCGGGTAAAAACGAAGTAACTACGAGCAGTTTTACATTAATATCTTCTTTTTTTGTTAGAACGTATAATCTCAGACATATTATTTTGTATCTTTTTACAATTGATTTATTAATTGTTATTTATTTATAAAATAATAAAAAAAAAAACTATTCAAATAAAAAGCATATAAACGTACATATATCATGTTTGGAAATCATAGTTGGTCAAATTCAAAACTTATGTCATTTCGAAAACTTATCTCATTTAGAAAATCAATGTTTCGTTTCCTTTTGCACAAAACTTTCCTAATCAACTGAATGTAGTTAGAATAGACTATATTGCTGTTTACACTTTAAATGTAGAACATTGTTCTAGTTTGTAAAACTTTAAACATCTTCATTTGTTTTATTTTAAATTAAATACAGAAACAAATTTGGTTTAGTACAAATGTCAGTTTTATTTTCAATTCGTATGTTATAATAATAAAAAACTTCGTTTCGTGTTCCGCTCCACGCTCTTCCTAATTTATTCCTTTGTCCCAGATTTAATTTACACCATTAAGCTAAATTTCGAAAACATATTGGGAATTTATTTTATCATATATGTTTATTAAACAATAGAATTATGAAAGCGAATATTTATCACAATCAGGTAATATAATTACAACACTTTGACATTGGTGTAAAATATTACTTCGTGTTAAACAACGTTCATACATGACTTCCCATCCGATGCCGTGACTTCAAAGTAGGTAGTGGTATCGAGAGATAATGGTCGTGAGATGTCACGGGTAGGCATGTCCTGCCTTCCGTTGTTGGAGGGCAGCAAAGCTACCTCTGGTACAATTCTAATGGTTTTGGGAGTTGCCACTGCTATGGCGACCTCATAGCCTTTCTCAAGGAAATCAGCACTGTCATATGTAAGTTTAATGATCCAACTATACACATGTGGATTCAGTCTTTCGGAAGCTGTAACTTAAGGATGGCGTGTTGGGAAATTACAAAGTGACACCAATGTGAGTGGTTTTTCAAGGCGGACCTGGTGTCAATTGATTATTCTACGAGAAAATATTTGACTTTCATGGAATTAGCATTTATTATTTCATCTAGATTTTAGTACAACTTATGTTTTCTGAGGTTTCCTTTTTTTTTTATCTCAACATGCAATTATTCAAGCATTGCCTGTACTGCTATTATTTCTAACAATAAAAATAATAGTATTTGGAAATATTAAATAAAATATTAAGAAATGAAAGAAGAATTCACAGAAATCCAAGTACTAAAACTATTCCAAACCTTTTATTAGAATATATTTCATCCCAAAAAAAGTATTAATAAATATTTCTAAATTCAACTGAGAATAAGGATTTATTAGTTAAAATGTAATTTTTTATATTTTGTTTTTTAATTCAATAACTATTTTAATAATTATTCAATTTTATGTACAATATTATTCAATAAGTAGTTAAAAATTCCAATTTTACAGTGATTTTATTTTAATTTAAAAGTAGATTACAGTAATTAATAATAATAAAACCAAACCAAGAGGTATCATACACTGAAACACCACTATTGTATCAATTAAATGATCTGTCCAAGCAATGTCTATCATAAGAAAAATACGTATTATTCTATAATATTCCGTACACCTCCAATCACTCAAAATGACAGTATTTAATTGATAAAACAAATAAATAAGAATTTGTTTTGTATTGAATAAGTAAAAACAACATGATTGTCAAGTTCATTTTACGTCAATGTAATTATTACGTTTTATTGTTTTGGAAAATATGTAGGGGTGACTTCAAGTTGGAAATGAAATTTGTTGTTTCAAAAAATGTTTACCTTGTTTTAAAATATGTTATTATTAATATCAAATTTACGGTAGAATTTATAATAGAATTAAAATAATTGGGATTGAAATATGAAAAAAAAAATTTTAAAAAATAAAATCTTTCAGATCCATATAAAATCAGTTTTTAAACAAATATTTCCTTTATTAAAGATGTAGCACATATTTTATATGTAAGTAATAGATTTAGTCTATATGCAGACAATGTATTATTAAATACTGAAAACATATTTAGCTTTTTGATAATTTCAAATCTATATATTTATTTAAAAATTGATCTACGTCATTTTATTATTGTCTTTACTGAAAGGGGCGACTTATTAACCTAAAAGTTAATTTTCAAAATACGAGTGATTTATTAAAATCATGATCAGTTACTTCCACTCTTCCAACTTGCTAGCCGTGACATGCTTATATTACCAAACATGCTGCATACAGGAAACGAGATAAACATGCTCACTGAGTAATTACTGTCCTAACCTAAAGATAAATTATGAATTGTTGGATAAAAGTAATTATAATTTACCATATAAAATGCTTCAACATTAATATATGTGATAAAATAATTCTTAGAGTAATTTAAATTTATTAAGATTAAATTTGATTTATGAATAACATCATATTAGTAGTTGTACGAAAGGAGGTGTTTTAATGTGATAAAACTAAAATAAAAAAAAATAAAAAAGTTAAAATTATCTCAAAACTGAAAGTTTGGCAAGTAGTTTTGGTTTAATTAAACAAAAAACATATATCTTATACTTCAACAAAAAAGTCTATAATATTTGTATGATAATACATATGTTTATTTTCTCGTTTTTAGTCTGAATTTGTAGTTTGTTTCTCCTTTAAAAAATTTTAAAGTGATATTTTGTTGTAGGATTTTTCTTTTTAGTGTCAGCTTTTAAAATTACTTTGTAAAACACAGACTTTAAGAAAAAAGTAAAATGCGTGTATTGAGGAAATGTGTATATGGTATGAACACATTGTAAGATTGTAAGACAGATATTAAATAAACACTGAAATCCATAAAATTATAATGCATAGAAAGAATTGACTTTAACATTTTACTAATCTGTTAACACAAACAGATTGTATTAGTTAACATAACTTCATTATTATATATAATATGTGGGAAAAAATTATACTTAATATTATCAAAATTAATTTGGAATGACATGTTTATATTTTCTACATTATTAGAATTCGATTGACTTTATGGACA
The DNA here is from genome assembly GCA_963513935.1 of Aphrophora alni. Taxonomy (NCBI): domain Eukaryota; kingdom Metazoa; phylum Arthropoda; class Insecta; order Hemiptera; family Aphrophoridae; genus Aphrophora; species Aphrophora alni. Next base: position 90,858,913 of record OY740770.1, read on the forward strand.
CAGTAATAACACCATGTAGTATAATATGTTACTTAACATCAAATGTAAATAATACTTCAGGATAAAATATTAGAAATATATGTATTATTATATTATAAAATGATATTTTTTGGTGAAATATTTCTGCATATGAGAATCTCAGTACATAATTTATATAACCCAAAATATAATGTAATAATAAATTTGTTTGTATTTGTAAAATGTTTTCAATTAATATACAAACGACGTTTCATAAAATTCATCCTAAATTTTAGATATTTAAACCATTGTAAATAGTTTTCCTGACTTTACAAAACAACTATCATTAGAAAATTATTTTATTATTTAGAATATTTTTAAAGAACTCAATTATCTACTATAACTACAATTTTGAAATATGATATATTATTTATCACACCCACTTTCATCTTGGCAATCATTAGTTCTTGCGTGAAATGCCTATTATACCAAACTTGCTGCACATATAAAAGAAGCTAATCCTGCTAAGGGAGTAATTTATGATGTTTCATAGTGAACAATTATTATAAATTATATTTGATGAAATAAAGGTATTATGATATAGGATGAAATAAATCAACTTATGACGTTATAGAAAACGTGATATATTCATTTTGTTCATTTGTAAACGTATCACAATTATTTTGAGTATGAATATCGTTTTACAACTATGCAAATTACGTAAAGGTTAACTTACACTTGGATCCTAATGTAAAACTAGAAAAGTGCAATTTACCTACAAAGCAAACCCATGCAAACCTACAAATACACTTTCTTTCATACCAGAATATTTCAAAACAATGTCGTAGAAATGTCATTGAAATAAAGAACAAAAATAACGATGAGTATATCATGTCAAATTAAACTAAATTATTTATTTTTTGTTATAACTTATTACAAAATACTTTGGTAAAAGTGTACAGTTATTTCATGAAACAAAGTGTTATAGAAAATTATTTCATGGTTTCAAATATAAATAATTTTATATATCAGAGAGTGTATCGTTTAAAAATCAAATCAAGGCCTACCTAACAAAATAAACAAATTTTACAGTATTTTAAAATTAAGAACACTTTTTAAGCTCTACTTTTGATTTCATAGTTTTTATATTTTATCTTTTTCTGTTTCAGTAGACATAGGAGAGAATTTCAACGACTATTTTTATGACTGATTGTTTTGTTGCCAGCAATATTTACTACTCCATATGAATAATTCATGACTTTTGATATTTCTGTATATTTTACAAAACAGCATCTTGTTCTCCATACAACTTGATGATTTCTGCACGTGCACAAAATAAAATAACGAAAGATATTGAACTTTTCCCTTATTTTGTTTTAACATATAACAAATATTACTCAAAAAGTAAAGTTACAATAAAGTACGAATGTTTAACTAAAGTTTTACTATTTAAAACGTGTATATCTTTCTTATTGAAGCATCAACAAATTTTATATTATTTTAAGTGAATTTAGTCTCAGTTATGTCATACTATACAACAAGATCCGAAAGAACCTTTTGATTATCTTTGATTCCCAATAATCGGATACTCTTGGCTTACACCTCCTGGTGTAATACATAACAAATATGACACAATCGTTAAAAAATGTCCTTGATTCTACAATATATATAATTCATATATATATATATATATATATTATTTTTCAGTATATTTTGTTTAGACGACATGAGAGAAAGAACTTAAAATTGCTCTACAGTTTAAGTTTTATATTCCACATACATGACTAACATACTCATAACGGTAAATTTTAACAGGTTTTGGAAGAAAAAATGTAATATTTATGTGTTTTTTTTTATAACTCATTTTTTTTACTATTAAGAAAAGTTCATATTTTTATCGTTTAAATTAATTTCTTTGACTATTAGAATTTAGAAACTTTAGCTAATTAGTAATAATATAACTAAGTCATAAATGTTAATCATGATTTATTGGTTAAATTGAATTTAACTGAAAGATATTAAACACAAAAACTGGGTTTTGTTAACGTTTTTTTATAAAAAGTAAGTCTTGAGGGGGTTATAGAGTTCTGAGTAAATTTCATGGCCTTCTTATTACAACAAATGTAAATATCAGTAATTTATTTTAGAGGAATATACATTCTCTACATATCGTGTTAACGCAGCCTCACATGCACTACTACGAATTCAGTTGATCCATTACAATCATTTTTTACAAAAACCCATATATTTTAAATACACTACACTGATTAAATTACACTAAACTGGAGTAACAAACTAATAGGTTTAGCAATTTAAAAAAAAAAAAAAAAAAAAAAAAAAAAACGTGGAAGTAATCATTGGTAAATGAAAACATGTGTTCCCAATTTAATACGACCCATACTTTAAAAAATAAGGCGTCCTTTTTAAAATCTATAAACATATAATTGTAAAATAAATAACCATCTATATAATTAATTATTTACGTTATTACCACATTCGTTTAATATTTAATAAAACTAGTTAAATGAAATTGTTCTTAACCTTCTCCGTCAACCTTGGAGCTTTCAGCAATAGGAATCACGGGGTACTTATACAAAAATATGGAAAATAGAAATTAAAGGAGTGGTGACTCTTAAGGATTTGCATTTGGCAAGGTCAGTACTCCCTCAGGTGTTATAAATGGAATTCCTCTAAGTTCCCCTTTGAGAATAAATTTATTTTACATTTATAATATAAATATTTACTTGTTTTAAATAGAGCATAGTGACTATTTACGAATAAGACTACTTTTTATAAAATTTACTTATTTTTAACAATTTTTTTTTTTTTAGAAATTCAGCAAGACTTAAATCACTAATGGCTAATAAACAACTGTTTATTTCTTCATTGGAAAATATATTTTGTAATCAATAATAAAATAGAACTATAGATAACTCTCTTAATCTTACGGGATATACGTTTCATAGTTGTTTCGCAAAAAATCGTTGAAAAGTATGTGTTTTAATTTCACTATTTATTTGTAAATAAAAACTATCTGTGTTTGGTAAATAATCTTAGACTTGACTTTCGTTTCCCTCTTTTTACAATAATATAGATTTCCCCCCCAAAGTAACTTTATGTTTATATTATATTAAATGCCTTTTATATGTGGTCCAGTCATTTTGATGAAAATAATTTCAAATTAAGTACTATTTTTTTTATACACAACATCAACATAAATTAGAGTTCAAAGGCTTAAATCGTAAATATAGAGTTCTATGAAAACAGACATCATAAACAAAATATATTAATTTTTCAATTTAATAAATTTAGAATAACTTTAAGAAAATTATTATTATGATTTTTTGTAAGAAACTGGGGGTTCAGTGGGCATTTTACGCTGCAAGGTAGTTTAACCTTAAAAGGTTGTAGTAATAACATCATCTCGATATATTGCCGGCCAGGTGTAAGAAATGTAAAATAGACATTATTCAAAAAGTGGTAAAAAATCTTCTTTAGTTTTATATGTTTTAAAATCTCCTAAATTTGTCTTAAATCCTGATAAAAACGTATACCTTATAAAATCTAGTTGTTCGGATTATAGTATACAAACTTAACATTTGGCCAAGTCTAATCACAGTATCGCTTCCTTTTCTTAAAGCAAAACTTTCCAAATCAGAAAAACGTAGTTACAAAGCGACTAATTGCTGTTTATCTTAAAACTATACTATTGCTGTAAAGCTTTAAATATTATTATAGATAGTTTTATTTTAAATTATTGTAAGATAAGATAACGGTTATTCGGAAATGACATAATTCTTACTTTAAATTAATTGTTATTACAAAATCAAAAAGTACTCTATTACTCTCCTTCGCTACACACTTATCGCACTGTACTTTGCGGATTAGTTATCATACACCAATAAAAATAGAGCGTGAATTGGGACATTACATGAGTGGAAATTTTTTTTAGATTTAATTGTACATTAGGTTATACTTAAATTATTCAAGACCAGTGTGTTGCACATTTCATTTTCTTTGTATTGACATGTTGAATTTGGTATAATCTACCATCAAAAGATATTCTGGAGACGATATAATTAAAAAATAAATACCGTTTTATTGAATTGAGATTATATTTATTTGGAAAATAAGGATGATTTAAACAAAATAGTACAAGTATACAAAAACATCAGGTAATTCAGTGAAGTTACTTTCTGCTAAATTATTGTTACCAAAGTGACAGTTTATAAAAATAGTATCATTCCAAATAAGAACGTTAATTTTTTAGTGTCGTAAATTTATGTTTGTGGAATTTAATCTTCAGTTTTATTTACTCCAGCAAAAACAAGAAATCCTCAATATGTGGTTACGAATAAAAACTATACATTGGATGGTGTAAGGAATATTGGTAATAATTGGTAAACAAATTTGTGTATAGAAATACGATATTAAAACAATCTTGGCTTTATAATAATATATTGAACATCCATCCTCTACTTATCCTAATGTTGCTATGGTAATTAGTGTGTTTTTTATACATAAACGAGTTATGAGTTTCTTCGAAATATTTTAAGTATAAAATCTTTCTTAGTAAGGAACTCATATTTTGATTGATAAAATAAATGTCGATAGATATTACATATCTGACGGCCGTTAGTATGCCTCAATAAGATTTGATTTAACTAACATCTCTCTCGTTTTATCTTACTATTGCTTACTTCATAGAGAGTATTTCTTTATGCATGAAATATTTGTTCTATCCATGCAACTATAATACAAGTTAAACATATCAACTGAATTGCATTTAGTTTACAAAATATAGATATGTAGGATTCAAGTTTTAATTCCATTCTGTTTCTATAATTTATACCGAGCTTTGTATTAAAACACCTTGTTATTTATTGAATTAGTAGTTATTTAAACATTTATATAAGGAATCTACAATAAATAGGAATTTTAAAAATATATTATTATTATTATTTTGTAATTTACACATTTCCCTGCAGTTGGAAAAATTCAGAGAACACTTTCATTTACGAGTGACCATTTGTTGACGACAATATTTACTACTCCCTATAGACTTTCAATTTGAATAATTCATGACACGCTGCATTTCCATATTCTTTCACAGAGGTAAATAATGCTCTATACACAACTTGGTTATTTCCTCTCGCACAACAAAATGTAGCAAACGCCTGAGGTATTAAACTTCTCATAGATTTTTTAACATTTTTTTATTAGTATTTGTTTACATTTTCCAAACTCTACTCTCAGTATTAATCCATACTACGAAAACAATCTTCGCCTAAAATCAAACTAATAATTCTTCTAAGACGAAACAATCAGTGATAACAAACCTGTAGCCATAGGGACATACCTCAAACAAAGAAAGACAAATAAATTGAAAACATAAAGTACATTGTTTCCTCTTTTCGTGTTTTGTATTACTTTTCTTTTTCCTACATTTAAAATGTACAAAGGTAAAAAGTAAGTTTTCGAGGAAGTAGCTTTAAGATTTGACATTTTTTACATACTGTGTTTCGTGTGCAAAATGGTAGAATAATTATTCTAGCAACCATAAATAAGACCTTACCGTTTTGTCTACGTAAAAAGCGTTATTTTTGGGGGTATTGACGCTCTAAGTTGAAGTGAGTGTAGTCTCCTCAATGAATTACAGGAAAAGTGTAACTACTCAATAAATGATCATTTAAGTGTCACATTATTTTTTAGCTCATTAGAAATAAAATTTGATTTTAAGTTTTTTTTGCTATTATAAATGTATAATAATGTATTATATTTACTATAAAAATTCTCTGTTTTATGCAGAATGTACTAGTGTTTATTCGTACAAATTGACCCAAGTAAAAGGTCGTCATTGTAATTCAATCACATACATAATATATAAATGTATTATATATTAATTTTACTTGTTAAAAATTTACTTTTATTCGATGGCACTACAGGGCCATAATGAAAAGTAGTTAGAATTAACAAGTTACTACGTGCCACATCTGTGTACGGAGGTACACAACTAGCAGGAATGATGTGGTAAACAATTTCAATGATTGAATGTGAATTGTTTTGTTCAGTACACTTTTGCAATTGGGAATAACAATTTTAGTGTTAATTATACAAAAAAATATATAGAAAATAATGAAGAAACATGGAACAGTATCTAGTTAAAGTCCGTTATATTTTTAGAAAATATGGTCAATAAATACGACCCTTTCTTTGTATTTATATAAGCTGCTTTAAATAGATATTGTGTTAGAATTTCTGTCTGTATCTATATGAAAGTAAAGTATTATAGTCTAATTATTAAAATAGGTGTCAAATATAATATTCTCGATCGATTATATGAGGACGAAGTTTGTACAAAATTGCTTCTATTTTTATTGGGTCACTATGTTTTGGGATAAATATAATCAGGAAATTTAATGTTTTTAAGAACCAAGGGTCGGATGTCGATTATTCAGGCAGTTGGAATAAACACTTTTATATATTGATGTAACAAAGCTAGTGTTTAAACATATATCCGAAATTAGAAAAATCAACACGCAATCCGAGAAAACTCCCGATTAACTCCATTAAAGGAGAATTAATAGTACATCCTGTAATCTTGAGTCTTTAAGTTTTTTAAATGGTGCACATTTTATCAAACCTCTGAATAATAAATATATTTATGATAGGAGTTTCGCCTGGACTTTAATGAATGCAGCAAGAATAAAGAAGGCGGCTTCTCATTGTGAGTCCCTATGATATGACATTATGTTCTCAGTGATTTTCATGATTATATTATATCCAGGAGTTTCAGAAATCTCAACAATATTGTGTTGTGCTGGACAATTAATAATTATGTGTTTATTAAATGTGTATATTTTACGAAAAAATCAATTTAGTAACTTTCAAAGTTCAGAGGTTTTATATTGCTACCTAAGGTATAGACACACTTAGGTGCATAATAGCTTTTCCAGACCAATTTTTTTATTACGACAAAAAAATTATGGACTTAAAGTTTAAGAAAAAAGTTTCATGAAAAATTCATGTTGATTTTAAAGGTCATGGGAATGTTGGTTACAGCAGATGTAGGTGCCATTTTAGTTACATAGCTGCTTAGTAAAATAGTAGGATGCTAGTTGTTACGTCAAGTATTAGATGTTTTTATATGTGAAGCCGTATAGTTCATGTCATGATTTTAAACAAGTACTGTATAGTATAAAGAAGCAAATCGGACTATTTGAAAAACTTTTAAATGTAACTAGAAAGTGAAAATTTTTCAATTGTCAATAGCTTGTAATTACATTACAGCAGTATCAGTACAACTAATCACTACAAGTTTGCTAAATAAATTATCTACCATATTAAATGCCATAATTATTAAATTATTTTAATTATGTCCATACGTTCCTGGCAAAAAAAATAAATATATTAGGAAATTATTTTGATTTTTTTTTTCGTTTTCTTTCTCTCAAATTTAATTTTAATTAACCATATTTTCTCTTGTTAAACAAATTGGTCGTTTCCATTCAAATTCATCTCATTTACACAACTTGTAATAATTGTGTGATGATAGATACTACTACACAAGAATTGCTCTTGACATTTTACCGTATATGTAGAATAAAGAAAATTATATAATTATGTAGAAGGTGTCTCTACAGGTGAGAAATGGACTGATATTTAATGAAATTTCATAGGTGATCATATTTTCACCAATCAGGACTTTTTTAAAAGTATTTTGTAAAGCATGATTTGGGGACCATCCCATAATTAACATAAAAACACACGATTTATATCAAATTTGTTAAGTGTAATTTAATAATAACATAAAACATATTGGTAAGCCTCTTTCCCAAGCTCATCCTGAGTTAGTAGTTTGAAAAACAAATAATATCTAGGTTTTAAAAAAGAATATTTCTCGAATTCTCTTTTATTTGGATTTTGGTAAAACTCGCGTAAAAACTGTCTCTCTTTTTTTAAGGTTTATGTATAGTGAAGAAAAATCGGGAAGAGTAAGGGGAATGACCTAGTAGGTCGAGGAAGGTTGATGTACTATGTAAAGGATGGGTTTTAGAGGGGTTGATGATTTTAATACAATTTGGTTTAATACTATTAACTTAAAAATAGTTTTAAGTGAAATAGGTCTATTAATTTTTAAATATTCTTAATTATTTAATCTATTGCTTTTATTTTATATCTGTAAGAGTTTAACGTTCAATTTATGACCTGAGTCCAAAAGGTGGTTAGTAAAGTAAGAGTTTCTATAGCCATGTTTCCAGCTATTTACATGTTCTTTAATCCTAACTTTGATAGATCTAACTGATTGATCTATGTACTCAGAGTCACAATCTTGACAAGATATTTTATTATAAACCCCATTATTTTCTAACATTTCTTTTTTATCTTAATTATCAAGCAACATTTTCCCTCGATTTTTCGTACAATAAAAGGCAAATTTACGATTACATTAGTGGAAATAAGGTAACTGATTTTATAACTAGTTCTGTTGATATAAGATAATTTACAATATCTAACTATTTCAATGCTATCATTATGGGAAGATTAGACTAAATTTACAGCACTACGCTTTAACTTAAAATATTATCTATTAAATAACATCATACTTATTATTAACAGCAATTTGTTTAACAACATTCAGTTCATCATGGAAGTCTTTATGTGAGAGAGGTACAACAATAAGATGTGTATCATGCTGTAAAAAGCAACATGTTCATGGCTGATAGGATGGTTTAAATCAGCAGGTATTGTATAGTTTTAATCAGCAGGAAACTGTATAGGTTGGTTTTATGAAAATTTTAAAGTTATGATAACTTTTAGTGATATTAATATTAATGTTGTAATTTATACCAACTTCCGTAGTGAACTGAATGTAGCTATTTACAGAATTTAAGATTTTAAGTAAAGAATCTAACTGTCTATTAGTGCCACTAAACAAACACAAAACATCGTCAACATAACGGTACCAATAAATTATATTCTTAAATAAAGGATTGTCTTTACCAAATAAATTCTTTTCAAGAAAAGCCATGAAAATGTCCCTTAGAAGAGGTGACAAAGGTGAACCCATTGCCAACCCATTGTTCATAAAATGTATCATACAATTTGAAATAATTTTCATAACTGTTTAAAGATAATAAAACACATTTTTTTAATCATTTTGTAACTTTCACTTTTTATTAGTCTAGCCGATCAATGGTTTCGTCTGCTAAGGCATTGACGAGGCTGTATTACAGACTGAAGAAAAATTAAAAACAGAGAACCTTAAAAATTTGATAGGAACAATACAGAATGGGAAAACCAGTTAGGTACAGTTCTAGGTAGAGAAAACTTATTAAGGTTTTACTAAGGGAGAATACAAATCTAATTGGTCATTTAAATCTACATTATTTAAATCATAACTTATAAATTTAAATCATTTATTAAAATTATTTTGAAACTTTTTTTTATTGCTTAATTTAATCCTTTAATATCAACAATAAATATCTGCTGTTACATTAAAAATGAATTTGTTACATTAAACAAACTAATATACCATTATATAGGCCTAATTATACAATATTCAAATTACCATTAATCTTTTACAATAAATGTTGAAAATGACTTCCTCCGTTTGCGATGCTGGTTCGGACACGTGTCATGATATTTGCGGCTACTTTTCTTAATGTTCGTTCAGTAATATTTTAAATCTCACTTTCAATCTCACTTTCAATGTTATTCTTCAATTTGTCAAGTGTGTGAGAATTGCTTTGAAAAACCTTACTTTTAAATACCCACAAAGAAATGTGTCTGCTGGAGTAAGATCTGGGGATTTTGGAGGCCACAATCCGTTTGATATCACAGGATGGCCATACAAATCCTATAACATATCCAGCTGTTCATTAGAAGTATGATAAGTTGCGTTATTAGCAACATCGTTCGTGTAAATATAATAAGGCTATAAATTGTTCAATTTAGTTGCAATAAAAATAACACCATCTACAGATGTGTAAAAAAATAAAGTCCGAAACACGACGGCGGGTGATCGCTAACTAAATATCAATTTTACGTACGTTTAGTAGTCATTCGTGAAACGAGTGACGATTTTTAGTTCTCCACGTTCGACCGTTTTGGTTGTTATTGTAACTATCCAAGTGAGACCACGCCTCGTAGCAAATAAAAATAAGACAATAAGACAAAATATTATTATATATAAATACAGATGAATCGGAGTAGAACTCATTTATAATGTTCATTCTTATGATTTATAGAAACCTATAAATATGGTAAATTATTTAAAAATAAAATAATGATATCTACAGTGTCAATAGAAGTGGATTATAACTTGTGGTAATATTAACATATTGTCTGTACTAAAAAACCAGAAATATATGTACGGCCATCTATTGACGATACTTTTTTCCTATCATTTTATAAGGTAGTTATGTATAATTTTAATTCAATTAAATTGTACATAATGAAAGGATACACGTTGATGAAGCAAATTTAATTCTTTGTTACAATTCGATTCAACACTAAAGACATTTATTATATCAGTAGCAGTACATAATGAATAATTAACTAAAAACGCTGCTTAAAGTAAAAAAAAAAAAAAAAAAAAAAAAAAAAAATCACATTGTCGGTTCTACAATTCATAAAAAGGCTTGATGTAAGTATTAATGCACTATGTGCTAAAACCATCTTTATATTTAAACAATTCGTTTTCATATCACTAATTCAATTTATAAGAGTGGACAACCTAGTATTTTCTACCTTGAACTTAAATTGTATATTTAAACCAATTTTAATTGACATATTTCCGATTATATTATAAGCCTATAAGGTTATGGTTTCTTTCACAGAGTTTGTGTTTAGATTATTTGTTTTATGTATTTTTGTTATTCATTATATCTTTGTATTTAACTTATATCATATTACATTTAATGAAGATAGTTTTCTATTAAAACCTTCCTTTGTCATTTATTACAAGCGTTATTTCAGTTCATTGATTTTTAATTTAATTGATACAATTTAAATTTATCAATTTCTCAAGAATTGAGATATAACTACTGCTGTGTAAGGTAATATTAAATGACAATTAATTATGTTCACGTCAAAGCTTTTCAACGTTTAATTAAAGTTACTCTCAGCAATATAAATTACCTTTGAATATTGTTTCAATGAATCAAATTACAAGTTGACATCTGAACAATATAATATTCAGAGTAGCACTTCTATGTTTTAACAATGGTCTTACCTAATACGTTATGAGCATTAAGGTCTATTTAAAATGAATGATTTCCAATAGAATTGATATTTATTTTATGAATTCAAATGTTTATTCTCTAATAAAAAAAAGCCTAGAAGTTAATTTTAATATGATATAAGGTAATGAAGTACATATACAGAAAGGAACCGCCCTATTCCTAAGTGTGATAGATTTTCGTGATCAAATAAATTGGTAATTTAGTTTTGTTTCTTTGAAATGTATACCTTTAAACACGCTTCTTCTCAGAAAATAATCTAGCATATGTAAATATGAATGTGAAATTTTTTTTTTAAAGTAAAAACTTGCTGTATAATGACTTGCACTTCTACTCTCCCCTCCGTTCTCCACCGAATTCAAAGTATGTATACTAAATTTCCACCCGTTTCACTTCACATCACCTTATATGCTCCTATAATATAACACTAGATAATTTATTTTCTTTTAACAAGAATTACAATTACTTTGCTGATTTATTTCGTATATTTGTTACTCCACTACTCAAAATGATTTTAGACGTTGTAATTACGTTAATAAGTATTTGTTAATATGGTAAACAAAGGGTTTATTTTGTATATATTCTAGAAGTAGATATACCATTTCTCGGAAACAAATTTAAAGTGATAATAAAAAGGCAAACCGACACGGGCTACAAACACACGGTTAATTTTATTGATCAGTTAAAAATTGCTGAAGTTTAAAATGGTAATAGCAAATAACTTAAAAACAATATAGGTACCTTTATAAAATTTCCATTTCCAATCCCAGAAATTTTTGATTATAATATAGGAATAAATTGTAGCAGAAACCAACGTATAAACAACATTTGGGTATCAACAACTTTTACGACTAAAAACAATGATCTGGTTATATTAAAGTTCATACAAAAATCCCTATATATAATTAAACGTTTATTTGAAAATATGGAATTAATTCGAAATTAGGCTATAATAAAAAATGTTCCAAGTTCAAATATTTATATATTGCTAAATTCAATTGTTTATGTGAAGTTTTATAAAAAATAATGTATTTGTGTTTTACCACTTTTAGTTTCCCTATTAATAAATATTTGTATTTAGTTGAGGTTACTCTACGAAAATTATTTACTATAACTTCTTATAAATTAAGATTGATATATTTAGAGTGTGAAGGGTTGAGAGAGGAAGAACGAATGTTGGAATTATTTTTTTAACGCCCAACGTATGAGTTTTTACCTAATGAAAATAAAATATGTATTAATCATGTGCAATCAAGAGCAACCGTAAAACACTGATAGATTGTCACAAATTATGTCCAACTTTATGTAATTTGTAACTGGAGATGAAAGTACAGAGTGTTTAAATGATTGAGAACATATTATTCCTTTGTTTTGTAATAAAAACATGATTAAATTAAATGTAGAAAATTGTATTGTTTAAATATCCGACGCTTTATTCTTGATTTCAGTTTGATAGATTTCCTCAGTCTAGTAGTTGGAGATTTGGGTATTTATTGCCAACGTGACTGAGAGTGCGTGACTTGGCTGCAAGTAGAGAATCAGAGAAGTAAAGTACTACTGAATTAGTCTTATCAAATACCCATTGGGAAGCTCTGGGGAATGTATTTATTTTATTTGTTTTGATAAACAATAGGGTTTGTTTTATATGTTCTGTTACAACTTTATTTTATATACAGTTGAAGATCATTGAAGTTATAATGTTTAAATCTTTTAGTTTTACATTGAGTGAGATCCAAAAAATATCTTAGATTGTAGACATAATATCCTAAGATATGTAGGAGAACATATCCAGTGAATGGAATTTAATTGTTGGAAATACTATCAATAACAAATTGACATAACAATTGAATAATGTTTAAGATAAGGTTAAAAAAGAAGTGCAATTTATTTTTATGTTCACATAATTCTATTCGACATCGCTTTTTATATAGGTACCTTTTTTAGAAATTTTAACAAAACCCAAATGTGTAGAATCTTTTCATTTACAGCTTAATTTCCATAATGTGTTTAAAACTATACATTTTTTTTTTTTTTTTAATTTGAGTTTAAATTTGTGTTTTATTTTATTTATGGATATTCGTACGTAGGCAGACTTATATGTTTATAGGACACCTAAGTGTAAGTAAACTATATATATATTATAAACCTACACTTTTTCGTTCCCGTTGTCTAGGTTTTCTTATCTTTTCAAATCGAGATTCGAAATTAATTATTGATTCACGTATTCTCAACAAAATGAGAATGTAAAACTTTAAGCGAATAGGGCATATGCAATTCTTTAATATTTTACCTGTTCAAAGACCTAAAACAAAATAAAAGTAATAATAATGCTGTCAGGAACTGCATACAGTTCCTCTTTCGTGAATTTTAAAAATGTCTGTGGTACCATCATATCACCCACTTCAGCTATTCTTGGCTCTTTAAAAACCTTTATGCACCCTAAATTCAAAGATACTGATGATATTCTGAGAGATTTCACAATAATTCGGATCGTAGAATTAATACATAAGCAAAATATTAACATACATAAATTATTTGTCAGTTGATAGAGTTCATAGCAAATTTCAGAAAAAAAATATTATTGAAATTTATCAAAATTGTCCTCGTAGGTAAAAGATTTTAATCTTTTAATCTTCGTAGGCAAAATATATTTATAATTTCAAAATGTTGTACTGCAAAAACTAATTATAATAAAACGAGTCTATATATATTTTTTTATGTTTTAACCAATAAAACATATTGTGAAAAATACTCGACTTGTTTTTGTTTTGCCAGTCATGCTATTTATGAAGTGATGTACGGTTTCTTTATCCATAAACACTTATTTTAAGATAAACATATTTGATTGACGTGTGATGAAAGGTACGGTCATTGTGACATAACTAATAATCAGCAAAATAAAATACGAAATATACTTTCCTAATTATTCCAAGTTCAAAAAACTATAGGATTTTTAAATTTCAAATTACTCAAAGTGAAATAATTTATTAAATTATTCGTTATGATTGTAGTATTTGATGAACATCATCTTTACAGTTATTACAATATGTTCAAATATTGTTTACAAATTAACAATATAATTAAATGTATAAAGTAATGTTGTATGATATGTATAATTTTAATGTTATGTGATAGATTGTACCTAAAAAAATAATTACACATTTCTAATTTAAATAGAGAGAAATTAAGCAATTTATATAAAATAAATAAATAAATAAATAAAATAAAATAAAATATTATCACGATAATCATTAACGTAAATAATGCAGATTATACCAAAAGTATTTTGTAAATTAGTAGCATACTTTTATATTACAAATCAATAATACATAATGTAATGAGTTATACAAATATTGATAATAGCAACGAACTAAAAACTTTTACGGTGTAATGAAATATTCATAATTTAATAATATGTAGATACCGTAGAAATAAATTATCAAAGAAATATATGTAATTTATTTGTAAAGCATAAAATATAAGTTATTTTGAAATTATAAGAATTCAATGGCGAAACAACAAATGATAAGAAATATGTGAAATACTTTGATCTCAGTTTGTCACTTGCAAATGACCGGTAAATATCTAAAGCGGTAATAATAGTTTATGTGAATATCTAATGTGTATGTTATTCTTATTTTTACTACAAACGCGAACATAAATAATAAGTATTAATTATTTTACTTTATTTTAAGCAATAGTAAAACAACCATAATAAACAGAAAGGAACAATGAATTACAATAATAAAAAAAATTGTTTTTACTCATTTGGTTCATGTTGATTTAAGCAATACTTAATACTGATCATATCATAAACTAAAATATAAAGAAGATTTTGTTTTTAATTAAATTTTATAAAAAATCACCTGACATTAAAGTATACAACTTTCTAAGTGTAAAAAAAACATTAAAACCTGTCAGTGTAAAGTTTGCGAAAAGTAAAAAAAAAAAAGTGAAAAAAAAGAAAAGAAAATTGTATATAACGTTATCCAATATTTGGAATAAGATAAGAGAAACATCATAAATTTATTATTTGTCATCTAAATAATAAACAAATAAAAAAAACAAAGATTAGTTCTAACAAAGGAGCACTTTCTGCAAGATACATTTGTACTTAGTAGTTTGTCGCAATAAATTCTTCAAAACCGTTAAAGAAAGAAGTATATCATTGAAGAAGACCCATAATAATCCTCCCACTGTATGTGCAGAATTTTGGAATTTGAACCAAAGTTGCATGGGTTGAAAAAAGCTATCACTAGACGATATTTTTTTTTAAATTATGAATTAAGTGTTTTTTTCATAAATCTCCAATGAATAATATAGTACATTTTTTATTATCTACAATGAATTCATCAAAATAAACCAATAATGTCTTCAAATTGAAAATAACTTCCCTCCTAAAGTGAGATATTTCAATTGATTTCTCATTATAAATTCTGTTAAAAAAGTATAGTTTTTATGCGCAGTCCCAGTTTACCACTTTAATGCATTTATTATATAAAATATTTTGAAAATTAGCTTTATGAAAGATTACAGGTTTCCATTGTCTTCCACTTTGTCTTACTAACTAATTACCTCCACATTATTACAATTAAACCTAGAGTAAATACTGTAGAACAATGTAAATTTTATTATTTTTTTAAAATCTAAACTGTACACTGACATCCATTTAAAAGTGAATGAAGCAATTTGAAGTATGATTTTGATTTTAAATAGATCTTCGAAAAAAAAGTACAGGTCATCTAAGATATTGTAAACGCAATAATAAAAAGAATAACAGATATGTTGTTATGATAAGTTATGCTACATAAGTATAATATAGACAAAATGAAATGGGATATCTGCGGGAAAAGGCATATCAGAAGCTAAATAAGAATTTAATGTGGTGGATTTTTTCTACCCACTTTGACCTTAATTTAGGTCGGTAATAAGACAATTTAAAAGTATACTTCGATTTAGAGATACTTTTATGGACTTGAGAAAGAATTATTATAATTACAATTGTATTAACCCTCAACTTTATAGATTAAATGAGTTTATTCTAAATAATATATACTGAATAACCCTGATTTCACAATACAAATTTAAATGACACTTCTAAGTTGTGGCAAGAGCCACAAAAACAAGGTTTAAAAATATATATTTGTGTGGTGGTTTAGTATAAATGTTTTAGGTTGTAGGCTACCACTACAGCACAAATTATAAATTTTACTTCAATAAATCTTGATGATTATTAAGATTTTTAAATTTAATCATAGGTTTAAGAACAAAAGTGGGAGATAAACTAATGATCGATTTCATAAACATAACATCTTTGAATTTTTATTTAGATAATTGTTATGGTTAATAACTGTTTTGAAAATGAGTAGAAGAAACAAAATATATCATCTAAAACTTATGATATTGGATGATGTTTTTACATAATGGATTAAACTTGTAAATGTAATATATTATGTTCTCTTTCTATTTTGTTGTAGCAAAAACACATTGATATAAAATGACGAAATATTTGAAGTATACTTCATGCAAAAGGATTTCCTTTTTTAAATATAGATCTACAAAATGCATAAAGTCGGTTATATCTTATTCTACAATATCTCTATGAGTTGTTGATTTGTCGAAAATACCACCCACAAGTAAATCTCACGTTCGCAGTGAAGTTAGTAGTGCTCTGTAAGTCCTAATAGCTTGCAGAGAGATATTTTATGATTATTGATTAATAGATAAACATCTTCGCATGTAAAAATCCTCTATTCTCCTCCTAGTATTATGATACTAAAAGATTTTTTAGGAGGATAATGAAATGGTTCTGAAATATACCAGGTTTATTTTTTTCATATCAGTACGAGAAAAGCGATCTACCATCACGCTTGTCTTTATTTCTACACAACCGTACCTATTTTGTTATTGTCTTCTCCTAAATTATTCACGTTAATATAACAGTTTAAAACCCACCTGAGATTAATAGTGTGCTTCTAATCCATTAAGGCTGCATATCCACAGATTATTTTATTCAAAAATTCTTTCACGGAGAATTTCTTAGCAATAACATCGGCTTGAAATGTAGCCATGGAGGATCCAATTACGTTAAATATTCTAAATCGCTTATAGTACACAATTTGTTAACTGTTCCATAATTATTTATGCTTCAGATATCGTGTTGAAATAATCACAAAAAAAAGAAATGGTCGATTTTTAAATGAATCATAAGATGTTAGGATAGAAATATATTCATACACAAAAAATGTATCATTACTAATAATAAAAGACCCAATTTATCTGAATATGAGTTACATAATTGCTAAAAATAGTGATAAAATTATTTATTAGTTATATAATGAAAGTAAATAATTTGTTCATTAAAAAACAAATTATTATAATTTAACCTAAAGAATATAGACATATATTGTTTATATTCTACCATCCATAAGTTTAATATTAACTTAGAACCTAATATTCTCTGTTTTTTGGTTATTAAAGTTAATATCTTTAGTTTGTACAAAAGAAAAAATAAATATATTTCACATAATACATTGGAAGCTAATTATTCGTCATGCCTTTTTAACTACATAATATATTTGTATTAAGTGATATGCAGCAAAATTAAAACAATATTAGAACTACGAAATTTGTGTAACCGTTATTTACAAGCATATCGAAATAATGTTAAATTCAAGCCTAATGGCAAAAATAAAAATGTTATTATTTAGTTAATATATAACTACAATTATATACTGTATGTAAAAAAATGTAAAACTTAAAATAGATATATTAAAGTGTCCTTATTTGTGGCTTGTAAATAAGATTAAACGAATTTATTCAAAATTACAAGCGCAAAGAATTGTGATATGAGTAGCCACTAGTAGAGTTGAGATAAGTATCTTTCACTGGGTTCTATATAGGCACTCTGGTCAACTTTTACAAACAGAGTTTGAGTTCAATTGATTTAAAGGATGAAAATGAAACAACTCTTTAACCGTTTCAAGAGCACTAAATCTGTAATATAAAATAATAAAATTATTAAACTCATATTCCGATCTTTATATTAGATTGAATACATAATATAACACAACAAATAAATAGCAGAAACGACGATTTAAAGATTAATAGACCTTAAGCCATAACATAAGCCTTCAGAAAGATGAATAGCACTAAAAAATATTTCTTGCTCCATAGAAATTATTTGTATTCGAATGTATACAATAACGGCGAATCAGAGTGTTTTCATTAACTATTACACACTTCTAGTTTCATTTTAAGTTATTTTCATCCCTTCAACTAATAACATTCCTGTTTGTAAAAATTCATGCGTTGGTTTATTCAATTATTTATAGAAACAACAATGGCACATAAGGGATATTAATTAAAAATTAAATATCGTTTATGTTGTTTCAAAAATATTAATGCCTTCGTATTAGTATAACTTTTCACAATTTGAACCTAAACAAAATTAAATATTAAATTATTTAAAAATAAAAACCGATATCTTTCTCAAATTTTAAAAAGAAAACATTTACCACCTGGTGAATGTGAAAAAAGTAATTGTAAATACATCATTAAAAGTATTAAAATTACCCCAATTAACGTAGAAATTTACAAGGAATAACATGTTGTATCTACAAAAAGAAAGTATTATTTTCCCCTTGGGAGTATAAAATGTAAACTCATTTTGTTCCTTGGTATTTTGGTAATGCACACTTTTTCCTACAGTTGTTAAACTTTCATTTACGAGTGACAGTTTTTCCCCCATAATATTTACTACACTCTATAGGGATTTCAATTTGAATAATTCATGACACGACATTTCCATGTTCATTCACAGAAGGACTTCCCGTGCTGTACTAAACTTGGCGATTTCCTCAGGTGGACAAAATAAATCAATAACTTGAGGTATTGAATATTTCTTATGTTTTTAAGAATTTTTTTTAAACTTTACTCACACAATTAGGTCACACTACTCAAAATAACCTTCGCTGAATCTCAAACTAATAATTCAACTCAGAGAAAAGGTCTGTCATAAGAATCACGTAGACGTGACAACACCCCTAATATAAAGGATAAGAAAATTAAATCATGCAGTAAATTTCCTATTTCCTCACATGCAATATTAAATTTTTGTTTAACTAAATTTAAATTGTACACGTTACAAATAAGTTTCCTTATAAGTAACATTGAGGTTTGAAATTTTTTACATATACTGTTTTGAGTGAACTTTTTAAAATGGTAGTAAAGTTCAAACACCAACCAGGAATTTACCTATTGTTTTATTCTAGTCACTAAACTATGGTTTTCGGGGATATTGATGCTAAAAACAGAAACCGACAAAGTCGTTCTGTCTCAAATTTAATTACTTATTGACTTTCTTGAAAAGGATAGAATAAGGTACATTTTCTATGATCATATAATTGTCAAATTAAAATTAAAATTTACATATAAAAAACTAACTTTGAACACGTCCTTTATTAAAGCTAATACAATTTTATAATATTTATGTTTAAGCATAAGTAATGTTCACATTATTGTGATGACAAAGGCAGGAAGATTACATTCTATTTACTTGTATGAATATCGTTAAAAATAGTCGGACAAATCCTTAGCTGCAAATTCAGATGATTTACACTTTTTAAATAGATACACAAATTGCTTTGGTTGGTTATTTTCTTTAAAATCTTGTATTTATATTATTTTAATTTTTTTAGTTTCATATTTTAATCGTTTCGAATATTGTATAACTTTAAGTTATTAACCGAAAATTACAATGCACTTAAAACTTAAATTGGTCATATATTTAATTTGAACCAGAATTAAACAAAGCGGGCATAATTATAATTATTATATTAATACAGTTCATATAACATTAAGTTGATAAAGGTGTTCAGAATTTAGTTTTATATGTATATAAAATGACAGACACATAGCACATAACACTTATTTTATAAGGTGACTAAAAAAATATTAGTGTAGATGGAAAGTGTGATTTAAATATAATGAGTTTTATAATAAAATAAGGATCAATATTAGATCTCTGCAATGAGAGTAAAATTTCATATTAAATTAAACACGAGGGAAACGTAAATGGTCACCCATTAAGTCATTTAATTGTATATATTATACAAACGTTGTACCGTCTAATCCTGATGAAATGTAGACTTGAGGTTTTAATATTTTACGTCTTTTGTTTCATTGATAATTTGTGCCGGAATAGCGTATAAAAAGTTTTTTCCTTTCACAATTTGTAATTTACCTTCATAAATTCTGTACCTTACTAAATGTATTATATAATAAAATACATAACTTATTACTTTTAGTATTTGAAGTTATTTAATCGAAAATGTACACGTTATTGTAAATAGAATAAATGAAATACATTTTGTAATGTTTGCTTTAAGTTTATACACAAAACAATGAAAATACTCTTGTCATAAAACTATTTCAATTTATAGTTGGTAATTTAATTCAAATTTCGTTTTTAGACTTGTAACTTTAAAAAACTGTAAATTATACCACTTAATCCAGTTAACCCTTTTTATACATATCCATTAAAGTCTATAGTAAATGTAAATAAACTATAATAAAATTATCAATAAAGAATGTGTATAAAATTATTACACGTAATATTTTAATAATCCACAATAACGCTGGACACAACCTCGAAAACAGTCTCTCCCTAAATTCTAAAATATAAGAGAATCCCAAACTCGGGCAGGATCCGATATTAAGGTAAAATAGAAGAAGTTGTGACATTTTATTTGTAGTGATGATAAAGGTCCCCACATATACACATACAATTAATTATATATATTGTTAGGTACACATCTAATGAACTATTAACATTGGTAGAAACCTTAACACGATAGTTTCAAAAGCCATGGAATATTTATCCACTACCTGCTACAACCAAAAACATAACTAAATTTCTATAACTATGTACACCTATAAATATGAGATATAACTAAATATCTGATGCTGAAACCAAACAGAATAACTTATGATTTGTTTCAATCTATTACGTAGAGATAAGAGATAGGTTAAATATAACATTCTACAAGTGCTGATTTGTCCGAATTCACATATATATTGCAAAATTAGCATATAATAACTAATGTTACTGTATGCAAAATCACTACAAAACATATGATATTTATTTTTCAGGGTATAGAAATAACAACATGACAAGGTTCTTGTCAAACAATAAATTATCTGTTATAATAAATATTTATTAATTCTATTTTGGTTTAATATTAAAATAAGTAATTCAAGTGAAGCTTTTTTTTAATATTTATTTTTTCTCAGTTATAATATTCACCAGGCCTTAAAAATTATAATAATATTTAAAACTACGCAATACGACTGAAGCTTTTTTTAGTAAATTTTGTTTTAGAAAAAAAAAACATTAGTCATTTCATAGTTAACATAATACAATTACATAAAATAGCCTAATATTATAAAACAATTTAAATGTAAATATTTTTTTGTTACTGTAAACGTTGAATACGTTAATTAAAAATATAGGCTTTTGTAGTATGATGGTAAGCTTAGTGTTTATGCTGAGATTTAGTAGTATTAATATTCAAACAAAGCCTTTGTGTTTAGGCTTTGATGTATACAAAGTTCTTTATTATTTCGTTGCAGGATAAAAAGGGAACAATGATCTGAGTAAAGCACCTTCAATAACTGCATAGGTAGACCACAATTCCCTAACTTTATTTCATATTCTATTATTTAAAGCAATTACTAACAAATACTGAGATAAATTTACCAAGAAATTACTGATTTCTACTCAATGTGGAAATAAAACGTAAATATTTTGGGGCACTTTATATAATTTAACAATGTAAAGTTATGTTTGAAATCATACTTTGACCATCAAGATGTTTTAGCTAATAAATCAATATAAATATTATATTTATACTGGGTTATTGGAACACTTGTGGCCGTATTTTTATTCGTTAAGTTTAAAGTTACAAAATATTGTAGAAAGTAACATAATGATAATACTTTATTTTTATTTTTTCTTAATTTTCAATACCTATATCTGTTAAAGAGCTACAGGAACTTAAACGTTTCATAAATTTCCAAATTGAAACTATGTTATGTGAAAATTTTTGTATGTATCAAATTAAAATTCAGGTGAAATTTAAACGAAAGCTAGGGTGAATGGTTTTTTATTTGTTCTTTAGGCCGAGCAATAACTTTAACAGTAATCATAATTTTATAGAATATAATACCTGACTCAAGTTCCATTTTATTACATTACTATTACACTTTGCGAATTAAGGAAACAAATTGTTATTTGTACTGCTAATATTTTTCGGCTATAATATCTTATTCACAAGGTCTAATATATCCTGTGATAAGTACATCATAGTAAAAGCCAGTTGGTGTTCTAGCCAAGTAAACGCTATAGAAGGAAGTCGGTAAAATCGCGTCTCTGAAAAATGTCAATATATTATTTCGAAAGTAATTAGTATTTTTAATATTCATAACAGTTGAGTTATTTAAGAAAAAATATGAATTAACTAACTGATATTTATAAAGTGTATTGCCAACTATATTTTATCCAACTAAAGTTGTTAATAATTTCTCAAATTTTTTTTTCAATTTTAGTTTTTACTCACATATGCGAAAAAAAACTTTTTGAAACTGTTTACTATTTGTTTATCTAAGCAATATAGTCTATAAATAATTATATTTAAATTGTTGTTCACATTTTAGGTATGGAAATTGAACCTCTTAAAACGTCTTAAAACTCGTACTTTCAATATTTGGTGCACTTGGACCATCTATACGGTTAAATATATAGAAACATATCCAACAATAAGTAATTCTAAAATAATGTGTTTCATTCAAAATCGTTATAAAAATTATAGGTCCTGTAATAGAAATTAAATCTGACGACCATTTTGATTACCATATTGAAAACATGGCGGGAGATATGAACAATTTGATAATACCTCTTCTCTTACCTCGATAAAATCCCGGAGCTGTTATTATTTTGAAGTCAATTTGGAACTTTTATACTTATGGAATAAAACAATGATCTCAACTGTTTCCATCATGTTATATATAACAAATACGAATAAAAAGTTATTTAATATTAAATTTATTAATTATAGAAAAACCATTTTAATAAATTTGATTGAATTTAGTCAATAAACCAAAATTCATAAGCTTGGTGTTTGTTTTATTTTACATTAAGTGGGTAACTATGTCAAAATTAAGTCAAATTTACCTCAGTAATATTTTAAAACCAAAATGACTATTTACGACTAACATTAATTATTTACTCCAAAACAGCGACTAGATAAAACTATCAAACTCTTTCAACAGATAAAAATAATTAAACTTTTCTAATATGGTGATCTCCACCTAACAACGGCTGGATATTATTAATAATGATTAAGTATCATATCTAATAAATACCGTGTAAAACCACCATTACATTATGTAACTACAACAATCAGTTATATAGCTAAAAAAATGGTAATGTACATATTACAAAGATATTTATTACTAACTATTACTAACTTTAGTCATCAATGACTATCTATCTCTGTCAATAACAAGTATTACCAAATTTATTAGGTCTCTCTTGTACGACAATAAATAAGGTAGTCATAGATACAGAACGGACTTTGAAAGATATAACAACAAACTAGAACTAATCACCTAATAAAATAAATTATAAACTAATAAAGAACAATACTACTTTGGTCGTACATTCATGTTACTCATCTAAAATCCATCTATACATTATATATTTTGTATCGGATGATACAGACAGAGGAAACCATTTTTGATATCTGAAATAAATTGCCAGGCAGCAGAGAATGAAGTTCCGTAAGGGAACTCATTTTCACTTCAACCTTACTATCATTTCTAAAACCGGTATTAATAATCAGACCGTATATTCATGGTATAATATATGGAAGCGTTTTGTACGGTTCTTTTTTTCCTTTCAAAAGCTACTTTTTACTATAAATGAAGTAACTTTAGGGAAATAAGAAATAATAAGAGTTAAATTATAATGGTTTACAAATAAATTTGCAATGATCTTCTGAATAATTTTATAAGATATAACAGCCTATAAATAAGGCAAATAAAATAATAGTTTTATACTTATATTCTGCTTCGATATTCCTTATAATTTGTTCTCTGGAGAGATATATGTGTATTTTTATAGGAATAATATACTCTCTCTTCTTTACTTCAAAAATATTATATTTTATCTCAATATTTTCTAAATAAATAAACACATATTTTTTTTTATGTAAAGTCTTAATGCTCTGTAAAATAATTATACTGTCACTCTCGTGGACTGAATTCATAATAATAGTCGTTTCAGATAAAATAAAATGCAGAAAGAAGAGGTTTTATGTATAATAAACGAAATTATTTCTGCAATTTACACAAATTTATTTCAAACAAAACACATGTAAGAGTATTTGTTGCCGAAATAATGTTTAATCGCTTTGGAAATTAACGGTATAGATAAAAATGCATAATAGATTAAAATAAACACTAAATAAATATTTTAGCATGAAACTTGATAACAGGTGTTCTTCCGATATGTATTCATAGAGTATGCATAGCCCATTAGTAATACAAGAAATTAAATATATTGTCTGTTTACACATCCATCAGGAAAACAACTTAATTCTACGTCATATGCTATGCACGACAGTATTTGGTTAAGGTTAAATTTAGTAATGTATTTTTTGCCAAGCATGAAATATGATATATGTCTGTTTACTATGAATGCCCATGTTAGAATCTACCGTACCAGATGTGAACTTCAATCCTAATTAAGTGAGAACGAGATATATTATCTATATAATATAATCCGACATACACATATGTACGTATCTGTGTATTCAAGTATGGTTACTTTTCCATACCTTCTAAGAAGTTCATATTCTATAGTCACCCCTATGATCATGAAATTCTCTTTGTATGTTTAAAACACTAATAATTTTTTATAAATTTAGGATATTGTGAGAAATTAAAAATTAATGAAAACGGGTTTCAGTTATCCTTTTAAAATACTATGGATTATTTCCCAGATTTAATTATTCTGAAAATATACTCTCCAACCTAAATTCGGACCGACATATTTCTTTTAATAGTTGCATACTAAAATTTTGGCCATTATTAAGAATAATATTTCATAAGAGCATACAGGATGTTTCTTTTAACGTGGACACAATTGGTATAAGTTATCCTAAACTTTTTTTCCGATGAAAACTTTTAATGGGAATAGTCGTTCATTTTTAAATAACTTCAAATGATTAAACATTTATTGAATACACACTTGAATTGTGAATAACAAAAATATTATTGTAATTATAAAAAAAAAATTCCCAAAATCCTTCTTAAAATTACATATTATCGCTTTCAGCGGTCTATCATCAGAACTCTGTTAAATCAAAGTACTCAAATATGAAAATCACTGACTCTGAGTAGAAGAAATAAAAAATAGGGCTTTTCCATTTTCGTTATTGAGATTTTTATTTGAGCACATATCTGATGATGACGGCATTTACCCCAGAAATCGTTAATCTGTGATTACCAAAGATTAAATGTTAGGAGATAATTACAAGGCATTTTTAATAATTACATGAATACACTTATAAAACTGTTTTTTCAACATTTAAAAATCCATCATTTTCTAAAGTGCTTAAGATTATTAAATCTGATGCTTAATATGGCTAGTTATAGTTTATTTATTCTATATCTCGTGCCTCAATAAAGATGGCCCCTTTGTTGTGGGAAAACTACTCAATAAATAAAAGTACTATTCATGAGAGAAGCCCTATGTGTTTTAGTTGATCAAATATAAGTACAATGTCACACGTCAGGTCATTCACTATTAATATCTAATAGAGCTCCTAACTGTTTAATTATTTATAAAATATTTTGAGTTCAGTTTTCAGATTCAGTGGTAAATGTTAAGACCTTGTTATTCTTCGTTGTTTTTTTATAAACTTACTCGTTTAGGAATAATTCTAGATAACGTATCGAATATAAGATATCTGAATTCATTTGTGGAATGTACAAGTAATAAAACGCTATTTGATTAATATTAATAGATTTGACGGTCATTAACAAATAACCTTCAAAACTTTAAGGCACTTCAAGGTACTTTTTATGCTTGTTTTAAGTAGAGTAAGGAGGAAAGCTCGGCCTACAACTTTAAATGTCAATATAGACTGAATTGCTGTTATTTTATAGAAATTTCTTGTTTTACAACATGAATTTAATTGTACTGTATGGTTTCGTGTATCAGTGTATATTACATTTTGTTACGAAGGTTTAATGTACAGCTTGGTATATAGGTGACTGTTCTTATACGTGTGTACTGTAAACTTTGTATTGCATTACACATGGATTGATATTTAGAATTAGTAATTATTCAGTAGTTTTTAGTGTAGTGTAGAAATTAGTTAACAATCGTAGTATAGAGCTGTAGTGATCGGAATGAGATCCAAGAGTAATTTATGGAAGAGGTATGTGAACATTAGAGTGTACTAGTGCACGACTAATTATAATGTAGTTATAGTTTACAGCTAGATTTGTAGGTGTAGTATTCATACAAGATACAGAAGTGTATACTTTTATTTGAATATTATGTAATATATATATATATATATATATATATATATATATATACAATACAATACAATATAGTAAATATATACAATACTTCGAGTACTCTCTTTTTCTTTTCCATTCCAACATTGTTTCTCCATTAGCGACAACATCTGGCATAGCTAAAATCGTTCAACATTTGCTGAACTTAATGAAGATAATATATGTAAAACCATCGTTTGTCTATTCCTAACATATTTTTGAATAGTTGTATTCCATTTCACTGCTGAAAAAAATGACAATTTTTGCTACTAATATATTCTTGTAAAATAATATTAAATAAAAATTAATTTTGTAGTCTTAAAATATTTTCAGTGTTTTATTTAATAAGCCACATCAATTGATTGTAATTGGCCTTTGAATTTCATTCCTTTGAAATCAAATTACATGAAAGTATTCAGAACTGCGATAGAAACAGACGTCCTTTAAAAGTCAGCATTGCCTTAATGTCAACTCGAAATTCTTTCTTTTCTTTTTTTTTTTTTAAATAAATTTTAATAAAAGAAAAAGTTCATTAGATATAATGAAGTTTTTATTCTATAACCAACAACCTTTCTGCAAAGGAATTTGATTAAGACATAGAGTATGGAAGTTTCTGGCAATATGAAGATTGAAAAGAGACTCTCCATTTTCAATACGGAGAGTGAATAGTGAACAATTTGATAAGAAAATCGGTATGGTAATAAACTTATTTGTTTTATAAACTACTATAGTAAGGCTCATACTATTTTGCTTTGTATCCGACATATAATATTCGCCCAGTCTTTTAGTAAACTGTGACTCTTCAGTTAAAAATAATTTTGTCACTCTTTATTTTCCTATCAAGTAAAGTGACGCCATTTTCAATAAACTTTATGTACTTTTTCTGTAAGGCGGACCAAAAATTTTTTTCAAACGGGAGAAATGTATTATTTACAAGACCTCACATTAGAAAAAAAATTAGGCTTTCATACCTTTGTTAAAGTTTATATTTGTTTTACCAATAAAAGACTACATGTTAAATTTTTTAAAAACTAAAATGTTTCAGTTTTCACCGGTATTAGCCAATAATTAATTAAATGTCTTTGTATAATTATTACGTCTAGAACGTCCAAAGTCGTAATTAAATTTGGAAGTATTTTAGATTTTGGTTCACTAATTGTCATTCCACATTTTAAAATTATAATATATTTTTTACATATAATATATTTATAAATTGATACGTAGTAATAAAAGTGGGATGGTAAATGTCATAGAAAGTGGGAAAATATCAATATTATCAGAATTAACTATTTTTAAAGGTAGTCATTTGGTTCGAGTCTGGGAGTAAGGTATAGGACTGAAATGAAAATGTAATATTGGATTTAGATGTTTATTTTTCCAAGTCACTGACAGAAACAAGTTCGTAATACATAAAATTAATTAGTTCTGTTACATTATTCTAGTTAAAGTGTTCAATTACTTGTATATTGTTATTTTAATTATTATTATAATAATTTTAATTTTACTAGATTTTTTTTTTTATTTGTAAGCATATTGACGCGATTTTCAAATAAATACTATAATAACATGCATTTTATTTTAAATTTGTGTAATGGAAACGTACGTAGAGTTGTGGAAGAGTATCAACTATGATATCCAGAACGTCTTGCTTCCAGAGACGATGTGTTTGGAAGGACAAATCGAATTACTGCAGGAACTACATGCTTTTCGTATATCAATAATTGACTATTGAACATTGTACCGTTCGGGAAGGGATATTTTAAGCAAAGTTAATTTTAAGCAAAGTTAATATAAAATGTGGAATATTTTTGTTGATAATAGAACCCACTCCAAAAGAGTATAGCTGGTTCTAAGAGTGTAGATGAAGGTAATTTTAAAATACATCGTTAAACTGTAAACAATGATATATAAGGATAACGTCTTTTTTTAAGAATGAAAAAAGAGATGTATTATCTAAATAGCTGCAAACATATCAAGATTAAAAATTTACACTAAAATGAATACAATAATAACCTACCCCATGTTTTGAACTACAGTCAATTAAGTCATTGCCTACAGACAGTGTTTCTCATCAAAGAAGTTTAACTTAATATAATACACAGGCCGATACCCATATCACATTTCATGACTAGAGGTGTCCCCAATAATAATTAACAACAGTTGAGTTACAATACATCGTTCAAATTATGGTCTGTTTATACCGAACGTATTTTTTTGTTCTTTAATGGTTGTAATAATTTATTTTAGACAGTACAGTGTTTTAAATAACAAATGTTTTTTTAAAATTTATTTGTTACCTAACTCGTTATTGTCCTAATTTAACTAATATTTCTATAAAAAATAATAACTTTAAGAGTGTTGTTGCCTG
The DNA here is from genome assembly GCA_963513935.1 of Aphrophora alni. Lineage (NCBI taxonomy): Eukaryota > Metazoa > Arthropoda > Insecta > Hemiptera > Aphrophoridae > Aphrophora > Aphrophora alni. Next base: position 90,888,112 of record OY740770.1, read on the forward strand.
TACATCCATTATTTTTACAAAATTATCTCTTACTGATGACCAAAAGAAAACCATTCAAAATAACTTAAATTTTCATCTATATATAAATACCCTTAAATGCTCTGTCGGTTCGATAGTGTCCGTCAAGCTTCAATATTAACTTCTTTATAATTGAACTACAATCACTACATTCGTGACAGGGAGTCGAATTCGGCAGATTTTTCAACAGTTAATTGAATGTGTTAAGTTATTGTATTACCAAAAAAAAAAAAAATTAAATAAGAATATTTTCTAAAAGTTACTTTATTAAAATGAAAACGCTTTTTGGTGTAAAGGAAATAAAACATAATTTTATTTTTATTTTCTAACATCCACTTTTTATTAGTCTAGTTGACCAATGGTTTCGCCTGTCAATGCCTTAGCAGGCAAAACCATTGGTCGGCTAGACTAATAAAAAGTGGATGTTACAAAATAAATAAAAAAATTGTGTTTTATTATCTTTAAATATGGAATTCCACCAAGAACCTTCCATCTCAACAGTAATGAAAAAAAAAATTATAAAAGCTATTTGGTGTTCCTATCACTTATAAATATATCTAAATAATAACACTTAACAAAAATATAGTTCAAAGTTACAGTATAAACTGAAATAAACATTAGTAATTTATAATTTGTGTTTTTTAATTGAAAAGCTTAACTTTCCATATTTTAATAATCATAATTATAATACAGGCTATAGTTATAAAAGCAATTTCTTTATATATATATATATATATAATTATATATATATATATATATATATATATATATATATATATATATGGCTATTACAGTTCTTTAATTAGGATAAGCCGCTTAAAAAAGAGAACAAAAATAAGAGTGTATATAATTACAAGGTTACTAGGACATAATTAGCAACAAACTCATTGTTATTCAAATATATTGTTTTGGATTAATAATAAAACTAAATTTCTCTAGATTATAAAAGTATATGTGTTTACTATTTTTAATAACTTAAAATATTACCATAATCTATTATTTTTCTCATAAGTTAACTTCTTCATTTTATTGTTGAGATATTATGTGTTCATGTAATAAACAGTTCATGTAAGAACACTATATTTATAATTGATTTTTTTTTAAATAGTGTTGAATTAGAATAAAATTATTAAATAATAATTATTCTATTGACACCAATTCAATTTGTGTGTACTAGAGTAAAGGTTTGTTTAGTTTGTTATTAAACCCATATCCTAAATTGATGGTATTGTATAAATTATTCAAACTGCCAAAAGTTGGAATACTTTGAAATGATATTCCATAAAAATATTGTAGCTTGTCTCAATAATCCCGGTACTTACTCTAAGCCAAAGTTTTAAAAGACTGATTCCCCGCTACAGTACTGAAGTAGGTCGAACATTTATCATGTCTTGTTTTCAAATTCTGTATTACCATTATAAAATACCTTATATAAACACAGAGAAAACACTTTTCTCTGAGCAGGATTTAAAATATACAAAATTACTCTAGTCTGTATACTATTGCATGCTACAAAAACAATAATATCGTATGTACAAATAATGTATTAAGTTGTATGGGTGCATCCGTATAAATTTAATACTACATAGCAATTTTTCCCCTATATGTGCAACCATAAATATTTACTCTATATATGTAAAATGACACCTATTCTTTACTGAAATATGTTTTAAAGTTTGCTAAATCATGTATATCAATCATCAACAACGAATACCATGTATAAAATATACAAAAAAAAAATGTATCTATACTCTTGATTACACTTTAAAAAGTAATAAATCACTATAATTTGAACACATTTTAGTGGAATTTAATTATTAGTAAGGGGTGCAGAGGGGGATTAACAAGACGATTGTGATTTAACAAAGGAACTTCAATCAGCAGTAGATGGGATTGTGGAAAAACTATTGCGTGTCGTTAGATATCATGTATTCTATTAGGATTGACATATACTAAGGACCTCCCAAACTGCAGGCAGAGCCAGTCGTTGAATATAATTTTCTTAAAACGATTTACTCCATCATCAACATTTATGCTTTGCACACGGGCTTTTGGTAACGTTGGCAAAAATAAATCTTAAGCACGAAATAATCTACTAATTAACACTTTACGTAAAACCTTAATGGTTACTTTCTACCACTAGGGCATGAATAAATTATAATTGAGCCAAAAATCTTTTCGTAAAACTACATGTTTAATTGTATGCGGACAAAAATCTATGACTTAAAAGGTAATGGGTGGAGACTATTGGAAGAACAGTCTTCTTCTCGTTTCGCGACACGTCAGTTACTTGCTTATGGTAAAAGGATTTGCTGTCTCACATAATTGATATTTTGGCTAGCAACCAGCTAGTATCTATTTCTCTGCTCGTAGGTGTCAAATTTTACATTGAAGTTAGTAACTTTAAAAAAAAATCAACTGTATTTTGTTTTATTTCTTGCTTAAATATATATTGTTATTTATATGTTCTCAATCCACGACGGTTTTAGTCCACTACACAATATTTCCTTACTGAATGATAAGGCTCAACAATGAGCTCACTGGGTCCATTCACTTTATTACTTATTACGATGCGACGAAGGTGGTTAATTCCATAGCCAGGACAAAATACACCACTATTTTAGGGGCAATCTCATTCCCACGTGTTTGAACGGCGTCAGGAGACAATACCTGTTGTTCAAAAACCTAGCACTTACTACCAACAGTGTGTGTGTGTGTGTGTGTGTGTGTGTGTGTGTGTGTGTGTGTGTGTGTGTGTGTGTGTGTGTGTGTGTGTGTGTGTGTGTGTGTGTGTGTTGCCACGCTGCCTCTCTCCGTTAGTGGGTTCGAGTAGGGTTCTTCTTGCCCCACTTTGGAACGCCACTTGTCACGCTGCGCCTCTTTCTGACTTCACGAATTTAAGATTCTTGTTCCCTTTTTTGGAACACTATTATCACGAACTCTTAAACTCGCTGTACGATCACCACCGACTGGGCGAACCACCTTTCTTTTCAGAGCAAGCGCGGGCAAGGCCAAGGTGCTCACTTTTACTTTTTTAAATCAAAGATTTTGCAACTCTTGGCTCTAATAAGTATGAGCTTGTCCTCATAAACTTACCAAATTTTAATTAACGCAAAATTCCCTGAATTTTATCTCAATGCTCGATTATTTAGATCTTTTAAGATTAACTCTCTCTCTCCAAGGTCGTGCCTTTTGGGAGAAATCGGCTCTTAAGTTCTGATGATAACTTTTAAAATTTTCAAATTATATTACCAGAGCACATATATAAAATTTATGTTAAAACAAGGTTAATAGCATACACAGAATGGATATATATTAAAAACACAACAAAATTTAGAAATGAATTATTTGTATATTATTTTCTCTTTTGCACAGAAAAATTTTATATTCAAAACTTTTTTAATCACACCAAACAATTTAATTAAACAATAACACAACTATTTATTTACTTGACAAAATTAATTAATGTAATATTTTCTCTATCTTAAACAAAATAACAACGCTTGACTTTTCAGACAGAACCACAAACAGTTTTTCCTGTCCTGAAAAAGTCGTATTTAAATTATTAATAATTTTCAACACCAAAGCAGAGGTTTAAAAATGAATTTAATTTTTAATAATTCCCCTAATGACGTTATATTTGAAAAGAAGTTAATATTTGCGAATTATTCCTTAAGTATAAGATACCTTCACACTTTAATAGAAGTTCTAGTTGGATTTGGAATTTGTTGTATTATTAGGATGATAGTGATGTGATGTTTTCTATCCAGAGTCTGTAAGCTGCTATGTAGTTGAATGCTGGTCTCGAATTCTTCTAAGTCGCCTTGAAGATCGATTAAAGTTGAAATTATTCTAAGTCCAATTAGTAGAGTGACAGTTGAATCTTCCTCTCAGCTCAGAGTCGGTTGCAGAAGAAACGTCCTTTAAGCGTCGATTCCAAATCAAAAGTAATCGTCTTTCGACGGTTAAATCTCGGTCTCCCTGTCAGTGGGAATTAATCCACTTTTCTGGAGCCAATTTTCCTCCCTTTTTGGGAAAAAGGTATTTTCCATATATTATGTGTTTTCAGGCCCTTTTGGTCTGAAATATTTACACTATATGTTTTATTAGTCCTATTTTTTGACTAATGAATAGTTTTCTTCCTTAATTATTAATTAAAACACCTTTTAATTAATAATTTATAGTATTTTTTCTTTAACGTTATCTTTGATCCAAGTTGGCAACATGATGATTCTGACTTTAGACTCTGCTTGAAGATGCGCGCGCAACTTTTCATGTTTTTGCATGAAAATCTCTACTTTTGACGTTTTTTCGTTCAACTCGCTATAACTTTCGAACGCTCGAATCGATTTTAAAGTTCCTTTCGGATTCTTCTTCCTTTCCATCTTGTGGGTCTTGTGGAACTTGATTCATCGCTCTACTACGCTTCGTTCGCAAGTTATCGCCCTTTTCCTGAAATTTGATTTTTCCCCTTTTCAAATTTTGAGATAAGTCCTTTCTCAAAATTCTTTTGACGAAATCTTGTTCCTCTTCTACTACGACGAAAAACTATGTTTGTACTTTTCCCATAACTCGTTTGGTTGTCGAGTTATTCGCCTTTGAAGTCCTTAAGTTTGTGTCGTATGAGTTTATGTTCATAAAAACCCCCCCATTATATCTTATTACTTCTGCTTTGATGTGTTACCATTTTACATACTAAATACATATAATTATCATGTTACTTTACCCCTTTAACGTTTATTTTACCCGCTTTTGGGCTTTGAAGTTTTACGTTTTGTAATTATTATATCTCCCTTATTTTATTTTCAAATTTGATTCTAAGTACCTATTATTGTGCCCTATTGTGGTCTCTACAATAGTACTTATTATTATTTTTTAAATGATCCCCCCGTCAACTCAAAAATTCCAAAAAACTCCCCAAGAATGACTTTCTAAGTCCATTCTCACCTGTTAATTATTATTAATTCATATTTTTTATTTGTGATTATTGTTATTTCCCCCCTTGGTTATGACTCTACGATTTTTGAATTTTGAATTTATTCTTTTTCCAAATTTTAGGTTTTTGAGCCCTTCTAAAAACTTGAATAACTTTTTTGTTTTATGTGATTTTAAATTTATTTGTTGATATTATTGGTCGGTTGACTCTACTGAATATTTATTTATATTAATAATTTAGTTTCTTAATAAAATAGGAACTAAGGCAGTTTGACTTTTCACGTCCGAACAAGCAAGTTTGCTCTCGAACTGGCGTGACGTCATCGCCCCACCTCGTCCCCACTCTACAAGGTTTAGCGCGGCAATTTAACTTGTTTTAAATGGACTTGAGACGTTTGGCTTTTTCCAAACCGTCGCAGTGTGTGTGTGTGTGTGTGTGTGTGTGTGTGTGTGTGTGTGTGTGTGTGTGTGTGTGTGTGTGTGTGTGTGTGTGTGTGTGTGTGTGTGTGTGTGTGTGTGTGTGTGTGTGTGTGTGTGTGTGTGTGTGTGTGTGTGTGTGTGTGTGTGTGTGTGTGTGTGTGTGTGTGTGTGTGTGTGTGTGTGTGTGTGTGTGTGTGTGTGTGTGTGTGTTGAGAGGGAATGGAAAAGTCAGTCGTCTCAAGGCTAATTCAAACCATTTAAATTGCCGCGCTAAAACATCGTAAAGTTGGAATGCGGTGAAGCTATGACGTCACGCAAGGAAATCCAAAATCTGACAGGTCTCAGCTTGATGGAACAGTTTATAGTGATTCCAATTTTATTTAAAAAGTAGAATATCAAACTATTTAATGATATAGTAGAAGCAGACGATTAATAATATCAAAAAATAAATGTAATTGATCCTAAAACAAAAAAGTTATTAGGGAAATACGATAAGCTAAAAAACCTAAAATTTGCAAAAAGGGGAAAATTAAAAATCAAAAGCAATAGAGTCATAAACCATAAGGCACATAATAATAATCAACAATAAAAATGAAGTAATAATAATAGTGATAATAATAAGGGGGAAAAGGACTTGAAAAGTCATACTTGGAGAGTTTTAAAGGTGAAAGGGGGATAAACTAAATAAACCTAAAAGTAGAAAATGAAAAGACAATAGTAAGGAATATTAATATGTGGTCAGAAAAAGAATTAAAGTTAAAATAAGAGAGAAATAATAATAACAAAAACTAAACAGTTAAAGCCTAAAAGCGGTAAATTAATGTTTAAAGGGGATAAAAAAGTAATAGGTTATATGTAAGAAATGTATTCGAATGTGAAATAACAGAGCAGAGTTGAAAAGTAATAATGGGGAGGATTTTATATACGAAAAATACGACGTTCAAAAAGTCATGAATTCAAGCATCAATAACTCACGAAACAAGCGAGCTACAACGAAAAAATAAAAAGTTATTTCCGTTATAGGACCAGGAGAATAACTTTAGTGCAAAAGAATTTGTATAAAGACTTAGGTAAAAAGTTAGTTTGTGAAAAAATAGACAATCGTAGAAAGTGCGGTAACTGGATAAATACGCGGCCGAAAACGTCGAATCAAGCTTCTCAAGACCCTCAAGAATATGGAGAAGAGGAATCCAAAAAAATCGGACCAACCTTTCAAAAGTTACATTAAAAAGATCAAAAAAGTGTTCTTATCCAAAGTTTTCCAGATTTGACAGTAAATCTGAGCTCAGGTAAAATGTGGCCCCTCGTGGTCGAACCAATAATTCGTCACAGGCTAAATTACGTTATGCCTGCAGAGAGACAATCTGGTAACCAACGGTGAAACTACAAATAATATACTAGTAATAATTGATGACAGGATAAAGCGACGATATTACACAAGACTGAGGCAAACTATGTGTATATTGCGGCGCTACCGCGGGACTGGAGCGGGACTTAGTGCTAAGCTAGAGCAAACTATTGGGAGGAGGCTAGGAAAGTTTTATGGATTGAGTTAAAATATCTGTCTGTCAGATCCGGGGGTTAGAGAAGAATCAAATCCTTAGAGATAACGCAGGACATCATTGGGGGCTTGGTATCAGGCTTGATGGATCTGGGCAAGGAGGGGTTACAACCTCCAGTGTAATAAATGCAACTAGACAAAATGGTGAATGGCTTAGGACATTGTTTGAGTAGTGGGCGGAAAGAGGTCGTAGTCGTAGTAATATATGGATATAGGAAGGCTAAGCAAACAAATCTTGGAAGGCAGTTGGTGGGTCGAGACAACATAATTCCGGACGGCATCACACAGGGAACTAAAACAATAGGTGGGAGTGGATGAAGTAAAGGGTAGGTTGATGTTACGTGAGATCCGGCCAAGTTAGATGGAAAAGATGCAGATTTTAAGTCTCGTAGAACACACACAAATATTGTCTTCAAGTAGCGCATGATTTATTGTATTTTTAGTGGATAAACGTTTCGGGGCGAGTCCCACAGTATCTCTTAGGAGAGAGATCTACATACATACGCATTTTTCTCCCTAAAAAAAAGAAATAGAAAAAGAAATAAAAGAAGTTAATGTGTTAAAAGACTGTATCAAAATCAATTTTGTTGGAAATTTTGTTAAAATTAGAAAATTACTTCCCAAACTAGTAGGAGATAGTATGAAACTAATATGTATGATAATTATATGGAAATTATTTATATAAATGCTCAAAGTTATTTAATTTAAAATGTGGCACAACCACTTCACCGTCTATTTTTCATGAATAAATACAGGTACACCCTTGGTTTAAATAGGATTTTCTTTATTTAATGCTCACTTAAGCTTGAATGACATTTCTTCACGCAATTTAAAATTTGTTTATACTTTCCCAATTTTAAACTAAGAAGGAAATATGTACTTTAAATTAATATGTAGATTCTGCATTAGAGTACACAAGATAGTATTGTCTATATTTGAAGTTATAATCACAAAAAAATTAATATAGGTACCACAGTAGAGTAAATTAAAATTCCAATATTTACGTTTTACAATTATTGTCTTATTTGTAGACATAAAACAATAGTAATACAACTGAAAATGACAAATAATTAATTTATGAATATAAATGACACAATTTTATGACAAATTAATAATGAGTTCTGAAGTTCAAATTTCATTATGAAGTTTCCAAAGAAAGCCTTAGAAATGTATAATATAATAAAAGTTAAGCCGACATTAACGAAAATTGTAATTTGTCGTTCCTATTGTTTTAATTAAGTTATATATCAAAACTGAATTTACTAAATAATGGAGCAGTCAACATGAAAGGTTAATCCTCATTATAATCAATGTACACCATGAATAAATTAATCAAATCAGTTGAATCAACTTTGATTAGATATTTCACTCTAATACAAAAGTATCCCAAATTCAGTTATTGTACTCCAAAATATCCTAATAGAAATTCCAAGTAATACCATTGAATTATTGTCAAAGTATGTGAAATCAATTTCAAAACGTAAAATTGATTAAATCTAAATAAAGTATCTTTTAAATTGGATAAAAGATATAAAAAGCACCATTAAGTGCTTTAAAGTTTTACAAAATTGTACATACGATAGGAGCCTATTTTGAGATATATTAATTTCAATATGTATTACAATAGAAACTATATTATTTTCCCCCAATAAAACAAATAATCGAATCGATTGTATTTGTTACATTTTATTGCATTGTTTAGTCAGTAGTTAAGCAATATCATTGTACAATTTTCTTCCTTTATTTATGTTTCTAGTATTATTTCCACACTATGTACAGACACACCTTTCCTTTTTCACATTCGTTGTATCATAAAAGTAAACAGACGTTGTATCATCGCTAAAGAAAAGACGAAAATTACCTTTGTGAGGAAAATTGTATCAACATTATTATATTACTCAGCTTTGACGCCTTACAGGCACTTTGTCTCCTGGCTTCTAGAGTTTTGAAAGCATTACTAAAATATTTTCACTATGCCGTTGCAAGATGTATTAAACTATTTGAACAGTCCCTTTAAAAAAAATTACGACTGTATCAATGGTACGATAAAATCAGGTTTGAGGGAAAACAATTATATAAACCTTACTTTATGACGCATATTTTGTTATTTTTGTCAAAATCCAAATTATCTTACACCATGTTCAATTATATAAATATTCTCTACTATGTTTATTCAAAAGTTAATGTTAACTATAAAATCTTACTTTTTTCATTTATTTTTTGTTACAGTTAGCGCTGTTTTAAGTGCAAATATTCGTACAGTAAGATTTTTAAATTAATGGCCCTATTTACAGAAAACCATATTCATATACATAATCACATTTTTGTTCCACATGATTTAACTTTATTTTTGTATTAACATACTTTAAAAAGGTCACATTTTTAGTACACAATCTAAATTTTCTATTTCTATTTTTTTTTTTTTATTGTTTTACATTTTCATAATATTATTTATTTAGATAGAGATATATTAATAATATATAATAATTAATATAATGCTTCTTTATTAGCATTTTTATCGTATGAGTACATTTATTTATAAATATGTTACATACGTCGTGTCCAATATCGTCTCCAATTAATTATGTAACCAATAATTCCTTAAGTACATAATATTACGTTTTCGAAAGCACAAAAAAAACTTATTTTACATGATATTGCCATTTCCTGTAAAAAATTTGTTTTTGGTTATACATAACTCACTTTTGACTATGAATAAGACTATGTGAATACAAATTTATAAATAGTGAAAAGTTTGTATTGATAATTCTCAACAACTGCAAAGAGTACACTGGTGGAAACTGCAACAATAAAATGAATGAAAATACAATATCCTAAAAAAAATTACGTTATATTTTTAACAAAAATACAATAAGACTATTCAATTATCAAGTCTTCACATATAACTATTACATACAAGTTTGTACTTAAACAGTACAATTGAAACGTCGTCTTGTATTTGTGTAGCATAAAACAAGTGATTTCTTGTGAAGAAAATTGTGTTTTCTTTCATTTGTTTATTCCGATTTTAAAGGTAGAATTCAAAAATTAATATCTTAAGTTTAAGTGAACAACCCTCTCAAGCAAATAGGAAACTTTTATTGATTTAATTTGTTTTCAAATATTTAATAATGTATACATACTCTCAGTTGAATTAAATGCCATGTTAACTTTTTTTTAATTTAAACGAAATGTTTTTTGTATTACTTCATTATTTTCAGTGAAAAATATCTTTGTAATTTGTTTTTGAATACATTTACTTTAAAAAAGTAATAATTGTATAAAAACAATAATACTTATTGATAAATTTATCAGTTGGATTGGAATCAGCTGTTCTAAAATTGGATTAAGTTTTACTCAACATTTTATTCATTCTATATTTTTCAACGTTAAATTTCCAGTTATTTAATATTTGATTACATTTAACTTGGAATATCGTCAATATATACATAGCCTAAATATAAAATGCCTTTTCCAAGTGATTGCTTTTTTGGAGCAATTTTTATAATTAATATTTAGTGCAATATTTTTTGACGTAATGGAAAAGTAGAAGATATTAAAATATTAAACGTTATTAAACAGTGTACGATTTAGCACTTCTATGTAATCAGTATATCATTTGAAATTATTTTAACCCAATTTTTAAAATTATATATTTTTCATTATTCCAATAAATTGTTTAAACATATAACTTATTTTAAGATGTACTTACTGAAGTTGCAACCAAAAAGAATATTGTAATATTTCATTCGATTGGTAAAGAATACGTTAAATAACATTATACACGTGTTGTTTTTGTCCAAATTTCAATAGAAGTTGTAACATATTCTTATAATATTTTTTTACAGTCAAAATACAGTTTAAAATAAGTAGATTTATATTTTGCATACAATATTATAACTAAATTCTTAATCAAATATAACTTTGAGTTTTTTTTCTTTATTTATTACTTTTAATTTGTAAAATTAAGCATTGAAAGTTGTGTGTTATAGCAGAGTTTATTGTGTTGTTATATTTATAGGTCATTACAATTTTCCTTTAACTTTGAAGAATAATTTGTTATTTATCAAGTAAATTTACCATTTGTTACAAAGCCCATGTGTGGAGGTTTTGACGTATGTAAAGTACTTAAAATTCTACACCACGATTTCAATATAATATTGTTTTCAACAATACTTCTAAAGTATATGTATAGGAAGACCACAGGGTCTTCACTTTATATCACAATGTTCAGTGCCTAAACACTATCAACAAATGTTGCAATAAAGTTATATTACACCATGTACAAATAAATAGATAGTGTCTCACCATATATTTTTAGTTACCCACCTTAAAGCTTATATTAAAATCAAATTCAAAACTTTCAAAATTTGTTCTTAGTAACTAAATACATTAGTAATAATATCTATCTAGATCGTGTAAGTAAAACTGGAAGTAAAATTTAAAATCTTATTCTAAAACCTAAATGTTAAATACATTTTGTAGAATAGGTAAACAAAAACATTTTGTAACGTTAAGTTAAATGCATATATTTGCAAACTATATAAATCAGATGTCTAATGTAACTGATTAACAATAAAAAAAATTATTATTATCATCAATTAATTGTTATAATAAAAAAAACTATAAACATACATTATCTACTAAAACAACTACTAGCTATAATTATCAACCTCTGTCTACAGTTAAAAATAACTATGTAGGCTGCCTATGCCAAAATAAATGTATTTACTAACAAAGAATACCAATTGCTGAGAACGATTATTTATCCTATGAAATACTAGAGCACTGTATTGAATATACAATGAAAAACAATTCCCCAAAACTCCCAAAAAAAAATAATCTTGGGGAAGTTTCTTTCATTTTACAATTATTTATAGCTATTTTATTTAATTTTTTTAAAATTAATAATGAAAATCTGTATCTTCAATTAAATAATTATCATCTAAATCTAATAAAAAACAATGATTATATAGAGCTACCTATGACCAATTGTAAATAACAATGAAAATCTTAGCTACAAGACCTTCGGATAGTACTAATAATGATTATCTCTGTCTCACAAAGACCACTTGTAGTTATTAGTCACAACTCTATCTATGTATGTTGACTATATATATGTCTAACAATAGACCATAACCATCTCATTTTTTTCCATTCTTATTACAACGTAATTTATTCTTATTAAAACGTTATACATAATGTTATTATAGATAAGGGATGAAATTTGAACCTAATAAATATAACTTGTGGCAGTGTTTAATATTTAATTAAAACTGTTGATGCAATTAAAATTAATGAGTAAATACTACTACAAGATTAATTGATGATGGATTTACCAATATTAATGATTCTAATTATATTTAGAAAAAAGAAAATAATAACAAAACCACGTTTCATTATGAGGAAGTGTTTTAGACCCATTCTTTAATTGTTATATTATATGACAGGTAACATGCTTAATAGGAAATATCTGTAATTTATATTTAACTTAATGGTAATTTGTAGTAAGTAGGTGTATAATCCAGGACTAATTATGGAAGAGCGTATTTATTACTTCATTAATATATTTATAAAACTTTGAGCTTTGAAACTTGCTTTAAAATGAAACGATTTCCACCCTCCTACTTAAATGAAACCGTTTCTTAGTACACTAAATTTAAAAAAAAAACTGTACATATATTTGAAGAGCATGACTACAATCCTGAGAGAAGGATGAACGTCGGTTCAGCTGTTTCGTCTGTTAAATAGCTGATGAATTTCTGACTTTTGTCATTTATATAAATTTATTTTATAATGGAATTAAATTAAAAATTTCTTATCGAACATTTTAGGCAACACAATAGAGTAACTTGGAACATATGACGTCATGTATATCCTGAAATACTATTACATCAACTTACTAACCATTAATGTATACCGATAATGAATAATACTCCCTATAATTTTACAATTGCAAAATCCCCTTATACCTTATATTTCTTAGGTTGGATGACATACAGAGAGAAAAAGAATTTATACTTCTTGAAAGGAAATGACAGACGCGTTAGAATGAAGTTGAGCAGCGGAAACTTTTTAAGCAAAGCCTACTTCCGTTTTTACAGTCTGAAGTCATACTGAGACCCAATAGTAATATCTCCCCTATAGAAGCTTCTGTACATATTACCAGGTTCTTTCAAACTTTCGTCACGTAAAATACCAGTTAAAATGGTAGTCGCTTGAAGGAGGTAATAAATTCAATGTTAATCTGTGTTCAGATATACGTCTATCTTTTTTAAAAGATGTTATAACATTATCAGAAACGTATATGATATTTGTTTTAGAATATAAAGAGTTGCTATCTTATACTATAGAGGTTTTAAAATAAACGGAAACAAAGTAATTTATTTTTATATTTTTATTTCTCTTTAAATAGTTTTTTATAATGTACGCATCATCATAGTTGCTTTATAACATATTACTTATTTTAAATAATCTAACCAAAGGATATGAATGCCCCATGCATAATGTATTCTAATGTATAATCAGTCAACACACCAACAAAAAAATACCGACTAATTCAAATTCATATACTGAATTTGAAACTATTAGATATTATAAATAAAACTGGTAATGTTTACAGTTACCAAGCATGGAACGTGGTACAGCTTTACCTAATATGAATATTCGTTCCAGAACCTAATAAACCATTTCCGACTTTCTAACTTGTGTCTTCTTATAAGGTTTGTTCGATCCATATTGTATTATGTTCGTATTTATATATTCATTGATGGATAATTTTTAATACCCATAAATCATATTTGTGACATAGTTACCGACAAAAATAAAACAAGTTTAAGAATACCGCTAAATTTTTTTCGATTTAGGTTATGTGGACAAATATAAAATAAATAATAAATTTATTTCCATTCAATATTGGTTTATTTCTTTAGTGATTTCTTGCAATTGATGTTATATTTTTTGTATCCAAATGCAGAAGAACATTTGTACACAAAATTTGATAACAAATTTCCTAACCCAATTAAATCCATAGTCAATTCAACGACGGAAACATAATTTTAATTTTTAAGAGATCGTTCTATTTATAACAGATATATTATTTATTTGAAGGCTGCGTAGACGTTTCTTACATTGGAATAATTATATAGTATGTACGTAATTTTCTCGTCGTTCATTTGTGTGAATAATACTTTATATTTGAGCATATACGGTGGACGCGTTCTTTCTATATGTTGCTCCAGGCAAGTAGAAACCTATGAATAATGTATTCAATTATCTCCTCTGCCCACATGTGCAACAAACACAAGCAATGCAATTATATTTAATATACTATGAATGAAACTATTACGTTCACTTTATAAATCTCAACCTTGGAGCGTAGGGAGGTTTTAATGGGTATTCTATTTTATGTAAACTATTATAATCATGTATATTGTACATATTTTTTCTAAATAACAAAGAAAGTCCATTACTCTAAGAGTAAGAAAATATTATATTTCGACTCCTTACGGGGTCAGCAATTTCAAATAAATTATATAAAATTGTGTAGTAGCGATGATAGTTTCAAGACTTTCATGTGCGGATGGCTTAATTTTAACTTTTATTAGTATTCATTGTAGAATGACTATCTCAAAATGTCCATAAATGCAGGACTGAATTATTTAGAAAATGTTTTATAAATATTTTGCACAAATATTACGCTGACTTTCTGACTTATCATCTCATATAAAGGGATAACTTTCATGTGGGCTGGTAATTGAAACAAAGGGTTTGAAATTGAGCATGTGTTTAAAACGGACTGGGTTCGATAGTCACATTTTAACTAAGACCTAAAAACTCCCACAATATATATGAAGCTATTTGTCGCAAGATGTTATGACTAAGCTGTGGTCGGCTATAAAGCGGATGTACAAACTTTTTTTTTCTTTAAAACACGAAATTATCTCGTCCAATTACATTAGCGCATTAGTTGTAATCCTTCCACGGACCCCCCCCCCCCCAACTCTCTAACATTATTGTATTCAAATTAACTATATTTAAAAATTGTATGAGATATTCAAATTTGATTATTCTTTCATAATATACAGATTTTCATGTAACCATCATAATCTCTACACCTTATTACACAATTTATGGAAAACCCGTTATAATTTTAGAAACGGATGATGTCCAAGACTTGTCACACTGTGCGTTTCTACTTAGCTTTACAAATGTTTTGTTTCCACAACCTAGTTTTTCAATTTATAGACCCTACTACTTTCTCACAGTGTTAGATAAATGTTTACCTTTATAAAAGTTTATAAACTGTTTTCGGGTTAATACAACATGTTTTATCGACTCAAGATAAGAAGATTTAGCTCATTTAACACAGTTACAAATTTTCTAATTTTTATTTAGATAAGGATATAATTTTTGTTTAAGTAATATAATCAAGAAAATAATTGTTTCATGGATATGGTTAGTTTACGAACACATATGGAAGTTTAAAAGTATCTGATGATGTCTTGTATTCGAAACTTTCTTAGTTCTTTTATTATTAACTAAATTACCTATTTACCATAGTTTGTATTAATGTGTATTTACGTTGGACCCAAAATGAAATAATTTTAGTAGTCTATTGTCTCTAAGTCATTGAACTAAACGCCTAAATTTAGAATTTTTAGTAATTTAGAGTGTTGCATTTTGTACGCACACTCTGAGTCCAAATTTTCAGTAACAAGTTTTAAAAGAAATACAGATCTTGCAAATTTGTTGCCACATTGAGTGCAAACTTTAAACCATTTTCAAGTTTTAAAAGAAATACCGTAAAAAATTCTTGCCATGTTGAATTCAAATTTTAAAACTTTCTCAAAATTTAAAACAAATACATATTTTGAAAATTTTTTATCACTTATGTGGCAAGATATTTACAAAAATCTAAATGTCTCCTATATAGGTTAACATTTATTTTTTACTATACAATTTTAAAGATTATATATTCATCTATAATTTTCCTAATATAAGGTGTAAACAATTCCATTTTTATGATATTCTTTTATATGGTAACTTTGAAATTTAATATGATTTCTCTAATATAAGGTACAAACACTTCCATTGTATGGACTATTTATGCCTAATATGGTAAAATTGAAATTAAAAACCTACAATTTTACAAATTGTATATTATATATGCATATTTCTAAAATATATTGTATTAACAGTTCCATTATTTGGACTATGTTCCTGGAGGGGTTGATAATATATTAGTATCATCAAATATTTTAGTGATTTACACCACTCTTTTATAATGCAACTTCTAAACAGACTTAGACCTTTATATATAT
This sequence comes from Aphrophora alni, assembly GCA_963513935.1. Taxonomy (NCBI): domain Eukaryota; kingdom Metazoa; phylum Arthropoda; class Insecta; order Hemiptera; family Aphrophoridae; genus Aphrophora; species Aphrophora alni. Next base: position 90,904,369 of record OY740770.1, read on the forward strand.
ATATATATATATATATATATATATATATATATATATATATATATATATATAGCGTAAACTCTTTTGAACGGATTATTTTTTAACAACCAAAAAATATGCTTACGTTTAAAATAAATTTAAACTATTTTAATAACTACAGTTATATAAGTTCTATTCCAACTGTGTAAAGAAGGCTAATTAAATCCTCAAGTTAATAATGTATGTCTAGTCAAACTGTTAATAATCACAATTCACTCATTTCACTGTACTGGAACATAAATATTGTTTATATACTAATCACATTGGAAAAAGTCGCCGGGATTAGGCACAAATTGGATTTTAAAAAATACTTGATGATAACTTTATGTTAAAACATTTTTTTAACAAATATTGTATACTATTTCTAACAGTTGTACCACATTATGGGTAAAATTTGGCAGCAAAAACAACAACCTAATATGAATTGAAAAAATATAATATGATTTTGTGTTTTTAGTAATAGAAATGTATATAAATCTAATTGGACAGGACATATAAACACAAAAAAGCATATCAAATTTGGCATGACTGATGTTAGCGATATAATTATTCTTAAGAAAGATTCCAGTAGAAGCTCAATATATTAATGAGGAAAACATTTCTACCAATCTGAAAATTTCTCAAAACGAAAGTCAATATAGTAAAGACTATCTAATACATTTAAAGAAGCGTTACCCAAAAGTTAATACAGTACCCATACAAATATCTGATAAAATCGTCGAAGATTATATTTCTGAATTTATAAATAAGAAATCTTTTGATAGTAAACCTCCAACATTAGTAGCTACTCCTAATATAAATGCTAGTCACATTTGGCACCAAATTATTCCTAATATTCTAGTTCAGCTTCATATGACATGTGATTTATATAATGTTAGCGATTTAATCATTCTCCTAATTATGATATCGATTTAATCTTTCCATCACTTATACCTATACTACCTTTTCTATTAACTACACCTCCTTCAACTCATCTTGATATCGATCCAATCCGTAAATGTTACGATTCAGAGAAACCTAATACAATTCTCAGCTCCAACATTCAATAATTAAATCTATTTCCTCCCTTAATCAGAAAAGAACACCCTGATTCATAAATACTATGGCATCTACCATTTAACAATGAATTCAATATTCGTTTAAACAAAATCAAAATATCAGATCATACAATCAATAACAAAAAATATCATAATAATTAAAGTTCATAAATGCTTATATTATATTGGGTTGGAGAGCCAAACATTCATAACTACGAATCGTTGTCTATAGAAAAATTCGAGCATAATAAAATTTATTGAACATTATAAGAAAGGTCGTTCTAAAATCTGAATATAATTTATCAGAATTCTCTGAAAATTAAAGAATTTATTAATCGATCGAATTAGTTCACAATAGCTCTACAACACTGAGTTAAATAGTTTTCTAATTTAATACCAAAAATATTTCCTTTTTATCTATATTAGTTGAAAACAAAATGGAATTAACTGAAACCTATGACGGTGTATAATTTTTATTTAAAAATTTAGTTAAAAAATTGCATGCTTTTATTAATCTATTAATTATATATGCTTTTAAACCACATTTAAAATTTACATCATGCAACATAACACAATAAATAATTATATTTTATACGCTAGGTATTTCAATAACGTTGGTTATATTAAGGATACAACGAATTTAATTATCATTCCGTACTTATAAAATGCTTTCTGTTTCTGATATGAGTTTTTCACTGAATAATAACACACTGCTCACACAAGTTTGACAAAACTTATACCTTGTGTCAAAAATACAGGGATAACGTCTCTATCAGAGAAATACATAAGTTTTTTTTTATTATTTTTTTACTAAAGTCTTTTACTGTGTGTCATAAATAAATTGTTAACTAGTAGGAATATTAAAGTGGTTTTAAAATAGATTTTAGGCAATGAAGCATTACATACTCTGTAATAACCTATGACATATGTTTATGTAATAGACACGTGCAAATTTGTGTTCGTGTATTTAAACTTATATATATATATATATATATATATATATATATATTCGTTTATATAAACGTGTATTCGTTTAAACAAAGGAACACATGTATGTATGTAGATATATGTATAATTTATGTATAAATGTATATAATAAATGTATAACATTTTATGATAAATGTATAATATATGTCTCCCTCTCTTATGCTAAAAAATAGTAACTAAACCTTATGTAAGCAATAGGTATATCCCATATGTAGCCAATTCAAAAATTGTAATAGATAGTGCTTCAAAATCCTAAATAATTAAAGTTTTAGTTTTAGTTTATAGTTTCGCTTTATTACGTAGATACTAATCTTCCAAATAAAAATAAAAATTAGTTTTTCACTAATTTATAATATCATAAATGTTAGAAACAAATGTAGAAACGATAAATGTATAATAGTTTTTCATTGAATTTATAACAGGAATGTTTTTTTCTACTATAACTAATTCAGAAATGTTGTGAATCATTTTAAAATTAGACGATAAAATAATCTAATTAAATAAAACTGTATTCGTAATATTGTTACTTGGTACAATAAATAAATATTATGTTATTTACCTAAATGTCCAAATAGCACCAACAGGTATAAACATAATTTAAAATACTTTTTTTTCTTTCAGGTCAATTATTACAATTGTCTTCTTATATACCTAACGTTGTTATTGAATTGATTATTCATTTTATATCTGAAAAAGGGTTTATTACTTTTTTAATGAATTGCATGTACTTTAAAATGTTAGGATTCATTTACAATGATAAACCACAAAATATATTTCATCCTATATCTGAATAGTTCTAGGTATTTATACTAAACTCGCATTTTAGTTCTATAATTTTATTACTTCTGTGATGAAGTCGCACATTTTTCATCATGTCACTTGTTTATATCCTGTATTCTGTATTATACTCACCACAAAATATAAAAATGTAAGTGCGTTATTTGTGAAGAGTGTACAATATAGTACATGATGATTTTGATAACACCTGTGTTATAATATGTAAATATAGTGTATTAATTTTATTTATTGAGATATATTTATTAAACAGGCAAACGCGTCAACACAATAAGCAACGATATCTCATTACTATATTTGAAGCCATACACCACTCTCTTAGTATTGTGTTGTAAAGTCTAAGCTCCGCATTGAAATGAGTTCATTCCTTGTCTCCTGTCTTTGATGTTGTCACAATCGCACTTCGTGACATCAATACAGCAGGTATAATGAAGGATAGCGTTGCCGAAAAGATTCAGCATATTTTTTTAAAGTAGGAATATTTAGGGCAGAAAACATAGCATTTTCAACAAAACCTTTAACCAAATATTGTTAAATATGTTTTTAAATTTAACTCGTCGTAATATGTTTTGAAATAAATACAAAATTGCGCCATTCAAATTGTTCTAAGTTCTTTATTCCGGAAAGAACATACTTCATTGGTCTTTCTGTATGACATGCATTGCTACTTGTTAACTTAAAGGATTATAATTAGATAATTATAATATGTGATTAGCCAAATTATAAGACTTATTGATAAAGTACACAAACGTGCAGAGAAATGTAACAAATAATTCGACTAAATTTATATAGATTTTTTTTTGTTTAATGTTGACATTTGTTTTTCATTTATTTAATATTTTTTATAAGAAGATGGAAATAAATTTTGTACATAAGAATGTTTTAAAATTATTATAATATCCTTAATACACCAGACCAAGTTATTGAAAAGATTAAAAGTTCGTGCAAATACTTCATACAAATATAATATTTCATTCAAAAAACATTGTATTAAGAATAATGGATTCCAGCATATGATAAGAAACAACACTAATATATTTTCTGCGATAAATGTATAAAGGAAGATGCAAAAGTTTGGGTATAAATACAAATTAAACTTAAAAAAAAAAAGGATTGAATGAATTAGGCACTTGACAATGCGAAATATTAGAATATCAATATACTAAATAAAGTAATCATTTACCTAATGCAATCGTCGTAGCTTTACAATCTACAACATCATTACACAAACTAACAATATACTAATAATTTTTGTATCTCTTTGGATTTAATTTTCAGTAAATATAAGAATGATATATTAGCCAGTTATTGGTGTTTATGATTTAATATAAAATAACAAGTTTCAGTAAACACTTTGTATCGTATTTTTACTATTTCAACGACGAATTTCTTTGATAAAAATACCACGAAAAATATATGATTCACATTAAGTATAGTGGCCATTAATTATACAAATTTATTTTCTATTTTCTTAAAAATGGTTATGTATCAGAAAACAAGAAAATTCTTTTTATCAAAACTAATATACAATAGTTTGCACTCTTTATAAACTCCAACATTATTGCTTGAAATAATGGCTATAGGTTTATTTTACACTTTTAGAAATTTTTAAAATTTGTTGTTATGCTAACACAACAGAGAGTGTGAAAAAACATACATCACCTTAATGTGTTAATTTTAAATTGTATATACAATGTCGTATTCCTTAATATTTCAAACGTGTAGTTGATGTTTACAGTAAAACAACTTATTCGTTTAAAACAGTTTAAAATTATAACTCATCTTATTAGAATTAATTAAATGCTATATAAAATGTCATATTTCGTATTATTTAAAACATGCACAGAGAACTTGAAGACTGTATAAAAATATATATCACTTAACTAGGCCTATGTTAATTTTAAAATTTCGATGCAATGTTGTATTATTATTATAGTTAACTTTCAGGTAATAAAAAAAACGCAGTACTTGAAGACTGGCTTGGATTTTAACATTATATCTACTACGAACCATTATTAATCAGTAAAAATAATGATCGTATTCCTCGAAAAAGAATTGTCACATAAAAACAACCATACATTGGTTGATTTGATTTATGATTTGGGAGTGATTGTAAAATCACTCGGAAGAGATTACATCCTTCCCAGATTTTAATTATACATTATACAATACAAATCCCAGATAAAACTATGTTCTTTATTTAACCATTGGGCTTAGTTACGGTACATCACATAATGGAAACAATGAACCTATTGTTTATTAGCGATACAACGCACAGTGCATGGAGTTTGAGTACGATGTCACAGCTAAACATACTTTAATGTATAGTAATCTGTTTAGATAATAGCGATGCAATTTAGAAATCAGTTTTCCTTTGTGCATTGTGTTCAGTTTAATGTGACTATTTTAGGTAATATACTCTACATAGTAAATGCAGTAATAATGCATCAATAATAGAACCATTTTTTATTTTTATTAAAATCATTTATCTACTATGTTTAGTTTGATTAGTATTTAAACTCTAAGTACAAAACTGAATTCTTACTGTGTTCCAAAGTTAAACAAATTTAAGATTTGTTCTTAGGTATTTCTAAAATTTCTGTTGCAATGAGTATGCAAGAAAAATGTATTACTCACAACCACAACCTTCGGCCTTGGAGGTTATTTTCTATTTGATGTTATGTTTCAAGTGCAAAATCATATAACCCCCCCCCTCCTAGTTCACAAAACGCTATTACACTGTAGTTATTTTTGCGCACTACATTATACGAAGTATAATTACACAAATATATATATATGCAATAACTTGTATTTATATGAAAAAATAGTTATTTTCATACCATACTTCTTTTATTGTTTATTTTTTCAACATTTTGTTTTATGTGTAACTATCTCGACTCGTTGGCTAACCCACGTCTTAATTTCACTCAATGTGATGTTTTAGTTTAATCAGAATTGTCTATATAGCTTAACACTAAAATAAATGTTTCGTCTTAATTCTTCAACATTATTAGAGGGGAAATTATCCTGAACATGAAATGCATGTAACTGTGATTGCCAAATTCGGTGGAGCAAATATTACAAGATACAGATAATAGATCACAATCTCAGGTAACGTTCAAATTCATTGTGGGGAAAAGATAATTTTGTTTTAAGATTGTTTATTCGGAATTTCTTCAAAATTTTCAACAGTTAATAAGGAAGTCTTGTTATAATTTGATCAATTTCATAGATGTTGTACACTATGTCGTGCTCCTAATCATACTAATAACTTAAGAATTGTAAGGTGATTATTATTAGTATATCACCCAGGTAAATTCCGTGATCTAAGGTCGAATTTTGAGATATTTCAGACATTTTGATGTGACCTAGTTCTATAAAAAATCCTGAATAATATCTTTTGAATTATGATGCTCAATATGTTGTTTTATTGGGCGTACTTTAATTAAAAATATGGCAAACCTCGTTTTGAGATTTAAATGTTTAATTTGTGTGAGTTTTATTTTTTAAAGCATTATTTTATGGTAAAATATACTATAAACTAATAATCACGTAGTAATATAGTCGGTTGTATGATATGGTGATGTATTTGTATATTGAAGGACATAAAAATTAATTTATTAAGCACCTGCAACTTAAATATTCAGAGTAATAAAAAAATATAAAAATAACATATTCTATATGCCATGAACCTTTTCTTGACACAGACCAAAAGTATGTAATATAATATTTATTAATAAGTATTATCACTCCCTACTTTCATTTATTGTCAGTTCCATTACTTTGCAAAAAATATACAATTATTATGTCATGAAGGACACACATACACCCATTATTCCTTGAAAAAAAACACATAATCTCCAATAGTATTTGCAATTCAAAGAATGAATTAAAATGTTTTAAACTTTTATATTGAGTCAATAAATAAATTCAATAATTAAAATCACCATGTGACAGAATAATAATAAAACTCTTTTTTTTATATTTAAACAATTCGATAATTTTGATGACGTAATACCTGTTGATATTGTATTTGTATATAAATATATTTCACATTTCCAGGTAAATTGTTTTCGATTTATTCTAATGAAAAATCTTTAAATGTTATCATTTCTTTATAATAGTCATCAAATAGTGATTTGCTAAGCATGAGGTATAATGGTAGTTTACGTAACTTTAAATTCAATCACAGGTATTATTGAATGTGTATGACAATAACGTTATCCCTAGGAACTGATGTGGTAGCTTATTATATCTTAATAAGTTCAATTATTATACTAAAAAATTTGGAAAAATTGGGTTATTTTTGTGGCGTAAACATATATAAAATTATTGAAAACAGTACGAAGAGTTAACTTAAAAATGAAACATTCTAACGATATTTTTATAAAGGTATATTTTAAAAAGTAGATTACTTTCTATACTGAGATAAAATTTCTGAGATAATCTGAAAAAAGTGTTTTGAATTCACTGATTTTGATAATTCGTATTAAAAATATTTCATATAATTTAAGATATGACACTAATGTTTCGTTTTTGTTTCTTTAATACAATATTTATAGGTTTCATGAGGTTGTAAATGGACATTACTTCATTAGAAAATTAGTTGAAATATCGAACGTTTTAATAAGCAATTCCCTGTCTTACAAATAAATAACTACGAGTCGTATTATGACATATATGGCGAACAATTTCACTTAGACTACATACGCTTGGTAGAATGGATGTTTGTATAGATGTAAACTTTACCGAACACAATGGGACCGATAACATTGTAGCCCCTAAACAAATACCAAGTTTACGCAATTTATTGTAGGCATGTCACATACTTTTTAAGTCTTATAGAAAACTTCGTGATAAGTGTACCTCCAATAATATTTAGATGAGAATTATTGGTATAATGTTCAAAAGTTTCGTTATAATGTTGAGGTATTTGTAAACAATGTGGTGCAGTATTTACTTTATTTTTATGAACCCATCCTTCCTTTTTAAAATAAGATTGCTTTATATATTATTCTGTAATTCGTTATTTTCGCCACGTGCCTTTTGGCAATCGTGAAACAATAATATCTGTTTCGGAAATTTCGCTCTCGGAGCAACATTTGATCATAGAATTAGGTTTCTATTAATTCCTATAGTGTTTTATCCAAAACTACAAGATACACATACAGAATTTTATTTGATTAAACACTTCAATACACATACGTGTGGTTTTTAATTTATTTAATTAAATATATGAGTCCCAATATGCTTCATAACTTGACAAAACCCTATATAACAAAAGTGATACACTATGTTTTATAATTCAACATAAATGTATATTTTTTTAAAACCCACACAAACTCGTTATATACTTCCGATCTCGGTTTTTCTAGTTACGGCATTGGCGAAGCTTTTAAGACTAAATAACTCAAGATTAAAATATTGCACATGTTTTTACATCAAGCCAAACAATCCAGTTACATGACAACGAAACCTGCAGCCGGAAAACCCAGCAAGTCATAAAAAATTGTATGCACCCTTTGGTAAAAGTTGAAGCAGTGGATAAAAAGACTAGAATTCTGATTGTTCAATAAAAACTACGTTAACATTATAACAAAACTGTCTCTTAATTTCTAATATATTTTATTTTTTTTATTTTTTTTTTTTTTACACATGATGACGTTTCATTTACTAAGTCATAATCCTCTGTTGCTAAGTCCGCAGAAACCCTCAATTATTTATTCCACAAATAAAGTGATTTCTTGCGGATAGTTGTGTTTTCATCGTATTTTTATTGCCTTTTTCTAAACTTTTCAATTATTAAAAACCGAGCGAAAAATTTCAGCAACATTTTAATAAGATATAATATTCGTCGCTTACAAAACTAATTCTTTTTATTAATTAGCATTAAAAATACTGATTAAAAGAATAAACAATTTTTGATTTTCCATTATTAAGAAAGAGATGGATAAAAAGTGTAGTACTTGTAGTAACTGTAAATGTAGTGCTTCCCGTTAACATAGAGGATTTCAAATTTAACATTAGAATAAAATTCACTTGTGGCATGATTTGTAAATTACTGGAAAAAAACTATAAATCGTTGTAACCTAATTCATGTTCACGCCAAAACTTTTCATGTTCACTTAGTCTACACTTAAATCTACTGTCTGTTTGAACAACATAATCGGGATTACAATACTACATGTCAATTGATAAACTATATTTTTTTTAAAAAAAATTTATCGTTAGAATATATTAAAATCTTTTCTAAATTTCTCTTTGAGTAAAATGCTGATTTACTGTTTTTTTTTTTTTTTTTTTTTCCTTTTTGTTATAGTAATATAATTTGTAGATTTGTAGCTGTACCTCCAATAATAGTATTAAAATACACTTTTTTTTCACACTATAGTATGCGGTCAGTATCTTGATATAAACAGAAGACATCATCTACTCATCTATACCAATAGTATAATACGAGGTTTACATAGATTAATAGTGTCAAAATGTTTTGATTCAAATGAATCTATAAAGATATAAACTGACAGTAGAGATGAAAACAATCGCATATCCAAACCCTCCCATTATGAGAAACTTTTATTATGAAATAGAAAATTATTTTGATTGATATATACTTTAATTATTTTCAATAATTTAGTAGATATACACGGGTCAACTGTAGTCTGATCTAATAATTATTCAATACTAACCAAACATTCTTTGACAGATATACTTGTAAATAAACTTTTCACATATACGGATGTACTGGTCCTAAATGAATTAAGACACATTTCCCACTGAAAAAAAATTTTTTTTTTTTAATTTAGACATATGTATTACTTAAAATCAATTCATCAAGTCATTATTTATACCAAATGGTTCCTGAAGATATCTTTGGGAATAGAGAAATAAATATTTTGAGATAAATTGATATTTCAAAATACAGCTAGAAAACGCTAAAAGTCTATGTTTAGACAAATTTGTTAATTAATAAACTATTTTTTTTTAAGTTTTGTACCTACCTAAATTACCAAGAACATGATACTGATGCTTTCACAATTTAAACACGCAGACATGATATAACTTGAATTTAGTTTATTGTTTCTTCCGTATTATTTTAATTAAAGATTTTGGTAATGGCAGCAACATGCACAGATCAGCGGCTCACTTAGAGTGAGAGCAAGTGTGACATTTCCAAGAAACCTAGGTGGATCATCATCTTTATTCATTCAGTCTTCGATTAGTCACATTAATTTCACTTAAGAGGTTTTCCTTGATAAACTTTAGTTATCTTTCAGCTTTGATATTAGAGGAAATATTTGAATACAGTCAAGCTTTGTAGATCAAATGAGGGTTAGGGGCATTTCTTGTATGCTTTTTTTTATATACTTTCTTATGATAACCTGTATCTGTAAGTTTTCACCCCATTAAATCACTTAACACAGTTCAAGAAAAGTGTCACGAGTTTCAAAAATTCTTTGAAATGTCTTTGTTGAGATACTCATGAAAATCTACGGAACTATGTTGAGCAATTCTTAAATTATAACGCACTGATTAGGCTACTTCCTTATCTACATTCTCCGTTTTCTTAAACACCAATATGTGTGTATTCAGCACGACTTAAATATTTTCCAGTGATTATTTTATCCAATAAACTCATTAACATATTGAAAATGATTGTTCTTTGGTTTCATTTAACAAATGTAAAAAGACACATTGTTCTCACTGTATTTAGTATTTTATTCAAACAGCCTCAAAAAAAGAAATCATATTTTGGTGAAAAACAAGACAACGGAAACAATAGCAAAATCCAACCTAATGTATGACATATGTATATACAATTTTCGTTCCAAATAGATTATTTCTGATTCATCAAAACATAATTTTCATTTATGATTTGATTATTCAAACCCATAATCTTTCAGGCGAAATATATATTTTAGAATGTTAAAAAAGATTTGATATAATAAGTTATATATTTACAAATTTGATCACCTTTCTGCACAATAAAAGCAAGAGTTATAACAATCAATGTTTATACAAGTGTACACGAATATAATTTAGAATTAATGTCGACGATATGCATTACCTAAAGCTGTATTTAACATAGTTTATGTTAATTTTTTTTTTGACATTAACTCTTTTAACTCTATTTTTGAGAAATTTCGAACTTAAATTTATTTAGTTATTGCTTGTTTTGCTGAAAATTGTTGCTAAAGTAAAATATACTTTATTAATATTAAACACTATTTATTAATGGAATATTAGAAATATCTATTACAAATATCTGGGACGAAATTGTATATTAGACAAGCTAAACACACAAGATCAGATAAAATATAAAAACATATATTGTATATATTTTAAAAATAACAAACTAAATTTAAATTATAACATATTTCCCAATTGGATAATAATGTTCATTTCCTGTATAAATTAATTGCTGTAACTAATAAGAACTATGTATTGTAGAGAAATATAGAAGCAATACTTCATTTTAAACAATATTGTTTAACAATATTTTATATATGTTATTTAATTAATAAATATTAAATATACAAAGGATTAAAGGACTTTATCTGCGAATTTATTATGATAATAATATCTATATATCTCTCAAACTAGATATTGCAATTATTTTAACGTATGGCAGAAGAGTTATATAAGGTTTTGTAGTACAACCACCACGCACGTTACAAATCAAACAGACAATCTTAAACCTCTATCTTAATACGAGCGAAGTTACAAATCGGTAAATAAAATATACATTTTGATAGACGTTTGTATAATTGGAGAGTTTGGATAAATTATTATAAGTGTGAGGAATTTTCGTTTCATACACCAAAGTCTAATACAGTTGAAAGTGGATTTAAAATTGTATTGTAAAATTGTTAGTGTTACTTTGGTCTGAAATATTTAGTGTGAATTTAGTTTTACATAGTCAAATATTTTTACAGTTATGTGTGATTTCCAAAAATTTTATTTGAAGGCTAAAAAAAAAAAAAAAAAAAAAAAAAAAAAAAGAGAGAGAAAGATGAAAATCCGAGATCATACTGTTAGTAAGTACGATACTAATATGAAGCTTTAAGTATTTTGATATAGAAAATGTTTTTGATAGAAATTGTAATATACAAATCGGTTAGTATGAAACCAATAAATTGTGTCGTTAAATATAATGGAAAATTTAACATGTCCTGAAGACTAATTGTTGTGTAACATTAACATGTTTTATCAATTACATAAGTAATTCGTTGTCTACGAAGGCCTTTTGAGTATTATCCTTTAATAAGTATAAAATAATATAACCTGTAAAGATAATACCGTACCTTGACACACAGTTTATAATTAGAAATAATATCAAAGGGCAATACTATAATAAGAGAGGAGGCTACAAGGACAGATAAGGAGCCAACAATATAAGATATTGAAACGTATTGTTATTTAATTTCATAAATTATTCCCTTTGTTGCACACATGTGTAATGGGTGAAATGAACCAAGCTGTAATGAAGATTATGTTGTAATATTGAAAACGTATGTACACAATGAAACTTTGCCGATAAATACATTTTACAAATAAAGTAGGCCTATGTTTTGTTATTCAAAAACAAAATATAATAGTTGATTATCAATGTCAACATTTCAATCTGCAAGGACTAAATTCAAAGGTATGTCTCAATAGAAGCTATTTATTGTTCATCATGATCCATTAGGTTGGTTCGCAATTGCAGTGTTAAATTATATAGATAGGCCATACTCATATCATGAAAATAAGGCATTGATTTCTTTAAAAAAAACCCATTCTGAGAATTAATTTGTATATTTCCAACTGGATAAGAAGCAGTAGTAGGAGAGGAGGTGGTTTACTCCACATCTGTATACAAAGAGTGTGTTTAGTTTCATCAATGTCAATAAACTCACTCAATATTGAAATTGCTATTATGGAGATATTTTCAACTGAACTCTATTATTTTAGGAATGCTTCTGCTTGATGTCTCTACATAGATACACACGATTTTTTGTAATGTTGACAACACCTTGTCTTAACACTAAAAGTGTTATTGCAATCCTCGACTTTGAAAATATAATTGATCTTAGTATAGGTCTTTAAAATAAATTCATTGTATTCTGATTTATAGTAATAATTTTATTACTTTTTCTCACACACTTTTTTACAAAACGATAATCACAGCCATAAGACAAAAAATAGAGTCAGCAAACTGGATAATAGTGAGTTATTTGATCAAATACCCCCGTATCAAATAAAGTACAAAGATATTTCAATTTAAATGATTCCAATTTCGTTTTCTGCATTAATCATATAACACTAATTTATGTGTGCATGCCCCTTGAAATGTCTAGTGTTAAATAATCATTTAAGACACTGCATACCTTATCTGGCTATATTCTGGTATGTATTAAAGAGATCTTTGTTGGTTTTCACGTCATGGATAGAGAAATCGTACACATGAGGCAAAGATAGAAAATATCTTGTACTGGGATATTTAGGGAGAGGCAAATTTTCAATCGAAGCAAATTACCAAGATTTAACTATCTTTATTTTATCAATCTTTCTTCAATATTAAATGGTATTGTTAGTTTAAAAAAACTTTTGACGAAACTTTAATTTTCGTCGTTTATGATCAATGAGTTCTGCAACGTCAGATCGTTTTTCATTCCTGTTAAGAGTATGAAAATTTATTTTGGCCTTCAAACATTCACATTTCACAGAGACATCGACCTGAGGTTGTATAAATCTTAAATCAAAATATTCATCAAAGTACTCCCTAAAGAAGTAATATGTCGCTTTACCAGTACACTCTGGGTGTTTTCTCAAAAACATTTCTAACATAATTGTCAAATTCAGACTTGAGTTCAAGTAATATTTACAATACATCTGTATTGTAGGACAGAGACTTGCTATTGTGACTTATTTGACACAATTCCACAAAAATGATATTGCCACTTCTTATTTTACCATCTTAAATAAAGGGTTTGTCATTCATCTTTTAATGGCTGTTAAATTGTTTGTCTCACATCTTACAAAAGTGCTTTTAAAACATATACACTACGCATTTCTCATTGTGTGCAATTAAGTTATATTCGCACTGCAGTTGAATTTTAAATTCAAATACTTTTTTGAAGTGAAAAATTCTTTAGGCGCGTTGTGCAGGGATTCCGGTGTAGAATTATGTAGGGGGAAAAATATTTAAATGAATGATTTTTGTTGTACAGAGAACCAGAATTGGTGTTGGTTTTAGTTTCTTATTTCATATTAATAGCCTAATATATTTGTTTTTGAAAAATGGATAACTGGAATAAAAATTGAATGGGTGTCTGTTTATTGTTCATGTTCTCTGAAAAATATTAAACCGAATTTGTGTAATTGATTTGTTGTTAACTTTTTTTCTTTTTTTTTACCGTTGGATGGTAAAATCAAAGGCCCTTGTAATTTTAAGTAATTAAAAATTTCCTTGGAGTGGAAATTAAAAAATCGAAGTGAATTAATTTAAGTTATGATCAAGATAAATTCAAAGATCATGTCTAAACAAATTTAAGAAGAATTTTAAAAGCCATTTCATAATATAACTATATACATTGAATGTTATTTTTGTTACCTATACAGACATAAAAACAAAACGTAAAATGTCCCATTGAATTCAATTGTCCCCTTCAATGATAAACAAACAATAGAAATTGCGTTAAAATAACAAAACTGTAAATAAACAAAGTAAAACCACAGTTAGTCTCAAATATAATTGCAACTGGTACTAAAATTACAAACAATTCGTTTTAACTGAATCCAACAGATATTCAGTGATCTAGTTAATATAGTAAATGGATGATAATATTAAAAATAAATGTGAACACAAGCTTTAATAGTTACATCTCTACTGTATACAAAATACAAGTCATGTAAATAAGTGGTTTAATACCAACTTTCTTTATGATTGTTTATCTGTATGTGTGATTTCCATTGATTTTACAGTCGGACAATTGGACACGAAATAACACGAATGCACAATTGGATATGAGTGAAACACAGAGAGACAGATCAGGACTGGAATGGCTTTCTTTGACAATCCCTCGCAATATTTTCGAAGATTCACTTAGGAGTTTAATATCTACTGTATAACATACATAACATAACATTTTGTGCATCCTGTTGTTTCATTTGATATCCCTTAGTTTTTTGTTAAACTTTCCACAACGAAATATACTTCAGACAGTATATAAATTTAGGCTTTGAAATAAAGATATTTTCTTAGCGTAACCTATTGATGATAGCCAATTTAGCCTTTTAGTCCATTATTGTACGGGTTAGTTTTAACGTGAAGACGTTGTGACAACATTAAAAATGGTGGAAATTTATGAAAAATTTAATCACAATGTTATAATCTGCAAATTATATAGTAGATTACCTACAATCACAAATTATTTACCTGAAAATTGAACGAAGAAGAATACTTATTTGTGAATAAGTAATTTGGGGGTTTTACAACAAAATGTGTTATAATTTGAATGATAAAGTTTTGAGTATAACCCAAAACAGTCTAAAGAGATCAAATTGTAATTAAAACTAACATTATTATTTGTTCAAATCTATGTTTGAAAACCTCAACTTTCTTTCGAGTCTCACTGTTTGTCTCTATGATTGGTCAGTAATTTGGCAGTCTAAAGATTAGAAACAATTACACTATTGAACAAAGACAGACATACCAACACATGAAATGGTTTCTTTGTCTATTCCCTCCCAAGATTTCCTAATAGTCACTATACCGTATAGTAGTGAATAACTAATGTTTATAAACTTTTAAGTATATATTTTTAACGTTTTGATTATCCATTTACGATATACACAATCTGTGTACGTGTTAGTCTATCATTTTGATATCCAAGTGTTAAGGACATAATGTTATATACAGTATATATCACGTTGTTTGTTTTCAACAGTCAGTTTATATATTGCAAAGTATGTAGTTATGTACTTTAGTAAGCCTATATACATTCTATTGTAAGTATTTACGGTATACTTGTAAATACATTTGGTGAATTTTATATCAGATATTCTTCAGACATTAAATACAATTTTCAAGTTCCTTAATGTTAGACTATATAATACTGTTAATTAAACATGCAATTAATTGTTCATGTGTACAATGATTTACAACTTCAGAAAAGTGATAATCTCTACGGTTTATTTAGGCTGTAATTAATCAACTGTACTCTAGTTTAAAACTTAAATAAAGTGAAAACTCTTACGATATAATGATATTGTGTATTTTTTTATAGTGTGGAGTTGTTTATAAGTTGAGTAAAGGGGACATCCCTACGCTTTATCATGACACGTGTTTTGATCAAGATTAGTAAAACTCAATTAGTTTATCTGGCGAAGCTTCTTAAAAAATGTTATAATTTATGTTTAATATTCGTTCGCCTGATTATATTAGTTGTAGTGCATTGAAAACACGTACAATACAAAAATTTTAATACGTGGCTACAAACGTATAAAAAAAAAATCATTCTTTAAATCTTTTTGTTCAATGTTGACAGGGTAAATGACTAAATATATTTGAATTTTTTTTTTGTTTTAAGCTGCAACACTACTCTTATTGTCAAACATACATTTTACATAAGTTTTTTTTAAATAGTCAGTTTCTTAAGGAAATATTTAATTTAATATCTACGTACAATGTAAGAAAAATAATTAATACATCTTTAATAGGTCAATCCCATTAGGTTTTAAAGATTAGATAATAGTCATGTTTGAAAATCGTAGGGTTATTAAACTTTAAAACCTTCCTAGAAAAGTTTAAAATCAGCCTGAGAGCACGTTTAACGCATAAAACATTGGGACTTAATATACACAATAAACAAAAGCAATATTAGCCTGGGACAATACAGTATAAGAAGATTAAGAGTTGTAAAAATTGAAAAAAAAAACAAATGTTTTGTGTTTGCGTAATAGTTTGAAATTATGTTAAAACGTATAGGTTAACTGTAATGAAGATTACGTGTTAAATTGAGGAAAATTAAATGTTTGGTGAAAAGACAATATTTTGACAAAAACACAAGACCGTTGAGATTTTTCCTTTATTCTTCTATTAAACTACTGTCCCTTTCAATAATTACAGTCTTAATAAACCGTAGGGATTATAATTTTCCTGAAACTTTAAATCACTATCATATGAACATTTATATGTTTTAATAATTGTAGGCATATATTCTTTTACAAACTGAAAAAGGAACTAGGATATTGGAGGTAAAGTATGATTATTATCGGATATGCGAATCACCAATTGTGTTTTCAACTATACTGTAATAGATTTACACAAAAACGTATATACTCTGGGTGCATACCTACCATAATTTAGAATATGAGACTTGATTGTTGAAAACCAAACAATTAGATGTACAAAGGATTAATATCATTGTTTCTACTACTTATCACAAGCCAAAATTAACCGTACACAGATCTTTCAAATCGTAACAAATAGGTAGTTTAATATACTTTTAATAATCATTTGAGATTACCCAGTAAAGATTAACTTTTTAAGGTCAACACAGTAGTTATTATTGAAATGGTACACTGAACAGTAAGAAATCTTGTAAGGGAATTGACGAAAAACAGAATTAGTATTTGTGTCTGTCTGTCTGTTACACTCACGTCTAATCGTTCAGTTGTATTCAATAGACCGATTGCATAATCAGACAGAAACATAGACAGATACGAAAGAAATTTGTTTTTATGGGTCTATAACATATAAATCCAATTAAATTTGTTTAAAATTCGTGTGCTGGCTTAATTACAGTTTTCATATTGAGGTCAAAGGTTTATTATAATAGGATATTCTCTTATTTTATTTTAACAGTTATTAAGGATGTAAATGTGCAAACGATGACGTTGTATCCCTCTTTCGTTAGCCTTAACGCAGGAATTGAAGTTTACGAAACTGACGGAAGTGTTTTCTCGAGTAGTGCATTAAACCAAAAAAATTAAAGATATTTCGATTTGATTATATCTCTTTAGTATTTTATACAAACGCTATAATTTGTAAGTATCGTTCGAAAACTGTGTATGCTAAAAATACTTTTGGAGTTTGCTTCAATAGGGTTAGTAAATGAAGTTTTATGATCGCCACGTTATTCCACAATCTCTACGAGTTGTATACAGAAAAATAAAAAGAAATATGTTAGTCTTGTAGTGTATATGAAGTAGTGTATCTGAGAATCAGAGCCAAAAATGCCTTCGGTGTCATACAAAGATATTCAATAATTAAGGTAGATCTATCTATCCTAAATTTGGAGGAAGTAGTTGTAAACATTTCAGCGAAAATCAACTTAAGAGACGTCGCACAAAGTTTACATTAATTATTAACTGAAGGTATCCATTTCATTTTGTTTGCTTCCTATATGGTTTAACATATATGTATGTGAGATGTGTGTGCAAAGTTATTCACACTTGTTGAATCCCTTATGTATAATCCGTTTAACATAAATGACGACTGGGGTGTTATAATATCGGTGAATAATTGAAATAATTAAATTTTATTGATTTGTGACTTTTGGTAATAAAATAACCTTTAATTTTACCATACACAATAACTGTGTACAGAGAATAACCCTATTCACTCTCCTTGATTTGACGAAGGTCCTGCAGAAAATTAGGTAGCCTATGGTCTGACTGACAAACAGAAGTGAACTATCTCGTGTGTGTGAACGAAGACCCTATTAATCTTCCGACTGTCTTGTTGCGTGAATTGTGGACTCTAGATTTAATTAATGTTCGTTGCTTAACCTGTGACGAAGTTTACTTGCACGATATAATCAAATTATTTCTTACTTGGAGTAAGTGACAGATTGAAAGACGGGCAAACTCGACTGAACCTCCTTCCAAAACCGTCAATTGGAAACAAAAATAAACTAATCTATTATTTTTTAAAGTATTTTTTAATTCCTGAGTGTCGTGATATTATTACTATTATTTGTTTTTTTATAACAAATTATTTTTTTATTTTAAAACAATTCTGTCTTTACAATATTGCAAATTTAAAACAAAACTTTTAACAAAAATGTTAAATATTATAATACAATAAATATAGTTTTAGATATTTCTTTGCTTACGTAAGATAAGGTAATGTGTCACGTTCAAAAGTTGACAATATTGTTGTCTCGCCTAAAGCCATCAGGCATTCTGTTTATGATTAATTAACGGTTGAACATCATATCCCTAAAGTATACTAAAGGGTAAGAAACATAGGTTTATTATAAGCGGGGCTCTTATCGAGACTATATCTTCAATATACAGAGAACTTGCGTTTGTGCGAAAACGCATATATATATATATATATATATATATATATATATATATATATATATATATATATATAGGAATGTATTAAAAGTAAAAATATTTATTCTTAAATATATCAATTTTCACAGTTCAATATTTTTTAACATCCTAGTAAAAACTAAAGTAAAAAATTAAATACAATTATTTTTCTCTTCAAAATGCACTTTATTTTTATGCTTTGCATAATAATTGCTCAATGAATGACGCCTATGTCTAAAACTAGAGGAAAGACAAAAGTGCAAATTTAAATAGTAATAAATATAATATCTAAAACAAATATTTATAAAGTATTTGATATAAACATTAATGTGAATGATACATTGCAATATATATATATATATATATATATATATATATATATATATATATATATATATAATTAAAATAAAAGATATTAAGTAATAATAATACGTTCAAAGCAATTATAACATCTATAAGGGGAGTGTGCAAATTAATGTTTCCGTCTACATAAAACATTTTACATTGGGACATGTAGTTTTGATTTAGAATGTGGGGAGATAGGGGAGTTTTGATACTGAAAAAGAGATGATAGACAAAAAAGGAGAGGCTGTTCAGAACTGTTTTTGGGAATAGACATCTGGACCAGGTACTCTTGCTTATGTGTCCCTCGATATGAAGGTTATCCCAATAGTGTTGTTACTAGTATATTTCTAGATTTGATTTTAAATAATACTTTTCAATACAATAATAGAGCCATTTACAAAGCTTTGATTTATCTTAGTTTTACTGTCGAAATCTCAGCTATAGTCATAGTACGACGAAGACCACCAGAAGGGATGCCATCGAACTGCGACCACCATATTTGTGAACATGCAAAGGTATTTCTGCCACAATTGGCATGACAATGGAGAATTCAAAATTTTGAAGTTTTCTTCAAAAGGGTAAATGAAATTTTAATTTTTATACTATATTAAATTATTTTATTTTCGGGAGAAGACAAAATAAATAGAGACGTTGATATTAGAATTTTTAATTGATACATATGATTTAATTTTTTTTTAATTCGTTTAATGGTGAAGTAAGGAATATTGTTTTGTATTTGACAATTTGATATAACTTAGTTGAAATTATTGTGAATTGTATATAAACTTTATTAAATAGGGCATGTTATATTTAAGGAAACATTTTATGTGGGTAAGTGATATGTTACACAAATTGTAAAATATATTCAATATACAGGTAAGATGTTAGTATTGGGTATTTACCATAACTTTAGGGCAAATGCAAGAGTTTGCTCACGACGTTGTTTCATGAGTTTAATTTGAACGTGTCGATTTATTCGTGCATTTAGTAGTCAGTCACCAGTCATCTAAATTAATAACTATGATAATCAAACTATTTAACCGTAATAATTGAGACAAAAGAAATATAGGCAACAAGAGTAATTTTTGATTAAATAATGTTAAATAAATAAAGGGGTTATTTAAATATATTTCAACATATTTTATATAACGTTAAAATAATAATAATTTATTTTCTATTTTATTATTTTTTATTGATATTACACAAACAAACAAACAAATGAACTACAGTCAGACACTTGCACACAATATGTAATAATACTATATAATAAAAGTAAAAAAGTACAAAATATTTAAATTATAAAATAAATAATTATCCTTAATTAATGAATAAATAATCTATTGCCGTTTGTGAAATATTAGTTACCCTGTAGTAAAGAAAAACCTGTTTCAGGGTTACCGTCATAAGAATATACGAACGAGCAGGTGCAAAATCAAACGATTACGTTCTAAACACTATTAATTTAGAAAAAATATATAAACATTTCACGTTTACGAGTTAAAAGAGCGAGAGAGAAAAAGCTAAAAAAGTATAAATTATCTATCATTTGTATTTCAATCCACTTGAAACATAGGCCTATTAGATTACAGGTTTCAACAGTTCATTAATATCACTGTGTTGGAAAAGCCAGATACGAAGCAAATTTGTTAAATTCAACAACGTATTGGAATTTTGAATATCTAATGGAAGTTTCAAAAATACATAATGTGCAATATATTCGAAACACCGTCTAAGAAACTCACTTTTTGGACGTGGCATAATGGAATTTTCATTTCTTCCGCTTCGAAGATTATAATTCCGACTTATAAAGATATCCAGTTTCCAAACGTATATAAGAAGCTCTTTATAAATTCATTAGAATAAAGAAAATTTGTGGAAATATTGTTTGAGAAAATACTTTTATGATCTCTGATAAATAACCGAGAAAATATTATATCTTTGTAATCTTAATTGTAAAGAATTGCCAGGCTTTCTGAGGACAACTCATTATTTTCTGTTTGATAAATTTAAAGTATAATTGGATGATTTTATTTATTCATTCCTTTTATTATTCATAAATGTTTTTTTCCCTTTCATTAAAGTGCATTTCGTTAATATACAACTAAACATACTTTTTAATCAAAATGAGTCCTAATTTGGTTTCAAACTGCCGGTTTTAAAAAAATTAATAGTAATTAAAAAAATTATCAATTAAGTAAATTGCTAATTTGTATTTACAGTTTGTGTAAATGGTTAATTTATCCAGCGTTATTAAATTACAGCACTGTTCAGAATTTGATTCGTTTCTTTTAAACATGTTACCAACCTGGTTCCAATAATTTCATAATTTTATAAAACAAAAATCCTTGGTAACAATATATATATATATATATATATATATATATATATATATATATATATATATAATATTACTAAATCCTGGTAAAATTTAAAAGGAAGTCATTTAAGTTTAAAAACATACTTTAATGCATTAATAAACACATTATCATTTTGTATAATTTGTGAGTGGCACGTACCTAAACTTTTAAAAAGTGACACAATTATATTACACCATTGTTCAATATATCTATTTATTGGATTTGAATGAGAAATAACTATGCCCTTTTTAATCGCAATTTCATAATGAAGGTACTAAGATATATAAAATGCCTAAGATATAAACCCCGTACAGAGAGTTTGACCTTTTTACAATCACAACCAGAGGTGTTTCAAATATTCAATATAGTTTACGAGAGTGTGTTTAGTAGTTCCCACTTACCGAAGTAATTTGTTTCCAATGACAGATATCGGCAATGGATCAAATTTCGAATCAATTATTTAACGTTATGTATATAACTAACATATCTAACAGGATCAAATAGAAAAATCATTTAGTTATTCTTGATTTCGAAACGATAATCATTAAGTTCCACGGTCCGTCCATTTCCTTCTTCTACAATGAACTATGTGTACATTGCCTGTGAATAATCAGTAAAATATAATATCATCGAATTTGTAAACCACAATTTAAAAATCATTTATTTATATTGATGGAAATCTGAATATGTATATACCTAAATCAAGTTAATCAAACAGGTGTCTGAATTTTACACAACTAAGGATTTTATTTATGATAATTGTTTTGGTTAATTTGATGACGAAAGCGATGTCGTACCGGTTTCCAGATGATGGCATTATAAATCAAAATAGAATAATTCACTTGCACTTTCTGTATCTTTTCATTTCCATAAATTGATAAATTTGTATAAGATAGCTGATTTCATTTCGAAGCCTAATAGTTGTGTACTTTACTTATTATTTGCAGTGTCTTAATATGTTCCCATATACAAATTCCCATATATGTTTTACTTAGTGGCAAACAAATTAAAATGTTAAACAATGCTTAAAATGAATTCACAACAATAAATTAAGCTTATTTAAGCAACAATAAATTATTTATTTAGATATCCAAATAAATAATTTGATATAATGTATTAGTGACTTTTTTTTAACAATCAATGTGATTTCCTTTTGTACATTTATGACGCTTTTTCAGCGTATAAGCATTATCTTCTGATACACAAACACGATACAGACAACAAACAGAACAAATACAAAATAAACAGCATATTATACTCAATATGGATTTGTTGCGCACTAAGGTATAAGGCCAACTTGTGGTGTCATGATTGTTCAAACCTAATCATCTTCTTATTGGTAAAACTTCAATCTTCAATATTTTTAACTTCATCGGAAAATATATATTTGAATAGAAATTAAGTTGGTCGTTCAATATTAGATTTTGATTGATTTTTAGGCCTTAAATATTTCGTTTTCCTCAACTGCATAGGCATTAACTTTCTTACATAGATGCAGATGTTTTAGGTTTATTTTAAGATATGTGTATCCGTAATCCTCATGAATTAAATACAGTGAATATTTATATTTAGTGTGTTTTTTTTTGCAGATGTTCTATAAATGATTGTATAAACGCTTTCTCTGTTTGGCCTATTGGATTTACCAGTTTCATTACCCAAACACATACTTGATAAGCATCAGAAAAATAATCACAAACCTCACCAAAAACAAGAATGATAAGACACAGATAAGCTACACAGATCTTAAAATCAAACTGAAATCTTTGTATGTATGAAGGAATGTGGATATATAAATTTATTGAGACATAATAAATTTATAAAACTTTAAAAAATGAAATCAACTCCTAATTATGAATGAACAACTTATTTATTATCATATATACTTTTCGATAGCGGCATAAATGTAATTTAATTTATGTCGGAAGAAGAAGTAAATGCTTTAAAACGCATCATTGAGGCGAAGTCGCAATGAAGTATTTAAATATACATTTTCGTGCCTAAACTAAATATATGCATACTTGAAGTTTGAACAAGCTCAGAAGATATATGTGTCTTGGTTTATATCATTTTGTATGTATGGATACATAAATACAATAATTGATTAGTTCCTCTAAATAGTGTTAGTTGAAAATATAAGTTGGACTTGGTATTCCAATATGTCAACCTAGAGATAGATTGACCAATATCTTATGCATAAATTTATCTAATCTGTCCAAAAATACACCATACAAATACAGCATAATTTTTTTTATATACTTTAGATGAAACTATTACGACAGAGTCTAATTATCATAAAGTGTAAATTACAAAGAATGGGAAGTCGTTAAGAAGTACCAACAGCTAATCTCCAAGACATAAACTACCCAAACACCAGTATTTGTTGTAATGTTTTTAAAAGCTTCCTCCGTACATCTATGGATTGAGAAATTTAAATATAAATATATGTAAGTCAGTTTTTATTAATATATATTTCTCTCACATCAATAGGTTTTCAATTAACCAATTAACTAATTAACCAAAATTTAATACATTAATTTGAGAGCAACATATACTTGCTTTCCACGACGAATACGTAAACACGTATGTAACTGTAATTAATATAACGATATATGTATTTGACATATTGTCCTTTTGAGAGCAATACTTGTTGTAGGTAACATTTGAGCTCATACAGGTACAGTGGGCATGTTTTCTCTAAATGTATCTCTAGGGGAGGAATGACGCATGCATAATGCATTCAATTAGTTCGTCTGTCCTCACATCTAACTAAACACATACAATTTAATTCTGTTGTTTATACTATAAATGAAACTGCTTGGTAAAGATTTAAATGTGCATTACTAATCATAGGATGGTATCTGTGGGTATAATTAAATGCATGGTAAGACAATTATTGTAATGTATGGAAAGGTAGACTTCTTTTATTTTTATCGCTTTAGTCATTTTGAGAGGCTCAAAATAAAATGTTTATCATGGTCAGAATCACGTGTGTATCACGACATGTCTGTACTTTTAATTACTGGTATTACAAGAACCGGGTATCTTAAAGTAATCAAGTAAACATAACTTTGATCTTTTTATAATAATAGCTGTTACATAATATTAAAAAATATTAGCAGAGGTAATTTGAAGTATTACAAAAGTTTTTGTTTTTAAATATGAACTTCTATATATTTTATGAGAAATTTTTAATCATCGAAGAATAAAAATTGTTTTGTTACACATGAACATACACCCACCTGAATTTAATTTAATTTGACACTTAAAACTTTTAATTCAAACGAACACTTAATGATTTGTAATATTTGACACTTACTTAGCTTACAGTTGTTCGAATTAAAAAAGTTATTCTATTAAATTTTATTATGACAGTAACCTACTCTCCATCTCTAAAAAAAATCTCCATTCGCTTTTGAAGACGATTACTGTGCTTTCTTTCTCTATATTATTTTTCATATTTTAATAATTAAAAAAAGTATAATTCAAATCGGTAAACACAGTTTAACCAGATAATATTTCATAACGGCTTTATACGTGTTTTTTTCTTGCTTATTTATGTGACTACAGATAACAACCACATATTATTTAGGAGAATGACACAAAAATTTTAGTATAGGTATATGTTAGAATAAGAATAGATTAAAGTGTATACAGCTGATATTAGAATTTATTGTGTTTTTTAATTTTCTGTATAATAAATTTTTATTTTTAGTAAATATATTTGGTTCAAATAAGACACACACAAATTATTGTGTAAATCCTACATTTATTAGTTCTAGCCGAAAATGGTTTCACCAGATGAAATTAGTCTGAATAATCAAACAAACAAAAATGGATATATCGATATATACATATATATATATATATATATATATATATATATATATATATATATATATATATACAGAGTGAGTCAGACCACCCGTGCAGTACTTATATCTGTCTTACAAACTTACTTTAACACTTTTTCATTCTCATTTCCCCCTAATTTGGCTCCACTGAATCCAATGAAATTAATTTCAATTTTGAAAAATGCCCCAAAAGGGCCTTTCTTGGGGGGTTGGGGTGCTTTTTGAGGAATTTTCAAATGTAAACATGGGTTGTGTGATACATCATTTTAAAGGTCTAATTACCTTGAACATTTTGGCGCAATCAAAAGTTAATTATCTTTAACCGTATGTACAGGGTGTACCAAAACGTATTGAAATTGGACTTTAAAATAAAATACCGTGTAATCCTAACTACAATACGGAACAGCACCAGATTTTTGTCCAAACTTATTATTGAGCTATTCTTTAAGAAAACGTGTGGTACGGGCATTTTTCACTGGATTTTGAATATTTTAAAAATGCTCAAAATTGAAGAATTTAAAAAAGCCTAAAACTCAAAATTCTTAAATAGCAACTTATAGCAAATGTTATATCAAATAAAAGGTCTTTTAAAAACAAACATTTTTTGTATTTTATTTTTTTATCTATCTCTTACTGTTAAAAAATGGCAGCCAAAAAACTTAATTTAGCCCGTTTACAAAATGTTCAAGGTAATTAGACCTTTAAAATGCTGTATCACACAACCCATGTTTACATTTGAAAAATCCTCAAAAAGCACCCCTACCCCCCAAAAAGGGCCCTTTTGGGGCATTTTTCAAAATTGAAATTAATTTCATTGGATTCAGTGGAGCCAAATTAGGGGGAAATGAGAATGAAAAAGTGTTAAAGTAAGTTTGTAAGACAGCTATAAGTACTGCACGGGTGATCTGACTCACCCCGTATATATATATATATATATATATATATATATATATATATATATATATATATATATATATATATATATATATATATATATATATATATATATATATTGGGTATTGAAAGCAAATATAAGCCAAATTGGGTATGTATATTTTCAGTGTAATCATTGGGGATGGAACAACTATAAAGATAAAACTACGTAAAAAGTATTTAAAGAGTTAATGATTACTGAAATTAAAACAACGACGTACACATTTCAGACATTTAATTGAATGTCATTTACACTCAAATAAATGTGTATTATATTTGAGACCAATAACAGAACAACTTTAAAATTTTTTTATTACACCACTATAACGTGATTGTTACGGTTTTATGGATAATATCAGATAAAAGAACAGAACTTCATATCTCAAAATGAAAAGTAAATTAAAGAGGAGTAGTACATTATCATTTTATATCTAATGTACATTTCGTGGTACTTGATTGAATAATTTATAAATTTAATTTACACCATTCCATATATTTTTAGTTGAAGTTTAAAATAAAGTCTCGTATGACCGATTTTACGTTTGTGAGAAAAGTGAACTGCATCTTGTCTGGGATCTACAATTACCAATAAATATTGAACAAAATAAATAATTTAATAATATGTAAAATTATAAATGATAAAGATGGGCTTAAATACACTTAACAAAGTTTTCACATAGTTTTTTTGAAATTGTCCTAATTTGCAGGGACGAGTGGAAAAACTATTTCCACCAATGAATTTGTTTCAACAGATCTTGTGGTGTAACAATTGAAAACAAAATTATTTATTTCTTAACCAATTCCTCAAATATAAAAATGTTACCTACCTATACCATTATTTTAGCACTACAAAACATATATCTAATTCTAAAAGATATTTTCATATTTTGTTCAATCAATTATTATCTTTTCATTTTGTTATAATTTTAAAAAAATATTAATTTTTACTTGTGCCAACTTATTCACAAAAATGATTATATGCCTCTAATTGGATCTTTTCAAAGTAATGAAATGAAGAAGAACTCAGCCAAAATATAGATCTAAATATTATAGAATATAAAATTTTACCATATTCAATCAAGAATTTAGTATTATGTTGTGGTTTTGTCTATTGATAAATACTTAATTTAATTCGTATTTATCCACTGCTAACTACCAATTTTTTTAAAATATATTTTAAAGGTAAAATATCTTCCACCATATGCAATAATGCATAGTAATTATTAATTTTTAAATTAAGATTGCCGATTATAAAACGTTGCATGACATAGTAACTGAGTCAAGAAAATATTGTGTCGATATTAAATTTTTAACAAATGTTCATAAAAATGTGAAAAGATGTTCAAGTCATGCACCTCTTGATTTTAATTATCCTGTAATGAGATCACTAAGACTGATACTGAAAAAGACGCAGTGCTATATTATTTTCAGTTCTTTTAATAAGACCTTAATTAAATATTATTGTAAATGACATTTAAAAAATCTACAATGACTATAATCTTTAATTGGGAACTCTTAATGGTTCTCTTTTGTAATAATTACTTTTTCTCCTGGTGTTAATCAGACGTTACTTCAACAACTGAAAACTGATTATGTAAATAATTGATTGATATTTATCTGGAACTGCAATTATTTACGTTTTACAATAATAAATTACATAATATATCATACCAATTAGTTTTTCGAACTTTAGTGCACTTTTTATATCCTGCGGACATCCTATGTTGACTCCAATGTGGATTTATTTTTGTTTTCAACTAACTTCAAAAAGACGTGCTAATAAATCCATGCTTTGTTACATATTTTATTCTTAACCTCGTCATCTTTGGTTATGTAGATCATCAATCATATATCAAATAATGTCAATTTAATGATGTTATTTCATTTTAAATAGAACGAAATTTATATACTATCACGAAATATTATGAGCCAATCTGTATACGTTTACTCATTTAAAGATTATCTTATTAAGAGTTTGCATACATATAAGAAGGTTAATATAATTAATCTTTCAACTTTGTTACTGTTGTGCCACGTATTATGAAACTTTCCTTTGCTACAAATTACTAAATAACAATGTACTTTAAACATCGTTTAGAACATACACTTTGAACGAAGTTTTGGCTACTGTAACAGTTTGTTTTAAAACTCATAATCCATATTATAAGCTTTAGTAATTAAACTTTATACTTGAAGCTTAACCTTTTAGAAGACTTAACTTTTAGCATAGGACATTAAACGCCATTGTCAAAGTAAATAATAATACTGTTTTTTAAGTCGTATAGTGTTTAAAATCATATTCTCTGTTGCAATTTTACTATTAAATAAAATCAGAATAAGCTCAGTTTTCACCATTTTATAATCTAATAACAACTCGTTTCATAACAAAGTTTTACTTTAACGTTTCTTATCAATTTGTGTTCTATTAATAAATATGTATCATCTTAAAACTATCGATAAATTTTGAACTAAACTAAGGAAAAATCAATAAAAGGTACCAAAGTGGAAAAATTAATATAATAAAGAAAATTTAAAATAGAAATATTCCACAATAATTTAATCAACAAAAAAAAAAAAAAGAATTTAAATCAACAAAGAGATACTGAAATCTTTCTCTAGAAATATGGCACTGCTCTAAAGATAATAATATGAACCGTTGAAAGGTTTCATCATAAAATGCTAAGAAATATAATTAATCTTCGTATTTACGTAATACAAACCTTAAGGGTTATTTAATGATAGGTAGAGAAGCGAAGGACATAAGAATGATCACTAAAACTAATGTGAGATAAATGCATGAATATATGAATATGGTAATAGTAAAAGTACTCAGGAATTGGGAGTAAGTTATAAAATTAAGAAGATGTTAGCAGCGAAGTAAGAGTGTTAGTGTACTTTTGAAAAGACAAAACTAAGTTATTTTTTATTTTATTTTTTATTTGCCAATAGACGTTTTCACAAATGCAGCTGACTACAATTGAATAATTAGTTATTTATATATTGAAATTAAAGGAAGCTTTCTCCTCTTTAGGGTGAATTCCATTCCTTTGAATTATCTTTGAATGGAATGTAATTAAATAAATATGGAGGGTAACTTGTGAAGTGGTATACTAAATAGAATATAATATAAATTTAACACAAATATACACAAATAATATGTTTATTTATAAAACGAGTTTCAACGACAAAGTTGCCATCTTTAGTGATGCATCAAACTACTACACTATAATTAAACTCAAAATCGTTCGTCACTGAAGAGGGCTATTTTGTCGTTGAATAGGGTTGAATAAATAAATGTACTATATTTAAGATTCGTCTTCAAATTTTATTATATCATGAAATTCAACTACTTAACAATATCTAAGGAGAACTTTTCTAAAATACTTTATGACGTTAAAGTTACTGATGAAACCATTTTATAAAATATAGATATTTTATAGAAGAAACCTTTCATTAAATGAATTATGATTTGTCTTTTATAAGAAATATTTGTCGTTCCAGGGATTTTCCTAATGTTATAAGATTATTAAGGTAGTTGGCCTTTAAATATTGAACTAAAACAGGGATTCATTTCTGCTTTTAACTTATGTAATTATGTACTAAAATTATTTGTGTATACAGTGTAGCTATTAAAATATATTAAAAACTGTATTTCATTTTGTTCTCAGTAAGAGTTTTGCAAATTTGAACAAAGTTCGTATTAGTTATATATGTTGTATATATATATATATATATATATATATATATATATATATATATATATATATATATATATATTGGTTCAGCCATTCTTCCTAAACCATGTATATATCTGTTTAATGTTTGCTGCACATAGGCGGTGTGAGGTAGGCATTTTCTCTTTACCATCCCTAGAAGTCGTTGCTGTTCTTATACTCTTACCAGTTTTGCTATACAGTAATGGTTCAAACTCTTTCTTCGAACGTAGACAAGGTATCCTAGGAACTGTTCGTGGGACTGACCGAATAAGCGTTTCTGAGCTTCAGAGTTAGGCCATTTTTGTTGAAGTTTCAAAACACTCCTCGGCTCTGGGCTTTATATTCAGTGGGTTCTTGGCTTTCCATCAAAATGGCCAGGTAGACAAAATAGAAAGGAAATTTCTGAACAGAAAATCAATGAATCTCTGGTATATCTTGGCTGCATCTCTGAGTCGGAGAGTCATTTGTTGAAAGTCAAAGAGGCCAAAAGGCTCAAAATAGCTGTCTCACCGAAGTCTTCGGGTGCTACTGGATGTGATGTTAGGCTCGACTGAATACATCTTGGTGTCGTATTGATGTTTCATGAAATCGCTATAGTTAGGAACTCCATATATCTGGAAACCTCCTGTCGTTCTGATGACCATAGTCTCCACATGGGCGGATAGTTCCATCCTTCCTGGACACCAAGTGTAAAGACCAGACCTGGGACTCTTGGATAGGAGACAGTTCCTGCTTCAATCATTCTCTTGAATTCCAATTTGACTGCTTGTTGCATTGCAAGTTGCAGTTGTCGTACTATAGCTTGTACTGGTGATCCTTTGGTTTCTATATAGTGCATGACGTCGGTTGACCTTGCTATAGTTATTGGAGTTTCCTAACTATATTGCGATATTCTCGCAGGAATTGTTCGTACCTGGTGCCGTTGGGTACAGCCTAAAGGTGTGGCATACCTACGCTACTAACTCTTCCTTCGATTTCGTAACTCGTAGTCTGGTCGATTAATCGCTTCCAAGTCAGGTCTACAACAGGTTGTTCTTGTTGAGTTTTTGGGCTCCTATGATGGCTGGATGAACATCTGCGATGACTAATATCTAGGCAAATAGACGTCTTACTCCTAGGTCAAGTTCTTAGTATGATGTGACGTAGGTATTTATTTATTTGTTCGTGTCCCATTGTGCGTCTGTGCAGGAGCTTGCCGAGACTGTGCTGACTCCGCTGACTTCCAGGATCTTGTCAGCTACTAGTGCTTGTCGTTCAAGATTGTCTTCTAAGATAGCTGATAAAATTACTTTTGTGTGAGCTTTAAGGGCCATGAGCCAGATTATTTTCAATACTTCGTTGGTCACAGTGTTGCTCTCTAGGGTATCTTACGTAAGAGTTGAGTCGTCCATAACTGCGTCTCTTCCAACAAGCTTAGGATGACGTTATTGATTCTGGCTGAAAGTATTGGTCAAACTCTCCTTCAATGTAGTAAAAGGTTTGTATACAGGTTGTCTTGAAAAAAATCTGCAAATCCTTCATAAATTATCAATTGCAAAATGGATAACAATGTTGTTTCTTATTGCACAACAATTTATTATATTCCAAAAATTATGATTATAAAATAACTTTCAGATTAATAATGATTATGTACTATTAAAAATTACATTTTACTAATTGCTAGTTTAAAATCAAAGTAAACATAAAGGAATAGAATGAAACATCTTATTTGCTTTAAGATGTTTAATAAAATGTTTATTCCTCGACAAACAGTGTATTTATATATTCACGTTTAAATTCCCATATAATCTAAATACATAGCTTCGTTTCAATGATATATTAGATAAACAATTAATTATTGTCTCATGAGTTGATCATTCGACTCTATATCATAAATACACTCTGTGTCTTATATTAATGTTCTGAAAAGTATCAAATATTATAGAAAGTTATTTATTTCCGTTACATAAGATCATTAAACTGCATGAAATTATACGTCATCACATATAGATAATGCTATTTAAAACATAAAACAATTATTTATTGTTCATAAAGTAATAACCTCTTATATACTCTTCATGAATCGGCATCAAATATATTTTATTTATTAAATAAAAGTTAAAACAATTCACCTAGGTAACATGATATAACAATATTCATTCCGATATTCATTATGTCAATATAGTCATGGCAAGATTTTAAATAAATATATTTATAAGATCACACTTGTACATTAAAAACAACCTTATTAACGAATCAAATGAAAGATTATATAAAAAATGTGTTTGATGTTTATCTGAATTCTCTGTGGGTACATATTCAAAAACATAATCGATATTTCAGTTCATTCCGAATTTGAAGTTATCAAGTTTGAATTCATTCTTAAAATGTTTAATGTTGTGAATCTTTCAAAAGCAGACATTTTATTTACCATAACCCAATAAGTAAAAGATTTATATTTATAAGGGAGGTGAGCGTGAGGACTCTGTCCTCCATTCACTATTTAAAATTGTACTTTGGGAGAATATATCAATAATGAAATTACAAACAACGTTGATATAGGCAACGTGGTGCCCAATCTTCCACAAAGATCTCGCTCCAGATATTTCCAACGGTTCATTTTTGAAATTTATACTTACAATGCTTAGCAATGTAAAGTGCTAATAATTTCATCAAGAGCATACAGTTTAAGAATCAAGTTGCTAGTATCCAAGTCACTATTGTTTTAACTAACAATTAAATTACCTTATATGGTTTCCGGCAAGTGACTTTTTTCACTAACGCGGTGACTTCTCTTCCAACACAATACACGACACGGCAATTAAAGTCCAAGATAATAATCTTACATAAACATGCAGTAAATACGAGACGTTAGTTGTCCTAGGACATCGATATGATGCGCATCACAAAGTGTCGCGATACGATAAGTAATGCAAATAATAATAATAATTATATATATATATATATATATATATATATATATATATATATATATATATATATATATATGTCCGTGTGTTTTTATATTTTATTTAAATGTGTTAACGATCTCAACTGAGTGAAAAGAACACTGAAGACGGAGCAGATCCATTGAAAGGCGTTATTATTTAAAAAAGAAGTCACCTGGCGGAAACCATATAAGGTAATTTTATTTTTAGTCATACAGTTTAGCAAAAAACGACTTTTAGGCTGGTACACTATTTGTCGAAATATGATGGGCTCCATGTGGGTAAATTCGATAATTATTTTGATGAACATGTACTGATGTATGAAATGTGTTATTAATATTACAAACATAACAGCTAAGAAAGGTTTCGTCAGCTTCAATTTGATCAACAAAGTGATACTTAGGAATGTTTTGTTTTTCAAAATTTGTAAGCTCATTTGTCGACTTCGTAACAAAGATTTTATTATGTTTAGAACAGTTTAACTGCTGACTGATTGCTTTTTTTAAGCTACCAGTTTAATTCATCTCTTTGTCCAATCTATGAAATATGTTATTGTACTTCGTGAATCACACAGCGATACTCTTGTGGGGCTGTAATTCAATTTTCGCAAATCACAAAAAACATTTAAGTATCTTTGTAATGTTGTAACGTTTAGTGGTAGAAGAAGTTGACAATACTAATAAGTAGCACACAAATATTTCCCGATTTTGAGTTACTGCATATACACATGTATATTGAAGAACTAAATTTTAAAATATGTTGAACCTATATACAAATAATAACATAACCTCAATTCCGTTTGTATTAAATAGTAGTTTTATGCATTTCAAAAAACTTAATTTAAGAATGAGATTAACAATATGTTAATGTTAATTAATCAACACAGCAATGCCCCTGTTGCTCCAATTTCATTTACAGTTCGTACAAATGATTATTTAATTCAACATTATGTTGTTTTTCAAAGTTTACCATGACAATCAAAGTTTTTACAATGTGTAATATTTGTAAAAATAAACTTCTTTTCAAGATTAATGTTGTGTGAATCCTTCATTTTTATTATTGTAAATCAATTTAAAGTATGTAAATATTATGTTTAAGTTGAGCTACAGTTGCTTAATAAAAACTGGTGTTATCTAGCATAGACAATACTGCTCACATCTCATTTTAAATACTGATATGACTTTCATGGAATAATATGTTTTTTTAGAATAATAAGGTCATTTAGGAATGCAAGAGACATGTATTAAAATTTTAGTAAAAATTTTTAACTACTAAAGTGGTTAAATTAGCATAGGGTTTGTCCTCTTCCTCTGTACAATTATATGATTACATTAAAAATTGGATGTAAAACACAATATTATTTTTATATCTTAGAGTAATAGACATTTTTGATATTATACAGTTATGAATTCCAAACTTAAGTTCATGGACCACAGTTTCATAGATTTTCCATAGCCTAATAGTTTCTATATCGGAGTATTTTATTGTAAAAATGACTGTCAGGTCCGTGTCTTGACTGCATGCAAAGAATCTTAGATATCACAGAGCATAATTGAACGAAATTTATCAGCCTACCATTTGGGCAACTCAGGTCAGTAAATTTCCAAATATTTTAAGCGGAGAAACACAAGTTCTCATTTAACTGACATGTTCTTTGAATTATTTAATTTTTTTTTTTTTTTTATAATTTAAGAACCTTAAATTAAGTTTTAAGTATTAACTACAGTTTAGACAGTATTCCGCTAGAGTTGGGATTAAAAATAATGAGGGTATAAAGTGTATTTCATAGGAATTACCATTGGCGTCTAAATCATAGTGCACTTCGAAATAACAGTACATTGGACAACTTACCTTATATCGTGATATTTATTGGGACGTGATGTCAAAATTTGATGAAAATTTCTAAATTCACATATATTTTATGTCCCTATATAAAAACATTAAAAAATTAAATTGATTTTCAAAGATTTTGTATCATTTTAGTATTTACCAAAGGGTGCACCATTTTAAAGAGTACTAGTTTACGGTTCAATGTTTTGACAATTCTCACATAAATGTACAAAATATTTCATTCGTGAATGATTGCAGTAAGTGGCTAGACCACCTAAAGTATTATGCAACCTTATTCAGTGAAGGAAAATCATTCATATCTACTGATACAAAAGCCAATGAATAACTTCAACAACAAAGACAGTAAGAAGACAATAATATAATATATATTATATATTAACTGAATAAACCTTAGTTACAAAATTAGTTAGTAACGAAACAATTAGCAATAATAGCCATGGTCACTTACAGAAAATGTCCTTTTGGTGACAAAATTAATAGTAAAACAAGACTAATATAACTTTTTCTGGAGATAAATAATGAATAATTTGCATTCAAATTCGCTATTTTGTATGCAAGCATTTTTTAAACAAAAACAAGTTAGTTGTGCTCTACTATTAATTTATTCATGTATTTTCGTAAATGGCCTAGTCTATAATACAAGAACAAAGTGACATTGATAGTCATAGACAATAGTATGTACTTTCCTAATACTAATTTACATGCCCAGATTAATATTTTTGTAGAAATTTCAAATTAATTTAAGTTTTGTATTGTGAATAAAATAAAAAATAAGATTTTTTATTTGAATATTTCATTGTGTAAAATGAAATAATAATGCAGCGAAGAAAATACTAAATATTGTTTAGGGCTATCATTTTAATTTTTCCCATTGTTGTTTATAGGCGTAAAACCTCTCTGCATAAAATCTTAAAAATAAAATTAAGAATATGTCACAAAATATTGACCATAGCTCTTAAATACTCAATAGCGTGTGGGTAGGAAGTAACAAGATTTTGTCGAGAGTAACTCAATATAAAAGATGAAAGTTAGAGACAACCCAATAATACATCTAAAAATAGAGTATATAGTGCCTACACCTTCAGGTTTTTCAAAAAGTTCCGTTTAAGTTATCTGTTATTTGTAAGTAAAGGGAAAAGTTTAAAACAGGTTTTAGTATTAAACTCATAATTGTATTATAATAATGTTTATTTTTATTTCCTTCTCGTACATACAATATCAAGGAGAACTATACAACATAAATTAATATAATTAAAAGTTAACAATGACTAAAACAGTTAAAAATATTTTACGCCATTTAAATGAATAACTTTGAGATATTTATATTGTTACCAAGGATTATTGTTTTTATAAGATTTAAGAATTATTGGAACCAGATTGGTAACATGTTTAAAATAAAACGAAGGGATTTCCAAACAGTGCTGAAATTTATTAACGCTGGAATAAATTGACCATTTACACAAACTGTGAATATAAGCTATCAATAACTTAATTAACAAATGTTTATCAATAAACAAATTTTGTATAATTACATGCCCTTAATAAAATTTACAATTAATTTAATCTCCCCCCCCCCAATACAAATTGTTACAGATGAAATTTTAAAGAGTAAAATAAATTTGTAAAAAAAAAAAAAAATTAATTATTGAAAATAAATTTAAGTTCAAAGTGTATATTAAATGTAACAAGTTTTCATCAATAAATTGCTTATAAATTATTACAATTTTATTTATTAAATTTCTTAAATACTGAGTCGGCCAACTAATAAAAAAAAAGAAAAAGATTAGTTTATTATATAAAAAAGAAAATAAAATTTTTATTGGCGTCAATATATATATATATATATATATATATATATATATATATATATATATATATATATATATATATATATATATATTAATTTAGAAAATAACCCCTTTGGGGTCGTGGGGCCGAAAATCTTTAATGCTGTCCCATCCTATCATTAATTTAAAATTTGTACATATTTATTTCACCAAGAATGATCACCAAGATAAGTTCACTTTATTAGGTCTAATTTTTTTGTTATTAAAGATTTTTAACAGACACAGGCAAAGTTCATTTTTGATACCATGAGGCACATTTCAAAAAGATTTTTTTTTATAAGTTGAACTCTTATGAGCTAGGATGTCCTGAATTCTGTTTCAACTTGCTTTTTTTCCTAACCTTGAACCAACATTTGCTGCACAAAAAGGTGACTTGTTAAAAGAGTTTTAAGCAATCTTATACAGGTTCTTTAATGAGATTTTTTACATGTAATTAAATTAGGTTGAAAGTAGTTAAAAAGAAAAATATTTTCACAATACAAAATGTCTTCAAAAGGAAATTAGAAAATACGTTTTTATTAATTAAGAAACCAAGATAGCTCGGTCTTTGTCTGAAATCCAAAACTGGTACAAATTGCAAGAATATAGAAAATAAAAGATTTTAATTAAAATGAAAGATTGATTAATTAATTCTTTGATTTTATGATTATCTTAAAGATTATAATTTGATTTTTTAAGTTAATTTTTAAATGAAAAATGGTTACTTTACTTTTATAAAAAAATATGTTTTTCAAAAGAAATTACTGACAATTCAAAGAAAATTAATTATAATTAAATTATTTCTAGACAATACATAGCTGCAATTAAAATTAAAAGATATATACATAAATTTTTAATATGGTCAATTTAATTCTTGTTATCTGGAGTTGGTTGACAAAAGCTTACGAGCTATTTGCGTGAAAGGAAGTCATCCAAGAAAACCATTCGGCGAGTTACGCATTATGCACTTAAGGGCCTTTAAATTTTTTTACATATTTTTAGACTGATTTTAACGAGTAATTTTGAAGAAGAGCCGAGATTATTTAAAAAAAATTAAATATTAACTTAAAGTTTTACATTATCTGTCTACTTTGAGATACGACTAGATGCCCTTCGAACTACGTACTGACTTGATGAAATCAAGTTTGACCGGGGTTAAGGTCTAATTAGCAGATCGCGCGACACCGTTTCCAGAGTTGCCCACCAGATGGTAGCATTATGCAGTAGAGATTACTAAGGCATTTTAAATTTAATCTACCTTGTTGGCAAGTTATATTTTACATTTATTTTGCTTTGTTAGCGGGCGTTACAATATACATGAGATATAATGAATATAGATGTAATAATAGCATCTTATCGGACACTATTTAGTGTAAAATAAGTTAGTTCAGAAAAATTTATTTTAAGCCTTGATTGCTTAATTTGCAATGTTGGTAGCTTCTGTTGAGTTATAATGAATATGTGTAGGAATTGATTTAGGTTTGCCAGGTTTCGTAGTTACCTTACTTACACGAATGAAAGTCATTGGTAATCATCAATCTTGTTATTTATTGATATTATTTTATTTAAAATTAGATTGATGGCCTTTTGAATTACCTTAACTTTAGATGTAACAAATATACTATTTTAATTTAACAAAAAGTTGATTATGTTTATAAGATTTCTATAGGTGATAATTTGCATTAACCAATTGTATCTTTTTTTCATTTTTGTGAGCTCCAAGAAAATAAAATTGATTTTTAATAAGAAAATAATTACCATAGCAACTAACAATAATAGACTTTGTATTCTATGAACAAGTTCTATACAACCATAATCGTCTCGCTCACACAATCCTGTAGAGCATAAGTTTTTAAACAATTTATATGCATATGTATTAAAGACTTCAAATATTAATCGAATGTTAAAAAATCCTGTAAAAAAAATTACTTGACAGATTGACACCTAAACACAATAATTCAAAACAAATTCAAAAACCATAATTATGAAACACCAGGAGAGGATGAACTGCCAGCAGGTTTAATATAGGCCTACATACATTAGTTCAAAAAAATACTATATGAATAAGTGGTAACTTTGTTTTATAGACATTAGGTTAAAACTAAATTAATGATTATTGCAATTTTGTAAATCAAACACAGAAAAATGTTTTTATTATACGAAATATAATGTTTTAATTAAAATTAAAGGCATTCAGAAAAGTAACGAAGATATATAAGTGTTGACAAGTAACTGTACAATAACATTTTCTGTTCAAATAGTAATTCAATATGAGATTATTATTCACACAATAGACATTGAAATATTAATTATTGTCCTTCTCGTAACCAATGTAAGCTGTTTGTCAGTTAATGTGTCGTGTTAAGCGGCTTTGATGGGAAACACAGATTGGGGCGGGGGGACTAAATTGAGCGCATTTCAAATCACTTGACAGTAATGTCTTTATCAACAAAACAACTTAATGTTGTATTATGACTTAAATAGTATTATGTCACACATAAGCCCTTGTTAAATAATACAGATATTTGCATAGTTTTCAATATTTTGGTGACAATTTGTTGATATAAAAGTTCACTTGCCCTACAACATAATTACCTCGATTATAAAGTAGCCTAATTGTTTGTAAAGTCCAGTATTTATATATTTTTAAAGAATCTAATTTTCAATTTGACTTCTGTCTTCATAACCCACCTTTCCATCAGTAATAAAATATGTGCAAAGTACTCTGGATAAAATATTAATAATACAAAAATTTATCCGCTCCTTCTGTGTCCTGGATAATCGAAACTTTTTTTGCCGATACCTTCAATGTAATGTAGTAATTGTAATCTATAATTAGGCATGTTACTCTCAGGGACTCACCAAAAGGCGTACAAGTTTGAGAATGCTGAATGGATCTAGCTGATTCTATGGGGTCTTGGGTTAGATCACTCTCTTTCATCTGTAATATGATTTCTTTTAAGACTAAATTATTACTATTTTCCTGCTGTGACACTATTAGAGTTACCATGTGTAGGGTTCTATATTTTAAGTTCCATTCTTTCTTTGTTTATAAGGTTCATTATGTCCATTATGACGATAATATATTTT
The DNA here is from genome assembly GCA_963513935.1 of Aphrophora alni. Taxonomy (NCBI): domain Eukaryota; kingdom Metazoa; phylum Arthropoda; class Insecta; order Hemiptera; family Aphrophoridae; genus Aphrophora; species Aphrophora alni. The sequence continues at coordinate 90,944,413 of OY740770.1, forward strand.
TCTTTTTAAACAACAATGAAAAAAAACTACCCGGTAAAAAAAAATATATTATATACAATTGAAATTTGGAATTAATTATAATTTGTTACAATGTAATTAACGTGTTATACCAAATAATATTTTAGTAATGTAATTGGGAACATAAACTTAAAAAAAAAAATAATAATTAAAGCCTACGTCCAATTGAATAAAGAAACAATTTCTTTGATGAAACCAACAAAGTTGATGTGGTCAACATCATTATAATCTTAGCAATTGAACTAACTAGTACAATTTAACTCAAATAAATTGCAACATTCTACTTCTCAGAAGTTTTGGCCAATCGGAGTGATGTCCATTCATACCACCGGCTTTAACATAGGATGAATTTGTAACACCATTATAAGCCTAAGTTCTAAAAATATAAAAGCTACACCCATTAAAAATAGAAATTAAAAGCAACGACGGAAATGTCAAGGACTAATACTACTAAAAAATATATATTTAGTTTTACTTTGAATTTTAAATAAACATGTCTTCTTAGTACGATGAATTTGATTTTGAGTCAATGTTACATTGGTTACTTGGTAACAATTAAATGTTATCAAGAATTGAATGAGGAATGTAAGTTAATAGTGATTTATACACAAAACAAATACAAAAGAATTCTGAATCTAATAACTATAAATATATGAAGCACATTCTTCTACGCTCAGTTCCTATGACTCAGGTATTGTAACTGTGCAAAAGTAGAGTTGTTGTAAGTTATAAGATGATATGGTTTCTTTTTTACTAAAACGCACTTCATATAAAATTAAGTCTGTAAATTAGACCTAATTAATTACCAAATGTCAAGTTATGGCATGACTTTACCTGAATGTTGTTAATAAATATCTCAAATTATTAAGCAATTTTTCCATATTTATTTTTCAAACAAATCATCCAATAAAATAGTATGTTAATTCAATAATATAAATTTATGTGGACAATATAAGACTCGACATGACACTGCATTGGAAATTTTATATTTGCTATAATTGTGTAATTTATATATTCGTTACATATCAGAAATACAATAGCTCCCGTCATTATCCTGATTTAAGAACACTCCATATAAGTATAATGTATAAGATTTATATTTCATGTTAAACAGGACTAACTTACCTAATATTATCGGTTTACCATATAGTTGAGGCCTGAAAAAGATTAATAATAAAAGAAAATTAATTAAAATTCCGAGATAATAATTCTTTTACTTTAACATGGCTGATATATTGTCGCTAACCCCCCAGAAGTGAGTTATGACACGATCGCAAACTTAATTCTTAAAAGAGGTAGTGAAATATCATTTATCCTTACAAACAAATTTCTCCTCTCCTGTCTTGCCCTCCCTTTTAAACTGGATCCCATTGTGTGGTGGCTTTATCTGATAAGGTTCCATTTCGTCTAATTATGGTAAATGTCTGATTAAATCATAATAATAATATGGACTATCCATCATTATCAAATAACTCCAAAACCAAAATTAAGTATTAAATGTATTTTACTTATATTTTATTGTCATTAGTGAACGAAATGTTTGATTTGTATTATCAAATGACTCCCACTAACCTATATGACCATACAAAGGAAAAAAATAACCTAAACAGAGAAACTTTATATTTCAGCTAAATTCAAATAGCCTGATTGTATTAAAATTAACATTTACCAAAACACAGATATGGTGAATTAAATTATACGTCAAACAAAATGTTAAATCATTTTTTTTTTAACTGAAAAGAATCAGATAAAAATAAGAGACTAATATTATATTTTATGTAATTACATAATAATTATTTATTAAATTAAAATTAGTTTAAATTTTAGGATATTTTATATATTAAATAATTAAAATGGATTGATTATCTCAACTTATTGCCCAAAACAAGGTATGAAAATGTTTTTTCTTAAAAATATTTAACGATTTATTGTGTGAATGTTTCATTTCTTCTTTGTAATCATTTCATATTTTTAATATCACATCACATATGTATTTTAAACTAGGAGAAAATTGGTTAATAAAACGTAATGTGTTATGAATGAAGTAACATATATCCACTCCTAGATGAGATTTTCAAATTACGAAATCTGGATTCTAGAAGCTGTAAATGAGTAGCAAGTTTGTTTAAAATAACAATAGTAAGGACGAGTTATTTAAATTGTATCTTAAAACATACAAATGAAAAATATAATATGTTGTTTTATTTTAATATGCAATTAAAAACTACAACAATATATTTATATTACTTTATTACTTGTAGATAAGTTATTTTTTAGTGTTGCGTAACTTGAAACAAAATCAGGTTGATGGTTCTATAACATGTGTAATATCAAAGTTTTTAGCATACCACAACATGTCATAGTTCAGTTCCCAGGAATTATAGACAACGAAAAATCAAAACTCTCATTTGTATCTAAATGTTTGAAATATAAAGATATACTAAAACAAAATACTCGGTATTAAAATTAGTCCTGCTATAGGAATATATTAAAAAACTGCATTTTAAACTGACATATGTGTCTCTAATCATATATAAGCAACAATACAAATAGTCTACATTATTTTTACCTGTATATTGTAAAGCTGAAATAAGTTATAATAATTTGTTACATAGCAAATATCTATTTTAATAAACAAATTTTATCCTCCACAGTCTTCACCCTCTGCTATAAATCAATTTATATTTAGTAATATTTTAAAGTGTGCCTCCAAGTTCCAGATAATATTACCTTAACACCTACCCAAAAATAAGATAATAATTACATACTTTTATAATCCTATTCAATGACACACTAAACATTCAAAAATTTTGTTCTCTACATTGGGTATATTGTGCAATGAATTATAGTTTTTTTATGTCTCATAATTTTATTTACAATATATATTATATTTTGTTTAAATAGGGTTAGTCACTGCAACAAAAACTAAAACCACTTTGGAGCAAATATTTACCACATAGAGTTGATACCTTCTTTAAGAGAGTTTACTAATATAGTAAGTTTCATTACATCATTCAGTTATGAAAATATATTTATATTTTGAATTAAAATGCCGGTTTCTGGATACGATTTTTTAAACAGGACAATATCATTAACTCACTAATTGTTATTGATGTTTAAGTAAAAATAAATTGAGAACCATATTCTAAAATATACTCTGCATACTTTTATTTTCCTACTTTAACTGTGAATTGAAATGAATTACTTAAGATGTTTAACTTACATGACAAAAAAAAGAATGGTAAAAAAAAAAACATTAACATTATTAACTTTAAAAGAACATAATATTATATCGCTCTGTGTTAGATAAAAACCAAAACATTTTGTTTGAAAACAAGAAAACCTATTCGATTTCGTTAAACCATTAAATGAAGTGTTTCAGTTTTCCATTAGATAACATGTTTAGTGGTCACATAATAGATAAATCTCTTTACCATTATTTTACAAAATAAAACACCTTACTTTGAGTTTCAAGATTTTGTGTGTCCCTGTTTAAATTGAAGCTACAAATATTTGATGACATAGTCATCCAAACGTGAAACGTGAAGATGTCATTGAAACGTGATGATGTAACAGTTAAATTGCGTGTTGTGGAAAATTATATGTTTTGATTTATTTAATGATTGATTTACGTATCCACTGGAGTCATTAATTCGAAGTGCATATTTTGTTTTGTAATTATATTATTAAATGATTTAAGTACACCTTTTTAATATTTTTGGTCTTCCACATATAAAATATTTACAAATTAGTTTGGCGAATGTGCAAAACATTGATATATGGTCTTAATTAAGATATATTTATCACCTTCTAATCATACTAACATCTTATAATATTCGTTTTAGTAGCAGTAATACGTTTGAGCAGCCTTAGTTTTAAACCTAAACTAAGTCATTCTTTACTAAGTAAGTATATTTCTACGGTTTCTATATTAGCAATATATATTAGGAAACTTTCACCGGTCACGAATGTTAGTAGATTTAATCCGGAAGGGGGAGGGATAACATGCAAAAAGACAACTGGTCAGAAATAGCTCAATAATTCTGGTATAATGCATCTACAAATTAAATCTTCTCGTGAAAACATACTATTAAATTTATCTTCTTATTTATAATATTAAATCCAGTCAAATTAAACGTAAGTCAAGAACAAAGCTAACTCTGAACATATTCTTTCAGATAATGGAGCAATTAAGTAAGCTATTCTTGTTACTATTGATGATTTGATACTAGTAGTGTACCACGCTATTTTTGGTCACACCCATTTATTTATTATCTTCAAATACCTGTTCTGTTGCCTGATATAGTTGTCTAGCTCCCCCAGCGCCACCGTAATTAAATTAGATTTGTCTCCATTTTAATTGAGAGATTTAACAAGATATATACGTAATTTATTTCGCTAAAGTTTTTTTTGTAATATTTGAAAAATATATGTTGACAATCCCGGATGAAAATCAAATAATTACATATAATACCGTAAGTAATAACAAAATGTTTAAGAAACATCTAATTTGAGTTTCTTTCAGCGAGACACACATTCAAAATTAAGTTAATCATGATTTATACCTTAGGGGCTGAAGTGGTTTTGTGTTATAACAATAGAGATAAGTTTCTTTTCAAGTGTAAACAGTGGACTGGAATGTGAAAAATGTAAAGCACGCATGTGGAATGCACAAGCCTTATTATAGCGTCACAGTTATCACATGAGTTTTCATAATATAATCCAAACTTTGGTACATATGATGACGTGTTATGAATGAGAAATATTCGTTTAAAAAACATTGTGTAATTTTCACTTCTAGTTATAAAATACCTATATGTTTCTTTAGTGAATGTCTTAAATTGTAATGTGTGTAGCCTAAAATTTGAGTTTTATTTATCTAACTTCAGAAAAAAAACCTTTTGGGATGACTGATAAATTGATTATACAATACAATTATAATCATCATTATCGTTAATGAAAATGGTAAAAAAACTAAAAGATTATTTTAAAGCTGTTATCAAAAGTATGTAACTAATAATATGCATAGGTTGTTTGTCAAATCAAGCGCTATTTGTAAGTAATCATACAATAAAAACCTATTTTATTAAATAAGCATTAGGTCAGTGAGATATTGTTTCTGAAATAATAATTGAACAGCTGTGAGATATATTTCATAAGAACAGTATATTAAATTTGTTCAGTAATATATTCAGTTTTAATTTTTGATTGGAGAATCCATTCCGCGGATTCTATACAAGGAATATTAAATAGCGTTAAAAAAATGGTTTTAATTTATATAAATGTATAGAATTTATGTAATTCTAAGTTTAATAAAAACATAAATACTAAGGTGAATTGATAATAATATATTTGTTCTACTTACGTGTGCTCGTCCAAAATTGTTTCAATGCATTACGGCTGTTTCGACTATTTATTCAGCCATGGTCACATGCGTTATTTTCGGTACTATATATAACACATATTTACCTACCTCGTCAACATTGTTATAAACTCATTTAAAACATTAGTACGTATTTGACACACATTTACACACTTTTAATATATTTTTTTAAACACTTTTTTAGTTTATAACGGAAATAACTTTAAATAATCGACCGTATCCGGCTGTGCTTGAAACTGTACTGTCCCGGTTTTTTGTCAATCACACTTTGCTTTTAATCTCGATAGGAGATGAAATAATACATTCGACTGGAAATTTTGTTTATCATTTAGTATATTAAAATGAATTGATTTTATTGACTCAAGTATCAATGAATAAGTGAGATTCATACTAATCGATTCAGAAACATAGAAAACCAATAAAGAAATATTGTAATTTTGTATTATGGTCATGGTACTTTTTGTTGTAAACGTAACTTTATGATCTAATTTCGGTAAATAGTAAAATAACAACAAATAAAATATTTTTCAATATTTGGATATTATATATTTTTTAAAACAAAGTATTCCTTTATTTATAGATTTTATCAATAAATAAGGTAAACATAAAAAAGGTTCACTTATAAAAATTCTAAATTGAAAATCAGTAAATAATAATAAATACAATGTTTTCAATGGAGAACAAACACAAGAGAGTTTTTAAAAATTATTTATAAAATTTTGTATCATGGTAAATAAACATAAATATCTCAGTCATATAACTGGTAAATATAAATGGTAAATATCTCAGTCACTAACTCTCATAATGACACAATAACATCATCTCGTGTATGATTCTGTTATTCCGGGATATCTGTAAAATCTGTCATGAACTCCATGTTCTTCAGTAATATACATATTTTCCAAATTAAATTTTTTGATGATACAACAAATATCGTAGATAAAACCATGCACTTTATTCTGCCTGAGGCCCATGTTGGGGTAAAGCACATAATAGAAACAATGAACCTATTGTTTAGTAGAAATCCGATACACAGCGCACTGAGATTGTATATTAATTCAAAGCTTAACGTACTTCTAACGATATTATCACTTCAATAGATACTAATCTGTTTTGATTAGTAACAATAAAATAATATAACCTGCTTATGGTACATGATGTGCGTTTTAGGTAAATATTAAAATTGGTTAAATTATATATTCTGTATGTAGTGTCATGAAATATTATAAAATGATGTTTACCTAAACTTAAATTGGTACCGTTATTAAATAGTATGTTAAATTTTAGTGGCACATAAAAATTCAATTGAAATTTAGTGTAGAACTAAACAAATCACACAAATATCTTGTATTATACGTGCACTCCTAAATATTTACACATTATGTTTATGTAAACATAATATTAAATTATATACTGTAGATTTACATTAAAATCATGTCCATTAACGCTTTTACAAGTGACACTTACGTAAACAAGCAAGGACATAGATGATGTATGTATATTGACACACATTGCACACACCCAAAATGTTTGTATTTACTCGTAACTTGTATACAAAATACATAAAAAATACAATAACACATTTTAACAGTATTTCAAAAATCTCAATAAAAGTTTTACTTGAATTCATTACACAACATTGTCTTTATATTTTGTTTACCTATAGGTATTAGTACCTAATTGTCGAAAAGAAAGTTTTCAATACTGTGTGTAAAATAATACAAATATTTATCATATTTGAAGTACATATTTTACGTCACTAGGAAACATAATAATATAAGAAATTTATTTAATTATAATATTTAGAGATATGCATTTGAAAATAAAAACAAATGTATTTAAATAATAATACGTTATATGTCAAGTTAATACTTTTAATCTATAAAAACTGGAGTTTGTACATCAGAGAGAAGATTTGAAGATAATTTCAAGACATTGGCATAAGAAACTACTCTGACGTTAGATAGATGTTTAAATTACATTAGATAAATAATTACAATAATAGATATAAATTTAAATAAAAATAAACAATGTTTCTTCATGACTCGTCATTTTCAGTTCGCCATTCTACCATAAATGAGTATTTAGAATAAGTTTAGATGCCGGTTTTTCTCTAACAATCGATAATCATAACAATGTAATTCCTACAAAAATAATACTTTGAATAAATCAGGATTTCTTTTTCCTGATTGCACTTTAGACAAAATCCTTATCATTCAAGTTACATTTGACGTACAAAAATATAAGTATTAATATTTATTACTAATCTATAATTTGAATTTAAAACTCATTGTGTTTGTATCCAAGTCACTCTTTTTTTATATAATAAAAGAAAAATAATGTCCGTCTATGTGACTTTTTAATAATAAAGTAGTTACTTACTTTATAATTATATGACACGTTCCATCTTCAAAATATCGCTTATCTGAGGTCGTTAAACCATTAAAATAAATTATTACACAACATATCACAACACATATACACATACACATACACGCGCACATTAACACAGACAATATCAACGCGTGTCCCTAACCTGCAGTACCACTTAGTGGTTGCGTTTCTTATCTATTCCTCTAGCTACGTTGTACATCAAGTTGGACTTAAAATTCAATTGGTCATTCAACATATGTTCTGGTCTGGACTTTTAAACTGCGCTTTATATATTTCATATTCCACTAGCGCGTCCATTTGTTTGCTCTTCTTACTTATGTGAATTGGATGGAAGTTGCTTTCAAAATTAGAATATGAGTGGTTTTCTTGTATAATGTGGCGTGTGTAGTTAGATTTTTGTATACGCCACTCTGTTACTTGGAAGATGTTCTTTCAGTCGTTTTTTTAAATTACGTCACAGTTTGCCCTTTAAAGAAACACTCGCATACATCACAATTGATTCTATATATCCCTGAATTTTGTTCCAATGGTGTTGTTTTTTTGGGCTTAATTATATTCTTAATGATATTAGAGGTGCAGAACGACGTGGTTACATCTATCTTCTTCAGCGTGTTTGTCAAGATGCTAGGAAAGATAACCCCATATTCCGTGGATCTGAAGTTTTTTTTACTTTGTTCTTTCGGTTGTTTTTCCTTGTTCCTTATGTATTTTTTAAGGATTTCATCAACCATGGAACTTCTGTACCCGTTGGCAACGGCTATGTTTTTTATGGTGTTCAATTCAGTATTAAAATCTTCCTTAATGAGTGGTATTGTTGTTAACCTGTAACTTATACAAAACTATTATACGCAGCCATTTTTTATGCAATTGGATGGTTGGAAAATGATAGAGCCATTACTTCGAGTGAAAAATACGACAAATACTGGCACTGTCTAGTTGTAACATATAGTTCGATATATATCAAATATTTCAAATAAATATAAATCAAACTCAAAGTTAAGTATTGTCAACAATCTCGAAGTCACAGATGGTCTGCTTTTAATTTCCTGAATGAATGAAAACGAAAAAAAAAACGTATTTACGCATATGGTACGATTTTATAAATTCCTTAAGTTTTTCACAATAACCTCTCAGATTACACATTTCATCAAAATCGACTTAATTGGTCTTCAAATGAAAAAAAACTGCTTAAAGACCATATTAATACTTAATATTATGTTTTTAATCTTATTAGCAATTAATTCAATAGCAATATTTTATACATCATAATATTATTTTAGGCCTGAATGCTAATTTAAAATAATTGTAAAATCATCACAACATATCTATAACCTAGACAACGAGGTTAAGCTTAATTAAGTTACATCTAAACGTCGTTGGATCAAATATTGTTCATAAATTTGTATATCTAGATCTACGTCAGACAGAAATCCCATTGGAATTTGTAAAGTGTAACTCGGAATTAGGGAAACGGCACTAGGAATGTTTAATCCTAGCTTATGATCATTTAAAGCCGGTGTTATGTTCACAATTTCTGAACTTAAGACCTATTGTTTAACAAAAATGTTTTAAAACAAACTTTGAGTGTATGATCATTTTGGTAAGTGACTAATTATTGGCTAACATGAAGGATAACTAAATATATAGCCTAACGTAAGACAAAATCTTGTTTATTTTTAACGTAAAACTCATGATTAGGAATTGACGCTCAGAGAAGTTACTAGCAATAGTGTACTGTGTTAAAAGAAACAACGATAGCTCATTAGGTAACTTTAATTATCACCTAAGTTAGGTTAGCATGTTGTTATATTTCATTTGAGTTATATGTCACTTTAAAACAACATAAATCAATCATATTTTGCCAAAGTAGACTCCTTTTCTTAAGACTTAACATCAAAGACGTAACTATGAACTTTATAAACAGGAACATCTACTTATGCAATATAAAGTCTAATGTTACGAAATCATCTAATTCTGAACTATAACACGAAGTTGTCAAAAGTAATTTAAACAACATGTAAGAATTCAACATAGAAAGATATGTTTAATGACAAATTATGGTAACTCTACCTTCTGACAATTATTAGCACTATTTCAATTTTTAAACTACTATTAGTTAATATATGCTACTGTCACTTCGACAACATTACGAAATACGGGCCTATGTAAATTATATACATGACAAAAATATACAAGGCAATCATGTTGAAAATATAATATTATTAGTTATATTATATTCACTGAAAAGTAAAATTTAGATTACATGATTCAATTTTAAAAAAGACCCTATATTTCTATTAAAATAGATATTATTTTAAGATTATATACAAACAAGCATTTCACTAAAACGTGATGTTTTTAACAGTTTTCATTTTTCTAAATAAGTAGACGTTTTGACAGTTCATTTGAAATAGTTTTTTTTTATCATCGTGGGATGTTGATTTAAAAGTTACATAAACTGAGGTACTTGGATAAAAATACGTGTTTTTTTTTTTTTTTTTTTTTTTTTTTTTTTTTTTTTTTTTTTTTTATTAAAAGGGATTATTTTAAAACTTACGGATGTTTTGTTGATTATAACTAACTTTTCCAATGATTTGAAAAACAAAAAATGATTAAAGGCAAACCAGCCAATAATATTGATGCAAATCCCTGCATAATATAAATAATATAACCACTCCCTATGGGGCTCAAGGCGTACATTAACTGTCTCAAGTTTGACCATTTGGTACTGTACCTTTACACAAAGTGCTTTTAACGTGTCATTTTAAAATCAACATGACTTGTATTGAAATACGTTAGTTATAATCATTATTTTGTTCTTAGATGATAAAGACAAAGGGTAGTAATTTTATAAATCCTCAACGTGTACTAGAAAAACGTTACCAAACCAATTTATTTTGGTGAAAATAGTGTAAATAGAATCACAATAATTCATTCAATTTTGCAGTTTATATGAAAACAATAACATAGAAATAAATAACATCATTATGGCAAAATTAAATATTTAGAAAGTCTCTAATAGATCATATGTTTCTTGTGTACAAATAGAAAACCTCCAATCGATAGACAATAAATATTTGAAAACATATAAAACACTAAATGATAGCCTAAATAATAACTAAAAGAAATGAGTGGTATTCTCAGATAATGACTGTGTACATACTACAGGATTGTGTACATTACATAAATTAGACGTGTGTATTGTTTCTTTTTTCTATGTCGTTTAAAATATACATAGGTAAATTAATAAGAAAATACATAAATGAATAGAATGACGTTTATCTGAAAATTCTTATTATATTAATTCTCTCTCTCTCTCTCTCTCTCTCTCTCTCTCTCTCTCTCTCTCTCTCTCTCTCTCTCTCTCTCTCTCTCTCTCTCTCTCTCTCTCTCTCTCTCTCTCTCTCTCTCTCTCTCTCTCTCTCTCTTCTCTCTCTCTCTCTCTCTCTCTCTCTTTTTCTATTTTTAGCAATTATTTCATTCTTTATTACATTATAACCATCCAAAGATTTACTTGAAATCTATTGTTTAAACGTATATATATATATATATATATATATATATATATATATATATATATATATTAAATGTTATAATTTATATTGGACTTGTATTATTAAAGATATATCTGAATAATTATAACATTATTTTATGTCGTAATATAAAGAAAATTAATAAAAGAAATATAGAGAGGAAGGTGTAGACAAAATTTAAAAAGTAATACTTATTTCATCAATAGCTGAAAATAATTACATTATGATTCAAAAGCATAACATTTTATGAAACGTCGCAATAAAATATGAGTAAAAAAATTATGAACAACATAAAATTTCGTCGAATCAATTATGACTGATTTACTGTGACGAGTTACATTATAGACTCCGTGGTTATAACGTTTATACATTTTAACCGTAATAGTGCTGAATATATTTCATTATCCTAAGAGCAATTAGGTTAGTCTATTTATAATAAATGTATTCTGCTCCTGTATTCTTCCTTGAAATTCTCTTAAGGGATTTCTAAAGAGATATTACACTACTATACGTCTGTTCCATTTCCGACGTTGCTTAAATAAATTGTTCTTATGAAGGACGACATGAGATACAAATCTTTTATAATAATTATAAAATCTATTTAATTTATCAAATAAAAAAAGTAGCTCATGATTGTGTTTAATGTGAACTCCATCTTATCTTATAATTATAGCATGCATTATTATAACTTATCGATAACTGTACTAATATTTATTGCATATTATTATTATTTTGGTATCTTTTATATATTTAAAAATATTTCTATTAGAAATATCTAAAATTGTTAGTTCTATAAATGGGTGTGATTCCTACATAAACGACCTATATGACATGATATAAACGATATATGATGTGTGTGTGTGTGTGTGTGTGTGTGTGTGTGTGTGTGTGTGTGTGTGTGTGTGTTCGTTTATTGTACCAAACTTGTGATATCGCTTTCAGTATTTTCAATTAAATACTTTACATAAATTGATTGACACGAGCTAAAACTAGTTTCAGATACAATCTTGTTGTCACTGTGATGAAATTCACAATAATGATTCGAATTTGCCCCTAACCACAATCACTAGAAACTTTAAAATAAAACACAATTATCTGATTATTTGTTCTTTATTTATTATTTCCACTAAATCCTCTGAATTACATTTCGATAACATGGCTATTATCATCGGGGGGGGGGGGGGTCTTGCTTATAAACTAAATCAAAGCTTACATATCTACTAATGAAATAAAATTAAACCTAAAACTATAATAACCTGAGTGTAGGCTAAAATCGTTCATACTCCACATATCAGTTGACCAGTAAGGGCTTGGGCTGGCCTTTTTTCAATTTATTGTTATATGTCTTTGACCTATGGAGTGGGGTGAAAGATAACTGTACCTCTAACAAAACTTATGAGAACTGGTGGCCTACTCCTTACAAAAGTCTTTATAAACTTATTAATACAAAACAACGTGACTACCTAATTGATTACATCTGTATTTTCCATAGATTACTAAGAAAGTTAATATCCATATTTATATCTACAAGTAATTGAATACATATGTTACATTGATATACTTAATATAGATTTTACAACTAATAAAATACATATGTAAATTATAACCTAACTTGTTACATATAGACATAACTTAATATCTGTATAGATGTTATAACTAAATACATAGTTGTTTTTACCTAACTAAAAATCTGTATTTCCCTTAGAATACCGTGTTAATATCTTGGTTTCAACAAAGAGAATAGACAAGAATTAGGGATAAGTCCTCTTTATCGGCATTCAATAACCTGCCATCGTTTTCTTTTGCTATAAAAATGCTTTCATAACTGTTCAATAACTTGTTATAGATTACATTTTTTACTAGTTACACATTATTCAAATCAAAAACAAGATTTGTTTCTAGTATATGTTCAGCTACACTAGACTTCTCTGGTATGTGGTATTTGATGTGTGATAAATGTTCTTTAATGGTTTTAGAAACTGCTGAAAACACTTTCTTATAACTATAATCGGAGGATATAACAAATACATCTAAAGTTAATATAAATATGTAATATTAAATGTGTTTAAAACCACGTTTTTATTTAATATATTATCCTATTTAAGATTGAAACACTAATATTTTAGCTATAAAACTAATATATTGTGAATTTAAATAATTGTATTATAACACAATAATTTTATCTTTCAATTGGTTAGATACATTCTCATGATGTTTGCAAATGTAAGCCTCTAATCTTGCGTATGTCATAAAGTCATCCCTTTATACATGAGGGACAATATTGATGTAATGTTGTCCACTAATTGCTATTAACGGAAACTATACATTATTTTCCCATATGTTTGATGAATAAAATATTTTTTAAATCAAAAATACTATATTTCCATGTATTTCGATACAGGTCTGTCAAGTTAGATTCAGGATCAAAGGATATTTCATTTTCATGGAACATTCCGTAATTTATAACGATATTCAAATCAATTGTGAATCAAAGACACTAATTACACAAGTGTTTTCGAAGTCTAATAGCGTTAAGTATAAATGTCACTTAGATCAAATTGATTTCTGAATAAAAAAACAAAATTAATTTGCATCACGAAAATCAGTATTAATTAACAATTCCATTCAAATTCTTGAAATAATGATATAATTGAAACACGGAAAATTATCAGTCGCAACATGAAAACATTTAATACGAACTCCGGCTAATATTAAATTATTATTTGTCGTTATCACCGCCGACAAGAAGATTCGAAGAAAGCAGGACTTCTGAAGATTCCCCGGAAGAAGACATCACTGGGCGGGGTTCTTCAGGTACCACAACAATCTAAAACGGAGGGAGCAAATACCTGCACAACCCAAATAAAAGAAGGTACTTCATAGATCAAGTAAAATAAAGGTACTTGAAAAATCTAAAATTCAAAATTTTAAATTAAATCGGGAATAAATAATAATTAAAAATAAATCAGCGAAAAGAAACTATTAATTCAATTAGAGACATTGCCATTATTAAAAATTTCAAATCTATTATAAAGCAAACGGATTGGTCAAATATTAGAATAGGAATTCAATTTTTCATGATTTATAATATAAGATATAGTATGAGTATATATGTATGATGTAGATCTAAGGATTATAGGATAAGCATAGAAATGAGTTTGTATCAGGTTGTTTATGGAGGTGACATTTTAAAATCATATGTTCGAATAAGGCAACTAAAAATAGTTGTAATGATTTAACTCAATGAATCAAGTAGTATTCAACATTTTGATAAATTTGTTCCAGAAGTAATAAATTTGCTATTATTCAACTTTTTTCTCTGTTTTTGAAATATCCTTAATCAAGTGAATTCAAAAATTATTAAAAGAAAGTGAATGCTCTAAAGAACAAGTTAAAGTGAAATAAAATATAATTTTAATCTGACGAGATAACAAGAGCTCCAAAAGGCACACTTTTAGAGATAGATATAGAATTTTAAATTCGTTTTATGTAAATGAATTAGCATAAGAATTCAACCGAAATATTAGTGTTAATTTTTTGTAATATATTTAAGAAATTAATTATTTAAAACCACAACCCTTACTTACTTGTTAAATTCTTGCAAACGGTCGGGGTGGCTTCCTAAATAGAAAGCTGAGTGAAATTGTGGAACCTCAGGACGTTTAAAGTGGTGCCAGAAAGGAGCACGACAACGAAACCCGAGTTAAACGATGTAAACTCGAACCCAATGGCACGTAGCAAGTGGTGCCCAGAATGTGGGGCTCCTACCTAAATTAGAAAGCTAACTTAAATCGCGAACCCAATGGAACGTTGCTGTGTGTGTGTGTGTGTGTGTGTGGGTGGGGTGACTGTGTGTAATTTAGTATTTATATAAACTTAACCAACTATTAAAATTCATAGAGAGTGTTCTAATTATTAGAATTACTTGATGAAATAAAATAATACCAGTTATTATTCCATTGTATATGATCACGTAAAAATAGATAATATATTTGTTAAAGCCTTTAACTTTTATTAATTTTGGAATATAACTTAAAATAATAACTGTATTCTTTGTGTGTGTTACTTAAAAGATAAAAGTGGATATATTGTGATAATTAATTGATAAAATAAGATCATTTTGTTTATATATATATATATATATATATATATATATATATATATATATAAATATATAACTAACACTTGTAACTAAAGTGGGATTATGTCATTTACTATTATTTGTGTAATGTTTGATTGTACATTTTCTGATCAGTTAAAGTAAAATCATGTTTATTCGGGATAAACGAAATTATAATTATTTTTTTTTAAATTTTCCCATTTAAAAATATTCAATGGGAAACAGTTAGGTGAGTGTAAATAAAAGTAAAATTTAAAAAAAATATAGTAGTAATAGTTTTACATAGTACGAGTTCGTCAGTTTAAAACAAGATGGTGGATTATATTGTGAAAATACAAATGATAAATATAAAGTAGTTATAAGGCTTATACTTTACACGAGCGTGCTTTACATTTTTTTCTTCAAGTTTTAGTCAACTATCTACACTTTAAATAACACTTATTTTTTGTTATACTTCAAAAACACTTTGCCCCCTGTTCTTAGCCTGTAATATAGTTTCCGATGTAAATTATTTCCATTAATCTTTTTTTTTTTAACGTCAGTCTAGTGTGTCTGTACTTTATATGTTTATTGTGAAAACATGATTATATCACACAGACTTACCTTTTTTGTGTTATTTTTAAGTATATTTTAAGTAATTGTTATTTATTATTTATTTTAGTAAGTTAAATGTAGAGTATATTTAGCAATTTTGATTTTAAAAAGAAGAAACATAAAATGGATGCGACGATGGATATGTTGTGCATAAATTTAATTAGTAGCTTAAACAGAAACTTCAGCTGTATTACAATGATGGGGTCAAACCATATACTCATCAACAGTCACGTGATTAGAGTAATTGATCTTCCCATTGTGTATTGGATATATTCAATGTAACCTTGACCTGGATTTATCTTTGATTTATACGAAAAACCTTAAAGTGTCAAATATCCCAGGGTGTTTTTACTGCGTAATTGAACATATTGATAACTAAATACAAACAGTGGGTTGATTTGTGATTAAGGAACACTGCAATATTCTATTGGTTAAGAATGAAAAAATATATTAATATATAAAAGTGGTCCATAAAATAAATATATAAATTCTTATTGTAAACTTTGTTTATTTTACTAGTGTTAAGAAAAAGGGTAGAAGGATTAGAGAAGTGAAAAAAACATCTTCATCTCCGTTTGAAATATTTTTTAATGACTATTAATAAAATACTAAATATAGAAATGTATGTAAGGCCCTCTTATATATTAGTCGGAGTAAAAACTGTTTTACCATACTCCTACTTCAAAATCGTTCCGAATTGTCGATTCTACAGACATGTCAGATTATGAATGTGCGAGTAAAATAATGTTTGTACATATTTGCTAGTAATATATGCTACATATATTATTTTTATATTTTCATATCTACCAAATACAAGTACTAAACTCACTCGTAGTATTATCTCACATATAATTTCGATGTTTGTAGATAAATATATTCAATGAAATGTATATCACTAGCCTAGATTTCCCAGACAGAATTCTTTAATACTGTATAAATATTATATAACGAACATAATTAAGCAACAAATGTCATAGAAATATCACAAATAAAATTACCCATAACAATAAATGAAAAATACTCTATTGAATCTATTCAGTTTGACCAAAATAATTATAGCTACTATTTTTGAAATATATAGAATATAGGAAATTGTCTGAATAATTTATATCTTAATATTTTTCTTTATTAAGATAAAAGAAAATAATCTAATAATACATTCCATTTCTCAGAATTTGAATAAAATGAGTTATGTAATGAAGTAAAAATCATCTCTTTTGTACCGTTTACCTCTCGTGCTAAAGCAATACGCATCATTTCCCTTCAGTTGTGTTTAGTTAAGTTTATTATCAACCCAATGAAACGACATAATTATTCCTTTTTTTCATACAACGTCAAGGAAAGCAGATTTATTTTTCAAAAAATGAACAAGTCTTTTCATTTTTAGGAGAAAACAAAAGTTTATGAATAACAATAAATTTTCGAAAGAAGGAGGTTGCAACTTATATACAATCACGTGATTTACAGTTAGGAGTAGGTAGGTTTAAGAGGTACATATATGTTTGTTTGTTTGTGATTGTCCATTTCTTATAACGGACAGACTTTAATGTAATCAATTATACATCAAACAAACAAAATACTTGCAGATAATAAAAGCTGCCGTTAAAAAAAAAAAAAAAATTAACATCAGATCTACCAATAGATTAAAGATATTCTTCATTGCGCCGATTGTATTGACGTCATGAGCAACGATTGTCGCAATAAAAATGACATAAGGTCAGGAATCAACTCATTTTACGTGAATCTTCCTGTTTTACAACACAACACTACGGAGGTAGGGAAATGGTTGATTTCTCATGGTTGTCAATTCTGAAATCATCTATCTACGGACATTGTGCAGATGAATTTATTTATTCTTGTGATTTTATCAGAACAAGTAATATATATATATATATATATATATATATATATATATATATATATATATATAAGTTACGTCTCGTGTTGAGACGTTTGGATTTTTAAAAAACAAATATTTTTCTTGTATCTATTTAATAAAGATCCAATTTATTTGTTACAAACAATCTATTATACTTGTAAACTATTTATAACAAATATACGTAAACACTAGTATACATGTAGATGTTCACGGAGAGAGTTTCTAACTACTACTAAAGAATAATGGCTTTCAGCCTCTACACCTAAAGAATGCTTACTCAACTGACTTACAGTGAATGTTATCATTATTCTACAAAAGGATGCTTACTCAGCTGACTTACAGTGAACGTTATCATTATTTTACATAAGCTATACATTATTTGTGGATATAACTCCTCCATCCCTAAATAGAACTTCGGGGATGTGCCGAGATCTCTGCTGTAGCTGAGGTGTTGGCTGACTCGAAGTCAAATTCGGTTTCTTGGTGTACCTGTATGCTGCGTATAACATAACAGTAATTACAATGCAATACAGTATTATTGTCCATACACTAAAGTCTGTAGTTAATTCTACCGTTTTGTTCACCTTTGAAATTGTATTTAAATTTATATGGTTTAAGTCCAGTTTATGCAAGTTGATGGAAATATCAGGCTGCTGATCTACCTGTAACACAAAGTCTGTGGCATCTAGTATTCTAGGATGCCCTACATTAGTATTAGAAGAATGCAAGAGTATTTGATTATTGTATTCAACAATATCGTTATTGTCATTAATATTTAATAAAAAGATTCCATTTAAAGATATTTTGTTAGTTTCTTTAGCACTTATAACTTTTAAAACTTCTTTCTCAGGAAAGATTATGAGATATTGTTCAATTTCTGGTATCCAGTTAATAATGTTTTTACTTATTTCCAAGTTCACATATTTACATTTATTAGGGGTTCCAAAGTTTATTATCGAATTTTCACACATAAGTTCATGATGAGTAATTTGGGAAAACGAGCATATTTGGGCATTGTGGATCTTGCTATTACATTTATCTTTTAAACCTAACATTACAATTTTATTAGACACAGTTTTATGAACTAAAACATATCTTGCTCTAGGTATAACAGTTACATAATTTGATTCATATAATGTAGGTATGGAAGTCAGTTTATACAAGGTATAATCAATTGGTTCCACAATGGGTAAATTAATAAAATATACAATTTCCTTAGAATTAATATTACAATTAACTTCTAGTAGGTTTTCAATTTCCCAAATATTATTTAAACTAGGTTCAATAGGTAATTTACCTTTATAATGATTCTTAATTTTGCTTATTTCTTCAAACAGTTCTTGTGCAGATATTACACTTGGATGTAGCGTTCCTAATTTACAAAAAGTTAGAGAATTCTCTATATCTTGCACCAGCTGTAACATTATATTATATACAATATTCAACTGATTCAGTATATTTCTAAATTGCTCAACTTCAAATTGTTCATTGATTCTTTGGTATACAACTAACATTTTATATTTTAATTCTTGAAAGTTTTCTTCAATGACATTTATTGTTTTATTGAATTCATCAATTATATTTACATTAATTGAATATTGATTATTTAATTGATCTAATACATTACTTTGGTTATTCTTTAAATCGGTTAATATTTTTTCATATTTTTCACCATCATTTGCATCTAGATTACCTGTGATTATTTTTACAATTGATCCTAAACCATTTAAAATGCCTCTTTTACTTCTGATATCTTTTATCATAATTATTTCTAATTTTTCTTCTATAACACTCTTTGTATGATTAATATACTTAAAGTAATTGAACATGTCCCTTATTTTATCTTTCTTATCTGATACTTCCCTATTATACATGTTCACCCTACAAGTTTCACAGTTTTCATTAAAATAGTTTAACACATGATCATAGTATTCTCTTATATTATAAAGTTGGGATATAAATTTTTCAAGGTTAAAATTGTGTACAAAGGTATGGTAGGATGTTTGGAGTTTAGCAATGCCAAGGTCTATTGGTATCACTCCCACATTTTTAGAGATGTCTTTGATTTCTACTGCGGTTGCTGAGAACAGCGAGATGGACCTGGAATACACGTAAAAGGTTTGGGATGAGAATCTTTCTTCTTTTTCCTGGGCCTCTTAATATTTGACAAATGTATTTTTCCTTTTGTGTTAAAATGTCTGGTTTTTATGTCGGCTGTTTTCTTTTCCGGGTTGATGGATATAATTTCCTCTTTATTATATTTATTTTTGGTCTTACCCTGTTTTTGGACGGTTTTTACATAGACTTCTTTTGGAATTTCCGGAAGCGGTTCCTTGTTTACGTTTCTTTCTTTTTGAATTCTTTCTTTAAGCTTAAGGCTTATCTCTCTTATGTTTTCGTATAATTTCTTCGTTTTCTCCTTATGAGAATTTACATAGTCGTTCATAATTTTGTTTTCTGGATTTACATCAAAAATCGAATTTGAATTAACGTGCCCATATAGTATCTCAAAGGGTGTTAGTTTTGTGACAGAATGTATGGTATTATTATAAGCTATCACGGCGTATTTCATTTTCTTTGTAATTGTGTCATTTTTAAATTCCGGTTGATTGTTTAATAGTCTGATGTGCTCGACTAATGTGGAGTGAACACGTTCACAAATTCCATTAGATTGGGGGTGTTGAGTACTTATAAAATGAATTTTGATTTTATGCAACTCCATAAGTTCCTTAATCACTTTATTATTAAATTCTGTACCGTTGTCAGAGATGATAACGTCTGGTACGCCATGTTCTACGAAGTAGTCTATCAGCTTGTCACTTATCTCTGTAGCATGCTGACTAGCTATTCTATACAGCTGCACGTGTTTAGAGAACGTATCTACTACGGTTACAAACTTTGCTTTATCGAATGTCACCGTGTCTATTGCTATTATCTCTAAGGGTCTAGAAGCTGTGGGTGTAAGAGATAGTTCTGTTTTTATTGGAACTCTTTCATATTTAGTTTGTAAACATATTTCACAATTGTTAATAAATTCTTGAACACTATTCCTAATATTTGGCCAATAATATTTTCTTTTGATTTGGTTATATGTTTCGGTAATACCTCTGTGATTGGTTTTACCGACATGATAGTTACTTACAATTTCTTCAGTTTCCTCAGGATTGGTTATATCTAATAATTTTTCATTACATTTGAGTAAATTTAGTTGCGAACTCTTAAAGTTTTTCATTACGCATGCTGTGAATCTTTCATAAAAATCATTTTCAAAATATAGATTATATTTAACGTTAGGTACGAGATATTCCTTTACAAAGTTTATTAAATCTTCTTCAAAATTGTTTTCTGATATCTCTACAATAAATCTAATTTTTGTTAATCCGAATAGTTTTTGAATTTTTACTTTTCCTGGCTTTTGTTTAACTAGGGAAAGTATAATTTGATTTTTTCCGAAGTTCACGGGTTCGTCTGATATTGGAATTTCTATTTGTGTGTTTCCTTCATAATTAGAATGAATGGTCTGGTCCGTGTCTTCTTCTTCGTCCAGGTTCACTACCATTGATTCTACGTCATCAAGTTCTGGGAAATATGATCCTATTAGTTCGTTACTTGGTCTTTCTAAATCCGGGTCAATTTCTTCAACATTAGTCATTTTCTTCTGGGTTACATTTAATTGAATTCTGGAAAGTGCGTCTGCATTTTGGTTGGTTTTTCCTTTCTTATATTTAATTTCGTAGTCAAATTCTTTTAACTTTAAACGCCATCTTAATAATTTGGAGTTGGGCTCTTTTACTGAAAATAACCATTGTAAGGGTTTGTGGTCAGTATAGATTTTGAACTTTCTTCCGAACAGGTAGGGTCTAAAATATTTTGTTGCCCAAACAATTGCTAGTAATTCTTTCTCTATTGCTGAATAATTAGTTTCGCTTTTGTTTAAAGTTCTACTAGAATAGGCTATTGGTAAATCTGCTCCTTTTACATTTTGACTCAAAATTGCTCCAATTGCAAAATTACTTGCATCGGTTGTTAAGGTAAACTCTTTCTCAAAATCTGGATATTGTAAAATGGGTTCATTGCACAACATATTTTTGCATCTTTCAAAACATTCAATGTATTCCGGCTTATTTATATCAATTTTTACATCCTTTTTTAAACAATTAGTAAATGGTTTTGTAACTTTTGCAAAATCTTTAATGAATTTTCTATAATAACCTATTAGTCCTAAAAATCCTTTAATTTCTTTGGTGGTTTTTGGTATAGGATAGTTTTTAATAATTTTGATTTTTTCAGGGTTAGGTTTAACTCCTTCTGGTGTTACTATGTGTCCTAAGTAAGCTACCTCTTTTCTCAGAAACTCGGTCTTGTCTAATTGTACTTTAAAGTTAGACTGTCTTAGTCTTTCAAAAACTTCACGTAAACGGTTTAAATGTTCTTGCAAA
The DNA here is from genome assembly GCA_963513935.1 of Aphrophora alni. NCBI lineage: Eukaryota > Metazoa > Arthropoda > Insecta > Hemiptera > Aphrophoridae > Aphrophora > Aphrophora alni. The sequence continues at coordinate 90,966,773 of OY740770.1, forward strand.
CCAGTTGAATATATTATGATATCGTCCAAATAAATGGCACAGATTTCATTTTGAATCCCACGTAGGATATTGTTCATAACTCGTTGGAATGTTGGAGGCGAATTCTTAAGTCCGAATGGCATTCTCAAAAATTCGTAATGGCCTGTTTCAGTTGAAAAAGCTGTCTTCTCCACGCTATCTTTGTCCATTTCTACCTGATGGAAACCAGATGCTAGATCTAAGGTCGTGAAATACTGAGATCGGCCCAATTTGTCCAAAATATCCGTAATATTTGGTAGCGGGAATCTATCATCGATTGTCTTCGCATTAAGACCTCTAAAATCTACCACTAGTCTAAATTTCTGTTTCCCTGAGGCATCAGCTTTTTTTGGTACAATCCAAATGGGGCTATTCCAAGGTGATTTAGAATGTCTAATTATTTTCTGTTTAGGCATGTCTTGAATTTGATTGTTTACTTCTTTTTTATAGATTTCTGGGTATCTGTAACTTCTATTATAAACTGGGATTTCATCTGTTGTCCTTATTATGTGTTTTACTTGGTTGGTAAAAGTTAAATTATTTTCTTCAACATGAAATATATCCGCGTATTCTTTAATTAATTTCATTATTTCGTCCTTTTCTTCAATATTCATATGATCTGTCCTAATTTTATTCAGGTCTAATTTCTTGTTTTTGCAATTTATTGAGTTAAAATTAATTTCCTTATTTTTTAAGTTAACATGATTTTTATTTCGGGTGTCCACTATTTCGAAATTATCTAATGATTCAATTTCCAATGGTTTTGGTGTTATTTCTATTTTATTTAGAGAATTATTAATAATTGGGCAAAGTGTTTCATTATTTTGTATAGTCACAACACATTGTGGAATTTCTAGTCCTTTACAATAAGTATACGGAATTACACCTTGACCGTCACACATATTTTTAATTTTTAATTTCACTATCTGTTTACTTCTTGCTTGAATTACATAAGATTGTAGGTTTTTATTTTTAATAGTATTAGATTTGTTTTTTTGTTGCTCAGGTTCTTCCGTGTTAAGATAGAGTATAGGGAACTTCCTATCTGTTTTATCTTTACTTGGTAGAGTGATAGTGTTCTTAGTAATAGGAAACTTCCTATCTGTTTTATCTTTACTCGGTAGAGTGATAGTGTTCTTAGTAAAGTCAAAGCTTAGTTTTAACTCTTTCATGTTATCAATTCCTAAGAGTAAGTCGAATTGTTCATGAAAATTAAACAAATAGAATTTAGCGTCTTTCTTGCCTAATAATGGTAATTCACAACTATATTTTTCTCTTGAAGTACCGTTTGCTGTAGTTATTTCAAAAGGTTCTGATTTTATTGCGTTTTTATACATCTGAAATGCTAGATTTTTTTTAATAAATGATTTAGTACTTCCCGTGTCTATCAAGATTTTTAAGTTTGTTTCGGGGTCATGAATGTATGGCAATTCATTGCTGTCGTTATGAATATTCATTATGTTAAATTTATTCCTAGGCTTGCTGCTCCTAAAAAATAATCATCGTTTGGTTCGTCTTCGTTTAAATTCAACATTTCAAACTGTTCTTGAAATATTTCGGGATTTTCAGAATTTTCATTATAATTTTGCTCTGTTTGTCCTAAATCTTGATCAAAGTCTTGTGATAAGTCACACATTTCTTCAGCGGGTTTTCCGGTTATTTGGTACATTTTTGTGTTCCTAATGGTGTTATCTGTCTGTCTTGTCGAAATACTCATTGGTGTAGGTTTGTATTGTTTTTGATTTTGATTGAAATTTGTATTGGTCCTTTGCTGTTGATTTGTGTTAAATGGTTGTCTTAGTTGAGATTGATGATACGGTTTGTTAAAATAAGGGTTTTGGGTATTTTGGTATTGGTTATTTTGGTAAGGTAATTGTTTAGGTTGGAAAGTTTTCTGTTGAACGGGTCTTAGCATTTGAACGGGTTTGTTTAGAGCAGGTCTGTTATTCTGATACAATTTAGAATTTTTAAATTGAAAATCATTAGTCAACATATTTAAAGCCTCTTCTAAACTATGTGGGTTTTTTGTTCTCATTAAAGATCCTACTGGTTCATGTAATCCTCTTAAAAGTACTCTTAACGCTAGTTTTTGTACATAAACACATAACACATTAATAGAAGATGATGGTTCCTTATTAGTAAAGTAAGCGATTTGTAAATTTAAAAGCTTTTGAATTCTTTCATAGAACTTAAATGGGGATTCATTTACTTCTTGTTTTAGTTCGGACATTGCAAGATTTAGAGTAAAACAATCTCTTTTGTCTGAATAGGTGGTCAACAATGTCTTTCTAACGTCTACCCATGAATACGAGTTAGAACTTACAATAACTTCTAAAGCCTGTCCCTTAATTTTACTTAATATAGATGAAAAAAGATATTCATTTTGAAAATCTTCGGGATTTGATCCTACATAAAATTTAGTTACTATTTTGTCACACATTGACACAAATCTAGCGAGCATAGTTGGTTCTCCATTATACTCGGGAATCATTTCTAAATATTCTTTCTTTAAAGTTGGGGTCGTCATGTTTGTAAGTTATACTTAACTAAACTAAAATAATAATGCTTAGATATAATTAAAGTTTTTTAAATAAATAATTAATACAGTATAGTATAATATATTGAAATATGTATTTTTTTTGTTATTTAAAATCTTTCAATTATTGATAGATAATATTGTTGCATGAAAAATGCTTTGTTTCTTTTCTACTCACAAGATCCACAAATATATGCTCATATTAGGGTCCGGGTAGTTGATTTTTGGAGTTTTGAAGCGACGTTACTCCTCTTGTTCGTTGCGGTGTTGGTTGGCGAGATGCCCTCTTGTTGGTGAGTCCTGTTGTCTGGTATTCTTGCAAACGACAGTAATCGACGTAGTATCTTTGCAGATTCACTTCACAGTCACTTTCGAGTAATATCTTTCGATACACGCCCGATGCGTTGGTTTCGAATGTGTCTACGAAGGTGTTCGTTTCGTTAACGGTTGAAACCGAAAAATTAGCTTTTAATTTTCGAAACTTGTCCTACCGACTGCGCCAGTTACGTCTCGTGTTGAGACGTTTGGATTTTTAAAAAACAAATATTTTTCTTGTATCTATTTAATAAAGATCCAATTTATTTGTTACAAACAATCTATTATACTTGTAAACTATTTATAACAAATATACGTAAACACTAGTATACATGTAGATGTTCACGGAGAGAGTTTCTAACTACTACTAAAGAATAATGGCTTTCAGCCTCTACACCTAAAGAATGCTTACTCAACTGACTTACAGTGAATGTTATCATTATTCTACAAAAGGATGCTTACTCAGCTGACTTACAGTGAACGTTATCATTATTTTACATAAGCTATACATTATTTGTGGATATAACTTATATATATATATATATATATATATATATATATATATATATACATATATTCTCATCAAAGTAGTAAAAGATAAAAAATACTAAATATTAAAAAAAATAATTAAATTTATTTATCTTTTATAAAATGTTCTATAACAAATTGTTCTTAGGAAAACACATACAATACTAGAGCATACTGAGAAAGTTATTATTATTTAATTCTGATGTTGTTTTTTTAACTAAGTGAGTTCAACTAGAAGTTTAATAATTTAAAACCTTAAATAATTTGCTTCTACCTTTTAATGAAAGACGTAGTGAGGTTATTTATCACCGAAGTATAACAACATAACAAGTGAGCATAATATTAAATATATTTCCTGTTCGACAAATTTCCACTTCATTCAACTGGATATGTAAGTGTATCGACAGCTGCGTTTAAGAATATTTTGAAAGATAATAATTTATGGTTTCAGTTAAATGTGTCAGAATATTTTTAAAGAAACACATTTATAGGTTACTTTAACGTGTGAAAGAATATTTACAAAACAGTACTTAAATAAGTAACGACTACAGATTTTAATGTTTTTAATCCTTTTTCTACCAACAAGAATATTATCGTATATTTAAAAAATTTGCATATGTATATATACAAAAAATTGTGTCACAAAATATTTCAAAAGATATATATATATATATATATATATATATATATATATATATATATATATATAAGGATTTAATGTATGAAAAGTATGTTTCATTTCTATAACTTAGATTGCATTATTTTGAAATGAATAATATCATATTTACATATTTCACACCAAAATTAATATTGTTCATTTTACAACAAATATCACATATAAAACAATTTCACTTGTGTTGTATTATAGGGGCATAATTGCGGTATATCATATCATAGAAATAAAACATTATTTAGTAGGAATTTAATCATATTTTGGTTTATTATTTTATAATATGTGTTGTTGTAAACGTATTCAACTTATTCAGTGATATATGTTTTTTTTAATTGTTCTATTGTAGACTTTGTATTCTGTAACTCAAAAAGGTTATGTCTTAATTTTTTTTTTTATTATTTTTTTATTTAAAAAAATTTTTTTTTTACATTCTAAAGTACGTCAAATGTTTTACGTACTTTCAGTAATTTAGGAAATATTCTGAACATATTTAAATGTAGACATTTATTTTTCTATTTATTAATTTTATATTCCATATTGCAAAGCTTTTATACTTAGGAAGATAGGTTTAAATAATTGCTTTATTGTTTCTGTTACGTCCCTATAGACTTCAAGCTAATTTATTACTTGAGTTCTAAGATAGGGAGTTACATATTCATTCAAATGTCTTGTGAAATTTAATACTCTTTAGTGACGTTTAATCACAATTCAGTGTACCAACTCTCTCGCTTTTTATTAGACTACACCATGTCTGCTAATATTATTAAAGCATTACTTAAGTGAGTCGCAAAAGAACTACTAAAAAGTGAAAACATTGAATATTCAAAAATAATTGTTTAAAAATTCCATTGTAGAAAAAAGAGAGTAATAAGTCAAGATAGTTTTAATCCGACCGAAATTTTAGTAATTATATTTAAGTCTAAATTATGTTTTTAACTTTTACAAACAACTCATTTATGAGACGTTTCATAAAACTATCATAATAAACTTCCAGTGAAGAAGTTATTCATCGCTATAGTTATGAAATGTTCTCATGGCTATAACATAAGTGCTTTTCAATCTAACGAATGACTTTAATTATAACTTTCTAATACATTCTTTAACTTAATAGAAATATGATAATTTTATTAATTTAGGTAAGTAAATTAGTTTAAATTTAAGACGTCCTGCGTTTATGTTGTTCAAAATTATGAGCGAATTTTTCCTTTCATTTGTTTATAATTTGTATAGTTGAATTCAAGCTTTTTTATTTTGTTATATATTTTTATAAATGGTAATGTTTTTATAAATGATTTTTATAAATTATTTAATGTTTAAATGTGTTGCTTATGTTTATACTCTTTTCATTTACTTTATGTTAATTGTATTATTCTTACATACTTCTTATGATCGTATTGTATATAGGTTTGTCTTTTTCTCCTTGTTATTTAAATTTATGAATTGTGTATTTTGTACAAGTATTATCTCTGGACATGTGGTTAAGGGTAAGAGACGACCTGATGGTCCTAACTTCGCCCTACAAATATAGCCTTTTAATCTTAGTAGTAACTTGAAATTGAGCTGTAACTTACATATCACACTGAAATACACTTCTATTTACCATTTGGACAATTAACATATGAAACAGTCATTCTTTCCGTGTATAGACATTCCAATTACTGTTCCAGTTGTTTGTATTGCAAGAGGTTTCAACTTAGATAACCATTTACATAACCCCATCACTGATTACTAAGTTTTCCAATAACTAATTTCTCATTAGGAAGAGGAAGCTCCTTGAAGATAATGACAGTAATTAAAGAGGATCATCGTGTTTGGGCAGATAATTGGGTTAAGATCAAATTTACCAGTAGAGACACGACGGCTTCTACAAGGATTTTACAGTGATTGTGCCTTCTCAACACTACTAATAACGGAAACAAGCCAATTACTTGGGCGATATAAGAGATATAGTAAGGTTAATAAACTGGATTAAACGCCCATAAATATATACAATTTTGTGGGTGTAAATGATGAGTGTAAATCAATTATTACACAATCAAAGCACAAACTTGTGGTTACTAATCTTTCAGAAGCGTTTTTAACCAAACTTAAACTTTGTATTTGTGTTTATGGACTGTGGTCAAATAATTACAAATAATTTGAACTAATTATAAAAAAGGGTAAATAAAATGAAAAATACTTTCACAAACCTGAACATTAGTGCGACGAACATAATTAAAATTACATATATTGGCCATATTTTTGAACATGACATAAAATATATATATATATTATTTATTATATTTATACATTAAAATATATATATTTATAAATTATATATATAAAATTTATTATATATTATATATATATATATATATTATAAATTTAGTAAAGTAGAAAATGTTTACACAAACAAAAAAATTGAATGACACTCTTCAAAATGAAATAATGAAATCAAATTTACAGTAACAATAACAAAGAACACAGTAACCCATGAAAATAAATATTTAAACGTTTTTGTCTATCATATGGTTTAATCACTCGTAATTGGAATTTTTGGATAAGAATTTGATTGTAAGGTTAAAGTATCTTCTTCTTACACTAGTAACGGGATAAAGTTTACTTTACGAATTTAGTCATTTATGTATTTGGGCTTATATTCTTAGCCATATGGAACGTTTTAGTGTTCCCATATCACAAGTAAATATGTTATTAATTTTTATTTTTTATCATCATGCAAATACAATTTATTTACATAGCCAGAATTTTTTAAACAGAGTTTATGCTTATATTTAACACTTTAAAATTACAATGAAACAATAAAAATAATCTAAATACAATATACACTAGATAGGTGTAAATACTTTTTTTTTTTTTACAGGGTAAAACACGCTAGGAAATTTTATCCTTTTAATGTAGTTTGGATGAACAAAACTAAATTCAAGTTCAAATTTTACTATGAGTATATGTATTAGTGACAATGGGATGACTAATCACTCTAATCATGTGACAGTTGATGGTTTAACCCATCATTGCTTTACAACTGTAGTGTCATCTTAAGCCGTTAATGAAATTTATAGAAATATGAATCAGCTTTCTTGTCATATACAGTGTTATTTTTCCAATTTAACCGAAAAAATTTATTTTTTAATTATCGATCAATAACTTCAGAAATATTTTTCGTAAATACCAAACCATTGATATGTCAGTGTTTGAAGAACACGAAGAAGCAAGAAACTCTCATTCAAAATAAAAAAGTTAAATATGAATTGTTAATGTTATAGCTTAGAGCAGAGACAAACCTGTTTGTGTATTATATCCACGGAGATAAGTCGTATTTCTAGCGTACACTCTCGACTGAAGTGTGAAAAAGTTAAAACATGATATTGGAGCACACAACCTTATTATTGCTTCACATTTATCATATTTGAGTTTTCATAATATAATCTAACCTTTGGTTTCTGTGATAATGATTTTTTTAAATATGATATTCTAATACGTATTGTGATTTGTACTTATAACTTATAAAACACCAAATTGTTTCCGCTGTAAACTTCCTAAAATGGAAAAAAAATATATTTTTGTATTAAAATTTTATCAATCCCAAACAAAATTCTTTTATGATGACTGATTAAATATTATAGGCAGACAACAGGCAGATTTTCATGAATCTAAGGTAACATTAATAGCACTTTCGTAAGATGTATTAGATTTGTTGTTATTCATTTTATATTAAATGTTTTTTAAAGTTTTTATTATTGTACATAATATGCAAAATTTTATCTTAATAATAAATACATAAAGATAATGCTTTATATATTTTAGATTGTTTTTAAATCGTTATTATAGATACAAATATTTATAATAAGTACATTAAATCATATTATATTTACGTAATTGTATAGTGTAATAACTGATATTATTTTATTTCATCATGGAATAAATTGGCTCACTTTGTCTGAAGTAATAATAGGTGGTCTGGGTTTATATCTAGGTATAAATGATTACAAATACATAATTAAACCACGGCCAATTTTTTTATTTTATTAAATCAAGGATTAAATGTTATAAATATGTGTATTATAACTAATATTCTACTTACAAATCTTGCTATTCGATAAACGTATTTATAAATTTAATTTTTATGGTTTTTAAATTTAAAAAAAATGATTTTCTTGTTTATATAAGACAAAAAATAAATTATAGAATTTTGTATATTCAAAGTTATGTTACTTTTATTGTGTATACTAAACCCACTAATGTAGTTACCCTACTTGTATTTGTTGGGATGTGCATTCTAGACAGGATTGATGTTGAATATTGGTAAAACCAACTACAATTTCTTTTCTGGAAGACTACTAACCATTTCATTTTAATATCGTTGTCAAAATATTAGACGCTTTTTACGTTGGTACGAATTTTAAAGAATATCTCGCTCAAGAAGTCTTTTAATATTACCTTAATCAAGACAATTTATAATTGTCCCCGTCAAAGGACTATACGACTATACTGTTTACTAATATCGTACGTAGCAATATGCTTAAGATTGTTCATTATACAACAAAGATCATTGGTGATAATCATATTGACCCTATGGCCAAGTTTCGGTATAAAACATAATTTAAACAATGAACGCATTGTTTACTAGTGATGCGATGAACATCACAAGGAGGTTTTATATGAAACTGTAACATAACGTACGTCAGTCGATATTTATCGACAGATTACATTCATGTATACCAATGGAATATTTATTTATGTTTTATCTTTGTTCATTGCTATGCGTGTTAGATAAATATAATTTGTTAATGTTTACATTATAGATACAGTATAAAACAGCATCTTAACTAGTTTTACATTTCGATTTATCAACCTATACAAATAGAATTATGACTTGATAAATCGTATTACATATTTTCATTTAAGTTTAATAAGTAAATACAATTACACGGTAGGTCTACTTAGATTTATAATTTCGTATACAGTAAATGCATATTAAAAATGTTTATTAAAAAATATTCAGTGAACAAGAGAGTACAAATTTTGACAATTTCTGATGAAGTCAATAAAAACTTTACGAATGGGTGCCAACTTGTCATTATTCATACTCTGTCTAAAATTTATATGGTCAAATTGTATGTTTCTCATTTAAAATCCGAAATTATTCTCACTGAAATTTGCCCGCAGTATTGGCAGTCCGGTCCCATTTGGAGTGAAGAATTCTGATAAATTCATACGGTTCTCTACTTTCACTGATATTAAAAATAAAGCTCCAAACAAAGACAATATCTCGTGTTTGTTGGTAAATTTAAAGCCACTTTTACGACTATCTGGATGAGTGTTTTTTTTCTGTATAAAACTATTAGTATTTTATAGGATATTATCAACAATTATTTCTGAAGGCAATATTTGCGAAAAACAATGAATTTCAGTGGTACATAAACGAGCATCACTTTTTGGGCCTGGAATTGTTTTAACGATATTTTTAAATTTGTTTTTTCCGTCTACCCTGACTTGATCACTAGACCAAAGGGTTTCTCAGTCTTTTCCAATGTAAAAACGAAAACTCTATACTTCAATTTCCATATTCTCTTCTTCTTGGACATCAAAAAAACTTTCCTCCACATCAGATCTATTCATCTTCTCTTCAGATTCACTGACATTAGAGTCTCTTTCAATTTCGTCTGGTTCGTAATCGGTATCATCCTGATCGTGAAATAGGTCAATAACAGTGTCTTCCTCTTGTGGATTTTCCGCTTTTAATTCCTGAAATATTGGGCTAATGTTATCAGTTTATGCTGTATCGGGAGGGAGGGAGAGAGAGAGAGAGAGAGAGAGAGAGAGAGAGAGAGAGAGAGAGAGAGAGAGAGAGAGAGAGAGAGAGAGAGAGAGAGAGAGAGAGAGAGAGAGAGAGAGAGAGAGAGAGAGAGAGAGAGAGAGAGAGAGAGAGAGAGAGAGAGAGAGAGAGAGAGAGAGAGAGAGAGAGAGAGAGAGAGAGAGAGAGAGAGAGAGAGAGAGAGAGAGAGAGAGAGAGAGAGAGAGAGAGAGAGAGAGAGAGAGAGAGAGAGAGAGAGAGAGAGAGAGAGAGAGAGAGAGAGCGGACAGGCAATCAGAAAGGAAGAGAGAAAATAGGGAAAAAAGTTACTCTGAAAAAATAATCGGACCGTGAATAATACTAAATAAATACTCATAAACAAATAAAATAGTAGTAAACTATTATCACATTACAGTGTTCATGTAATGAATATAAATCAAATCAATACTTACATATTTTTTCTGACTGCCAAACTAAACTTATCGCAATAGATTTCATGGCGGCCAGTATAAAAAATATCGGCGATAATTAAAATAGTATGTTGTCTAATAATAAATATAATAATATATGTAAGGCATAAAAGACAAATATGTTTTTTATAAAATTTGCAAATTTACGTGTTTCAAAAGAGTAGATTCATTCGTTCTCAATAGATGTTAGCCTAGGCTGGATCTATAAATACCTATTATAGGAGGCAGATTTTATGAGAATTTTATAACTGCTCCTTTTAAAAGGAATCATATTTATAGTAAATTTTTTTGAATTTATACACAATAAATTAAAATTTATATGAATATATTTAAATTTGATTAAAAACTAATTTGTCGTCAGTTATTATAACTAAAATTTTGATATTCATATGTGCTTATCAATGAATTTTGAAACTAGTTTTAAAATTATGAAAGTATAAGAGGAAAGTGGTATGTTGATTAGTCTACATTAGTAAAAGGATAATTTCTTAAATCTTAAGTAACATATTTGTGTTTATTGTTGTTTCAAAAATTATAAGGGTATTTCCTAAAGCACAGCCAAAAAATAATTCATTTTAGAGATACCATTTTATTTTAAAGTATTTAAATCAAATAAAATTTAAGTACGTTAAAGGAGCTTTACAGAACTTAATATGTATTACATGCCGAACACATATTTTAAGCCCTAGACTAACTTTAAATTCAAAACTTATTGTGTGTTTAATCGGAATTTATGATTCAACATAAAGTTCAGTTACAACGTTTTCCACTTTAAAAATATGTACAGTTGTAAGATGACCAACACTATTTCTGAAAACAAATAAAACAATATTTATAAATTACTAAACTTAACTTATAATGATTATTTAAATACAAAAATAATTTGATATAAAAAAAACATTTTGTAATTCGTAAATAAGTAATTTTATGACGACTAACTTTGCAAGAAAATATAAAACTATATGCATGGCTACAACCTATAATTATTAATAATGTGTCTTTCACACACCGTTTCCATTTTTCTAAATTCTTGTTTTTACTGTATACCAAATGAATATTTATATTTCCTATTAACAACATTGAATCTTTTTATGAGTATTTAACTTGGTCTAATAAAATTGTGAACATATTTGTAAATTAAAATTTGATTACATAACTATTTATAAAGTTAAAGGAGCTTTAAGATGGTTATATAGCAAAGTTAGGCCTACTATAAATACAAACACACATAATAAATTAAATTTTATTTCAATATTGTAAATACATGTCTTAAAATTGTTATTAATCAAGTAATATTACGTGAAAAAGAAAACTTATTTTAATCGAACAGAAATTATGTTTCATGCAGTTTTATTAGTTATGGAAAAAAAAAGAAAAAAAGTGGTGTTTTAACAACAAAACGGATATATGCCTGACTATTTATTATCCTGGAAAACACAAGGAGTTTATCCTTGAAGTTCTTAGTTTCCGTCCCACACAATTTACAAATGTCAACCTGTAATCCTTTCTATGATATACAACATATCCTTCTACACATCAGGGAGATTATTGATATACTGTTTCTAGAACATACCACTTCCCTTACAAGCTTATATTTATCCCTTATTTAAAATTATTGACACAGTGGTCTTATAAAGCCCTTTTAAATATTTACCTATTGGCTGTGTACAGTTAAAATTTTCTTAAACAAAAATACCAAATAATATCGATTTTAAAAATTGTATTCTTCAAATTATAGTTTGAACATAAAATTTCGAAGACGATGTGTATTTCATCAATTATAACGTTAAAAATATCTATTTTATGGCCGTGCAATATTATTTATTTCTACAGTTGCACACAAAGAGAACTTATGAAATGCAACAAGTTAAATAATATTCTGAATAATATCGACAATGCAAATCTTAAATCTCAGAATGTCCATTAAAAAATTGAATGAAAAGGGAATATTTTTGACACTTCTACCTTTTTACTTTTTTTTTTATTGCGTCTCATTTTGCAGTTAAGATGTATTACATCATCCAACATAACCTAAAATTGTGGGTGCACATTGCTTGTTTAATTTTTTAGTACCTATATGTTAAATTAGATATGTTATTTTGAAATGACTGTGATGCAGAAACCGAGGAGAGTGTAACTATTATTAATAAGCAGAAATGAAAGATTCACAGACGACAAAATGATGCCATGAATAAGATTAGTTTATAATTTACACGAGGAAGTCTCTTAGTGTTGTTACAAGAGATTGGAATATTTTTCAAAGATGAAGGTCAAAGAAAGACGATTAAGTATTTCAAAATTTTATGAAATTCAAAGTGTTGATGACCATAACTCCTTCCTGGCAGTCCAGTGTTGTTTCACTATTCAGACATAGGTCACGTAAGTCTGACGTGAAAGAAAAACAAGTTCATGATTTTTTATTTGCATAAAACTTACGTTTTATTAGATGTTTTATTGAGGTTTTATAGAGTGCTATAAAGTTATATATAAGTTCAGTTTGCTAGAAGGCCTTTTTAAGCATTTTTGGAATTTGGACGACAAAAGTAGGATATATTCAAAATTCTTTTAAAATGACAGGCGATTCTCCTAAAGACAATAGAGGTAAACATAACAGACACAAGAAATAATGAATAATGCAATAAAAAAAATCAAAATCACATTTCATCATTCAAAGCGTGTGAAAAACCTGATCCAGTATATTTGAATGACATTCTCATTATAAAGAAAATGTGTGACTTACTTTAACAGCCAATAATCAGAGAAAGTTTCGTATGAAACATATCGAAATATTTTAATGCAATTCTAATAAAGCATTCCGATATCCGAGATTAGATACTTGCACTGTATGTGACAATCATTTGGCTCAGGTACAATGTCTTGATTTGCTTATTGAATATTCTAAATCGGTTCCAAACAACATTACTAAAGAGGATATTTTATTTATATACTTCAATAACAAAATGTTTATTTACATATAATATTTAAAATTCAATGATAAATAAATAATTTTATTTTTTAATATTATTTTTCATAATGTAAAAATTTGGGCATTGCCCATTTTTCACGTTTATAAATTGACACGAGTTTAAATTTCTCCTTGTTTTTGTAGCGTTCCTCAATATGACCATGTGAACTTCATTTTACAAATTTCTAGAATAGATAACTCACAGTGTATGTTAAGCTTTAATGAATAATAGAAAATAAGTCACATTTCGAATAAGAGTGACTTCATCACGTAATAACATAAGTATTCAATATTAATTTTAGTATTGATGATAGATATAATTTATTTATGTGCTGTGGTTTCTATCGATTTTAGAGTTGATATTGACCTAAAGGTTTTTGATCATTCCAACATATTACAACATTTAACAATTGTGCATATGTTATACAATTTTAGTAATTTATGATCATTAGAATTAATATAATAGGGCCTACACAATTATGTTGAAATTAGAGAACATATATTAACTAATATCTCTATAAGTATTAACACTATGAAGTATTAGCTGATACCATTGTAATAAACACTAAAATAAATAGAACAAATACCAACAACAAAAATTATATTTTTACAAACGATGTCCTAAATGAGATGTGCAAAAAATCTTTTTCTCTCAACAATTGGCACTGATTTATTTACTGCTTATTTTTAATCCCGAAACCAATGAATGGAAAAAATACAAAATCTAAGGTGTTTTGACCAATATGTCTAACGTTCTTTATGTTAAAAACAATTGTAAGCGTTGTTCGGTTACACGCACAAAATGCATTACTGTTGAAATATCCCATTCATAAGAATCAACATACATATCGGTGAAAAAATTGGTGTGAAGCAGCACTTTACCAGCTAGAGAATTAAAAACTCGACACCTTCGTGATAATTTGCTCTTGAGGAAATTTAGATATCCAAGGCGCATTTTATAATATTATTTAGAGCTCTTTTGTGACTGCGACGGAAAATACAAGTCTTTGTAAATATTTGGACTATCTGCTAAGATAGAGAATCATCAATGTAGCTGAGTTTGCGGGTAAATTGTAAATATCTGCTATTAATATCACTACATTAAGAGGTATTTCACTCCAATAGTCTGGAATTTAGTATTGGATTACTTAATAACTCACAAGGTTACACAGATGACATTGTAGTGTCGATTCAAGCAAACCTCCTTAATACACTACACTATAAGAGATCATTAATAACACGTAGATTAGAATATTCAAAAAGCCACCAGATCTCTAATGATCTTTAAACGCATTTTGAAAATGAAATTCTGACTCCGTCTACCATGGGGGAGTGGGTATATGAGGCGGTGGTTAAACCACAGATCCAATATGTCACCTTCGTAATGAGTACTTACGTCCTACACATCAACAAGATAATTTGTTAGTCAAGTTTTCAGTGACAAGCGTGCATCTAAATCTCAGGAGCTACAGTTGTCGTGGAAATTTTAGCTCATCGTAATCAGAACAGGTGGCCAAGTCGCAATTAAGGCATTAAGAATGCACTAATTAAATTCACGGAAAGTGTGGGAACATCAACAGACTTTAACTAACTAAGCTCTCAATGTTACACAACTTGAAACTAAGCTGAAATCCTGGTCATAGAGGAAATAAGGGGTATGAAAAGGCTAATGAAATAGCCAAGGAGTTAGCTCAAATTCCATATATTGGCCCTGAACATCACAGTGACTGCAGCATAAGAAAAACACCAAAAACCGCACTAAAAAGGTAGATTATCAATGAGACACTAAAACGTTTAGGAAGTAACCCCAATGGGTTTTTATATCAAACCAACCATACACTTTCATGACACGTATCCACACTCAGTAGATGCAACCAAAGAAAGGTCGTAAGCTTCGTAACTGGACATGTAGCATTCAAGATACATTTCAACAAACACGTATACAACTAAAAAAGCTTAAAATGTAAACTGTGCATCCAGAACGTAACATCTTCTAAATACATCTTTTTGAGATCTTCTAAATATGAACTTCTGGAGACTAAATGATTCATAACTGTGTGGCCAACAGGGGCTCCTACAAAAGTCGATAACCGATCGAAGTAAATTGTAAGACTTATGAAATAAATGGGCACAAACTGGGAAGACTGGCGTAAAAGGAAATTCACAAAAAGTCTCAATTCTTTTCAACCGTACAGCATAATTTAAAAAAAAAAGTTAAAATTAGAGTATAATTAATTATTCAAAAGTTAAAAAGATAAGAAATGTGTTTATATTACATTATAATAAGCATTAAAGCGAATATATTAATACATCAACTATTTAAATTATATATTTTTTAAAGATACTTTAGGTAAAATGTATATGAGTTATTTTTCTCTAAATAAATTTGCAACGAAAATATTCAAAATAGAAAGTTCCTTCTTCGCGAATTCCTTGAAGGAAATTTTATAGAAAATAAACAATAACTATGTTGTTGTAAATAGACACGATAAAATATAAATTGTCCTTAAAAATTGTAATTAAATCCTCTTGTTGTTCACACACTAAAATTAGATTATTTCATATACGAAATAAGTTGGAAATATCAGCAATCAACAGTTTAAACTGTCAATTTACATATTAAAGGAATTGCATATCAAGCAAAAACATTCACTACATTGCGTTGTTAATATTATTGTCATTTACATAATATCATATTCATAATAATCATATTACAATAATTCAAGTTAAAATCCACTGAAATAAAGTACAATATGTACATTACCACGTGGGTTACTGCATTAAACACCACTATTGTCCAGTATGTCACCGCTGTCTCACATTAAATGTAATAATGTTCTCTTCTAATTATTATTTAGATCCCGAAATTCTAAAATTACTAAACTCAATTTTAAAATCAAACCTAATATTAAATGCAAAGATTTAGAACATTTGCAACATTATTACGTGATTTAATCAATTGGTTGGTAGGTGGTTGTAACAGATTTATATTTATGGAACGGCCAACCTTATCTTAAGTTGTTATGGATTATGATTTAAGTTTTTGTTATGACTGCCATGATAATAAAATATAATAACATAATAAAATAGTACGCAATTTATATATTTCTTTCTTCTAATGTTTTTTTGTTATTTTAGTTTCTTATACAAAGAATAAGAGTTTATCATTTTATCTCTTACATCAAATATTATAGATAGTATTTCGTGTAACTGAGTTTTCTTTGAAATGTCTGCACGTGTCCTAAATGTCGTCCACATGGCTCCCAAATGACAACTTTCATATTTTTCTTTGCCAATAATCCGAGTATTACAAAATATAGTTATTTGTTTCGTGATACAATTGATATAGCCTCTCCTGTTGCAATAATTTATAGTTAGAAATACAGTAAGTTACAATATGTAGATTTTTTTCTACGTGTATTGTTATCATCACCCGAGATATAATCGCCAAATGTTTCAGATTAAAAATGGTGAAGTTAAATTAAAGATCTAAATATAATATGATACTAGACTAATGGCAATATTATTAACCTGAAAATTATATTATATTTATAATAAATTGAAGGTTTTAAATATTTGCTATCTCATTACGAGATATAATGAATGGATAGGTAAGAATTTGTAAAATACACAATTTTTAAAAACCTCCAATCTTATCCTAAACTCTTTTCGCCCAAGATTTAAAAATAAGTTATGATTTGCATAATGTATATTTTTCTTTATTCCATATCTATCCTGAAATTCTCGTAATTAAAAACAAAATGTACAATCATGATTTATTTTCTATTTTCGTTGTATTACACCTTTTCACGTTACATAGTTTTCTTTGAAATGTTTGCCTCTTGAACGTCTTTCTAAACTCCGTTTACATGGCTCCAAAATTTGTACTTGTTACACAACTTCTATATTGTGTATTGTCATAACAATTCTATTATTGCAAGAAACAGTTATTTTTGTTTCACAATTATACGTCTATATACTCTCAACATTTCTATGTTAATCAATTATTATTTATTTCTGATAGTTTTTTTTAACTGTATGTACAAAGATGTATTCCAAATACTTTTGGAAAGGTATACTCTGTATGAGCTATCTAAAACCTACGTCTATTCTTCGGAAACCAATAGAATCAAATTATAAATAAGATATTGTTATTTTATTATATAATATAAAAATTTAGTATACTTAGTCAAAATAAATCAAATTTGTTTTAAAATAATTAATTATTTCTATCTCTTTCAAGAGTTAAATTTTTAATCCATTCTGGAGAAAACTATCATTTTCGCTACGTGAAATGTTTACTATCAATAATTCGGAGTATTAAGAACGACTTACAGAGCCATGTACTTATATTTTAATCTGTTTTATCCTAATATTTTGTACTGGTAGGAGAATAAAAATTTCATTTACGAAATATAGATCTTCTGAGAAGTATGGTTTATTTTAGTGTACTTGCTTGATTGTCAAATTTAATCATTTGATTGTTTTTCTTTTCTTCCCAAACCGGATGTCTGTAAATAAAATCTACCATCACATTTGAAGCAGTTGAAACTTTTAATGGTTTTAGCTGTACATTGAAACCATATCAGGTAACATCATTCTTTTCTTAATGTTCGATAATCGCAAGAGCAAATCTTTAAATAAACGCTGGCGTCAACTTGCTGATGAAATATTTCCTTGGTTGGTACTGTAAGTACCCCTAAATATTTCAGGAAGTTTTACTGATGCCACACATTTACCAACTTAATTTGTCGTGATAAAATTCATCAATATTTCATTTTATGCGGGGCACCACCACCAGAATACGTAGAGTATCATGATCTTTAAGTAGGCATTGACAACCAAACCAAAGATCACATCTGTTAATATGCATTATTGACATTCATACACTAAGAACACACCACAATCCTCTGTAGAGAGCTAACCATTCTCTCTCCTCTAGTTTTTATACACAACCTTCTATCGACCTGGAGACAGCTTTGAATATTTTAAATTCTACTGTTTGCAGTAAAACAATCATTTCATTAACAGAAACATTTTAAATTATTTAATACCTCCTAAACTATTTTTCCTCAGAAGAAAATAGTCTTTTAATGCAATGTTCTTCCAGGCGAGAATACCACTGTAATAATATGTATAATACTCATTTAAAATATAACATATCCAAAGTAAACTATTCTCCTCATGAAGTGTAATTTAAATTGTCTTCACGTTGACATTGTAGTTTAAAGAGGAGTTAGCCAGCATGCTATTCATTCTTTTGTTGGAATTTTCGGTTCCCCTTCTTGGATCATCATTTTACATTTGAAAATGTTTTTTATTCTATCATGAAAAAATGAATGGTTTATTTTGTAAAATAGTGTTTACTTTCAGTTAGTGGTTAGTGTAATAAATAAAGTCTATATTTTATCTATAACATAACTTTACTATTAATGTGTTCAAACTAATACGGTTCTATAAAAGCGGAAATAAATGTAGTCTACATTATAACATGTCATAAAAGTAAGTGAATATTTTGCACTGCAAACTGATCATGAATGGGGATATGGAAAGGGACTATTTAAAAGCTCAAGTAAATAGATTGGTCTATATAATATTGTATTTTCATTGTTCAATGCCTGCTACTTAAATCGTGAGAAAGCATTCTAATTTTAAGTCGTTCATTGTTCTGAAGTTGTGTAATAGAAAGTGCCATCTGTTCTACGTCATTTATTGTTTTTGGCTCTTTCTTTCTTTATTATACTAAAACTTTCCATATAAATATTTAGTTATATATATATATATATATATATATATATATTCATTGTGTATCTAAATAAGTAAAAAGTAAACAAAAGAGGATTTAAAGATAATAAAACACAAATTTTTATTTTGTACTATCCACTTTTTATTAGTCTAGCCGACCAATGGTTTCGCCTGCTAAGCCATTGACGAGGCTGTATTACAGACTGAAAAAAAAGAAAACCTTAAACCTAGAGGGTGGGAGTTAGGATACAAAGAATGGAAGGTTGGGGGAAATGACCATAGGAACAATACATATTGGGAAAACAAGTTGATTGTTCTAAGTACAAATAACTTTTAACGGTTTTACTAATGGAGAGTTACACAAATCTAACTGGTCATTTAAAACTAAATTAGGGTTACAGTATCTTATTCTTTTAATTTCTAAGCTCTCCAAAGCATTCAATTTCCTACCTTTATTATCATAAAGAGGATTTATATTGTTTTCGCTAATACTTAATGTATTTTAAACTGATTAATATTAAGATAGTAGACATCACTTTATGTAAACTAAATAAAGTAAAAATATATATTACCTACAAACAACCTATATATATATATATATATATATATATATATATATATATATATATATATATATATATATATATATATATATATATATATATACCTAGGTTTAAAACAAATATCAATTTTTCTTTATGATGACTATGAAATATACGCCATTGTTTGAAAACTATAAAAAAAAAAAATAATAAAAAATAAAAATAAATAATATTTATTTGTAACTCTTTTTAATAATAATGTTTCATGGAGCGTTAAAGCCAATCGAAATATTATGTACGATGACACCTCTGTGATATATTACCTTTAGCGCTGCTCTTGACATGATATATTAGAAAGGAACATATTTGAGATAAGTCTGACGTGTGAATATAGGTCTAACCTGGAATATAATATTTAATGGATATCTATCTAACAATGTTTTATTCAAAAAGCGGAAAATATCTATTATACTTCACTTGAAACAGTATAGGGTTATTAGGTATGTATTACGAATCCAGTATGTTCATACCAATATAAAGAATGTAATTTTGATGTGAAAAGACAGACGGAATCTGTTTTCCGCTACATCTCGAATCTTTTGTTTGATTCGATCATATGGTTATAAAAACACAAATTATTAATTAAGTTGTTGGTTTGTAGCGTTCTTAATAATATAGCGCCTTCTAATAAAAAATGCGGACTTCTCGGCTTCCGAGCGTTGCAAATCACTTAAATAATTTATTATATACTTAAATAATTCAAATTTAAAATGATAGTGAAATGAAAAGTCTACTTAGATGTAAACAGGTGAAGGACAATGTAAAAATTATATTTTTGTAACAAAAACATAGAAGCCTGTTTTACAAAGCTAAACAAAATTTTTTGTTGATTAAAATATTAAATACATTTTGAAGAAATTCGAAAAAAAGGTTACTAAGAAATATATTATAATTATGGTTCGGTTAATTATTTAAAAAAATTTTAAATCAAGTCTATTTAAATGTTTTATGATGTTTTAAATGTTCTTTCATATTTTATGTCTAATTTTTTGTATCTTAATTTGTTTTACAGCTCTCGTGATTGGTAACTTTTTTTGAGTGTTTTTGTGTGAGGCGACGCAAAGACAAATTATCTATCATCGAGTCGTTGCTTCTACTGTTGTTCGCTTCAAGATCTGGTTGCATTACTAATTGTCAAATGTCGCATAATTCACAAACTGCTCGTACGATATTTATGAAACTTTTTTTTTGCCTTTTTCGTGCTGTTATGTTTTAGTAATCTATTTTCTTTAAGAAAAAAGTCATTTGTAAAAATAAATGTGTAAATTACCCTACATAATAAATTGACATAGTAACGGAAATTCAATTTTGTATTATTATATAGAAGATGGTGTTACCCCTTCTAGACGCTTCAGCATGAATGACTTTTTGTTTATATCTTAAATTCCTTATTAGCTTAGGCCTATGTCAATTCCCAAGGTTTGGGACAGGGTTTCCCTAACTAGGTTGCTTGTCCCTTCAAATGAAGGATGTGGCCGAAGATCAGTAGTATTTTACGTCCTAATGGTTCACATTTTCGATGTATATGTTCTGCAGTTTCTAGGTACTATTACATAGTCTGAATTTCATTTTTCCTTGGAATATTACCATAGTCTTGAGATGTTTCTTGAACGCGGCAAGGCCTGATATGTAGCTTGAGATTTTCCTTATATATTGTTTACGTTGTAAAGCGTAAAAATAAAGAGTTTCAGATCTGGTTGGACCAATGATCCGAATAATTTTAAAGTGGAGTATTTAGTACATCGTTCCTCAATTTCAATCTTTAACCATTGATTAGAGTATGTTTTGCTACGGTTTTATTTATTCCGCATACATGTTCTAATCCTATGAAGGATTTTTTGCCAGTTTGTCAGCCTATTCCTTACCTTTGTATCATCTGTGACCTGGTACTCAGATAAAATTAACCTGTTTTTAGGTTGAAAGCTTAGATAAGATTCGGTGATAATCCCACACTAGTTATGAATATTGTTCTCGTATGCTTACATACTTTTTGGCAGCCTAAGTGTCCGAGATGGGTATGATATTCTCATTGGTTTATCCTTTAACTAGGCACGGTTTTGAGTATTCCAGAACTGCCATAACTTTTGCTGGGAATATAATTGCTTATTTACCCAATGGTATACAAATATTTTCCTTGGTTGTTTTACCATTATTGCTCGCACCTGAACCGAAAATAGTGCGAGATACAACAGTATAGTATTCTATACAATTCTGTTTTGGAGACCAGTCTCTATCAATATCCTTTCTCGCTTAGATGATAACTTCAAATGGAATGGTCCATGAGGTTTTTTGACTGATATAATCATATTAAATGTTGAGCTTGACTTATGAGAAAAATTATACAGTACACACAGAACACAACTTGAATTAGAGTTTGATTGGTGTAGCTCGTGTATCACTGAAGAGGACGACCTTGTCGTTGAAACGCGTCTGGTACTTAGGCGTATTTTTTGTGAGATTGGGGTTCTGTGTTTGTTATACTGATGTAATCATTTCTCGTAGTAAGTACATAATAATACGATTTAAGTTTACGAATGGTGCCGTGCCTTTTAGCTTAATAAATTTACTATTTTGTTATTACTTTATATATTTATATAAGATAAATTTATTAAGATTTCAAGCGTTTTACTACAAAACATCAATGATACGTAAATTTTCAAAACAAATTTAAATTTCCCGCTATTTTACAGATGATGCATTAAATAACAAGTGTGTGTTTATATATATATATATATATATATATATATATATATATATATATATATATATATATATATATATATACGCCACTCCTTTTATCATAAATTTTAATGGGTAGAACGACGATTATTTACGAAAATATAAAGCGATCTGCTTCTAATTTTTATTTATATAATTCACAGTTACAATAAATGCTATTGTAATAAAGGATATTTGAAACCATCTATAATTACAACCATCACAATTAAATAGGAATTAAATTTCAAATTCTTTTTAAGTAGTCTCGAAAATTAGAAACCTCGGGAAAAGGAAAATTACAATAATATTACACGGTCATTGACGTAATTATTTTCCACTAGAATTTCAATGGTTTAAATTTTACACTGAATAAAATATATATTTAAAAATCGATACATTCACCGACTTTTATGGTCATTTTATTGTCTCTTGTATTTTTATATTAACAATGCATCTTAACTTTGGGTTTTAACAGATTTTGTAAATGTGTGCAAGAGATTCCTTTTTATTTTGCTAATAAGTGTATTAAAAATTAAATGTATTATGTTATTATTTTTTTTGTAATATAAAGTTTATATAAAACTGCGAAGAAAATTATAATCCCCAGTTTTAGATAGAGATTCTCATGCTAACAAACTTTCTTCCATATAAGACGACTTAATATTTCAATTTAGTTATTGTAGTCACTCTGTACAAAGTATTATGGAACTTTACTATGCA
Organism: Aphrophora alni; assembly: GCA_963513935.1. Taxonomy (NCBI): domain Eukaryota; kingdom Metazoa; phylum Arthropoda; class Insecta; order Hemiptera; family Aphrophoridae; genus Aphrophora; species Aphrophora alni. The sequence goes on from OY740770.1 coordinate 90,989,857, forward strand.
ACAAATTATTAAATAACAATACACTTTAATTAAACATTGTTCAGAATATACGCTTTGTAAGAAGTTTCGGCCACAGTAATAAATTGCAAGTAAAACTCGTAGTTCTTATGACACTTTTAAAGGTATAAGTAAGTTCTGTTGTTAAACACAACTTTTTATTACTAGAAGTAAATATAGACCATGTCAAACTATACTTATTATACCGTGATATTTCACACTTCTAGTAATAACATGTAGATAGTGCACACTCATTACAAATTTCTGTTAAAATATATAATTCTTATTACAATGTTAAATTAATATTAGTGAAAATATGGATAACCAGTAATACTTTTTATTGTGAAATATAATTATGTTTTACGCTAAAATCGTTCTGAACTTAAACTTGATGACTCCCCTTACAACTTCAGTGTCTCAATAATATCTCGAAGGTAACATAATAATGTAGTCAACTCCAAACTATTGTTGATTCTTCGTTATATCGAATAACTTACTACAGTCATGCTGTGTATTTTAGTCTAAATAATTGCAACGATAGAGTTATTCCTTATCCCTCACTTGCTCTATCTTGGTGTAAAATAGAAGAAAGGTTCTGAATTATATAACTGCAACCTATGTAAAAAAGATATAAACTTATTTATGTATCTCTCACCCCATTAATTACTATTTGATTAAGGAGTAGTCAACACGTTTACCTTTCCTCCCCTAATATTTGAATCTGATAACTTAAATAAATATTACTGTTCCGAAAAAGTATAAATAATTTAAATGTACACTTTACGAGTTTACTACATTTCATTAAGTAGTTACGGTAATTTCGTTTGTAACCTTTCCTAACAACGTAGATCTTATTTGTTAAAATAGCTGTTAAATTCTACAAAATATCTTATAATCACGAGAGGAATTTAATATATATATATATATATATATATATATATATATATATATATATATATAAAATTCCTCTCATTATATATATATATATATATATATATATATATATATATATATATATATATATATATATATATATATATATATATATATATATAATGTACGTATTATTGGAGAACTCAAAACGTGCTTTCCACCCGAATAATCCGACGTCAATAACGTAAACATTTAAAAAGGGAGTTAAAACTATTTTGTATTCAACAGATTCGGTACATTATTTTTAAAATTTCTTTATTTATATACACTAAAAAAAAAAAAATCATGTTACTGTTATTTGTATAGTTTTTTTTTTTTTTTTTTTTTTAATAGTTACAGGTCATTTTTTATATTACGTATTGTGTTGAATTTTGTATAGTTTAATGTTTTATTAAACCTGAAAGTAGATTTTGTTCCCCCTAAATATCTGGCAATCGATAGTCCGAAATATTAGATCTGGCTGTCGTTATAGTTAGTGTAACACTAACACAAACTAAACAGCTGTAATAAGCGGCAAACCCGTGCAAACTTTTCAAGGTAAATAGGTTTTAACATTTTAGTTTTTGAGAAATAGTTTTCTTATATTGTTAGCATCTCTAGGCTCCTCCTCGGCCGTTAAACTTGACCTTATATCGAAAAGCTTCTCATTTCGTCCTAGTGACAAAATGTACAATTTTAAACTGAAATAAAAATTGAAAAGAAAAATATCTCTGCTTTAAGAAAGGCTCACATGTTTTTACTTAATTAATAGCAAGACGTGACTATAACGTCTCGCACAAATATGTTGAAAGAGGGGGATAAAGTTTTTGTAATCCAGATAAAACTGTTAGGTAATTATCAGATGCTATGAAACCTTTTCGTTAATTTACTTAGTGTTTTGAGGATTTCAAGTATTAATACTGTGGAGTTGTGGGATTTCAGGTGTTACCGTATTGTGGAGTAGTGGTACTTTTTACTACGTTCATATAATATAGTATAAGTTATTCTAAAAGCTAAGTAAATACTGTTGGCTTCCCTACGTAAGTTACTAGTTTAAGCTTTAGTGTCGAACAAACTCATACTATATTTAATGCAACAGCAGATATGTCTTGTTGAAACTTATTATTAATGGAATAAATAAAACAATAAAAATAATTAGAGTAATAATATTGAAAGATTATTTTGTTGCTTTATTTTATCCTTTAAACTCATAGTATACTAGATTATCTAAGTCCATTTCATGTTTCTCATTTTCGACATTTACTTTGATAATGAGTGTTAATCCATATTATTTAACATTGTGTTATTTAACATTAAGAAATCGTGGTAAATGTCGGAATAAACTAATATAAATCCATCATTACCCATCAATTTCAAAACCCGTGTATATTAATATATTTTTTAAAATAGTATTTCTAATATAATTTTTTGTTCTCACTATAGTTACTCAGATATTGTTTTAAATTATAAGAAACAAAATTAACAGTCCAAATCTATTCAGTTATCTGTGATGTTAATTCGATTTCCTGGTTTAAATATGCCATATTTCAAACCTTTATGCCATACTTCAAATATTGGTTAAACTAAAATATTTATAATAAATTCATAATGTTAGGTTTCAACTTGGCCTAATAATATAAAATATGATACAGCCTGTTAACTTATTTCATTTGATTGTTTTAATAAACATCAGATTGTAATATCTAAATCTACATTTTTCTGAAAGAAATGTAACATTTATTTTTTACAAATACGTGGAAAATACGACGACAATCGTTGAAAGGATATTCCACATAACATATTACATCTTGTCTCTCTAATCCCTGGTATTTACCCTAAACTCGCGTTTGAGAAGAATTATGTTCCGCTACCTTGCTGAAGACATGTACATTCATCATGTGTTCAAACAATATATTCTCATTTTTTTAAAGTATTTATGTAAATGTTGGGAGTAATATAAAGGGAGTATTATGTCCATATATATGTGTAACTTTAAATATATACCAATACTCTGTGTTCTGTACACATATAAATATTATTCTTTACAATTATTTTCAGATACTTTTGTCTGTACCCGTACAAGTTTAGCTTCTATAATGAACAAAAGCAACAGCAAACGAAAATTTAGTTTTACAAATATACTCTAACACTATACCCTGTACAATAATATAAATACAATTTTTAAAACTTGTTTTACGACAATTTTGCTTATACCCACATAAGTGCAGCTAAAAGACGTTATACAAATTTGCCATCTGCCAACAGACTGTATTTATAGATCTACGCTAAATTGAGGTACAAATATTGAAGCCACTAATGCCTAATCACAAGAAATTGGTTATCAAGATAGATACATTTGCTTCAGATGAATTTTACCTCTGTTAAAGACAAAGAAAGTTATAATAATAATACTAGTATATTTTAATAATTTTGCATGTTTACAAGTTTCCCATCCCAAACACTACCTAATTATTTATAGCGTTTTCTATAAAAATACAAAATATTCGTGTGTATATCTGTTACGATTAGGATGATAAAATTGTGTAAACTCATAAAAGTAATTTATTTTACTCTAGCAGTAATATCATGAGCAGATGAATGTTTTGACGTAATAACCAAACATGTTACATTATTGTGTTTATAGTTGTTCATAAATATTCTGTTACATAACAAGAAGTTTCACATTTAAATTACTTCATTTCTCTACTATTGTCATTGTTGATCAGAAAATCTCTCTCAGTGACGTCAATACAACGGCACAATTAAGTATTTTGTAAATATGTTTACTACAGAACATGTAGGTGAAAATTTCCTGCATGTAGTTTGTATAAATTTTAAATTTTATCTTTAAAACCTCTTCCGTAAAATTTAAAAAAATAATTTTCTTCATGATAGTTCGTCAAATACGTTTTCATAGGTCTTGTCATCTAGGTAGAATTATACCTATGTACATATGCTATATCTATTTTATCTATTAGAAATATGCGTTTTGTGCAATATAGTTTTTTTGCCAATATAAAGAGTTTATGCAATTGTTTTGTTCACTTATTTCAAGTCCCTCTAGATTTACTTTCAGCTAAAGGATTTATTTAGCTTTAAGACAGATAGGTTGCATTTCTAATACAAGTCTACTTATTGTGACATTCATTAATAGAAATACATAGAATTATCTCTCTCGTTTTACCTGCTGGCATATGTGTTAATATTATCAAAATTTTTGCTTAATGTCCTTCTCATAATAAAGTTATAAATAAATAACACCTAACATAGGTAGACAGAAAATAAAAGTAATTAATTCCAAATAATACATTACCACTAAATTTATTTTACACATTTCAGTTTATGATCACTATTTAGTATTTTAATAAATTTCAGTAGGTTTTTCTACTCTTTGCATTTTTAGTAGATATTATATTGAATATATATTTGGGTTCAATGTTGACCCAAATGGCTTATGCAAAGTGACTTCACTAAAGTTAAATTTGAGTTTTCCAGGATTTTGCGTTACTGATGGTATTCCAGAAAAAAAAGTAGGTTACTTGTCTAAGTCCAAGTTGAAATATATGTAATATTTTAATGTAGTTCATAAATCTAACAAAACAAAAGTCCAGTGTAATAGTTCATCAACGGTGAAGGTACACAAAGTTATTGTCTGTCAAATTAAGTTAAATTCAATTGAAATAGTTGTTTGACTTAAACTTTGTTATTTTACGTTAACTTAGAAGTCAAACTAATATTCCCCTTACATTAATCAATAAGGCATTTAACGCATATAAAAGTTTATCTAATCGGTGTTACGTAATTAATTTAGAGGTATTATATTACTAATGGTTTTTAACAAATACTTGCCTAGAATTAGGGTCTTACCCATCACACTTACCTTCCATTACCAACACCTACAATTAGACATGGTTAGTAGTATACTTCCATGAATAAACTCACTGTAATGAATCGGACTAACTGGAGTTGTTTTAACGAAATTTGAGTAGATAAAACCTAATTTGATAATACACTCTCTCCTCTACTATAAGAAATTTACAGAAATACAACATATTAAAAGAAGAAAAAAAGTACCAAAATATGGTCAAGGACTAGTAGAATGAACTATTTCCAAAATATACTGATAGCTTTAGTATGGAATCGGTATGCTTTAAAATAATCAGGTTACTAATTATTCAATTTCAGTTCAGAAAAATAAAAACTTTACATAGCTATACAAACCTCTATTTAGGTTCGTATATATGAATATACATGTTTATCTTAATGTATTTGCTTGAAATTATTATTTATTATCACGATTTTATATATTTAAAAATATATACTTGTTATTATTATAACAATGTAGTTGTTATCTATATTTTTTTATGTAAATTAATTTACTTATAGCCACACGTTGTGCGACCAAATATAACATTAAGTTGTTATATATTATATTTTTTTACTTTAATTTAATCTATTTAATTTGTTTTGAATTAATTTACATTTGAATTATGAAACATTTATGAATTTACTTTTAAACTTAATCTTTATTAGCCACACTTATTTTGCGCTAATCTATTTCTGACAATTAATTTTTATTTGATTTCTATCGAAATCTTAAAAAAACTAGGAAGGTTGAATTAAATTAATTCCACAACAACTTCTACCCTTTTAACCATCTTCTGGATTTATTCTGATCTGGTTATTTATATAACAAGAATCACATTCAATTAAATATTCATATCAATCTTAAGACTACTCATTCTTTCACACTTTCATTCTTTAAAACTAATTTATGCTAATACACAATATTTAATCGTTGACAATTTTAAAATCTTAATTTATTATTCAATTTACGTAAAAACTCTACGAATGTCTCTACAGATTTTGCTTAATGTTCTTATTAATTTATAGCAAATCTATTACAAAACAATTTTCTTTAATTTAATTATATTATTTTCAAATTACTTTTATTTTGCCGGCTAGCTCAATTACTTCTCTTAATTTAATTTATAAAGAACTTTACTCTTAATCTCGGGCATGGGAACTTTTATGACTCATCAAAGTGAAATACTAGATTCTAAATGATTATTAATTATAAATTTTGGTACTTATCAACAGTTACGCCTCGTCCTCTTTTGGCACTTGTACACAAACACAATCACCCACTGCTTTTATTTATTTAATTTCTCTTTCTTCACTAACGACGTACTAAACACATGTATATCATTATCCTGGGAGGTCGGATGCTGAAAATCCTGGTTCCTTGACGAATGGTGAATCCCTGGTATTACTTCCGCTAAACGCTGCTTGGTCTCTTAACTCGTTCTCAATTTAACTCTTAATTCGACGCGATGATTCTCTCCCCTTCCTTTACAACTTTAATACTCCTTGACTTTAATTATTATTACAAAAAACAACAAAAACTACTAAATTTTGTGGCAACTTTGCAATTAAGTTATTCGACGACTTTGAATTAAACCCTCAGGTTCTCAGTTTAAGACTCTTAACACCTCCTTACTCTGATTCCAGCTGTAGGCCACACTCTCACCCCCAGTTTTAGACTGCTTCTTATTACCGTTGGATCTTGCCTCCCCCGATCTCCAAGTTCCGCGTCTTCCTCGCTTATTGGTCTATATCTAATTTTTTTAAAACTCAGGTCTCTTCTGATTGGACATCCAAACTTTCTAAAAACGTTATTTTTTTTACGTACGTTGACTTCGCCCCTCGGAGATACCGTTATGTATTTACTTTCAAATTTTTTTCTAGGTTCCCTGTTTACGATATGCAGCTGCTTCTGGTAGCAAAACTCCGTTATGTTCGTGCCTTTTTTTATGTATGTCGTCGAACTTTCTTCCCTCAAGGAAACAGAATGTTTTCTTTCCTTGTATTTGTCACGTTCTTCAAATTAGTACTGTTATCTCCCCAACTTAACTTTGCAGCTGCTATTGTCGGTATAGTTTGCTTGGTAACATGTGTTTTGTCCCAATTTACTTATTCTTACAATTATTTATTAATATTAACCTTTTTATCGATTATTATTATTTTAATATTTTATACTAGACATTAATTAATTATACAGTATATCTTTACGTTTTGGAAAGTTATTAATGGACGATTAATCGGAGTATTACACAAAAAAATATTTAAAGCAGTGTGTGTGTGTGTGTGTGTGTGTGTGTGTGTGTGTGTGTGTGTGTGTGTGTGTGTGTGTGTGTGTGTGCTTATATGTAAGACTAGTAGTGATAATTATTACTTGATTACGGTTGGATGTTTTGAATATGGTCCTTTGCCTATTTCCTTCTAGGATACATTTCTTTCGGTTCAACGTACCATAATGATTAGAACAAATATTGAAATAAACTTAAATTTTATTTAACCATGTGATTAATTACATTATGCATATAGATTTCTACATTATTTTTATGTTTAATAGTTAAATACCCAAATAAAGTTCTCCTAAAATGTATAAGATCTGTTGTTTCTAATAATAATATTTTGCAACTTTGATGTCAAATTGAAAAATCTTATCTTTAAAATTCATACATATTTCATCAGAACTTGTTATTAATAAAATTCAATAATATTCATATTACCCAAGATTGTTTTAGTTCCCTTTCCCTTTCTTTGGTCCAGTTTTACCCTAGTAAGAGTTGGACTGTGTATCTCTAATATTTACAGTAACCTATCGATATAAAGTTTATTTCCAAACTTTTGTGAACAGCTGTAAGGAACGACGACGACAAATATTGTCTGAAAGTAACCCGCCATACTTTCAATTTCGCCAAAAACTTAATCCTAACTGTGGGTCAATACGAATTAAAGCTAAGGGTTGTTAAAACAAATATCAATTACATTATCATATTTTAGCTAAATTAGTTGAACAATATAATTTTTTGGTCCTAAATCTCTAGTCAAATACTTGTTATTTGTACCTTCCAAAATTTGTAGGTTACAATCTTTATTACCAAGTTATCAGTAACTTAAAGTAACATTCAGTTAATTAACAAGTGTGCACATAATCCGCAGTTAATATGTTTTTTATTATTTTTTTATATATATACGTATACGGACAAGACGTCTTACATTAAAGATGGTATAAATAACTTTCACAATAGACATGTTTGGTGTGATGAAATTCAACATGCATTATTAAATTCAAGTACTCAATACAGATTTTCATTGAATGTTTGGCAGGAATTTAAATGGATAAGTTAATAAGGTCGTTCTTTTTGCCACATATATTGACAGTCGACTTTTATATGCAGTTAATCATAAATAGCCTAAAAGAAATTTTAGAGAACGTTACATGTGGAAAACCACCACACATGATTGAACGCCCGCTCACTTTGCAAATGATGTCAGGCAAACATTAAAATAAATACAGTTTTCAAGGAAGATGGAACTGTAGTGACGGTTTTGTTGGTTAGCTTGAAAATTACTTGACTGACAATGAGTGAATCTTTGCTTGGTGTTATCAGACGAGTCTACATTTTAGCGTAATGGTTTATTAAGTAGACAAAATGTTAACTACTACAGTACCACAAATCCTCATGTTGCAGAAAAAAAATTAAGCTAAGGTAAATGAGCATTACAATTTGAGCAGCACTGTCAAGCTTTGGGGTTATTTCTTACGACATTTCTGATAGGACAATGACCGGGCCCAGGTATAGTGAAGTGTTGAGAACTAACGTTATTCCGAATTTAACCGTGAAGAAATGCATGCAAACTTGCGTATTTCAGCAGAATGGAACCACTCCACACTATGCTCGAAAAGTGAAACATCTACTAAACACTCAGCTAACTGGTCGTTGGATTGGAAGAGGAAGAGATTTTATGAACTGGCCGTTTGAACACCGGACTTAACATCTTGTGACTTTTATCTGTGGGGTAAATTAAAAGGAAAGGTGTACTCCCACGACAGAGAAACCGATAAGGATTTACAAAGTTTAATCGAAGAAGAAATGCTCAATATCCCTAGGGAATTCTTCAGGAATGCCTTTGAGTATTTTGTCAATCGTTACTACCGGTACATGACAGTAGACTCATTTCAATTTGAATGATTTCTTTTTTTGGTTAGGAAAAATGTTTTGTCATAAATGGATATTTTATTATTTGTTATATTGTGTTAATAAAATTTAAAAGTTATTAAAGTCTATAAAAGAATAGAAAGTTATTATATTAAAGCTAAGGGTTGTTAAAACAAATATCAATTACATTATCATATTTTAGCTAAATTAGTTGAACAATATAATTTTTTGGTCCTAAATCTCTAGTCAAATACTTGTTATTTGTACCTTCCAAAATTTGTAGGTTACAATCTTTATTACCAAGTTATCAGTAACTTAAAGTAACATTCAGTTAATTAACAAGTGTGCACATAATCCGCAACCGTAAATCGCTGTCAATAGCACCATTTTATTTATATTGCAGATATCAGCGTAAACCGTTATTGGTACACTTTTAGATATGTTTGAAAAATAACTTACAATTTGGTTGACACATATGTATTTGGTGGTTCATTAAAAATGTAAATACCTATTGAAAATGAAAGAAAGTGAGTGTGTGTGTGTGTGTGTGTGTGTGAGAGAGAGAGAGAGAGAGAGAGAGAGAGAGAGAGAGAGAGAGAGAGAGAGAGAGAGATTTTATAGAAATTTCGTGGCCAGAGTTTAAAACACTTTAAATGAGATAGCATATAAAAGGGCATTATAAAATTAAATAAAGTATGAAAGATTAAATAAATCATCGCAGAAATACAAAAAATATAATTTTCATTTTATTCCCTTTAAAGGGAACTAAACCGATTCTAGTAGTAACCCGTATTGTTATTCGTTTATAAGGCCTAAAAATGAAACAACTGCTGTGTTCTGCATAGAAATAAAATTGTAGTTTACTTTCAAAATTTGGAGATTTATAAATCACTTTGTTGAGTAGAATCCATCATGCCAATTGTATTCACATCACAATCCAAGACTTTGAACCAAACACTGATAATACAATATTACATTTTAGAGTAAAACTTAAGGCATTATAATTTATGTTAACAAATAAAATCACCAAAATTTTAATGAATTTATTAAAATTACGGTATTAACAAAATTATTACAATAAACAAACAAATATTCGGTTTTATGGATAAAAACTCCATTTTGAAAAGATACATGTAGATCCCATGAACATACTATTGTGATGGATTTGTTATTACAACGGAACACGCCGACTTCACTAAAATGAGCCCCTGAAGGGTAATAACAAATAATGCTATGTATATGCTCAAAACTAATATTATTACAAGGAAATAACATAACTTACCACTAAAATGTCAAATGAACTACTTCCTTCGGCAGAACAAATATTCCATCCAATTTAAACAAACATATAAAAATTCAATGAGAAAACCAATTTACATGTATATATAAATTTAATTGATTTTTCGTATTTATTTATTAATTTTAAGAAACCACAATGAAGTTTTTTTTTCTATTTGTGTAACACATTTTCTGTTAGTATATTTGTAAACTTGATATCCAAGCATAATCAATTGGAGGGATTTTTAGCAGTTTACTTGCAACGTGTAAAATATGGTTTCAATGGAGATTTGATTGTTGGAGGTCAAGTAGTTTTTCGACAGGCAAATTTAGGTGATGTCTAAATTTCTGGGCTACTTCAATATTGAAAATATATTTTTTCTCAGGCGGTTTATAGAGAATTTTTACTGCATTTTTTTTTATAAAAATGTTGGTATGTTCGCTTTCTACGTCAAATAAATAATATTTTCAAGAACACACAAAAAAAAATATATATATAATAAATAGCAATAATTAAGGTGATTGTGACGTTTTCAATTCTTGAAACGTAAATAAACTATATGACGTAAACTAACACATGTGTTTAGTATGAATTAAACTATTCAAGCTCAAACAGATTTACAGTCAAAATTACACACCGAATTCTTTAAAGAGATATATTGTTCCCTTCACGACAATACATGATGAGGTTTTTCAAATTAATTTTCTGGTGTTGAACTCGGTAACGTTTTATGGCTCCCATAATGGTCTTTGTAAAATCGTTTCACCTGTAGAACAAACAGACTAAAGGGCATAGATGCAAAACTCACATTCTCCAATTTTTGAAGATATTGAGTTATGCATATCACATTATGCGTAATTTAAAAGCGAAACGGAAGTTACGGTGTTTTGGGCCAAAACTCACATTATATGCTTTGAGTAAAAAGTGGAAAATATCTCTTTGATTCATAACTCACATTATCCAACAGCTAGCAGCAAAGTTCACATTCTCCAATCCAACCCAACACAGAGCTTATGGCGCACGCAAAGCATCATGGGATTGCTGAGCTTGGCGTTTCAACTCCAAACACTAACTACTAATATCAAAGTTGCTGCTAAGCGTTCTAAATTATCAAGGCGTGTTAATTTTATTTAATAATATTAGTTAAATTTAATATAATAATATAAGGATCTAATGATATTGCTTCGTTAGTTTACCACAAACTAAAGACATCACCAATGGAAAGCCCACTACGATACGATTAACGTGTGACGGATGCGGAGGCCAGAACAAAAACTCAATTATGGTTCTAGCGATGGCTTAGTTTTTGGCTTGCAAAACATGCTTCAAATAATATAAACATGTGGAGCTGTATTTCCCTGTCACCGGCCACAGGAAAACACCCGGATAGGGTGTTTGGATTTACAGAAAAATCAATCAGGAAGCAAGAAGTCATTTACCAGCCTTCTGAGTATATTGACATTATTGGCGAACATGCAACGGTAGTGAAAGTCGGAGTTGAATGCGAAGTTTTGAACTGGAAGAAGTTAAATATAGGTAGCCTACTAAGTAAAAAGACCAGATGTTTTTGCGTTTTTTTCCCCTTAATAAAATCTACCAAAATCTGTGTGCTTTTTTTACAAACCTAACCCAGATAATAGCCTAAGCAACTCCAATAATTTTTCTTGGTTCTTGTTGTTGTGTTTGATGATTTTGCTTCAAAACTAACTTTCTCCAAAAGGGTTTGGTGCAAAACTCACCTTTGACCACATGTTGATGCAAAACTCACGTTATCATAATTTCAAAGTTAAATTCTTAGTATACCAGAGGTAATATCGGGTTTTCTTTGTGTAAAAATAACTGATAAAGATAAGAGGATAGTATAAGAAAAAATTACTACAATATGACTTTGATATCAATTATAAACAGTTTTTGGCGTTTTCCCTAGAGTTTCCAAAACCGGCCGGAGAATGTGAGTTTTGCATCTTTACCCCTCGTTTATAAAGGCGTCATTAAGAAATTTAAAGTTTAAATCAGACCGAGTGGCGCAATTTCGTTAATGCCTTTTTGCCCTGGTCACTGTACGAATAGTACTATTTTGTCTTATATCAAGAAACCTTATAACCCTTGCTCTGTATGACCCTATAACTGTCGTCCGTAAATCCATATTATTCTGATGGTTTATATTAATAACTGTATTTATTGATAGAAGTCTAACTAATATTTACACTCAAATATTCTAAGTATATTTACAGTTATCGATTCATCAGACGCAACGCAAAAAAAATTCATATTTGAAACCTTTTGTATCTCAAGAATCCACAAACCAAAGTAGACACTAACAGATAAACGTAGTTCTGAAAATATGTTTCTGGGTGACCAACACGCCGTTTGTAGAGTAAATTAAATTCACTTCTCATAATCAAAATACTTTTACTAATAGCTATTTAGGAAAACATTTTTTGACATCCAGTGTATCGGGAAGATGTCAACTTAATTACTAATCAATCATTTTTTTTAAATAGAAACGGTCATACATACATATTTGTTTCCTTACAAAAGATATCCACAATACTTACTTCATTGGGACCTATAATCATACAACATAAAATAACTTTGTACAAAACGTCGTGAAACCATAAAGTGTATGATGGGATTAAAGCGTTGATTGGCTTATTTTAGAGTGAAGTAAATTCCACTATAAATATTAAAAAGTAATTTTTAAAATGTATCACTTTATTATTAGATAAGTTATTTTTTATATAAGCTTGATATATTAGACTGACGATAGTAAAAGAGCCCCTAATCCAATACTACTTGAAAATTGGAGATCTATGAGGAGAGGATCGTGTGTTAGGGGATGTTATACTAGCTCCTTTATTTCAAAACATTCATCCTGCTCAAGCTAAAAGAACTCTAAAACAGCCAAACTCATGCTAAACCCATGCTATCGTAAATTAGTGTAATCTTTAGCGAGGTATTTCTAATAAATATGATTACAGCTCCTGCATTAGATATTTTCTAAACTAAATAAACGTCACCTCATTACGCTTGGTCGGTAGATGATCCATACATATTTAATCAAGTAATCAATAAATGAACCTTCCAGAAATGAAGATAAAGATTTAATTTTTAACATTTTCTTTGTATTTTAATAAATAAAATAAGAATAATTTATTTTATTTGGAAACCTTTTTATATAATACTATTGCCTTATTTCTTTATTACGCTATAAGTCCAAAAAAGAAACATTTAGACGTGTCAATTGCTCTCAGTATCTACAAACCAGATGAGTTTTTAAATAGATTTCCTTAAATTCAATCTAATATAAATAAATCAAAACATTTTTTACCCCAAAACACAGAAACGCTTCTTGATTTTCATAAAAATTGGTAGCGTATTATAGCCAATATGAAACCGTAGCGCTACCCTCCAAACGACAAACTCATAAATGTGTATTATATGAATTTGTTTCCTATATTTTAAAATGCGTTCAAATGAAAATATCAAAAGAAAATATTTAAAATACAAAAAGAAAAAATTGTTGCCTACTATACTACAAAAGAACGTCAGACTGGGAATAATGGCAAACGTATAATGGGCACTTAGCAACCGTAATAAATGGAAGGTCTATACAAAATATAATATTTTAGTTTTAACATTTAATGGCTAATCGTAAGGTATTAAGGTAAGAGTATTTGAATTTAAAAGGTTGTTCATTGTTAGTATAGAAAGTACAACTTCTTTTAGTTAAAAAGAAATTAAAAGTCTCTCTCTCTCTCTCTCTCTCTCTCTCTCTCTCTCTCTCTCTCTCTCTCTCTCTCTCTTTCTCTCTCTCTCCCTCCCTCTCTCTCTTTTTAAGAGCTAAAGAAACTTTTTTTTTGTGCTGACCACCTGCCATGCAGTGGAATGTTTAGGTCAAATCAATATGTATTTAAAAAGTTGAGAGATTTCATGATTTATTTCTTGTTTTCTACAAACCTTTCTCATTTAAAGCAAAAATAGATATAATTAACACAAACGATACATATGATTTGTAAGACCATACACAGGGATATTTTATATTTAAAATAATAACCGGAAGAAAATTCAACGCATCACCAGAAATTTACTACTGCAATTATTATAATAAACATTACAAAAATTATAATTAAAACTTATTTTCAGAACTACGATTTTGAATTAACTGTTATCTTTATTCCTGAGTCTTCTGTAAATCAATTATCAAAACAAATAAGCACAATTCCAGCCAAATGGAAAAAGTCACTTCCAATTACAATAAAACAAAACAAACAAAAACAAACAAATGACTTGAACTATATACATAACTGTTCAGTGTTTGCATTGATAAATATCGCATGCACTAAGAGTAATTTACAAAAAAATAAATAAAAATAGTGTTTCATATTGTGTTACCAATTTGTTTTACAAAAACATTTTTATTGGGATATAATAAAAAATAACAACTTTAGAATACAAGTTATGCTCCAATTAGTGGAAGTTTAATTGTTCTCATCACTTAATAAATACAATTCTCATTTACCTCGTGGAATATATGATTGTATTTACACTGTTTCAGTAAATTGAATTCTATTACAAAACCAATAAATAGCAGAAATATAAGCACAAGTATAGATATAACTACATATTCATTTGGCTTTAAGTACTGTGCAATACTATATACAGAAACATAATATATATTTAAAACAATATTTTTCGTATAACATTTATATAAATATTTTTTCAGTTTCAGTTGAAGGATAACTATTATATGAAACACCCATATCTCCCTTTATTTTTCACAGTGACATAAGTTTTTCTTATTCACACCTCTCTATCCCGATATGGAAGAACTCTCAGTGGAAAAAATATAAGATTTATTACTGATGTAACCGTATTGCTCGATGGCTGAATTTAAAGTTTTTTTAAGTTAAAATTTAAAAAGAAAACATACACGGTGCTACTTGTTGGATTCTGACCAAGTCAATGGAAGGTGAAATAAATCAGAAATTATTCAAAGGTAATTCTGTTACAGAGGGATTTTACAGGTTCATACCAGTAATAGTTCCAACCCCAAATTCAATAGCCAACATTATCAATAGAAGACAATAATAGAGTCAACAATGGAGTTGGTAGAATCCCGTTCGGACAGGTTAACGGAATAAACTGCATAACTGACTACGACTTTAACAATTTAGCATATGGAGAAATAGCTGCAGTTTCAAATTATACTTATTTCTTATTGCTGTTATGTAAATCGCAAGCAGTTACCCGTAGAGATAGATTGATTTAAAATAATATTTTTTTATACATTTCAAGTGTCATAAATATATTGTCTCACTTTTCAATGTTATTAATTAATAAAACAGCGGTTGTTATTTTTTTTCTTTAATATGGTGTTATAAATAATCAAATATTAAAAATGTGACGTAAATTTATGTTGAAATTAGCGATATTTTGAGATACTAGTTGTAGCTTACACGCATGATCTTTAACTATCTAAATAGTTATAACTTATTTAATTAGTTTAAATTTTATTTTGTGTTTACAAATACCGTATTACCAGAAAATATTTAATTTTTGAAATAAAAAAAAAGTCTGTTATTGTAAAGTTACAGAATATCGTGAATATATATATATATATATATATATATATATATATATATATATATATATATACTAAAATCATGTAGGTCATTTGTGGTTATACTGATTATTTTATATCAGAAAACTTATTACGGAATTGTGTTTCATGAGTATCACAAAGTAGTGGTTTGTTGCAGTTTTGACAAAAAACACGACCGAGTTTAGTCGACCCATGAGATCAAAATAATTAAGTATAAACTTATGTTATACTTAGAGATTTAAGTTGATTTATTAAATAACTATTGTATAGCACGAGATTGGACTGTCTGTGGTATTAACTATATATTTCACTAAAGAAACTATTTAAGTTAAACTATTTAGTTTGAAATAGTCTATGATAGGGTTGTTATAATACGTAACATTCATAGAATCCAACTTTTGTTTCTAAAACGGCCAAGGCATATCAGGAGGCATGGATTTACTAGGCACCCATTATATATAGATGCAGTTACTATAAGATACCTTGAATAACTAACAGTAAATTTATCCATTGTGGAAGAAATATTTAAATGTAACATCTGTTTTAAGGAAAAAATCCTCCATAAATATTATTAATTAGGAAAATAAATAAGATATTTAAAAATAGTTTTTATGAATGTTTTATTAAAATGTTTAGTAAGTGAGTTGTGTATGACATTGAGTTCTAATTTAGATTCGGATTGTTTCTAATTTGTCTCATTATATCCCAAAATTAAATTTGTATTTTATTTATTGCTTTGAATGACAGTTATGGCCTTTATGTTCTTCGAAATATATATTGTGTTAAATGGAATTGAATTGGTAAATTACATGCTGGACATATAAAATATTTTACTTACACATTTTAGCTTTGCTTGTATTACTACTTAGTATTTTTTCTTAGCGTTTAAAAATTGAATTATAGAACGTGATGTAAAAAAAGACTTTTAGGTTTCCTATACAGCTATTGTTGGTGCTTTGTCCACAGCATTATTCTCTTTTTTATCGTGCAAGAGAATATTAAACAACTTTGTATACATCATTGCCTGTACTTAAGGGCTTTATTATGTTGAATATACTACTAAATCTCGGCTTATACGCGAATCTTATCTTCTTACTATATAAGCCTATGTTTTCGTTTAAGTTATGGAAAATTTCTAAGAAATTTATTGCATAATATTAGGAAAAAAACCATTGACGATTAGTTATGAAATTATTCCAAATACAGGTAATATGTCCATACATATAGTAGATAAATGACGAATTGTATTATTGTGTTTGACATTTAAAATACAAAATATTAACTGTTATTGTACAGTTTGTTGTAAAATAATGTAATATAATTAATGTATATGTAATTATATATTATTGTATGCAATATTATATTATATAATATTATTATTATATTATGTAATATTATATTGTTATATTACATATTATTACATATATGTAATTATTATTATTATTATATGCAATAATGTAATTATTCATTCTAATGCAGGTAGGTTTTAGATTGGATGTTTTAGAATTAAATTCATCTATTTAAATAATGGTTTAATGTTATAAAAATCAATTAACATTTATAAAGTCATAAACTCAAAATTATATTTAAAATGTTTGTAGCAAAGTTTGGATCTTATAATAAAAAAGGTATAAAGACTACATTACACTTGAAATATCCATTCAATTATTAATAATAAGAGTTATAAGCAAATTAAATAAGTTATATCACAATAACGTTGAGATTAATATTTACAAAATATAATCTACTTAGATGAAAACTCCAGGTTTAAGGAAATCATGTAGAATATCTACTCAGAATTACGATATCAAGAAGTCACAACAAATCCTAAACATAAAGTACAGTATCATTCAGAAAAGATCATGAAAAAAACTACTAAATATATGACTTTTAAAATATTTGTAGAATACTCAATCAACTACTTACTTTACGAACGAAAATGCTAGTGATTTTTGTTAACCTTTGTTAAATGAGTGTGTTTGTTGTTAAACTTCGATTCTGAAAAGAATATAATATGATCTTATTCATATCTAAAATTCATATGATTAAATTCCCACATGCACTTAATTTAAATTAAAACTGTATTAACTGTGTTAATAATAGCAAAAGATCATAATAATATCTGATATTTTTAGGACAATTAAATAATATTTTAAGGAATAAAATGCAAATTTTATTTCATTTTTTAATGCAACGAGTATATCTATAAATAAAATAAAGTATTATTAGTAAGTATATTTAACTTGTATCTTTTTCCCCACATATATATTGATTAAAGGTAGAGTATATTTTTCTTACATTAAACATAAACTATTTATACATTCGTATTCAGCGCCCAAACAAATAGAGAAACAACAGAATTTCATAACTACATAACCGAAAAAAAGTGAAGTTTATGGTTATTTCATAACTGTATTACACGTAATTAGATATATTATATATAAATATCGATTTAACTATTTTCCTAGATGTATCAGATTGCATCTCCCCTAAGCCATGAAAGATTTCATTTTAATCTCAATTATTCACATGAACTATTAATTTTTTTGGAGATATTTAACATAATATAACAATTATATGATATTTCATATATGTACTTTAAGACCAAATAATAATATTAATGAATAGTTCACTATCTATAGGAATAGTATAAATCATATACAAAATAATAAATAACTAGTAATAAATATGTCAAATAAAATTGTAACATATCCAAAATACATTCGTTCTAAATATTTCAATCCTGGTTTGGTGAAATATTTCTTTTATTATTCCAAAACAAAAATATTTGTCTTTTACTAAAATATCTGTTTGTTAGAAGGTTATTTAATAATAATCTAAAAAAAAAGAGGAAAAAAGACAACAATCAAATTATACTGCGCTGTAAAAAAACCAATATCCCTAAACTTTGCTCTTTCTATTTGAAAGTTTAAATTCTCAGCGCTCCAATTCTCTGTATCGAGGTCAGCCTACATCGGTATTTCTTAGTTCTGATGGCATCAGCCCATATTTCAGCCCCGTAGAGCATTATGGACTGTGCTGTCATCCATAGGAGTCGCCGTTTACTCTCCCTTTTATTATTATTATTATTATTATTATCGAGATGGCTGGACGATCGTGGACTAGCGCTTGCGGCGGAAAAGACCGACCTAATATTCTTAACTAAGAAGCAAAAGGCAACTTTTAACAACATCCAAGCGATGCACATCGAGGACCTTGTCATTGAGACAAAAGATAATATTAAATATTTGGGATTTACCTTAGATTCAAAAATGAGCTTTGGTGAACATATTAGAAAAGGGGCAGATAGAGCATGGGCGGTCACACAATCGCTCAGTCGACTAATGAGGAATATCGGTGGTCCGAGGGCTAGCAAGAGAAAACTGTTGATGTCAGTCACCAATTCCATACTTTTGTACGGCGCAGAGATATGGGGAGAGACCCCACAAAAAGAGTTTCATCGCAAAAGAATAGCCAGGGTTCAGCGCAGAGCTGCTCAGTATGCAGTGCTTATCGTTCTGTATCAGAACCGGCAGTATTAGCCATTACAGGAACTATCCCAGTAGATCTGCTAGCACTGGAAGGAAAGACTATTTACGAGAGAACACGTAACGCTGAAAGAGCCGGTGAAGTCATCAGCAGATTCAGGATCGCGGACGAAGAAAGGGCTGTGACCATGGACCGGTGGCAACAAAGGTATGATGCGAAGGCAGATGAACTTCACGCCTTTTACCAAGTGTGAAAGGTTGGATAGAGTAGAGTCATGGGGAGGTCTACTATTATCTGACCCAACACGGTTGTCTGGACACGGTTACTTCCGTTCCTACCAGTTCAAACAAGGAAAAGTAGAAAGCCCTATGTGTCTCGCTTGTGGACAAGCAGTAGACAATGCAGAACACACATTGTTCATATGCAGCTAATGGAGCCTAAAAAGAGGAGTAATGATAGAAAAGATCGGACAATTCACCCCCGAAAACATGGTAGAGCTTATGCTGAAAAAGGAGGATAACTGGGACGCCATAGCTAAGTATGTGGAGACGACTTTACGGGCGAAGAAACAGAATGGTCTAGTCGACGACCAAAACACGTGAAGCAACAGCAGCATTAGCCGAACAGAACAAACGCCAATCTGGCGAAGAACAGCCATCTTGAGTAATCTAACGCGGGTCCAGGATGGAAATCTCAACGAGGTTTAGACAAAAGAGGAAGGGTTTTAGTGGGTCGTACAGGTGGTACAACCCCACACACCAGTCGGTCTCGCTGGGCCACTGATGGTGCGGATGCGCATTTCCCCCCTCTTCGGAGATATATATATATATATATATATATATATATATATATATATATATATATATATATATATTATGGTGTTAATAACACACAAGGAAATTTGCGATTTTGTAAAAGAATTTATCCCTTTGTTTGAAGAATAAGAGATAATGTAAAGAGTCCTTTTACATACTTTGTGGAGCGTGATAGCTTTTTTAAAAATTTAAATTGAAAATTTCGTTAAATATTTTAATAACACTGGAAATATTAATAGGTTTGCATCCAACCATCAACCCTCCAAGCCATTTATTCAAGGCTAAATTCATTTAAAAAAAGAAGTTGGAACGATAGGAACGGTTTGAGTTCAATGTTTGTTTGTTCAATTCCACTATTTCCATTGATGTTACGCACTTAAATTTTTAGACAAATTTACAACCTAGTTATTAAAATATATTTTAAAATTTACAATCATAATGGTAATAAAAATATTGTTTTACTATAATGACCTGTAATGATTACATAATGTAACATGTTGGTGTATGGTATGCTGTTCGATTTATGTTTAATACATTAATTTTATATTTCGAAACCAGTTACAAATAGGTAAACTTTGCTACGCGTGAATTAATTTACATAAGCAAAAAAATTACAAAATTTAAATGTAGTAAGACATAAATTATTTTATCTTAAAATATAACTAACATTTTAATAAGATATATGAAGGTTTAATTGATATATTTTTACTTTATCCGTGAACTACAATTGATTTACGGCTAATAATAAGTAAGTTTTGAAACTTTAGTTATAGTATAGTATTAGTAAAGTTAGAAAACAATATATATTTTTCGTTTTAGAATTTTTAGAAAAGTATTGAAATATACATTTTATTAATTGAATTTTAAATTTAGAAATTACATTTTAAATAAATGTTGTCCGCCTGATGTGAATTATTACATACGATGCTTTAATGGTTTCTGAGAAATAATTTTCCACTTAGATATTGGATCCATCAACATTTAATAAAATATGGGTTCGTTATTTGATAAAATACTTTCGGATTTAAAATTACAAATTTATTGGCTTCACCTTGTATTAAATGAATCAGACGCTAAAGTGCTAGGGTAATAGGTATAATTACATCACCTAATGGTGTAGCTCTTTCGCGTTACTCCGCATGCATTAAATATTAAATTTTACCCTCACTTCAAAGCTCTAGTATTGATCCTCATGGTTGTTGTTTTGTTAATGTTTCTAAAAACACAATGCCCACTAAACATGTCTTTCATTAGATATCTTATTTTATTATTTACAATTAATAACATTAAATGTCTCTATTGGTAGTGTAATTATAAATATATAAGTTACGTCGTAAGTCGTCTTTATATTTTATGTTTTACATTGTGTTTTATGTTAAAACTTATTAATTTATTCACTTATAATTTTTACTGTCCATTTTAAATACAGTAGAACGTACTTTTCAAGTTGTTCCTACTAAGGAAATAATTGCATTACAAGTTACTGCACAGTTGTAAAAACGACTGAAAAACCAAAATAAGAAAATTAAGGTAACATTTAACAGTGATGTTCGTATGGATAAATGTCAGTTGGATTTTGATCAACCAATTCCGATAAGACAAAGGATTTAATTTTTCTTTCAGTAATCGCTCATTGATTTAAACTTGAGTAAAAGTGAAAAATTAGATGGTTTTGGTACACATGATACTACAAAATGTAACATATTAGTTACTGAAAAGTTAAGATTTTTTTTTTTTTTTTTTTTTTTTTTTTTTTTGTATTTAAGTGTTTCAATACCTTACGTTGTGGGTTTATTTTGTGCACGTGCAGAGAGCTCCTAGTTGTGGGGAGAACATGATACGGTTCTGTGACAGAATATAGATATTGAGACTGCTCATAACAGTTACTTGTATGGAAATGTGTTCCTTGTATTCGATGTATTGGAATTTGCCTTAAAGTTACAAAAAAATGAAAATAATGGGGGAGGGAGGAAGTAAGATGTATGAATATTTACATAAAATTGTAAATACACATTTGTTTCTGGTACATAATTTGTTTCGTATTACTTTCGTATCGTAATAACGAACTGTTTCCATTATACTAATATAAACATAAGTAGATATATGAAAATATATATTCAAGAGGCAAAGTCAGGACCATCAAGTCCTCTCTACAACAGACCCCCTTAAAATGTCCCCTGAACACCAAGTTACATGTTTAAATCACAGACTCTTGCATTTAAGTATGTTATTAATTGTCAATATCAATTACTTACACTAATGCAATATTTAAAATCGCATTAGGCCATCTTAAATTTCAGATTAGGATATGTGTCTAAATCAATTAATTGTACTCACAATCGAGAACAACCTATAAATGTAGGTTGGGTTATTATTTTGTTGAGAATAAACCATGTTCTTTGGTCATTAACAAATATTTATATATCATACACAATTCATGTATTCAAAAACATTTTTTATTTTACTGATTTTAAAATTACTAATACCAAATACAGTAATGACCACATATGGAATCAGTTGATCTGTTGGCTATAATTAATACCATTGATGGGAGGACGGAATTGTATTTGAAAAACCCATATAAAGAATCACTCGGTTTATAAATAACTATATGTGTTTGTTGTAATTTCTATATTATCTTCAAAGATTCTTGTTGATTTATGGTTTTAAATTTTACTATATGTCTCCCATTATATATTGATTTGGTTTAATATATTCTATATTTTGAAATTATTATTTACATTTTAACTAATAATTATACTTTTTTTCAGTAATGTGATTAAATATTGAGTAACTAATGGCAAATAAATCGTTATGACAAAGGTTTTGCTAAGTTATTGTTTTGTTTAGATAAACTGTTTTGATTATTGAAGGTTTGTTTGTGTGTGCATGTACGTTCTCTTACACGTTTATATAACGTTTATATATGCAAAGTATGTATAGTTACATATATTTTAAACTAACAATTATGACATAAATTTTGTTTTAAAACAAAATATATCAAATTATTCTCTCTCAACTTAATTTAATTTTAAGAAATCAAATTACTTTCACAATACTTTTGTCTCATAAAATTATACTTCAAACATTTTATTTCTTAAATTATTATATTTTTAAAAAAGAAATTATAATTTCTTTCCTAGTAATGATACTAATTACTCAATATTGAGGATTATATCGTTTCCGCCATTCAGTAAGTTTGCAAACACTAATGACTGGCAAAAGGAAGGAGGGGACGGGAATGATTACATGATAAAGAAAATCTTATTCCACCTGAGAAATTGAACTTTTAATTTTAAAATATGAAGTCTGTCTACATAACAGATTACAAAATATTAAAACAAATAATTTATTCGTTTATAATCGCATGAAAGGCGATGTTTTAATTATAAACTATACAATCATGTGCTACGATTTTCATCCCAAAAACATAGTTTAATAAAATACATTTAAAATATTTATTTTAAGTTACACCCTTTCCTTTCATAGTTTATCCCACAATTTTTATTGCAATAATAAAACAATATATGCAGTTCATAATTATATAATAAATTGACATATGTACAACGTTATAAGATTATAAAATATGTAACAATAAGTCGAACAAATTTGAAAGGTGTATATTTTGCATATTTATTTTTAATATAATCATTTAGTACATTATCCCCTTTCTTACGTAAATTTTTAATCTACAACAGCAACTAGATTCTAAAAGAGTTTTATAACGAACAAAATTGAACTTGGAACATAATTAGAAATTTTAGTGAAATCGATATCTGTTTTTTTTGTGATTTTAAAAACGGCGGTAAAGTTTTAAGTAAACCTGTGTAGTTAAAATTATGATATAAAAAAAATTATAAGTTAAATTAATGGTTGTGTTAGTATTAAAATGATTCGCAATAACTTATTGCGTGCAACTTTTACAACTTTTACTTATTGTGTGCATTTAATGACAATACAACTTTCTGTCTACTATAAAACAAAGATAAAAAGTTATTTTTATTAATTAAACTAATGATATGTATTTATAACTTCCTACAATTTGGCTCTCATTGTAAGTCATTAGTAAGACTCTAATCCGATTTGAACTTTCAAAAAAAATTAATATTTAACGTTTGAAATTTGTTTTGTTTTTGTATAAAACAGATAATGTAAACAATAGCATTATATAAACTGAGCTCATTGTTTATATTTAATGTTTAAGAAAATAAATAAAATAATTTTTATTTAAATTATTTATACTTTTAATTTTCATGAAATTTTATAAATAGTTCTAAACAAAGGTACATTTTAATAGTAATTAATGAAAAACTAATAATTTGTTTATTTACCAATTGAATTGAAAATCAAAATCTACATCTATGATTTATGCCTTTAGGAAATTTGGATTTCAAAACTAATTAGGGTTCTAGTTCACATGTTACTAAATTTAATTTATGTAATACCATGTTTCGTATGTTTTTTTTTTTTTTGCAATACTGTATAATTAAAACATTTTTTTATAAATTGAGAATTATTCAATTACATTTATATGTGGGGATTTGTCTTAGTTTTTATGTATAACATCAAAACTGTGTTTAGTATTTCCAATTCGTAAAGGAATAAAGTATCTCTAATATAATATATTGAAGACACTCCTTCTTTTTAAAAATAGATGTCAACATATTGCTAATTTAAATGCATTTCATTACAAACAAAACAATCTCATAATATCTTGAATAGTGTTCAGTCTTTATATATATACTTACAAAATGTAAAATCTGTAATTTAATAACATCTATAAAAAAGCATGGAAGTCCATTTATAATATATCGTTCATTGTGTGGTGTCCAAGTCACTTTGTATAATATAATGAGTAATAAATTATTTATATTACCTTTATAGTTCCGTCATGTGACTTTGCGTTTGTCCTAATTACAAAGACGCGTTTCGGAGTCGTAGCTCCATTTTCAGTTATTTCACCCCGATGGGGTCGTTAAAACATTAAACACAACAAATCATTAACACTATACACACAAATAAATAAATACACGTATACGTTGATTTTAACATTTCTTTACATGCGTACGGTTTCATGGTTCGCGAACTACTGGCATCACGGTGAGGCCAAGGTTATCTGACTATGGGTTGGTCATATCAGTTTATTTATAACTCATTGCCGTCTCAAATAATGCGTTTGATTGGAAAGATAATTTTTCATTGAGAATATCGTTTGGTGATTGTTTATGATTTGTAAATTTCATATTCTTCAATGGCATTCATCATTGGTCCTTTTTTAATGATGTGGAGAGGTGTCAGGTTAGATTCAAAGTTTGTATACGAATGTTTGTTATCGATAATGTGTTGTGCGAAACTTGATCTATTAGCGTACAGGCTATTATTGGGCAAGTGTTCTTTATATGTATCCATGAACGATCTGCCTGTCTGTCCGATGTAAAAACAATCGCAGTCGTCACACGCTATTTTATAGATGCCTGACTTCTTCTCTGTTGGAATATCCTGTTTTTTACGCAAATTTTTTTGTATATTATTATTAGTTCGGTGTGTGACAATGATATTATGCTTTTGGAGTGCATTTTTTAGGATGGAGGGCATTATTTCAGTATAATCGGTAGCAACATATTTCTTTTTGTCTACTCTAGTCTCTATAGTGTTATATTTTTTCGTCAATTTTGCCTTTCCAATAATTTGTCGACCATTTGGCTTCTATATCCATTTGCCTGTGCGATATATTTAATGACGTTTAACTCTTCTTTGAAATCTGTTTCATCGAGTGGTATGGACACAAAACGGTGTATAAAACTGTTATAGGCCGCCATTTTTTGTGTAAATGGGTGGTATGACTGTGAATGGATAGTTACATCTGATGTAGTTATTTTCCTGAATATTTTGTATTTGCATTTATCGTTGGTTTTTGTTACAGTAACGTCTAGGAAATTAATTTTGTTGTCTACTTCAGTTTCCATTGTAAATTGTATCTTTTGGTTGATGGAGTTCAAATATTTCTTGAGGTTATTATGTTGCAACGACCTCTACGGGGTGAAATAACTGAAGATGGAGCTACGACTCCGAAACGCGTCTTTGTAATTAAGACAAACGCAAAGTCACATGACGGAACTATCAAGGTAATATAAATAATTTATTACTCATTATATTATATAATATATCGTTAAAATAACTCTTTGTTATATTTTGCTTTATACGTATTGATAAAAACTCGAGATATCGATATGATTCTTTTACGTTTGATGTCTTGAATAAATGGTACCATTAAATAACTGTATGTTATAATCAAATTAGTTGGATAAGTGGACTTTCTATGACCCTTAATATAACATCTATGCAAGCTGCTTCTTAATTTATCACAGAACGTGTATTTTAGTGCCAGTCGTTTGTAACTTCTGGTATGTAGAATATTCTAACCTGTCGAAAAAATTTTAAACTAATTTCACTTCAAGATATAGTCTTTTTTAATGATGCGAGGAGTAAAATTTTATTATTTGATAAAATGGTTGTAATTAATATTACAAATACATAATTATTATTGTTTTCTTTACATAATTTATAATATAATATACGTATTTTATGAATAATAAAATAGGTATGTTTTAAATGCGTCTTTATGAGTTTAGGTCCACAAATAAACATTTTTTTAAAAATATTTTTCATAATAACTTACTAAAAAAGGAAGTTCAAGAATCCCTCCTTTTTTTTTACTTCGGGAACAATCAATTTTACATCTAAAATCTAAAACTAAATTATTCTTATAACAATAATAAAACCAAGTTGCTAAATTACAAAAAGTATAGGTAAAAGCAGTTACAACAAAACCATGCTCGAGTATATACCGTTAAATACAAGCAAGAAATACGCTTCGTCGTAACACGGAAAAAATATTTGACAAAATATGGTTCTTTAACATTATGTGTACATAACCTAACCATTATGTTAATGAATCAAATCACTGCTTTGGAATTTTTCTTATCTAAAATTAGTATTTATTATTGTGTGAGATAGATATTATATATATATATATATATATATATATATATATATATATATATATATATATATATTATTTATTTTCTGTCAAATGTAGTCTGTATTTGTATTTTACCTTTTATGTGGCTACATGTTTCACTGCCACAGGCAGCATCATTTGGCCAGCTTCTATGTCCACTCAAACACTTATATATACACAACACTTATTGCAACACATATTTTCATACATTTTTCGTACACGTCACATAAATAAATAAATTTGTTCAACCTTGCTACACTTGAGAGGTACCTCATTCTGGTATATTTCCTCTTTGACTGATTTGGAAAGATAAAGATGCAGCTCTGTTCAATGCTTATCAGATTGTACCTTGTGCCATACTAGAATTTCTTATGTTTCCTTGATTTTATGTTGTTGGCAAAATATTAGAACATAAAGGCAATTGGAAGCAAAATTCAATTTTTCATTTAAAATTTTTCTGGATTGCTTTTGTGGTGTTTATAAATCTCATATTCTTCGATGACGTTCATGGTGTGACCTTTATTTATTTTATGTATCACTGACATATTATCCTGTATGCTGGTGTAAGAATGTATGTTATCAATTAAATGGTCCGTGAATGCTGAGTTTGTAGTTCTATTGTTTCTGCTGCTAGGTATATGCTCTTTAAATCTTTCTCTAAATGTTCTGCCTGTTTGTCCAATGTAATATTTATCACAATCACCTCAATTTAGTTTGTATATGCCACTATTGTTGTATAGGTCATGGTTATTTTTTGTGTGGTTGAAATATTGTGGTAAACTGTTTCTTGTTCTGTAGGCTATGTTGTAGTTGTATTTCTTGAAAGAGTTGCGGACATGGTGATCAAAAATTGGTGTGTATTGCATTGGAATGAATTTTGTCTTTTTGTTGCTATTGTTGCAGTGTAGAGGTTTGCTATGGTTTTCAAGTTTTTTCTGTATTTTATGTACGAGTTTGTCCACCATTGAAGATTTAAAACCATTGTTTTGCGCTAACATGTAGCCACATAAAAGGTAAAATACAAATACAGACTACATTTGACAGAAAATAAATAATATATATATATATATATATAGTTCTAAGGCTATCAACAATGAATATAGATGTTTTATATTGCCAAAGGTAAAACATCGAATTGTAATTTTGTTACCAGGGGACTTAAATTTAAGAAAGGCGGAACCAAATGGTAACAATGTTTGAAAAGAAAAATTAAAAAAAGACAAAAACAAATTTAGTGATTAACAAGGCTCAAGTTTATTTAAACAAAGAAATTTCAACGTTTCAGATTTTATCATTTACATCTGAGAAAGACATCCTGAGACAAAATTATCATACACAGCTTATGATTAAACAATCTTATAATTAGTAAAGTTATATGCCCTTAATACAAATATTATAATTTAATAAAAAAATTTAGTCAATAGATTCTGAAAATTTATCCCCCCCTTTTTAGTTTATATATTTTATCGTTACAAAATTTAACAAAGACAATGAGCACAGCTTAACAATTAACAGGATCATAATTAATCCAAAAAAAAAGATTATACGCCCTTAAATGTAAAAATTACAAAAATAAAAAAAAAGATGAAAAGATACTGATTTTTATTTCCCCCCCTTTTAACTTTATGAAATGATAGCTTTCTAAAACAGTTACATAATATTACTTATTTTATAAATTTCTTAAATGCTATATTGGCCAATAAATATATCTATGTTTTAGCTAAAGAATTTATTATGAAATGAGTAGTTTATTTTAAAAGAAAAGAAGGAAATTTTGAATATTAAATTTTTAAATTGACGTCAATTGTTTTAATTTAGAAACTAACCTCTGGGAGGTTGTTAGGACCGAAAGTTTGCATGCAGGCTCCACCCAATAATTTTTTATATATTTTATAATTAATTACACAAGTCTACATCTAAAAGAGTGTTTTTAAGAAAACATATTCGCTGAAATAAATTTTAGGCACATATACAATATGAGTTTAATTAAAGTTCTATAAAGTTAGTTTTTTTTTTTTTTTTACATCACTTTTGTGCACATGAAACTGAAGCTATGTTGGATAAAACGTGTTTTGTTAACAGGACGAAACATGTCTAGATCTTTCGCTGTGTTTCTTCTACCAGCATATTAGCTATGGCAAAAAACATGTTTTTTAGTGTCTGTACAAAATCAGACATGTTTTAGCATTAATGTTCATTATTAAAGAAAATATCTGGTTATTTGTTAAAATCAAAGAAAATTGATTGTATAACAGAAATTCGTTAAGATTGTAATTAAAAGCTTCTTAGATGACTATAAAGCTATATATATATATATATATCGTTTAGTTTAAAACAAAACTTGTATAAGACTTGCAAAATCTGCAAAAGTTTGTAAAACGAAATTTTCTGTTTTAGAAGAGATTTCTCTAGTTATTTTATATTTGACATGTTCAATAAGATATTCTGATCACTTAAAATTCAACATTAGTTTGCACTTATTTCACATAATTGTTCCAAACTCAAAATGTGCCTTTACAAGATTTTGTAAAGTATGTTTTAAGAAAAGTAAATTTTTATAATCATTGAGTTTCAAAAGAACATTGAATATTAAATAAAACATGAAATACATATTTTAAAAATACATGATAATTAATAAATTGTTTTAAAGCATTAACAAAAATTTAATATATGATAAAATCTGTACCTGGAAAATCCTGTCGCAGTTCACGTAAGCTTGTGCCGTGAAAACGAAAATTTACTAAACATTATAGAACTAAAACGCACAAAACTTGTAAATTAACATTGCCAAAAACTGAGGTGGAAATTTTGAAGTCCAAGAAGGAAATTTATCTCTAACGTAGCTAAATATAGATGTCAGACATTGTGTGACTACAGGTAGACTAGATAAAGAAGTTTTAGAACAGGTGGGCTAGCCAGGGAATGGACTTTGCGCTTAGATAGAGAGAAGATAAGAGAGACGGCGAGTGGACTGTCGATAACAAAATGCAGATTTATTTTATGAATGCTACAGCTCTCCCCCCCCGAAAGACGGAGTTAGGGTGGAGTCAGAAAGGAGGCCAGAAGGGCCTCCCGCAAAATTTTGAATAAGGGACAAAGGGCCAGAAGGGCCTCCAAGAAAAGATTGAAGCAAAGGGGCCAGAAGGGCCTCCTACAAGCTTCTGAAGAAAAGGGGCCAGAAGGGCCTCCTACAAAATTTTGAAAACAGGGCACCTGATAGAAACAACGCTTCATAATGCTTTTATAATCACCACTCTAGGGTGTAGCCTCCTTTGGCACTTACTTATTAAATTTTGAAATTTCTATAGCGTCTCAGCTCTTCCCACCTATGATTGGGATAAGCCCAGGACAGAAAGAGCTGAAGGGTGACGCAAAGGTCGACTTTGCTGTGCATGAACTGACTTTGTACACTACGGTACGTGGGGAAAGGGGTGGAGTGGCACCTCGGGACACCAAGAGGAGGTGACCACTCCGGGGACTGGGGAGGGAAAGTGCATAACACTTTAGGCTTACAGGAAAAGGCCGGACTCAGAGGAAGCTCACATGCGGGAGGAGAATCCTCTGAACCGACCATTAAAATATACATATCAAAAATAAATAAAAATAAAACAAAAACTCCTGAAGCCTTTTAGGTCAGATCATGCTCAGCGTCGTTATTTTTTTTTAAATTCCTCTTCTCCCATACGAAGAGAAATTTAAACTATTCACGGCTCTTAACAATTTCCGTGAGAAAAAAGAATTTTGAAGGGTCTAAACAAATAATCCATTTGAAAAATAAACAAAGAAGCAGTATGAAACGTTGGGGAGTCAAAATTGTTTTAGTGCCCAAGGCAGGGCATGTGATGTTTGACTTAGGGTCTTATATGTGTATCATGTGCCCCAAAAAAAAAGAATTTAATTTAATCAAAAAAAATTGTGTAAAAAAAAATTTCATCAAAATATTTAAGTGATTATAAAAGTGTAGCAAAAAAAAGGAGTGTGGCAAAAAGACAGTATAAAAAGGTGACCCACAATGTGAGAAAACCTAACTCCGGTTTTCTCAACCCTAATAAAAAAAACTAAATTAGGAAACAAACATGTTGACCTGCTAATAACAAACAACCAAATAATTTAAGAAAGGGCAAACAGGCCAACCATGTTGTCCTACATAAAACTGGGCCCCTATAATTTGGAAAAGAGAAAGAAAATTGTACACAATGATATATTTTTTAAAAAAGGTGTTCAACATTTCAATGAATTATTAAGAAGGTGCCACCATCTGCATCAACCAGTCCACCGCCATTTTGCGCGTTACTCATGATGATAAAATTTAAAAAAAAAATAAATAAAAATAATTTTCCTTCAAGATGACAAAAAAAAAATTCAAAAGCAAGCTCAGTGTTTTTTAACGGGTCCACTAATCGCAGCAAATCCACTGCCATTTTAACTGTTGCTGATAATAATAGATAAAAAAATAAACCAAGTAATTTAAAAAAAATTTCTTTTAAGATGATGCAAAAAATGAAAGAGCCAGAGAAAGACTCAAGAATTATATGTAGTGTAGTTGTCGTGTATATGTGTGTGTGTAAGTATGAATTAATACAGACAACGAAAGAAAACTCGAGAAAATTTTTTTTGAAGGAGATTTTGAATTTTTTTTGTTTTTTTTGTTTTTAACTATTTTTGGATTTTATTATTTATTTAAATTTTTTTTGGATTCCCGAATGAGCCCGCTGTCTGGATCAAATTCAGTGAATGACTAGTGTGCAGTGTATGTAAATATATATATATATATAAAAAAAATTTAAGCAGACAAAATAATAATAAAAAAAAATTTATCGAAATTGGTTTAGAAGATTTTGTGTAAGTGTTTATAAAAATAAATAAATAAAAAAAAAGAGACTATAGATTTATAGAGATTTAAATATTTAAAATAAAATAAAAAAAAATTTCATCAGCAACAGTTGTGCAGTATTTGAAAAAGCTGCAAAACATAAAAATGAGCCTTGTTTAACAAAGAAAATTTTGAATTTAAATTTAGATGGTTCCAATGCAAAATTTTGAAAATTAACTACGGTTCCAGAATTTAAATTAACCAAGCTCTGTAATTTAGGAAAAACCACGCTAGAATCTAGAATCAACCACGCTCTGCTACCAGAAACATGTTACCAGGGGACTTAAATTTAAGAAAGGCGGAACCAAATGGTAACAATGTTTGAAAAGAAAAATTAAAAAAAGACAAAAACAAATTTAGTGATTAACAAGGCTCAAGTTTATTTAAACAAAGAAATTTCAACGTTTCAGATTTTATCATTTACATCTGAGAAAGACATCCTGAGACAAAATTATCATACACAGCTTATGATTAAACAATCTTATAATTAGTAAAGTTATATGCCCTTAATACAAATATTATAATTTAATAAAAAAATTTAGTCAATAGATTCTGAAAATTTATCCCCCCCTTTTTAGTTTATATATTTTATCGTTACAAAATTTAACAAAGACAATGAGCACAGCTTAACAATTAACAGGATCATAATTAATCCAAAAAAAAAGATTATACGCCCTTAAATGTAAAAATTACAAAAATAAAAAAAAAGATGAAAAGATACTGATTTTTATTTCCCCCCCTTTTAACTTTATGAAATGATAGCTTTCTAAAACAGTTACATAATATTACTTATTTTATAAATTTCTTAAATGCTATATTGGCCAATAAATATATCTATGTTTTAGCTAAAGAATTTATTATGAAATGAGTAGTTTATTTTAAAAGAAAAGAAGGAAATTTTGAATATTAAATTTTTAAATTGACGTCAATTGTTTTAATTTAGAAACTAACCTCTGGGAGGTTGTTAGGACCGAAAGTTTGCATGCAGGCTCCACCCAATAATTTTTTATATATTTTATAATTAATTACACAAGTCTACATCTAAAAGAGTGTTTTTAAGAAAACATATTCGCTGAAATAAATTTTAGGCACATATACAATATGAGTTTAATTAAAGTTCTATAAAGTTAGTTTTTTTTTTTTTTTTACATCACTTTTGTGCACATGAAACTGAAGCTATGTTGGATAAAACGTGTTTTGTTAACAGGACGAAACATGTCTAGATCTTTCGCTGTGTTTCTTCTACCAGCATATTAGCTATGGCAAAAAACATGTTTTTTAGTGTCTGTACAAAATCAGACATGTTTTAGCATTAATGTTCATTATTAAAGAAAATATCTGGTTATTTGTTAAAATCAAAGAAAATTGATTGTATAACAGAAATTCGTTAAGATTGTAATTAAAAGCTTCTTAGATGACTATAAAGCTATATATATATATATATATCGTTTAGTTTAAAACAAAACTTGTATAAGACTTGCAAAATCTGCAAAAGTTTGTAAAACGAAATTTTCTGTTTTAGAAGAGATTTCTCTAGTTATTTTATATTTGACATGTTCAATAAGATATTCTGATCACTTAAAATTCAACATTAGTTTGCACTTATTTCACATAATTGTTCCAAACTCAAAATGTGCCTTTACAAGATTTTGTAAAGTATGTTTTAAGAAAAGTAAATTTTTATAATCATTGAGTTTCAAAAGAACATTGAATATTAAATAAAACATGAAATACATATTTTAAAAATACATGATAATTAATAAATTGTTTTAAAGCATTAACAAAAATTTAATATATGATAAAATCTGTACCTGGAAAATCCTGTCGCAGTTCAC
This sequence comes from Aphrophora alni, assembly GCA_963513935.1. Lineage (NCBI taxonomy): Eukaryota > Metazoa > Arthropoda > Insecta > Hemiptera > Aphrophoridae > Aphrophora > Aphrophora alni. The sequence goes on from OY740770.1 coordinate 91,023,692, forward strand.
GTAAGCTTGTGCCGTGAAAACGAAAATTTACTAAACATTATAGAACTAAAACGCACAAAACTTGTAAATTAACATTGCCAAAAACTGAGGTGGAAATTTTGAAGTCCAAGAAGGAAATTTATCTCTAACGTAGCTAAATATAGATGTCAGACATTGTGTGACTACAGGTAGACTAGATAAAGAAGTTTTAGAACAGGTGGGCTAGCCAGGGAATGGACTTTGCGCTTAGATAGAGAGAAGATAAGAGAGACGGCGAGTGGACTGTCGATAACAAAATGCAGATTTATTTTATGAATGCTACAATTTCTTTGGAACTACGATTGAAATCGTAGGCTAGGGTCAGCTAGCAATCAGATTTAATGTGCAGGGTGAACCCTTTTAGTGCCTTTTATACCCTCACAGCTTACGAAATCCCTTCAGTCTACTCGTATGTCTTACACTTTGAAACACTTTTGTGTTAATGCGTACTTTCTGTTACATAATATCAAATGATTTGAAAATAAGATATACTAGACAAATTTGTTATTATGGAATTTATATTAAAATTTCTGTTTAAACCTTTATTAGTAGATAGTAAAAAAGAATATTTATTCTTTTTTTTTTTTTTTTTACTAATTTTTGTTCGTGATTTCTAATGAAATACAACTGAATACTTTCTTGATAAAATACAATTGAATATTTCCATCATATGAAAAATGACCTTCAAAAATGAAAAAAATATTATAGTATTTTAGAAGTTTGGATTGATTGTGTTGTAACCAACATGTTTGATTGAATTCTTTAAATATCAATAATATGTTTGAAAATTTTAAAAAATTCGTAATAATATGTAATTATTCAAAAATAAATGTTTCTTTACTAGCAACATTCTAATGACATTATGAACAAATACTACCTAAGCAAACGTGTTTGTTCAAGTAAAAAACAATAATTATAGTGTGTACCATATTATTTTTTTTATTTTTACTTATTTTATTTTTTATACTTGTTGTAGCTATACAGAATTGTTGTGTAGTTTTGGATAAATTTTAAAGATTGTTTACTTAATTACAGCTTTTCGTGAAACTTTATATTAAGACATTCTTCTTATCTTTTCATACATGTGTATATAGGAGAAGATATTGTTATCTAAAAGGAAACGATTCTCAACCGGAAGTACATTGATTCAGGTTTCCAATATTGACGAAGAATAAACGACATGATACGATAATAGATATCATACTCCTTCTATCTTTCGTTTTCATTATAGTGAAAATGACAATTCAATTGTGGAATATTTGACCGGCTATATATATAATTCGTTCTAATATATTATTACTAAAATAATTAGAGTATAATGTTTCTTACTCCTGAAAAATATTTATAAACAGTTTAATAGATGAACGTATGGTAATTTTTACACTGAAAAATGTTATCTCCATATCAGCAATCACGATACTTCTAGTTTTTAATTCAATAATAGTTACATTGTATTTACACTGGTAATAATGTTTAATAATTCATTTTACAATTTTGCAATTTTAATGAAATAAGTTATCAGATTTTTAATAATTATATTCCAAATATGTACATATTTACAGTAAAATAATAATTGTACAAACCAACGAAGTATTCACTTTTATATGAGCAAGAACATACACTGTTACCATTGTATGTGTCGAATTCAAATGAATACAAACATACATATGTAATAGAGAGTAATTACCTCCGCCTGTTTGCCTTTATAGTTCAATTGCATCAATTGAAACTTCTATATCCAGCGAGTGATTTTTCATTAACTTTGTACATTATCGAGCGTGCGAGACACTAGTAAGCTAGTTTTATGTAGTGTCTTGTATAATGACGAACGTGAAAAATCCTGTGTACATACCTTATTATTTTTCAGTTCTACATTTCTTGTCTGTTGGTTTTTAAGCGTACTCTCATACGAGGGAACACAAACAGGGCGCGCGTTATTTGACTAATCATGTTTGACTTGGATATAGTGGCGGAAAATAATGGAGGCCTCTGATTATTTAAATTATGTAGATATATTATGGACAACCGATGCAATGTTCAAAGTAATGACCGTTCAACTATACTTCAGAAATCTAGTAGAGGAGTAAATAGGTGAATTTATTTAAATGAATTTGAATTCGTGTTTTGCATGATAAGCAAAAATAAGGTCATAAATTTTGAACTAAATTCATAAGTAGCAGTTCCAAGCTTAATTGGGATTTGTTCCAGAGGCTTCGCAACCAATGAATAACTAGGAAGTGTACCTACACATTATGGGAGCTATATGGAAGGTTGTGCGTTGAGGATGGATTCATAGATCCTGACCAGATAATTGAGATGAAAAACTGTATATCTTCTGGTTTGTTATCTACTATCATTTAAATCATCTTTAACTTTAAAATCGGAGTTCAATTAGCTTCTATCTAGCATTAGTTTAGAAGTTATTCGAAGAAACAGGTACAACCACAATATAAGCTGCTTCTTGAAGATATATCCCACTATTATGTCTTGGAGAACCGATTTTCGTTATATATTAGTTATAATTGGATTAAAAAGATTCTGATAATCTAAGTATATAGTAATGATGAGAAAAACACACAGAGAAAACCTTGAGATGAAATTTGAAAGAGCTCCACAATTTCCCCAAGAAGTGGACAATAGTATCGAAAAAAAGCAAGCACCAGGAATCGATTAAATTTCTCCTTATATTCCACTGTAATTCTCCCGTAAGGGAGTCACTCTCCTTACGTACGTGTTCAATATGTTTTATTGGTTTGAAAATGTGCTCGAGTTTGTTTTAAATCATTTCAGATCATTATACGGGTAACAATATAATTATAAACCAGCCGAAGATGTGACAACATGGAGAAAAATATCTCTAAAACCAGTAATTTCTAAATTATGATGAAACTGTTTCTTAAACGGATCAACCAATATCCAATTTTAACTGATCATCAGTTTGTTTTTCCCAAAAATGGCAATCTAAAGGCGTTTGAAGATAAGAAATCGCATTCCAATTTTTTTCTGGTTACTGCATAAGTCAAAGATAAAGTTTTCACGAAGGCCTTATTTTTAAACTTAGTACATTGTTACCAGGATATTTTCGATTGGAAAGTCGTACTTTACCAACAAAAGAGTAACACACAACGATTCGGGTATTGAATTATATCGCGTTCAAGCAGGTTTCATATATATGTTGGTGCTTTCAGGCCTATATTCTACTTGTTATACACTCACACATACCGACAGAGATCAAGACCATGGTACTCACATTTGCAACGATAAAGCAATGATTGGCTGAAAGTAAAATACATTTTGAAGCAACGGATTATCTAGACGGAGATGTAAATAAAATAAGACGATGGACAAGGTGCAGCAGGAAAATGAAACTCAATTAGTCAAAAGTATTCTTCCCATATCATATGTATTTTATTGAATGAATTAGCCTAAAGGGACACGTTCAAAATTTATCCTCTATAACAAGAAACGTAATCTAAGTGCAATCGTTCATGAAATTGATTGTATCAACACTAAGATAATCTTCGCTCCTCAACGTCAAAGTTGATGTATTACAACTTTTTGATACCTAAACTGAGAGGAGAAGCCTTAAGCGCAAAAAACAACATTAGAAATTATATGTAACTTAATAGCTTAAACACTAGAAATATTTAACTTTAATCACATGTTTATCAATACTTTACGATTGTAGTTATTATATAGTGCCAAAAGAGACTATTTAAAAATAAGTAAATGAGACAATTTTTCTTTTTTTACTACACGATAATTGATAACTATAGTAATATCGACATTGCAAATAATTGACTGATTGTTTTAAATTGAAATAAATTGGAAACGTTACATATGGTAATATCTGTCGAATCGAATTAAAAACAAAATACACTTTCTTTTGCAAATATGAATTTCATAAAAATGAGGTGTCTAAACTGTTAACGACATTTGAATAATACACACTTGTTTCTAGGTTTTTTTCAAATACTCAACGAAATGTAAGTTATGCTTTACAAATTTAGACATTGCTTTACGATTAATGATTACTTTATACGTGAGAGAATTATTAGATACAGATATAAGTAAGCTATATTTTTTTTTTACTTATACAAAAAACCAAGTGTTATTTTTTTATTTTACTTCCTAATAACTTATACATCCTGTGAATGAAGGATCTTTAGGGTAAAACTTGTGGAAATATTTTAAAGTGTATCATGAGTCTAACCATTACCTTAGAGACTGATGAGGGAGTTCTGTTACTTATTAATAACTAAAACTCATTCCTCACTTAGTTGAAAGAAACCAAAGTGTATGATACTTTTTCATAAACATATAGGCTACTGAGGTAAAAATCATATTTAAAATCAGGCACAAGATATATATATATATATATATATATATATATATATATATATATATATATATATATATATATATATATATAATTGATATACATGGTATTTAGTAATTAGGAATAAATATAGATTATATACAACAAAAGAAATTCCTAAAATACAATGTACTAATATCGTATATGCATTTAACGTTTAAAGAGACCACTTAAATTTGATATACAGGTTTAATCTTTTACTAGTCTATTATTTAATTTTTTTTTTAACTTTAAAATTAGATGAATTATTTGGAGCTGTAATTAAACTAAGGTAAGATGTTTATTGGGCGAGAAATAGTTTTAAATCTATTTTGAATTATTTAAATATAAGTTACAAGTTATACGATTATTAAAGGATACACGAAACTCTACTTCGGAATTTTTTATATTTGAACTGATAAATTATTAAATAATAAATAAACCGTTTTGCGTTGAAAGAATCTTTAAATTTAAATTGTATTGTTCACAACTGGGCCTAAAAAAAAGTGGGAAAACGTAAACTGAGTGGCGCAACACCCCTTAACCATGCATTTTCTCAATACGATGTTTAGTTTAATAGTATGGGGTTATCACATCGACAATCAAATTGTCATCCTTACATCGCAAATTATTTGTTTATTATTTGTTTTAAGACAGTTTTCGTTGAGAAGAAACGTTTGAACTATTCATCTCCATATACTTACCTGAATTCTCTATTTGGTGCATAGAGGTGCATTGCTGATCTAGTTTGTTCGTTTTGATAAAAACTATTTTCGGTTGAAAAGGAATGCTTGAACTATTCATTGCTTTATACTCGCCGGGGTTCTCTTCTTTGTGCATAGAATTGCTAGTCTCGAAAAAAGGAGGATTCCTTTTAAGAATAAAAAATTGTTTTATAAGAAGCTTGATTCACATTCATCTTGTGTAGAGCTGGGCTCACTTCAGGATGATACGATGTACTAGGAAGAGACGAGGTACTTGGGTGATGCGAGGTAATAGGATTCGTTTTAGGAAGAAAAAAATTGTTTTATAAGAAGCTTGATTCACATTCATCTTGTGTAGAACTAGGCTCAGTTCAGGATGATACGATGTACTAGGATGAGTCATATCGTATAACATGTCTGAATGAAAATACTAATATGTATCAGTAATATTTATTGAAGTGAAAAGCCAACACTCAATAATCTTGCAAATGATAGAGTACCACTCGTCAATACTGAGGTAAGGCTATGATGATGCAGCAAGGCGAAACAATTGTAGCTCATTTATATAATTAAAACATTTGAAACTTTAAGCTTTATTGCTTTATGTTGCCCTTGACTAGAAAAGTGATTCTTTTGTAAACTTATTTATTCTAAACCAGTCTATCTAGGTCGAAGAATTCGATGAACAGATTTCAAAAGACATTTATTGTTGGATCTAACATTGTAATATGAAATAAGATCTCCACATAAACAAAAATGCATAAACCCTTACTAATATGATTAAAAGTAACAAGACTTCAAATAATTTGAATTGTCTATATTATAGTATAATTTAGCAGGGTTTTTTTTTATATCTATTTTTTTTATATCAAACTGCTAAACTGAATGCAACAGAATTTATTTTTATGTAGGTATATAATAAGATGTAATATCACCTAATACAATGCAAAATAGCGTAATAGGAATTAATATTGTTTCATAACGTTTCCGGTAAAACAGAAGATAAAGAAAGCTTACTTGGATAAAATATTTTTTACTTCAAAATTAGAATTAAAAATAAGGTGAGAAAAGTCACAAACTCATAAATAGTCTACAATATTATATAATCTATATTTAGCCTCATTTTGGTTATTTTATGAAATAAATCCAAGCTGTCGATCTCCGTAAAATTGTCTACAATAACTGAGTATTCTTGTTTTTATATACTTCAAGCGTTTTTAAATAACTCCATATTTTTATTCCTTACTCTGACATAATACCGTTTGACCTACAACAATATCCATCATTTGTGCTACAATTGCCTAAACTTCACTTCCGTTATCCAAAATATTTCAACTGAATGCTCGTATTCCTTTTCAGACACATTTAAGCTCATAAAATTTACTACAAATTCCTCTTCATAGCAGAATCACATGAAACCAATAGACAAATCAAACTCATATCCTTGCTCTTAGTTAACAGTTATTGTGAATTAAAAAATATGATATTGGTCGTAAAATGATTCTTCTATCGTTATAATATATGGAAATCAAGGTTAATTTTAAAACCGAATAAAGAGTGACAGAGAACATTTTGTAACCATGTAAATGCAAAATTTGTGATTTAGGAAATATTTATACTCTGTAATTTAATATATGACACTTTGTGTTAAAAGTATTGAAAGTATCACGTAAATCGATTTCTGAATAAAAGGTAAATGTATCATCATTTTGAATAAAAGGGAAATATAACGTTGTGTGGAAATGGTATGGTCCAAGCAACATTACATCAATATTGTCCCTTATGTTTAGAGGGATATGCTATATATCATACAAAGGATTACAGGTTGACATTTGCAAATTGTGCGGGAGGGAAACTAACAACCTTGAGGATAAACTCCTTGTGTTTTGCAGTATAATAAATAGCAAGGCATATATCCTTTCTGTTTATAAAGCACCAGTATTTTATTCTTATATGTTTTCACACAGTCTTGAAACGAACTTTTTTATTTTTATATTCCACTTCTAAGTGAGTGACTTAATGCATTGTTTGACTGTGAATATGATTTTTTGATATATTCGTAATATACTGTTCATGCTGAGAATACGAGGTGTGTGAGAAAAGTAATGAGACTGATTTCTCATTTACCAAAGTTTTAATTTTTTTCAAACAACAATGTTATTCCTCTCAAAGTAGTTCCCTTGGGCAGCTATACACCGGCGGAGACATTGTTCCCACTATTAGTAGCAGCGCTGGAAATTTTCAACTGGTATGGCTTTTAACTGGTCGGTCACAGTCTTTTAAATGTTCTCCAGAGTTTCAAAATATAGTGTTCTCGTATATTACCAAAGTATCTCAATGTTTATTAGATAAAACTCACAGGAATTCATTTTTTTTTTTAATGATTTTCGCTGTTATTCATGTTAGTATCAAAACCATTTAGGTAGCTAATAAATTGTGGGAAAATCGATTTCTTAGATAGTTGAGAGAAATTATCAGGGGCCTGATAAAATGTGATAAACGGTCAGAAATAACATGTGAGTCTGATAAAATCAATTGAGCAGTGTTTCACTTCTATAATTATTAACTACTGATTCCCATCATTGATGTTTCAGCCACTATACAATTCTTTGAGAATGTTTTGTAGTTTTTTGTTTTTTTTTTACGTCATGGGTATGAGTGTTGGTGTATGTGCTGTGCAAATTTGTATGTTAATTTGTTTTAGTATCAATCAGTGTTGGGGTCTAAACTGCGCATTTTTCCTATAATAATAAGCGAACAGGACATGAAACCTTAATATGTCTTACATTTCAACTCTCATAAACACGGAGCTAAATGTCTAACCTATTTTATTTTATTATTTTTTTTTTTTTGTTTTTAAAGATGTTGACTATAATTTTGAGAAAAACACATGTTTTTTCGAACTGCACGTACTGTAATTAATTTTTACTTTATAGTAGGTTTCCAATCTTAAAAGTAAATAAAAGCTGACTTGTTTGAAGTGGTATGGAGTGAGAAAGATATAGAAATGCAAATTTTTCCTGCGTAAAACATTGGTTGAAGTAACCTTAATTCACACCTCTATCGCAATCCAACCATCAAGTTAAAAAAAATGTGGAAATTTTCAAGGTAATAATATTTAATTAGATTATTTATATTGTGTAATTCACCACTATTCCCATTTCATCAGCGAGAGAGTTTTTGACATTGAAGGGAATAATCATTGTGTAAGCTATTCAAGTAATGGTGTGAATAGGATGTACAATGTTCCTTAAATGAAAACAAGAGATAATCAGTTACATATGTAGCAATATGTACACAGGTAATACACTAACGTTATACAATACAAAAATAATACATGAACTATCTCACAGATATATAAATGAAACTAATATCTTGCTCAAAATATAAGGAGAAGCTGATATACGACCAAAAACTAAAATATGTTTTTATTTATTTATATTTTGGATCAATCTATTTAAACGAAATTTTTCTGAAACAAAAATGTTAATGTTCTAACCACGCTAGGTTTTTTTTTATTATACAAATAACTTCTCGAAGTATTGTTAAAAATGGAAAATGACCAATATAATCAGAAAGAATTTGAAAAAAAAAATAGATATGGGAAAATATATTATAAGAAATAGTATTTTTCTATAAATATTTAGTATAATGTAAAAACAATACAGAATTTAAAATGGCCTAAATTTAGGTAAAATAAAATATTTGATGATGAGTAATTTAATAATTTGTAGATAACTTACTGAATCTGACGGTGATTTTATTTATTTCTGTTTATAACTTTATCAAGATTATTTATATGTGAAAAAAGATAACATTGCCTAACTGTCTAGAGTTATAATTCCACAGTGAAAGTGTTTTATAATGTATATTTTTTTAAACTTTTAAATTTCATATTATACTTGTTTTTTTATTTTATTTTTTTAAATCTTTGAAATTTTGGTGTTTTATAAATATATTTTATTTTAGATTATTTGATGGAGTAAGTTGTTGATCTAACTAAAAACTGACATTATTTATTTGTTCTTTGGGCACTCTCTATCATCACTAAAATACAAGCGATCGTCAAGTGTTCTGAACTTCAATTGACTTATCAATATACAAAACATGTTAGTTAAATAAAAATTATATTTTTGCGGAACATTGATTATGCTATTGGCTCTAATTTTTTTCCTTTGTTAATTACACTATAAAGAACTAGAAGTATAATTATCATTTCCGTTTAATTTACAATGTATTCCCGTCATTTCTTTCTTTGGTAATTTTTCTATTGTATATTCCAGGTGTATTACATTCTCATTTCCTGATATTTCAAGGCCCTAGCCCCTTCCGGAATCAACCCACCATAATTAAACTCTTCAGATATGCCTATTGTAGGACAGTGGTCGGAAACACTAATTATCTCTTCTCCAAATCAAATGACATTCTCTTTCCTTCCGTCTTATCTATTTCTCTATTGGGTTTGTAAAAAGAAGCATTATTGGAGAAATAATAATTTTATCTTCCTAAAAACATGTACGTTATTTTAAACAATAATACATGTCTCACGTTCTCATTATAAATATGACATAAAAAAATATATATTAAAGTTAGTTAAAGAATCTGTTAAAGATACATACATTTTCATTTTACGTCCCAAACGTTAATACCAAATACAAACTCTCTCTCTTTCTGAAAGTAGCAGTGTTAAATTTGCAAGTATAAGTTTTAATTTTGAAAACGTATTGTAGCAGTTGAATTATTAATGGGATTGAGAGAAATAAAAACGGGTGGACAAGATTAAGCCTAAAATACGAGTATGTACATTTTATTTATTATTAAAGACTTGATGTTCACTAATTTTTCTGGTTATAAATTCTTCTCTGTTTCTTCTTCTTCTGAATGCATATATCCCTTCAAAGAGTAGAAACATTATCCTTTCCATTATTAGGTTGTATTTCATAAATGTTATAAGATGTTTGTCTATTTGCTTATAAATTTTATTTCGAAATTAGTAATCTGTTCAATAAACTGTAACCCATTACTGTACATGTTTTGTTATTCAGTACACTCGTTAATATTATATAAATCACCAAGAAAACGAATCTAAGGAGGAGGGAGAGCATAATTTCATCTTATTAACACGTTCTTTATAAGGAGTAAATTTAAATTTCATTAGAGTCCCAGACATTGAATGGGAGCTGAAGTGTACATATTACCTCGAATATTCCTTTACAGCTATTGCTTACTATAACGATGAATACAATAAGTAACTTTTGATATTATAAATACACATATAGGTACGTGGAAATAACTGTATATTTCCCAAAATCGAAGCCTTTTCTTCCTTTACTAAGCTACTTACACTTCATTTACTGTTATTGCCATAATACATAACTTGTAAAGCAATAATCTTTTAAACTCTATATTCCTCATATTTAAGAAACAAATAAAATTGATCCTTCACTCAAAATTTAATGCTTAAATTAAACATGTAGCTGTTTTAATTTCCAAACATTATATTATTTACAATGTACTAATTCGAAAATATTAATATATGATTGTTGAATAATATAAGCCATTAAACCGTTACAAATAAAACATTCTCTTTGTTATTTCTTGTAAAAGAATTTGAAGTGTGATTATCGTTTTTGTTTGATTTACATAATAGTTTAATCATTTGTTTATTAAATTCACTTTTGCATATTATAGATATTAACAATATCATTCATTGATATATCTGACTCCTGCAGATTTTTCGCTGTAATTGGGATGTATTACTTAAATTATTAATCTGTGTTTGCACTGGTTTCCTGGAAGAAGTTATTTTTGGTTTAAGTTTATTATTTAGCGCTTGATTGGGAATTTTGTTATTTTTTAGGTAACTAACATGCCCTAGAGGATCAACCGGGATGTAAAGCGAAAGAAATAACTTATTGTACGTTGTTACTGTTAGGAATTACAATCTACTTGTAAAAGCGTTTCAGTTAGTATTATTATAGTTACCATTAATATTACCATACTTGCAGTTGGAGATGTTTATCATATCTGTCTCAAAAAATAAATAAATTTAATCGAAATATAAATTTGTGCTATAAAAATTATTTTAGGTATGATATGTCAAAAACAAAAATTAATCAAACATATTAAATCTGGTATTATTTAAAAAACATGTACGTAAAATTTTTAGACTGGGCTATAATTTTATAAAAAATAGTAAATATAAATAAATACATTTTCGTTACATTTTTAAGTACTTGTTATTAAATACATTACTAACCAAATACTGAAGTTTCTAATTTAATAAATCTTGGCAAATTTTAAATCTTTAACTCAACAGTAGTGAGTACAAATGCATATAATACAAAAGTATTGAATAGTTTATTTCTTCATTATTTTATAGTACTGTATGGGAAAAAAAATACTTTTTTTTTGTTCCTAAATCACATTTAATTATTTTTAGACTCTGATGACAATTAAATTTCGATTTTAGGCAATGTTATAAATTTGAGTTATTAATGTGTTTAAATCTAGGGAACAGATTTTTTTAAATTGTAATATCAAAAAAGTAGTAAATTGGTTCGAAAATTTCGAAAACTAAAAAATTGTTCAATAGAATATAAGACAAAAAATATAGGTAATACGAATGATTAAAAGCGTCGAGATATTGAATAGTTTAACAAATGGATAATAATAACATAAACATTACCTGACCAAGTTGACTAATTTAAAATAAATTTAAAGACATATTATCTCGCCCTAAAACTAAAATTATTTCAGTGTTTTTAAGAACTAAAATAAGTTTATTGATTTTTTTAATAGTTTGGATGTAGTATTAAATAATTTATAACCATGTGAATATGTTCCCATTTTATGGTAGGTAAAAAAAAAAGAAAGAAGAAACAGTAAATATTTATTGCAACATGTAGAATTCATTGGATTGGGTCTAGTATCAAATCAAATTCAGTATTCAGGACTATTCCTCAGTGTCCTGTAAATATCCCCAGTTTTCTCTCGGTCAAATGAAGCGATGCAAATTTAAACATATTCATCTCTCTACAAGGTCACGGAGGGTAGACTTATTTTATTAAAGCAATTGGAAATTAGTCAATAACGCAGATTTTTTTTTGTCAAATGTATATCTAACCGTGAGTTAATCATTTTGGACTCCTATCTTGATGGTATATATATATATATATATATATATATATATATATATATATATATGCGCGTGTGTGTGTGTGTGTGTGTGTGTGTGTGTGTGTGTGTGTGTACAGACAATAGTGATATTGGGGTGTTATAGACCTGATCTTATACTTTCAATCATTACTGAAACTGCACATTCACAGTACAGAACTTAAAATATTTCTTACCCACCATGGTAGTAAAATAATATTTTCTCTGAGTCATTATGAAAGTTTTTATAAATGTGAATAGAATAGGTACTGACGACATAATAAATGTACTACTGAATTCAGTGCGGTAGCGGAAAATCATTCCTATAAAACGAAGGCTTAAGGCAAGTACCGGGATTATACAGACAAGATGTAATGGTTTTGTGGGATATTCTTGTCGACTATTCTACCATCCTTTTATTTGAATAAATAAAGCAATAATTTATAGGACCATATGAATGAAATATGCAGTGTGATATTTTTTTAAACAATTAGATGTGGGTTATTTAGTTGATGATATTAGTTCATATTGAAAACAATCCATATGTTTTAATTTTAAAATATCTGAAATTCATTATGCTGCCACATATGGGCAGATAAACCCTATATAGGAGAGTACGCCATGAACTGGCATCTGTTCATAGATGTATGGCGCTAAGAGTAGTCTTTTACTCTATCGAGAAGTATCGAAGGGCGCGGTGCTGGTGATCCCGGGAATCCCGCCTATACACCTTTTGATTCTGAAGAGGAAGCAGTTCTAATAAGGACTAAAAAAATGGCCTGAAAAGTAAAGGTCGAGGAAGGGTCTAAAGGTGGAGTCAATAGAATGTGTAGAACAATAATAAGATAAATAATGTTATAGGCAATATACAGGACGGTGGACACATCGATTGATGTAATGCGTAAAGAAATGCCAGGATTGGTGGCCAGAAGATGTAAGCCTCTACCTTGGGCTCGCTTACCTACATGGATTCAAGAGTGCAGAAAGAGCCTATTGCCTGAATTTTACTCATGACGAAGACATTGTTGAGCATACACTGTTAGCATGTCATAGTTATCAAGAAATAAGAATGCGATTACAGAAATAAATTCTGCCTATTATTAACCCAGGCAATATTGTAGAGAAAATGTCGCAAAGCCAAGATAACTGGATATAGATCGAGAGATATGTAACGGAGGCTATGAAGATTAAGGAAGAGCAGTTAAGAAATTAATAAGACCCAGGGTAGTCGAGAAGTTATGCGAGAGAGTGATGCCAAACTTGCCAACAATTTGTTTGAGGGGAGGAATTGTGGTTTTTTAGTGCAGACACCTAAATAATGTAGGGTACTCTCATATAATTATTGAATACGGATCGTCCTTGGTACCTGATAGCAGATTATTCACATTTATTGTAAAAAAGGGGAGAATTACATGTTTATTTTAGACTAAGAAATTACACTTTGAGAGTAAGCCGCTTAAAATACATCAACTTTATAAAAATAATTGATCTGTATGTTTACGGACACTATATCGTGTGTTTTTAGAATACGCTTGACATTTTTATAAAATTTACTAACGGAGACACATACACTCACAATGTACTATCATGCTAGTATATATCTCTTTCATATTTTACAGGAACGATCTAAGGGTCAATTTTTTAGAACAAACGTAATTTTATTCTTATAACTAAGTGAAATGTTTGTAATTATTATGTTTCATAGTTATTTCATTACGTAACTAATAGTTATAGTGATTTGTAGCATGAGAACCCATGAAAAGCTTACAGTTTAAATGGTAAAGAAAAAATAGTATCAACCATATTAATGTGTCATTTTATATATTATCATACCTGATATATTTTTATGATAGTGATGGAATATGAATTAGGTAAGCGCTTTGTATCGTCATGGTTATTGATACTCTGCATTAGTTATAGTTTGTCTGATATGTAACACAAGTCAGAGAAAACTATTCAAAATATTATATACATGTTTACGTTGATTGAACTATTTCTATAATACAGAATTATATAACATAAATGTATGTTTACACGTCAACATATTTTGTCTTTGTACAAATCTCAATGTTTTATTTTATTTCATATTTTAAACGCTTTTACATCCTACAGATAAGGGATTTTTATTATAACACTTGGGGGAAATATTTTAGAGTGTATCATAACTCCAATGATTTCCCTTAGAGACTAGTGTGGCTGCTTTGTCATATCTTATTAAATACGACTCTACCCCAATATTTGGAGGTAAATAAAAATTCTATTTTAGCGTAAACATACAATGAGTTAAGAAGTGAAATAAGTAAACACACACAAAAAAATATTCCAATTAGATTTTTAGGAACAAAATGTAAACATTGAATGCACTATTATACATAAGGAAAGAATCTCTAAAATCGAATGTAATTTTATCATCTTAATGACGTTGGAAAAATTACTTAGATTTAACAAAATTGACATATGTTAGCGTAATTATCAACTATAAACGGAATCTTTATTATGGGTTGAATTAAAGCGCATCCCTTGGCTCAAATGTATGTTTAGTTAATATTAGTTGCAATCTGTCGTAGAAAACGTTGAACACAGAACTCAATCAAAGAAGTTTTAATGATACCTGAATCTTATTTTAAACGATAAGAACAAGAATATTATAGTAATAGAGTATTATAGTAAACATATATTACGTTTAATATAGTAATTGTAATATAACTAGAAAACATTTTTTTATGCTATAGTAATAAATGTATTGTATATTTTGTCAATTGTGGTTCAATTCGATTAGTGATAATCATTTTGAAGGATAATTCCTTCTTACTTTGGATTTAGTTGAACATATAATATGTTTTTGTCTGAGGGGCTATGTGTATATAATCAATGAATCGGTTTTTAAACAAAACTCGTATAGAGAAAATGAAATTATGCTATTTCAACAAATCATTTTTCTTCGTACAATGTACAGACGGACGTACAATATTTATTATTGCATGTTTATTATAGTCATTATAGGAATGAGGATTTTAACATAATTGGTAAGTTTTTCACTACCTCTAATAATATACTGTGATAACGCTATGACATAATATTACTTAAATTAAATTTTTCAAAAAAAAATAAAAATATACGATGCCATCGACTAGTCTTCCGAAAGCACTTTGCTATAATTATGGGTTGATGGATTTATATTGCTGTTTAATGTAACAGTGTTAAGCCAACGGTAATGCATTTTAATATTAACATGTCAAAATATATAAGTATCTGCAAACCCTGAACGAATTGACTTTTATACAATTAATATACATTGATTTACCCATGTCCCCAAACACAAAAATCACCTCTGTTATTAATGATAGTCAATCAAACATTTGCCATCATTTGCGTATATATAAGCTAACACACAAAGCTTAGATAGAATAAATATACTTTCGTTATTAAAGTGCTAAACCTTGAACATAAAAGAGATAAACACCAACATATCTAGAAAAATGTTAGAAACTAAAATATTTTTGACCTGGTCATGTTCTCTGAAAAATGATGTAAAAGCTGTTTATTTATATGTCTGAGAAAGTTGACATTTTGTTTCAATTCCCATTGTTGCGTCCTCCATTATGGTTTATTATTTTGATGACGTGAATATATTGGGTTGTTGTGTATATTACTTTGAGTTTGTTTATATGTGTCTGTCCAGGGAGATCGTGACCCCCCCCCCCCTTAACACTGCTAGTTTTTGTATACATATTACGACAATATAATGCATGATGTCCTTTTCTTCCGCACTTGAAAAAACTTAAATAGTGTTTTTTGGAAGCTGTACGTGATCATAAATATTGTGTTCCTGAATAGTTACTCTTTTGTCTTTTTGTGTTTCGCGTTGCCCTATCATCTAAAAGTCATATTACCAAAGTACTCTTGTACTTTTGTACCCATTCCAACATCCGTAGTTAACTTTATCATTCTCAAATGAGAATGATACGATAAATTAGGCTTTTCTGGTATTTGTAATCCTAATTCATCTGAATTTTCAGTCGCTTCTGTTTTATTTTAATTTTTTAAATAGGCTGAGATTTATTAAAATTCAGAACAGATTGTTCTGAATTTGGTTATTAATTTTAAAAGTTTCGTTTAAAATTATTTTTGTCACTCATTTGTTTTAGAAGGGTTTACGAAGTTTCAAAGTGATAATAATTATTTTCTTTCACTGTTACGCAATATGAACGACTAAAGAAGGATTACTATTTCAAATTATCTGTGCATAAATTGCATTAATCAATTTGCCAATTCTAATTAACAGATTACTTTTATCAAAATTTGTGTCCCCTAATCGTGAAATTTTATTTTCGAGGAAAGAAGAGTTTATTTTGAAAAAAAAAAAAAATAATAATAAAAAAATAGTTACCTACACAAGTAAATGTAATTAATTTTGTGTAAATAATATAGATCCTATTTTTTACATAAAATAAATTCATTTCATTAAATATATGTGCAACGTAAAATATGAACATCCACCATTCAGTAGTATTAGAACATGAAATAAAATTATACTACAATTATACTAATAATTATAATCATTTAAAGAATAAAATAATTCATTAGAATATAAATATGAGCATTCAGTAGTACATAATAATTATCTTAGTAAATTCTTCCCATTTTAAAAGAATGCCAAAGATTTCTTTTTCATGAGGCAAATTAATTACAATTAAATTTATTAATTTGCATTTGTAAAATACAGTAATTAATTTTATATATCTTACATCATCAAGTAAACTGAGTAGTTCTATATATTTAAATTTAAAGATGAACTAGATCATTTAGGCGTTCATGTATGTTTACATCTATTAAAACTATTAAACAATGAGTCACAAGTTAACACTCATAAACGAATGAAAAATGTTCAATAAATCTCAACACTACTCTTTTAAAAGATATTTCGCTTGCTTTATGTACAGCAATTAGTTTATAGTAAAAACTAATTATAAAAAACACACACCTGTGTTAATACTTAGGTGAAACATAATCAGTTATTTATAGTAATTACTGAATTTTCGTTATCACAAATAAACTTTTACTTACTACACAGCAGAAACTTAACACTGTTTCAAAATTAGTAAAAACTGCAATTTAATGCTATGGTACAAATCTTTTAACTATTTTCCAAAGTGGCGAAAAAAAGAACTTTCAAAAAGTAATTAGTAAAAGTCTTGTATTATTTTTCTCAAGTAGAAAATATTTTTTTAGTAAGAAACTAAAATCACTACAAATCCACCATTTTTATTAAGAATAGGTTTTCCTATACCTGATTTCAACGATTTATTTTAATAATAAAAAATAAGGCTCAATAACAAATTTGGTAGTTCAATACGTTAATGCTGATTTATTATACTATTTATTTCCTTATAGTTATTACCAATTATTTAGGTCTTTAAATAATTTTGTGTTTATTATTCTATATCAGTTTAACATATTATAAACTTATCTATCATTTATTCATTTAAATGAAACAATGGCAAAACTTTGAATTTAATAACTCTTGTTTTCTAAACACCTTAATCTCGATTTCAACTGATCCTGTATCTAATGCAGGTTATAAAGAGCTTCACTATCCGTGTCATAGTAATGGTCTACAAGCTTGGCAGTTGCGACCCTATAATATGTCCTGACAACTACCACAAGTCTAACAAACTATTTCCTAAACTTACATACTTTCTTATACTAAATCCTAACACTACTTTCTAATTTTAAAATAATTAATATATATATATATATATATATATATATATATATATATATATATATATATATATATATATATAGTATAATTAGTCGATCTTACAAATTTACAAAAATACACAGTGATCTCTAAACTTTACATGCACAATATAATTTGAAAAATATAATTTTACAATTTTAAATAATTGTTTAAAATATAGTATTTGTTGTTAAGAAATATATATTTATCCTTTGCGACAAGTGTTACTTTGTGGGGTATACATATTAAGAGTCCCACTTTAAAATGGTTGCTCTTTATAAAAGGTCAATATATCATTCATTTTAAATAAAAGAGAAGTATAAGCTTGTATAGAAAATGATGCGTCGTGGAGACATTACATCAATACCATCCCTTGTGTGTAGAGGGAATATGTTATATATCATAGGAAGGATTACAGGTTGAAGCTTGTAAATTGTGTGGGACGGAAAAGAACAACCTTGAGGATAAACCTCTTGTGTTTTCCTGTGTATTACACAGCAAAGCATACGTCCGTTTTGTTGGTAAAATACCAGTAATTTAATTAATAATTTAATTACCTTAATAATATTAAATTACCTTAATATCTCCCAACTAATGATAAATTTTTTAAACATTTGTTTAAAAGAAAAATAAGTTAATTTTCCATAAATAATATTATTTCAGAAATAATAGTTTCAATTCATATGTGTACACTATTAAGGCTAAAATTGTCGGTAATAATACACTGATTAAGCGATAAAACCATTTTAAAAAGTTCTTAACTTTAAAAATATTTATGAGATATAATGAAATAGTAATTTACAAAATATAGCATACTTTTTTTATATTTATAAAGATATTTAGAAAATAATTGCGTTTTTGTTAAGAAATATAAATACTCCCTTTGTGTACAGGAAATTGGAGAAATGTAAATTATGTATGAAAAATAAATTAGTAAAAGTAGAACGTTGAATTCTAAATAGTTTTATTATTTCTTCACCCAAATTATAGTTTCTTTTACAAAAAATTACGAATTAAAATTGTTACATTGGATTTTTAGTTATATTTTGAGTTAATTATTAATAATTTATATTTATATTTAGGACCTCGTTATTTATTAATATAGTTTGCGGTCATATAAATGTACAAAACTATTAAATGAAAAAGATTTTGACAGATCAATTTGTTGAATCATACATCCCCTTATAAGATTATATACGATATAACGAATGATTCTATATTGTGTACCGCATACCTTGTATTAGACAATAGTTATGAATATATATTGCTGAGATGTATTAGCACCATAGATTATGGATACATGTGTATAGGACTTGTAATATTACATAGATAGTGCGAAGGTAAAATAATATATCAGAATTTTTATTATTTATTACAATTACATTTTTTCTAACATGTTTTAAATGCCACGTATTAGGGTATAATTATTATCTGTATTGTGCTACAACATATACCATCGTCTTTTAATGCTCATTTGTCAAACGTTTTTATATTCCTAGATTTCCTAAGATTTAAAACATAATTTTAATATCTACCTACAACTCTCCTCTTTTCAGGACCATTTTCACATCCCCGTAAGCTTTACATCTGTTTTATTGACACATAAAGCAGATGTCCATCTTCTCTTCATTAGTTTTGGGGTTAAATCTTTAAAAAACCTGATGAATCCAGTTTTACCTTTAAATAATTATATTTATCTATTCTTTCAAAATTTATAACACCCTATATCCTTTCAAAATGTACTACGGTGTAGAATTATTTCAGAATCACTTTAGAAGAACTTCTTTGAATATATTCATAAGGTTTTGTTTATATTTATATTTTATAAATGTTTATTTATGTATTTTTTTCTCTATTGATCTGCATTCTATTTATTTTGAAATAAATAATATCTTATAGCATAATAAAGTGGTAGCCAATTTCTCGTTTTCAAATTTTGTGTTTAGAACATTGTTACTAATATTTACATCAGTGTAAAAACCCATAAAATGAGGGTATGGTGAAATTAATTTTTTTTATAATCTTCGTCATATCTACCAATTGTTCATAACATGATATTTAAAGATGCATCACTGCTATAAAGACTCATAAAGGATGAAATAAAAGTGTACATATTTAAAGTATTATCCCATATCTTCTTTAAGAACGCTCGACTGAGTGAGCGTGTATAGTATAATACATGGAGTGATTTGTAAACGACCACATAAGTAGCCAAGTAAATATTATTCTTAACAAAACCAAGCTTTAGGTTCTGCCTATTTTCTAGCTACCCACTTTTTATAGTAAAATAGCATATTTCAATACATATAAATTGTATTTAGATAGTAGTTTTATTATAGGAATTAAAATTTATTTTTTCAAAATGTGGGATTTAAATTCTTTTTGTTTAATGGAGATATTAAAAAACTTAACCATTTAACTTGGGGTCTGTTTTTTGTTTTAAATTGAAGGGCGTCTAAATATTTAGAAGTGCTGGTTTTTTTAGCATGTATTAAGTGATACAAACTGGATGTTTACTTTTGTAACTAATGTTTAAGATGTCTTTTAGACCTGAGTTTTTAGGCAGCCATCGTAACTTTTAAATAGTATATTTTATTATTATATTGTGGTAAGAAAATTATAAAATAACTTTTTTTTTTATATAAGCAAATTTCAAACCAAGTCGAGTAGCGTGTATTCAACAAAACCTGCATTTCCTCAGATTAAATGTTTTATGTTTTAATAAATCTTGTACTTGTTAATAATTTGATTAACTTACAATATTTTTTCCTTTAGAATATACACACACAAAAATGAAGAACTTTCAACTATTCATATTGAAGGGGTTCAGTATATTTCATTCATAGAATTAGCTTTCTAGGTGAAACTCCCTCGGAGCCTCTTAAGGTTTTTGAAATAAATTTAATTAATGAAAAGGGGGTTTACGAACTCCGTCATTCTGCTGATGTAACGGGTAATGCTGCTGATGCTTTTCTCCTAAATTGCTTAAATTAAAGGTTGATTTAAGAATATAATGCATTAAATTTAAGGTCTGAGTGAGGTGTAGATCTACTAACACATATTTTGGTAGTTTTACAAAATTTAATTTATTTATGAATGAAGAAGGGGTTGCAGTCTTTATAAAAGAAATTACTATTGTTATTACGTAATTAGTATTTAAAAAAAATCATTAAGTGAGATTTGAACCCAAAGCAAAAATTAAACAAATACAAATGTTTATCCACTTTAAAACCAAGGATAAAGTGCATTACTTTAATAGCTAAAGTTAACAACCATGGATGATAAATCGAATTATTCTAACAATAAAGAAAACTTTTCCTTGACGTTTTTCCTATTTCTTTAGCTGCACAGCTATATGTTTCATACAATATTTTTAAAGATGCACAAACATGGGTACAGAGAATTTAAAATATAAGCGTTAAATTAAATGTTTAAAATTGTGTATTTAGGGATATTATAAATTATTTGAAATATATATTTTTATGCAGTACATAAATCAATAAAAAAACAGGGTATTTTATTATTGTTAAAGCTTCACATAAATATATAAGCACAGACCACAGTTGTTTTGTATCATATTGTAAAAATTTCAAAAACCGTAACGTCGTAGGCTACTACATTTAAAAAATTCCCACATATATTAATCCGACAGTAGTATAATTCTATATTCTTAAACAAGCACATACTTTATGTGTACACACAACAGTGTTATATTAAACTTTTAAACAATGTCCCTTACATGGAATAGGTGTACAGACAGTACTAATATCATCAGTAGTAATTTTATATCTTCCACTCTTAAGTCTCGAGACAGTGTTACTAATATGAGTGTAAAATAAAACATGTATTCAACTTTTAAGTGTTTGGTGTCACTTGTTATTTACTACGTGTATATTAGTTTTTCCTTACTAATTTATGACAAGTTATATATTCCAGCATCACTTAATATTGATTAAATAGCCGAAACTGCTGTAGTGAGAAAAACAGTATTGACCATTGTAATGGTAAGTCAATGTAATAAAATTATTATCAATAGTCTTATTGGTCATAACAGAAATGTTCGAAAAAGTCATGAATGTTAAAATAATATGTACTGGACATATATTGCAACAGAAAACAACGTCTTAACATATTTTAAAATGTTCACATAATATGTGCACAAAGATGAGTTTTATATTATATTTTTTAACGTATTCATATATATATATATATTAGCAGACAAAATTGTATAACTACAGAAACATCACACTCACGCACGCACGCGCGCACACACACACACACACACACACACACATATATATATATATATATATATATATATATATATATATATATATATATATATATTACAGTGTAACCTTATGCAATGAATGAAGAATTGAGTTTTGCAATAAAATGCAAAAATCAAGATTTCATAACAGAAGTTGTGGTGCACCCTATACTTAAATAGATTAGGAAAAGACAAATCCAGGTCAAATATACTGTGTCAATAGACCTTGACTTTTGTCCCTGAGCTTGTTTCAAGTTGTAGAAAAGTCTTATGAAAAAGTAGTTATTTTATGAGAGAATGAGGTGTTAATTAAAATAATAAAATTAATGAATCTTATGGGTGAATGTGAAACACGGGAGGTGGTAACATTGGCCATGGAAATCACAATTTTGTAAATTAAAAAATGGTAAAGTTACAAAGGATTAAAGTTATAGAAAATTCTCAAATTTGATCAAAAGTAAATTATAGAGATATTTTTGAAAAGAGTAAAGAAGATAAATAAAAAATGATAAATAACAAAATTAAGAAATTTTTGGTATTTTAAAAGTTTGAGATAATTGTTAAAGTTTGAAGGTGAAAAAGCACCTGAAAAAATGAAAAGGTAAATATGAAAAAGTGTACAAGTTATAAAGGAGTAAAAGTTTTACAAGATATAATTGTGTAAAATTGTTAATTAATTAAAATAATAATTGAAGTAGTTCACACCTATATTAAGTTTAAAATAAAAGAAAAAAAGGTGATAAAAGAAATGACCTAATGTTAAGAAGGTAATAATAAAATAAAATTGTAAATCTCAAGCTAAAGTATCAATTAACAAGTAAAATTTCAAATCCAAAAGTAAATGTTAAAATAGGCAAATCTACGAGTCCCAAAACAAAAGAAAAATCATTGAACAGAAATGAAATTTTGGCTAGTAGATATTAAAACCATAACCAACACATGTGAAAAAAAAAAAAAAAACACATTTTTTCACAAAAAACAGAAAAGTTTACGCGAGGAAAAACCGCGGAAAACGAAAAGTCGAGCTATAGGCAAACCAAACGTCGCACGACCATCACACAACTTTGAGAAGAAAGGAAAAAATACACGGAATAAGACTACGAAAACCGCAATCCTGTAAAACAAGTTCCAGGGAAAATAAATAAAACAATAGGACAATATGCCTGTAGAGGGAGTAAAAGATAGTAAGATGAAACGGCATACTAGGAAGTTAGTGGGGGTAGTACCAACCCAAGAACTTCAGAAAAAAATACCAGTTGCATTGCGAGATGGCGAAAAAGGTATAGAAAAGAAGGGAAGTAGTTGGTATCCCGGAGGGGGCAAAACTGCCGATAAAAGGAGCTTACCGAAGCGGAGGCGGACATTATAGAATTTTTCTCTGGAGGAGAGATGTACGACGAGATCACTCAATTTATATTTTCTCTATAGTATAGATGTGCTACAGTGAACATTTTTAATTTTCTCTTGTGTAAAGATGTGCTAAACACTTATAGATTTTCTCTTGAAAGCAGTATGACGAAACCAGTGGTTTTGAAATGTATTAAACTAGCAGTGAACATTTTAATTAATAAAAATATTATGCAATATAATATTTCAACGAACAGTTTCTATTAATCATTCGAACTTATATACAAGTTAACTTAATGTACAGAGACAGTGTTATATCAGTTTTCATTACAGATAGTGAAAAAACAGTCGAACAATTTAATTGAAATAGGCTATAAGTGATGCATATACAGTAGCTAAGGCGTCTAAACAATAGTGAATGACGTAACGACAATCACAGGATCGATGTAATGGAAACAACTGGAACACCAAATGGATTTTGAGAAACTACTGGAATAAATAAGCGAAGATCAAACCAGGGAAAGCACTAGAAGACTTCAAGGAAATTTAAACCAGGAAAATTCAACTAGGTAGAATCAAACCAAGGGAGACGGTCAGCTATACCAACGAGAACCGGACTTCAGGGAGCCTGTATTTCCATCAACATTCCTAGGAAAGCAGTTCAGAGTCAAGGGTCGCAGTAATAAAAGATCTGTCAACAACGTTACGATGTCCCCTATCCAAAATATTGCCTGAGTTAAATTCAAATAATTATCGAACTGGGTTGAGATAGTTAATTAGGTTTTTCAAAATATGAAATAATTAATCTTGTAAATTAAATACATAAAATCATTTTCATAATTAAATAATAAAATTAATTGAAAGGATAAATAAGTAAAACTAAATAAAATAGATAAAAGCTTAAAAAAAAGAATAAATGGTTCTACCTAAAAGAAGTAATAAATGGATGTAAATAGTAAATTAAGACTTTAAAATTTTATTTAGTAGTGGAAAGAAACCATGAAGAATTTTGAGTTATTTTTGTTGAATAAATTTTCTTTTGATTTATAATTTAAAAAAATTATAAATAATTTACCTTGTTCAAGAAATTCCTATTATCTGAGTATTCTATATGATAAGTTGTTTTCAGTATATGATCAATATAGAAGGTTCACTAAGCACAAATAATTTAATTATTCTAAGGTCAGTTCCACAGTTCTCACTTCTCAGACATCATCGAATAAAATTTAAAAAATTACTGAGCTGAGCATATTTAAAGTTAATAGTAACATCAATAACTGGAAGAAATTTTATAAAATATTTTTCGTTAAGGTGACTATAGACATAGTTATCCTACCCACAGTTATATCACCTAGGCTATTGAAATTAATTTGCCTTAGACTTCCAGTAGGTGATATAATCTCTTTATTTTGTGACATAGTAGGGCAATCCTACAGACAGAAAACATTGTGCAAAGTTTGCGCGCTCTGTCGTCGCAAAGTTGACGTCACTACGAGTGGCTTAGGCAAGCTTTTGCACACTGTCCGTCGCAATATATATATATATATATATATATATATTCTTCAACGGTACCTTTTTCTGTTTTTCAATTGGCGAGCCAAGTCTTCAAGGGGTTCTTTTTATCCACAATAATAGCGCCAATTTTTTAACAGGTATGTTGAGAATAAGTTGATATCACCTACTGGAAGCTTTAGGCTTTCACTTTGATCAGCCTAGGTGGTATAACTGGTTGTCCAAATAATTAACCCTATAATTATTGTGACTAAAAATAAAATTGTTTTACAACTTCCAGTAATTTCTTTCTTATTAATTTTAATTTTTTTTACAATAAGCTCAGTTTGAGTACACAAGAATTTACCTTTACTTTTAATTGATCTCGGAGTAGTGAGTATACTGAAATTACCCTTGTAAATTTATTTATCTGTGCTTGATATATTTTATAAATGAACAATGTGATAATTCTTAATCTATAATGGACTAAAAGAATGGGATATTTTAATATTAGGTAAGTTTTCAAATAAAAGATGTTTATAATTTTAAAATAACAAGTAATTATTTATTGAACTCAAACCAAAATTAAATATTCTTTTTGGTTGGAATCCTGCCAAAAACACACAAATTATGATATTCAAAATTATTTCTTTAAAACCATAAGGCAGAACAAATACTGATTTTACTTTAATTTATTCTGATATTCTTAATTAATAGAATTTTACTTTTCATTTAAATTTTTCAAAGTTACTATGAAGTTAATTTATTTTATATTTACAATGATAATAATTAATTAATTTTAATAAAGGCCTTTCCTTAATTTAACATCCTATCTAAACCCAGTATGAAAATAAATTTAAATGATTTTTTATTAACTAATTCAGGCAAATTTTTATTTGGGACTAACGTATGGACGCTTTTTACCGACCTGTTTAACACTTGACTTTGCTTTCGCTACTGTTTTGATGACGTCAGCAGTTGTAGTAGGTAGACGGCTAATTTTACTCTCTGAAGAGATGTCTGGAGTCTGATGTCGTTTCCTTTGTCGTGTTGGCAGGTGTGGTGTTGCTGAGTACCTATGCTGTCTGTTGATTTACAGATTCGGATGCTGCAATTAAAGTTGTCCTCTAATGGTGATTTAAGATTATTTGTGAATTTCCCGGGTTGGTTTGTTCCTTTCCCTGTTGTTTAGAAGCTCATGTTATTGAAGATCGCCAGTTGAAATCCAGAAGTCCAGAATGAAGTTGCTTTGCTACATTTAAATAAAATATGTTGACATTTTTACTAAACTTTTCTAAGTCCCTTTTTCGGTGTTAGAATATTTTACTGTTTAAAATTAATACCGGAGCTGAGCAGCGTAAAGACTATCCGTCGATATTTTGATGAAGGCCTCGCTCCCTTGAAGCGGTGGCTTATATACCCCTGTTTGAAACTAAACTGAACAAAACTCAAATACATAATATTCCCGGTTTCTGTTATCCCCTAGGAAATCAGATTGAAAAAGTTTAAGTTAATTTTCCAGTATGTGCACGCATAGGTACAAAGTCACCTTGACGATACATAACGCTGGTTGGCATTACCTGTCTTGTGACCTTCAACGTTTCAAACCGCTAGAATCATCGAATTTTGCAAAATTAATTGCAAATCGCGAAGTAATATATATATATATATATATATATATATATATATATATATATGATTCTGCACATACATTTGAAAAGACACCATTATCGTTGTATATTTTCAACGTACAAGTATTGCATGAACAATAATGCCATATGATATTTTAAAACTTCCAAATAAATATAATTAGAAAAAGGTATGTAATAAATGTTGAACCTAAACATATATGTGTACAAACAAAAATTGTGCTGTATATTTCCCTTACTATTATTGAAACCTTTAAATATATAGACTACCTACAGAATATGAACTCAAGACAGGCATGATAAATCTACGACAGAACATCATTCTTTTAAAACGTAGATTTAGAGTAAGTATTGGGGATTATGGAGACAAGATTTATTATGTTTTGTGAAAAATAACTTGTCAACCATTTTCATCGTTTTATCATCCAAATATTTTACTAAATAAAACGTTAAAATGTTTTCTAGAATTGTTATCAATAAAAATTCAATCTGATAACAAAAACCAAAATCTTTGACATAAAACATATTAAGGGAAATTTTTTTAAACTATTAATAATCAATAATTGTATCGATTGGAAATTTTTAACAATAGAGTATAATCATTCTATTAAAAACAAATCGGTCAAGTTAGGTATATTACAATTTGTACATGGTTTCTTTTGAAATGACAAAATGTATGAAACGTTAGTAATACTAGTTTTTGTTTTTTTTTTCCTTTCTTTAACGTAAAAGCCACTTAAACAAATTAAGAAAGCTTGTGCAAAATTTTAATAAATTTATATAAAATCTATAATTTGCATAACTAAAACAAATTCAAGGAACTAAACTAATTGAAACAGATTTGTTGTTAAAAAGTGAAAATAAAAAAGATTTACTGAACAGAATATTTCAATGGGTATTTAATAAAACTCTTTCTTCAGTACTTTAATTCGACGATTCCCAATACTTGTAGTCAAGTCACGGACAATGACAGTCACGTTGGGAATTAAATACCCATGTCTCTAAACAATAGACTGTTATAAATATATCAAACAACGACCAAGTAGTTAACGTTAGCCCTCAGTAAAGCATTATATTTTAACATTATTATTAATTCCATATAACGTTGTTTAAATAAAAAGATATAAAGAGTACATGTTTTATTATATAAACGTTACAAATTGAATAGTATTATGAGTTTAGAAAATAAATTGTACCATCGCTTACTCTCTCTTTAAATGTACGAAAATGCTTACCTTAATCCAAATGAATAACTTTACAATTTTACATATCATAGTCAAATATCTATGAATGTTGGATTAGGTTGGAATTCTGTTAGTACAATACTTACAGGCTTTATTACGTACATGTTACTAATTCAACATTATTATTTTTAATATATAAAATACGTACGAAAATATTTAATTATATTAATGCAATTATTATTATTATAATAAAATAAAGTAATAATAATAACTGCAAAAAGAGATGGGATTGTTAGGAGGTGAGAGAGATATAAAATTACTATTTTACGTATAAGCTACACAACTTTAGAAGTGACTATATTCGACTACGCTATTTACATTTCTTAGATGAAAACTATAGTGTGACTTGAATACCATACCAATCATAAACTAACTAGAATTTGGAAGTACCTTAAATGGGGAATAACCTTATAGTTCAAAGAATGATAAAAAAAAGTAAATATATTTGCATCTCATTCAATTGATTTCCGATAAAACGTTCCGTTCGAGGCAATTTAGACATATGTTAACGTTTTGCAGTGAATTTGAAATAAAACAAGCTTCATACATTCACTTGATAAATACTTTTAAAATAAGTTCATTTGTAATATCACAATTTTGTTTATAATTCTCTAAAAAATCCTAATTTAACATGTCATTAAACTAAATAAAATATTTAACAAAATAAGGAAAAACTAATAACTGTAATTTTTAAAAGTAAATATGACTCTGTTTGTTAACTTAAATGTATTCATATAACAAAAGTAAAAATGGATATATAGCTGAGTAAAGTTGCATTATCGCGTTCAAATCCAGGTCTTGTTTCACTTATAAGTAGCACCTGGGTTTAGATAGTTTTATAAATATATCAATTTTTTAGCTCAACACTAATGGCGGTGCTATGGAAATCAATTATTTCCAATTACAGTAACGCATCAATTTTCAGTAATATATATCACGTTATATAATTACTTTTAATTGGCGTTTGGTTAATTCGTGTTGTACCTCTGAATTGAAGAATCTCTGAAACACTGGTTTAATATCATTCCAGTGGGCTTAACTTTTATTATTATATATAGATTGACATAAACATGTTTATGTAAATACTGAAACAAAAAGGCATTTTAACATATAAGAAAAAACTGTAAACATTTCAAATCTAATCAATTGAAAAAAAGCAACTCCGTCGGTAAAAGAGGAATGCCAGGAATTTTATTTTTTTAGTGATTTTTTAAATCTTGTATTTAGAGCCGATTTTTAGCTAAAAACAATAACCTTTTGTGTAACATATTTGTACCATATTTTATGTATCATAAGCATCAAACATTTGAAAAGAAGGAATGTAAGAAGCCTCAGCTCGTTTCACCTTTGTAGTTTAGAGAAATATTTAATTTCGATTTTTTTAATATGCTTACACCCAAAAGTTTTTTAAAAGATTTCTTAGTGAGCACCTATTACCTATGAGGAAGATAAATTCCAAGTTTCATAGCAATCCGTTCAGTATTTTTGGATAAATCGTATAATACTGGTTTCGCCCAGATATTGTTTTGTCATCAGATAATAATGTTTTCCCCATTATTAACTTGTGCTTTTCAAGTTGAGATCACACTAGCTTTGGATACATGATTAATGCATTCTAACTTTTGAACTTTTTGTCACCAAAGAATTTATTTCCAAAACACTGAAAACCCTTGTAGTCCCCATAACCTAAGTAACCAGTACACCTGGCATTGTCCATTGAGTTAAATCTTGAAAAGATGTGTTTTGTAGCTTGAACTTCTATAGCTTCACTAGTCCCAGAAAAGTTAGCTTTAAGGTTAGACTTGTGTTCCCTTTGATGCTTGCTCATTAACTCTAAATCAATAACAAGACAATCTACACTAGAAGCTGTTACAATGCCCTTAAGAAACAACATGTTCTTGTTTCTGCCATGTCCTATCTAGTTAAAGAGACAAATCTTGGCTTCCTTCATTTACATTTACATGTTCTTCTACTTTAAACTTTCATACAATTGTTTGTACTTTTTTACCTGATAAGTACTTCAACATATCTTGAGAATTTAGATGGTGGTACTCTGCCGGATTATGGATCCGGCAGAGTGTTTCTGCAGCAGTTTGACCGTTCCCTATTGAATGCAGGGCATAAACTAATATATATTTATGTCGTACATATATTTTAACTGATTCTGTCCATGACGAAATGAAATAAATTTTTTGTGAGGTTTCATTGTTTGTTTCCATTTTACAACATTTACATTCAATCAAAACTGTAGCTGCTAGACCTACAAACAAAAAACTAAATAACCAAAACAAAATTTACAAACCACTACTGACAATAAATTGTTCCTAATAATTCTAAATTTATAATATGTTTATAGCATAAGATAAATGAAGTTTACTGTAGGCCTCATAAAAAACCCCATATTTCTTCTTTGATGAAGTTACCTGTGGAACTAAGTTTATTTATAGGTTAGGTCTCGTTTTGACAAAGTTAGAATTCTCTTAATTTAATGTATTTAAATTGTCACCAACATCTCCACTAATTGTAGATTATTTCTTTGAACAGCCAACAAAGTTAAAAGGATTGTAAACACCAATCCCATAAGAAACAGTGATGACCAACAAGGAACAGGCGTATATAAAATTACATGTAACGAATGCCCATGGTATTATATATGACAAACCGGACGACCATTTTACGTAAGATGTAAAGAACACCTACCAACAAGATAATTTAGTAACAAATCATCATGTTATGCCCAACAACTAATAGATAATAGTGGAAATATTCCAGATATGTAAAAAAAAAAAGTCGCTATATGAACGCAATAAAGGAATTGGAGATATATTGAGCGAGGAAATATGATTCCGCAAATTTATTGATCGACAAGCCATTTCCGACTCTTTCATCGACTCTTTCCATTCTAATATATTGTATGACACGATAATTGAGAGACCCATTCTGTTTAAACCGACAAAGATAAGATGCAGGAACAAAGTTGTAGCCCGAGCGGTCAGACGTGCACGTCATCGAGCGTATCTACATAATCTTGAGCCATATTACTTTCGTAACGAGCTCCACATGGAGAGAAACTTATGGTTTGTGCTAGTGTTGTGCAGTGTTAATGTATTCTAATTTCCTGATGATGGTCGAATCAACCGAAATCGCCATAGATTTATAAGCTAAGGCAATTAAAAAAAGTTTGGATAAGTGAGGTACTTTAATAAATCTGAAAAGTATATAGTTTGTTTCTATTTTTAACAAATAAAGTGATGTTTTTCTTTTTGTAAACATCGGGACGATGTTTCGAGGGTTACGATTATGTTAAGAATTGTGATAATTTCAGTTACAAATAGAGACTAAGTTCGTTTTAAGAAAACATAATGTCAGCAATTATTGTGACAGACCAGGATAACTGACGAAATTGCTTACCTTACAACAAGGCAGCCATTATTGATGCTACAATGATAAATAAACCCTTCGGTGGGTGGAAATTTGGTCAGTAGGCCGTGATTGATCGAGGGAAGGTGCTGAAGGAATTCTTGAAGATAGCTTCTGGCAGAATTGAGACTTCGGACCATAATCCACAAGAATTACAAACTTCGTGTTTATGAATCTTGTAATTATTCCAAGAGTTAAATAATTAATCCTCAACGGAATCAAATGTGTGAGTCACATCAATTAGAGTCACTTTGGATTAATAGAAATACTTAGAATATTGTAGCATTGTAATAAGATAGGAGATGGTTATTCTTGTTAATAAGGTAAATGAGTACTTAACCATTCAATTATTTTGAAAATAAAAATCCCGGTAGTTTAAATGAACTAATCTTAACAGCATCAATATATAAAAACTATATGCCGGTACCATTTATGTCATGCTATTCCTCTTTATCATTAAACATTTATAATAGTATAATAATAAAATATGCGTAACGTTTTAATAATTCAGGTAAATAAATGCATTATATAATTTATCGACAAGACGTGTTTCCGTATCAAGACTTTTTTATCATATTTTATTTATATATTTATTTATTTTCAAGTTTTTAGCTTATGTAGGCAATAATAGAAGAATATCTCTTCTTTTTAAGGATCCAGTACCAGTCATAGAAGTTAATTGTTCACCAATTCAGTTAATTCTGAAAAAAAAATTAAATAAATAAAATAAAAATAACCATATTGTCATATCCACAATAGTTAAAACGTGTTATCTATAAAAAAAACTAATCGTGAATATGATATTAAATTATTCAATTAGACGATGGTAAGTTTGATAACAGCAACATTAACTAAACATTGTTCAGTCATGTGCCTTAGAAATTTAATCTAATAAATATCTGAATATTAGCTAAAAAATTATGAATATTGTAAACCAGATTCATTTTAATTTGAATCGATACAGTAACCCTATAATGGTCTTTGGTCTTGAGTAGTCCATTTCATATTGTAGGCGGTATATTCAAGCAGAATCAATATTTACTTAAATACATCTATGTTTTCACAGATTGATTTGTGATTTCTTGGAATTTGTGATAAAATGAGTAACGTACCGTAATAAAATAATCAAGAATGACATTTTCTTCAAAACAGCTTTACAAACAATAAGTGATTGTTACAGAGAAATCGTATTTTACTCAATCTCATTCCAGTACACAGATGCACTTCTGTTCACACAATGTAGCTAGACGGAATTGATTTAAAATGCAATCTTGTTGAATTTCAAGGA
Source organism: Aphrophora alni (assembly GCA_963513935.1). NCBI lineage: Eukaryota > Metazoa > Arthropoda > Insecta > Hemiptera > Aphrophoridae > Aphrophora > Aphrophora alni. Next base: position 91,056,378 of record OY740770.1, read on the forward strand.
CCGTCCATCCTGCTTCTGTTAATTAATTTATTATTTCCAGTTTTAGAAGCTAAACACAGTAAAAATCGTTTGCCCAAAAAAACATTTTCTATATATAATTCTAAAATAAGTAAGAAATGATCTTAGTGATATTTTGAATTGACCTGATGTTGGACATTAATTATCAGTGTGGCTTAGCTTGAATTGTGTATAGAAAGTTTAATTGCGTCGCCGGACTAATTATTTCAATTTCAGAAAAAAACTTTAATGGAATTTATACCTAGACAGCTGGGAAACGCTGTAGTTTTATAAAAGCGTTGTTTCCCAATTTTCGAATTCTTGCTAGGCAGTAATCTACCTTCCTCAAGAAATATAATAGAATACAAGCTTAGGTAAAGTTAATTCATACTACCTGCTTTAAACAACTTAGGATTAATCAAATGTTCCTAGTTTGAATGTGTAGATTTCTAAAATTGGCTACTGTTAATGATGTTATGATATTTCTAACACATCTCTAAAAATTATATGGGAATTATACCCTACAGAAATAATAGTTAAAGAAATCATTTAAAGGTTATACAAAATTAGAATATTGGTTACTGCCGGTACCTTTTGAACACCTGTTTTCAACTTTATTATTAGCTTATTCTGTGGATTATTTAGGAATGATTGTTAAAAACTAATTACGGAATTATTCTTAGTGTTGGAATTCGTCAAATGCAACTAGTAAAAACATCATGTAACATTTAACATATATCTGAGTTGTGTATATACTGATAAACGTTAAATAGAATAAATTAAATAATGATATTTGTATATATCACATTGTATTACAAATATGTCTGACAAAAACAAATATGGAATATAATAAAACAATCATAACACTAGTATCCAATTTACGCTCCAATTATTACCAGCTAAATTTTTCACATCAAGTGTGAAATACTGCAATTTCCACATGAAATAGATATTCCCTTTCAAACATTTACAATAAATTGGATTCTAGTATAAAATCGATAAAATGTATCCATTAAAACGTCACTATCGCTAAAGATCATGTTATTGAATGTCTCATCAAAGCAAATTTAATTTCTTTAAAATGCTTAATTTTTACGTTTAATATGTAGTAGGTTTGGTGAGTGTATTGGTCAAAATTTAGATAAATCACTAAACCCTTCCTCCTTAAAACACAACGAATAAATTTTACAATTATTATTTACTCTCAACATGAATGTTTAACTATAACTTAGGGTGTCGAAGTCGGACGGTACTCTTCCACGCAGTGTCACCTGGAAACTGCACTCTTCTAGTCTTGACTAGGAGGGTGCAGGCTAATGTACCGACGCCGCACAGCCTGGGTAGAGGTAATTAAATCTCTCTCTGTCCCAGGCAAGTACCTACACAGAGATGATAGGGAAGTGCGACCAGTGCAGGACATACATAGGCCTGGATAGGGGGTTCCTCCCCCCTGCTGGGAAAGTGGGGCGCCCAGGTATACCCTGCTTGGGCGATACGGTGACCCTTGATGAAGGGGTGGCTGGTGATTGAGGTGAATGCTCTTTGTGGAGGGTTGGATCCAACATCACTTTGCGCTCTGGAGGCTTGGGTGAGCCGCGATCGGGTCTGGCCAGCCCAGATCAGGGGTTCTCACTATGCGAATGCGTAGTGGGGCAAGTGCAGTTGCTGTGAGTAGGCTTATTGAAGGAGGAACAACCCAGTTTCCATGGTCGGTTCTGGGAAGGTCCTCTGGATAGACAGCCGAGGGGCAGTGGCTGGGCTACGGAGAGCCTGAGTCGCGGGAGGACTTTGTCTGGCGAATGTCTCACCGAGGATGGTGAGAACGTTGCTCAGGACCCTAGATGGGGCAAAAACCCAATACACAACTTCATGGATAATCAAACCAGACCAGAAGTTAACAGGCGGTCAGGTGCAGAGAGGGAATCTCCAGTTGAGAATGTCCTCAGTCTGCGCCTTGACGATGTAGAAATGCCACTGGAAGTCCCAATGGGTCAGGCCAGAAACATGGCAGGTCAAGAGATGGTTGAAGCTCCAGTTGAGCAGGCTACCACTTCCTCAAGGGACAGCAACGACAGGTCTGCTACGGAAAAAAGTCGATCCACTCTACCACCCTCTGAGGCAAGCACATCAGATGCAGATCTGAGTCAAACGGCATCCAGGATCAACCGGATGCACGTTGGTAACACAGCCAAGAAAGGCGCCGCCTTCTATCGTGAGAAGAAGAGGCGTCGGAAGGAGGAGAAGATGGCTGCGGGCACTTGGGTGGAACACCCGAAAGCTACTCCGATGAGCAGGGGAGCGGCTGTTGATGTAGGAACGCCAAAAAGGCAAAGGTCCGATGTCAGCAGTCCTTCAAGCTCTGGAGTCAACCAGGCACCAAAGAGACCCAGGAGGGGGTTGGAAATCTCATATGCAGATAGGCTAACTTCTTTCGGGGTTGCGGTGGTGCCTGAGGACTTTCCGGAAAGGTCACTCACTGAGGAGGACATCCTGGAGCTCTCGTCTGCTCTCATTGCGCAGATGAGGACCCTCTCAGATGGATGTCTACCAGGCTTCAATGAGTCGCCTAGGCTGGAAAGCGGTGCTATGATACTGCAGTGCTGCAATCTAGAAACCAAGGGGTGGCTAGAGCAGGCTGTAGCCATATGCAATCCCTGGAAAGGGAACATCTTGGAGGTGGTGGACGCGAAAAAGTTGATTAACATTACCAAGGTTATCACCAGGTTTCCGCCCCCATTCGACAAGATGAAGGTGGAGGACGTACTGTCCAGGATCCAGCAACATGATCTCTCGATCTTGACAAAAGATTGGAGGATCATCAATGCTAGAACCACTGGCCCTCAGGGGAGAACAGTGGTTCTTGGTCTCAATGAGAAGGATTTGGAGATGCTCAAGAGGAGAAACCTCAGGGTTAGGCTCGGGCTTGGGCAGATCCAGTTCCAGATCATTGGTAAAAGAACTAGGGATGGTGCAGCCAATGAAGGTGCTGAAGTTGGTCCAGGCCATACTTCAGCATAAAAAGGCGGCCAGCCTTAACCTAGCCAGCAGATTCAAGGCCGAAGGCATCGATGTGGCTCTGATCCAGGAGCCATGGGCGGTGAAAGGTAAGGTTCTGGGGCTGGGAGACTCTGGGGGCAGGCTGATGTACGATACGTCATCGGACGCTCCCAGAACATACATGTTAGTGAATAAGAATTTAAGTGTCTTTTTGCTAAATGAGTTCTGTCCCAGGGATCTGGTGGCAGCTAAGGTGAGATTGGAGGACCAGGAGGTGTGTGGAGAAATTACCATAGGCTCTGCATACTTCCCGTTCGACTTGGCCAATCCACCTCCAACTTACGAGTTTACACGCATTGTGGGAGAAACGAAGAGGAAAGGTGAACACCTAGTCCTTGGAGTGGATTCCAATGCGCATCACCTTGCATGGGGCAGCTCCAACTGCAATGCAAGAGGTAAGTCCCTGTTTGACTATTTGTCTAGTTTTAATTTAGATATAGTTAATGTAGGTAACAAACCGACCTTCATCAACAGAGTGAGGAGGGAGGTCATTGACATCACAGTCTGCACTGAACGTACTGCCCAACTCATCAAGGGTTGGAGGGTCTCGGTGGAGCCATCATTGGCAGATCACCAGCACATTCAATTCGAGATGAGGTGGAAGCAGAAGAGTGTCATCTGGTTCAGAAACCCCAAAAGGACGAACTGAGAAAGGTACAGGGAAGACTTGGGGCAGGCTGTTCAGGATATAGTGCCTGAAGTGAGGGGGATAGAGGAGTTGGAAGAAGTATCGGTGCAGCTGCAGGCTGCGGTGCAGGGTGCTTTTCAGGCCAACTGCCCCCTCACACAAAGGAAAAAACACGACACGGTAAGGTGGTGGAACAAGGACCTAACAAAAATGAAGAGGGAGGTTAGAACTCTGTTCCATGCCTCTAAACATCAAGGTTGCTGGAAACCCTATCACAAAAAACTTACTGAGTATAACTCAGCAATTCGGAAAGCCAAGCGGGATTTCTGGAGAAAATACTGTGAAAGAGTGGAAGAGTGCTCTGAAACGGCTAGACTCCAGAAGATCCTGAGGGCTGAACATACCAATATGGTCGGCTCACTGGAAAAACCAGATGGCTCGTATACGCAGTCCGGAAGGGAGACTCTGGAAGTACTCCTGAGATGTCACTTCCCGGATTGCGAGATAGAGGGAGGAAGTGATCCCTCCCTGTACACTAGGGCAAGTCCGCGTAGAGCGGACTGGAACTGCTCGAGGAGACTCATTATTGAGGATAAGGTGGACTGGGCCATTAGATCGTTCGAGACGCACAGGGCCCCGGGGCCGGACGGGATCTCTTCCTTACTCCTCAAGGAGGGTTTGGAGGTGCTCAGGCCGGTTATCACCGGGGCCTTTCGGGCGAGCTCAAGGAATTGGTCTGTGGCGAGGGTTGTCTTCGCTCCAAAGCCTGGAAGAGCGGGATATGCTCAGGCCAAGGCCTCCAGACCAATTTGCCTAAACTCTTTCCTGCTAAAGGCTATGGAGAAAATTCTGGATGTTAACATCAGAGATAGCGTGCTTAGGAGTTCAGGTTTGCACGATAATCAATTTGCTTATAGACCAGGCAGGTCCACTGAGGCTGCTCTACATCATATAGTAAGTAGAATACAGGAAAGTCTGGAAGCAAAGGAAATAGCTCTGGGGCGTTTCTGGATATAGAGGGCGCCTTCAGTAACACTTCAATACAATCAATGATTAGTGCTTTGGAGGATTGTGAAGTGAACAAGACTGTTGTAGGATGGGTCTCTGCCATGCTGAACAACAGGTCAATCCAGGCTACTCTGTATGATGAAATCATCACGATCAGAGCTAGACGTGGATGTGCTCAGGGCGGAGTCTTATCCCCCCTGTTATGGAACCTGGTAGTGGATAAGATCCTTAGGCGTTTAAACGAACAAGGATTCTACTCACAGGGATACGCTGATGATGTGGTCATCGTGGTTAAAGGTAGAGACATGAGTGTTGTTTGTGACCTTATGCAGGCTGCCTTTAACCAGGTGGAAAGGTGGTGTTAGGATAAACAGTTATCTGTGAATCCTGAAAAAATTCTCTCATTCCCTTCACAAGAAAAAGGAATCTGGGAGTGAGGTCGCTACCTAAGCTCTTTGGGTAGGAGGTAGCGTTGGAGAACCAGGTGAAGTACCTAGGTACTGTGTTAGATAAAAGGCTCACCTGGAACCCACAGATAGAACGGGTAGTAACCAGAGCCAAGTGTCTTATGTTTGCGTGTAAGTGGGCTGTTGTTAAACAATGGGGTCTGCAACCCAAGATGGTTATGTGGATTTACACCATGATTATTAGACCACTAATCTCCTATGCTGCGGTGGTTTTGTGGACTAAGACGCTACAAGGTGGGAAGGGAAGTAGAATGGATGGTCTCAAAAGGGTGGTCTGCTTGGCTATCACGGGGGCCATGGGGTCTACACCAACCGTTACCTTGAATGCACTTCTGGATCTCCCTCCCCTAGGGGTATATATTCAGGGACAGGCCAGGATGAGTGCATATAGACTACAGCAAACGGGGTGCTGGAGGGAGAGGTGGCCTGCAATTGGGCATTGCAGGATAAATCAAGTGGTCAATAGGGAAGTGTTAGACATGCCCTCTGATCACATGATACCTAAGGTTTCATTAGACAAGCCTTTTAAGACGAAGATCTTCTCTAGGGAAGAATGGGAGTCTGGAAGGAAGTTATACAACGAGCAAGATATAGTCTGGTTCACAGATGGATCGAAAACAGAGATGGGTACAGGCGGTGGCATTAATGGGTTTAACCCAGAGAGGTCCATCGTACTGAGCCTAGGTAAGCATGCTACTGTTTTCCAAGCAGAAGTAGGTGCTATCTCTGAATGCATCAAGGAGAATCAAAGAATGAAATACATTGGTAAGAACATTCTGATTTTCACAGATAGTCAAGCTGCTATTAAGGCACTTAACACGACAAAGGTAAAGTCGAGGCAGGTATGGGACTGCATCTCATCATTGATAAAGCTTAGTCAGATGAACACGGTCACTGTTGGCTGGGTTCCTGGCCACTCAGGTATTGATGGTAATGAGAGAGCAGATGAACTAGCCAGGTCAGGCTCTGAATCCCCTTTCGTTGGCCCGGAACCGGTGCTCGGAATCTCTTATGGACATGCCAGGGCAGCGGTTGATACGTGGATGCGGGAGGGGATGAACAGGGTCTGGACGAATTCAACCACTAGTAGACTTGCTAAAAGGTTAATCAGACCAAGCAAGAAACATGCGGAACAACTCATCTCTCTCAGAAGGGATAACTTGAGGTGGGTGGTTGGTCTCTTAACGAGCCACTGTCACCTCAGAAAACACCTACACAGGATAGGAATTGCTGCAGATAATACATGCAGGAAATATGGTTTGGCTGAAGAGTCTGCAGAACACAATTTTTTGGAGTGTGAGGCGCTAGGACGAGCCAGGCTGTACTCTCTAGGCCCTCCGGGTCAAGAGATGGAAACCATCCTAGACAACCCTATCGGTAGTATCTGTTCCTTCCTAAGGATGACGGGTATTACTGATTGGGTGTAGGAAGGAAATTGGGGCGGCAAAAGACCTTTAGGTCGACGCCGGTGAGGCCTCTGATGGAGGTTATCACCGCCCAGTTATTTAAAAAAAAAAAAAAAACTATAAGTAGGGAAAATGTCAAATAGTTAAATAATATAAATGCGAATTAATTTGTAAATCAATTTAATGTATCAATATATTAAACAAATATCAAATTTTGCATTTGTACTAAAAATATATACATACGTGTGTGTGTGTGTGTGTGTGTGTGTGTGTGTGTGTGTGTGTGTGTGTGTGTGTGTGTGTGTGTGTGTTGAGACGGTTTGGAAAAAGCCAAAAGTCTCAAGCCAATTTAAAACAAGTTAAATTCCCGCGATAAAGCGATGTAGATGAGAGACGAGGGGGGACGGTGACGTCACGGCAACAGGTGTTGAACACTGCATGTTGGATCGTGTACAGTCGTTCTGTCTTGTTTCTTATTTTATTAAAATACTAAATTATTAAAATAAATTAATGTTCAGTAGAATCAACCGATTAAGAATATCGAAAAATAAATTTAAAAGCAATTAAAACAAAAAAGTTATTCAAGTTTTTATAGGGGCTCAAAAACCTAAAATTTGGAAAAAACTTAAATTCAAAATTCAAAAAACGTAGAGTCATAACTCAAAGGGGAACTAATAATAATCATAAATAAAAAATATGAATTAATAATAATTAACAGGTGAGAATGGACTTAGAAAGTCATTCTTGGGGAGTTTTTTGGAATTTTTGAGTTGAAGGGGGGATTATTTAAAAAATAATAATAAGTACTATTGTAGAGACCACAATAGGGCACAATAATATGTACTTAGAATCAAATTTGAGAATAAAATAAGGGAGATATAATAATTACAAAACGTAAAACTTCAAAGCCCCAAAGCGGTTAAATTAAACGTTAAAGGGGTAAAGTAACATGATAATTATATGTATCTCGTATGTAAAATTGTAAAACATCAAAGCAGAAGTAATAATATAAAATGGGGGGTTTTTTATGAAGATAAACTCATACGATGCAAACTTTAGGACTTCAAGGACACATAACTCAAAAACCAAACGAGTTATGGGAAAAGTACAAACATAGTTTTTCGTCGTAGTAGAAGAGGAACAAGATTTCGTCAAAAGAATTTTGAGAAAGGACTTATCTCAAAATTTGGAAAGAGGAAAAATCGAATTTCGGGAAAAGGGCGATAACTCGCGAACGAAGCGTAGTAGAGCAATGAATCAAGTTTCACAAGACCCACAAGATGGATAGGAAGAAGAATCCGAAAGGAACTTTAAAATCGGTTCGAGCGTTCGAAAGTTATAGCGAGTTGAACGAAAAAACGTCCAAAGTAGAGATTTTCATGCAAAAACATGAAAAGTGGCGCACGCATCTTCTGCAGGAATCCAAAGTTTAAAACAACATATTGCCAACTTGGATCACAGATAACGTTGAAGAAAAAATACAATAAATTATTAATTAACAGGTGTTTTAATTAATAACAAAGGAAGAAAACTATTCATTAGTCAAAAAATATGACTAATAAAATATATAGTGTAAATATTTCAGACCAAAAGGGCCTGAAAACACATAATATAAAGAAAATACCTTTTTCTCAAAAAGGGAGGAAAATTGGCTCCAAGAAGGGGAATAATTCCCACTGACAGGGAGACCATAATTTATCCGTCGAAAGACGGGTACTTTTGATTTGGAATCGACGCGAATAGGACGTTTCTTCTGCAACCGACTCTGAGCTGAGAGGAAGATTCAACTGTCACTCTACTTAACTGGACTTAGAATAATTTCAACTTTAATCGATCTTCAAGGCAACTTAGAAGAATTCGAGACCAGCATTCAACTACATAGCAGCTTACAGACTCTGGATCGAAAACATCATATCAACATCATCCTAATTATACAACAAATTCCAAATCCAACTAGAACTTCTAATAAAGTGTGAAGGTATCTTATATTTAAGGAATAATTCGCAAATATTAACTTCATTTCAAATATAACGTCATTAGGGGAATTATTAAAAATTAAATTCATTTTTAAACCTCTGCTTTGGTGTTGAAAATAATTAATAATTTAAATACGACTTTTTCAGTACAGGAAAAACTGTTTGTGGTTCTGTCTGAAAAGTCAAGCGTTTTTATTTTGTTTAAGATATAGAGAATATTACATTGATAAATTTTGTCAAATAAATAAATAGTTGTGTTGTTGTTCAATCAAATTGTTTGGTGTGATTAAAAAAGTTTTTAAATATAAAATTTTTCTGTGCAAAAGAGAAAAGAATATATATAAATAATTCATTTCTAAATTTTGTTGTGTTTTCAATATATATCCATTCTGTATATGTTATTAACCTTGTTTAAACATAAATCTTATATATGTGCTCTGGTAATATAATTTGAAAATTTTAAAAAGTTATCATCAGAACTTAAGAGCCGATTTCTCCCAAAAGGCACGACCTTGGAGAGAGAGAGTGTTAATCTTAAAAAAGAGTCAAATAATCGAGCATTGAGATAAAATTCAGGGAATTTTGCGTAAATTAAAAGTTAGTAAGTTTATGAGGACAAGCTCATACTTATTAGAGCCAAGAGTTGCAAAATCTTTGATTCAAAAAAGTAAAAGTGAGCACCTTGGCCTTGCCCGCGCTTGCTCTGAAAAGAAAGGTGGTTCGCCCAGTCGGTGGTGATCGTACAGCGAGTTTAAGAGTTCGTGATAATAGTGTTCCAAAAAGGGAACATAGAATCTTAAATTCGTGAAGACAGAGAGAGTGGTTTGTGGTAAGTGCAGCTGCAAGAGTTGGCGTACGGACCCACGACCCCGAGAGCCGGAGCGCGGCAGTGTGTGTGTGTGTGTGTGTGTGTGTGTGTGTGTGTGTGTGTGTGTGTGTGTGTGTGTGTGTGTACTCTCAATTAGAGTTTCGTGGAGGCAACACTTTCGTCGTAATGTCGTTCTAAACGAATCTCATAAGCCACTCTCCGACATTTTTTGAGAGCCACAAATACGTATAATAAAAACTCACATCGGAACAAAGAAAAAGTTAATATAATTATTAAATAAGTTCAGTATCCCTAAATTACTTCTTATCAATACCATTCAATTATAATTGTATATTGTTTAAAAATATCAGATCTGAATACAAACTAAAATGTTAGAGATGGATTTAACATCAATAATATGTGAACAATACTGAGTGTACACAAAGATTTAGTAACTTATACTACCAGATATTTAAAACAATATTAAACACTGTTATTCTGATACAGTATTTCTTTATAACATGTCTAATGTTTACAATATTATACTTCATAGGAGTAGAAATTAACCTATAATATAATAACACAGGCAGATTTATGCTAAACAATGCAGTGCAACATTATGTTCAAAATCCAAGCAAGACTTCATTTACCAAATTCTTTTTTTCTTTCCTTCAAAAATTGTTATGATTAACTTTGTTAATTTATAAACATACAAATCCAAACATGAACAATGTTATGTATCAAGTTTTCTGCTAAATATTATTTTATTTATATAAAATTGTATTGACATGTGTGTTAGTACAACAAACTAAATAACATATTTAGTGTTTCTTGTTTGTCCTATCAATTATATATTGCATATTATGCACAAATAAAAACATACACAAAATAAATAATAATTAATAGTCTGAGTTGCCTTTTAAACAAAATGTACTTCAATATTATTGCATTGTGTTAATATTACATTTTCTTTACATATGATTTCTGACTTTTAAAATGTTTTTATATCAGTAACAGTATCTGAAAACTTTTCAACTTAAAGTTTAAAATTTAACTTAAGTTTTGGATACATTTATTGTGTTTTGTTAAATTTAAAATATTTAAAAAAAATACAAGAAAGATACTATTACATCACAATAATATAAATAAGGTAGTATGAAAAACAATATTAGCATACCTTTCAGTTCCCGAGATTTTTACCTCATTCGAGTAAAACTGACACTTAAGCCTCAAAATGTTTCATGTTCTAAATCAATAATCTCACGAAATATTAAAAGTATATTTATTACCCCCCCCCCTCCCTGAAATACAGAATAAGATAATTTTATATTTTAATGTCCACTTTGATTACTATTATTTATTTTTTGTAGACAAAAATTGAGATTTTAAATTGTTGAATTGAAATACAATGTATATTATCTAAAAACTGTAATAAGGGGATTATGTTTCTACGACTGATTAGCAACTTATTACAGCTTAGTAAATTTATGTTTTTCTAAATAATTTTCTTTAATTCTCCGACCAGACTCAAGCTCTCCTCCCACACACTTTGAATATGATTTCTCAAATAATCTACTGTAATTACTATTTCGTGTTTTTAAATAGTAGTGCAGTATATTATTTAAAAGTTTATTTTAAAATTGAAATTCAAGGAACCCGTAAAACTGTTGCTAACCCGTTATTAGTTGGTTAATCTTTTACAATAAAGTCCCACTAATATACATCCCATGAAGTTTTGTGCTCATTAAACTCGAGTGCTGTAGTAGATTTTCATTTAAATAAAAAGCTTTCTAAACATATTGTAAGAATAAGAGTAACTATTTATAATTAATAGTAGCAATGTAAAGTCTCTACACAACACATAAGGTATGCAAATAGGTTTGTCATTAACGAAAGGAACTAAAATATTAATCTAATTATGTGTCCAACTAATTAAAGTTATAATTAATAATATCATAAAATACCAGTCTAGACAACCATAACATTGGTAATGAACTGAAAGTCAAGTAATTTAATCTATTTTTACAGTTTGGTCAGGAAATCAAAGATAAATGGAATTTCTATTATTTAGTTGGTCTTCAATATGTTTCAATTTTTAACCAACAAATTAGGTTTCCAATTTTAAAATGCTGGTCATACTGACTGTGCTACGTTGATTAGTTTTTCATTATCCGGAAAAAAAATTGGGTTTGTATACCTTATGAAGAAACAGACTGTCCTCCTTTTGAAAATTATAGATACCATTTTTTAAAATGTTTTATAATTAGTTTTCTTTAGTATTTCATATAAGATTTGTTTTTATGTAAATGTTCATAACAAACGTTTGATTGTTAACTCTTTTTTAAAAATAATAAATTACTTTAAATATAATCCTCTACTTATTTAAACTGCAAACTCATTACTACCATTTAAAACAATCAAAATTGAATCTACCAATACCTAATGTTAAGTGTAAAATAGTTTGAAAATAATATTGTTCCACGGAATATGTATCATAAATCCAACACTTATTTTTCACGACGAATACTTAAACTGTTATTTAACTCTAACTAATATTATGATATATTTAATTTAAATATTGTCCTTTTGAGGGTAATACTTCTTGCAAGGTAATATTTTAGCACATACGGTGTACGTGTTCTCTCTAGATGTTTCTCCAGGGAAAGGAGGACCCATGCATAATGCATTCAATTAGTTCGTCTGTCCACACATCTAAACCAAACACATACAATCCAATTCCTGTTGCATTACTATCGATGAATCTGTTTGGTCAGGGTTTAAATGTAAATTACTGACCACAGAAAGAAAGCTGTAAGTATTCTATAAGTTCACTATAAGGACGCGTATTGTAATTATGTGAAAAAGTTGTCTTCGCCAATAAGACCGCCTTAGAAATTTTTAGAGCCTGAATATAAAATATATTTCTTTGCCTAAATCATGAATGTATGATTAAATTAATATCAGTGTAATTTTAGTCACTAAACTTCCAAAGAACCGGATATCAAAACTACTACAACTTTTAAGTTCTATTATAGGGTAAACTGTCCTAATACTATTAAATCGTTTAAGAGTGAACTTAAAGCTGATGTAGGTTAAAGTTATATGTTACTTTGTGATTTTTAAATATGAACAAATATGTTTAATTGAAAAATACATCACTGTCAAAGCATACACTTATTGGGCTTAAGTTGTTACATACACACACGCACACGCGCACCTGAATTTATCTAGATTAAAACTTGGCAGAACGGTGAATTAATATATGACCACTTACTTCCTTACAAATATACTAGTTGACACTAACATATATTACATTTATTTTGTTCAAATTAAAATATATATTGTATTTATTACTAAAATTAAAAAAATTAAAATACATGAAATATACTTTACTCATTTTGTTTGAGTCATTTACTTTGCTCGTTCTCTATATTACTCTTCTTCTCTCTATATTTCAACAACGTATTAATCAACTCTTTAACGCCAGTTCGACAAAAGAAACTTTTATAACGGGTTTATTCATAATATTTATTGTTGATTTTACACCGATTACAACCAAATATTATTTGTTAGGTAGAAAATAATAGGTTGAGTTTCGGCATATGTTAGACAAAGAATAGGTCAAACTGAATACAATAGCTCTTACAGTCAATTTTTTTAGTTTTTATTGAAAGTATGTCAAATTTTAACATTGGTAGATTTATTTGGATCTACGAAATTGACTACATTTTAAAATTATGTTTATTGAGAGGATCTGTTTCGGTGTAATTAATGGGGACGGAACATTGATATACAAACAGAAATTGTATAACAAGTATTTTAAAAAGTTGAAATTCCGGATAATAAAAACATGACGAAAATATTAAAGACATTGAATGACATTTAACCCAAGTGGATGTTTAGTTTGTTTCAGAACATTGCACATTTTTTAACAAATATTTTTTAATGGTAACGCTCGTTACCGCTCCTCCATATGCTCTATTTGATAGAATCCTCTCTCTGAAGAGATTCAATGATATTATCTAAATGTCAAATGTTGTGCATAATAATTGCTATTGACTTTAATTTACTGTAGTCAAGTCAATATTGTAGGAGTATATAAATGGGTTTCTTTAATTTTTGTAAATTCTAAACCAGACTAGTGAAACTAGATATTACTGTATTTATACTTGAGTAAGAAATAATTAAAATTAAAGAACAGTCAACATAGTTGTACTAATAAAATATTTTATTATTATTAGTGGTATTGATATTAGTATGCATTAGTGGTATTGAACTCGACCAAAAGAATGCAAAAATGCCTTTTAAATGTCTAGAACTAGCCTGTGGCATATTAAAAACTTTTGTTTACAATGCTATTGGTAAATGATCCAAAGACAGGCATTCCTAATCCTGGCAGAACTACTTTGGACAAAAGCATATCAGAGCCAATGCTCAATAACTATCCCACTCGTTAATGAGGATGAAAGAGTCTTTCTGAAACAAATTATGACTTTACTTACTGGGTACGACCACTTCATCAAATATTTGCTCAGATCCTGATTGTAGGCTATTTAAACAGTCTGATAAGACTGCTAGACATATCATCCTGGAATGTGAGAATCTATATATTAAAAGAAAAACCGTTTTTGGGCCTCTAACACCTGGTGATAATTTCTATGCTAAAATAGTACTGAAGCTACTGAGCCTTACATGTATCGGCTTTAGGCTAGTAGGTCCTTGGGATGTACAATCTCTTAAGTCCTCATACCCAAATAATAAAATCTAAGTTGATAATAAAATAAAATAAAATGTCTCTTCAATCGTTTACTCTTGATATTAATATGTGGTACTTAATAAATTCCTGTAGCCTAGTTAGTGTTAATCGGTCGTTTCTAAAAAAACCAGATAATATATATTTTTTTAATAATATAAATTATAGTAAAATTATTTCCTAGGTATTATAAATGATTTCATAAGGGTTTTTTTTTATCGTTGAAAATATGTAAACTAAAAATTGTTCTCGTCAGCACTAAATATCGAATTAATCTAGGTCTAGATCTGTTTAACTTTCATGTCTCATGTCTATTAATTCAGAATTATATTTCAAGTTTATTCGATTTTTATAAATTATTCTTATTAAATTTTTGTTTAAAATTTTTAAAATTTAGTTTTTTTCATAGTACACTTATATTCTTTATAATTATTAAAATATGTAATGACAAAATTCAGTTTAATTCATTTTATTTATTAGCTAAATTTGAGAGTCACATATTTAGTTTATGTCTAATGATAACTATATTTACTTTTCGGTGTTTATAATGGATACAAAATAATGTGTTTGGAATACATTGAAAGAGGTCAACTCTATCTTGTCTTCTAAATATAAAGCGACAATATTACTTATAAATTCAATTAAGTCAATAATAAAAACAAAAGCAATTATAAACCAAAATTAAATATTGCGTAACTTTATCGATCAATTCAATTTATAGTAAATTAAAAGAGATAAATTGTATCATCTGTTTTCTAAATATGAAAGAGACTATATTATTTATAAATTCAATTATACTAAAATTGAAAACAACAGGATTTATAAGCACTAATTAAATTTTGCGTAGTTTTAAAGATTAATTCAAAGATATGTTAGAGAATTGACTAATATATATAGTGTATAGTTAAAGAACTTATATATATATATATATATATATATATATATATATATTAGTCAATTCTCTAACATATCTTTCAATATATATGTTTTATTGTATTTAAAAGAGTGGAGCAGTTAGTTAACGTTGTAGTTTTCACTTTCTAAGGTACTATTTAAAATTTTTTTAAATAAAAACCAATTAGTAGACGTTCAATATAAATTCTTTCATTGCCCAATATATCAGTCTAGGTAAATTTCAAATTAAATATAAATTTTATTTCGAAAGTTAAAATGGTACATTAAGTGAATATAATTTTCTTTTTTTTAAATATCAAAACAAAAAAAAAAAATATATATATATATATATATATATATATATATATATATATATATATATATATATATATAAATTATAGTCTAACGAATGGTCAAAAACCAAACATTATGTAAAATACAATGACATATTTTCACATGATTTAAAAAAAACAACATTTTAATGCAATTATTATGTGTTTCAATTAGCACTGGATCCTTTTAAAATAGTAAAATGTTGGGTACAAAAATAGTTCAGATTTTTGATTGAGGCGGTAAGCTATTGAAAGGTTGTTAGGACTTAAAAAAAAAAAATTTAAACCTATTAAAACTTAAAACCTAAGAAAAAACTCAAGTCTAAAACTAAGACAGAATAATCGAATATAAAACTAAATACAAACTTTAGTAGATAAACCACCACACGTAGACCAATCCTCAACAAAAGACGGCAAACAACTTATTGTTACCGGTGTAAAAACAAGTAAAAACTGTCCGAATAGTGTATTGGGTTAAAGAACCTTTTACCCCCTCTTTTAAGATGTTGTTCCGTGATAGACTCATTATTCCTGTAGAAATCATTTAAAAAAATCAATTTATAATGATTAAAGTAAAATCAGTTTTATGAGATTTAAAATATAGAATAAATTATACATTGTGTTTTGGTCCACTGTGTAATTAGCTCCACACGTTTTGAATTCTGCAGTGTTTGTTTGGTGAAGGTATTAGTGTCTTGTTTTGATTCATTTATTTTTTCCTTGTTACATCATTTGCTTCGTTTTAAGGAAAATAACGTCGATTGTTCACACTTTTATATTGACCCTTTATCACGATGTACGAGTACGCAATGCAATTATCCGTATTGCTTAACAACAGTCTATTTGTGGTTGAGTACTATTTAACATAGGGTTGTTGTTTAATAAGGAGATTCCTGTCATGCGATTTGTAAATCCAGTCGATTAAATCACCCGTCAGATCCACCCCCCCTCACTGTGTTCCCTGTACAAAACAGCTGAAGAAAACACATAATTGACAGGCCACATTGCATTCGGCTACGAGTACATTCATTAATATTTCATGCCTATTGCGTTATTATAATTGTAATATAATATATAATTATACTTGTACAGAATATATTATTGTACGCTTCGGAACGGTGTATATAAGTACTAGTTTCAGAACACCTATGAATATTCCCCAACTTTTTTATTTACATTTAACGTAAATTAAAATATTACAATTTATATAATATTAAAGATTTTTCTGTTATTGATAACTTGCAACATTGCATTATTTCATAATTTAATATTTGCTTTACTTCTATTAATACCGTTACCACTAATAATTTCATTCTGATGTTTGTTTGAGGTAATGTATGTACTGTAGGTGTGTATACATTTTATTAGAAAATTAATAACTTTTTCAATATAGTGTAAAGTTAAGTATATACATATTATATTCCCTTATATTCAATACGCTTGTTGTGAGGATATTATGGATAGCTAGAAGTTATCATAGAATCTACTCCACATTCAATTTATTTGGGTACTGTTTTAAAAACTTTTGACGCTCTTTGAGGAAAATCATATATGTACCTCATTACATTTTTACAAATAAATAAGTTATTTGGTGCTGATTAAAACAAACTTAATTTGCAGTATATCAAAACAAATGAAAAAAATCAGCACGCCAATTATTTTTCAATCTCAGGATTGTAATAAAAATTGGTTTTAAACAAGTTATCCTGTTCTAAGTATTACAAAAGTTGACTTATAATACATTGGTTCATTTACGTTATTAATAAACGCGTAAAAATACCAAATAATCAAACTAAATAAAATTTAGATGACAAATACGTTGTCTCTGTTGATGTAACGCTAGAGTTAAAATATAGGAAAAAACCAAAACTAACCAACCGGATCATACCTATAAAAAAATTATAAACTTTATGTTTCCTCCTGATATATTGTCTTAGCAAAAAAAACTTCCCATCGTGGTATATGCGTCAAAACATGTTAAAATTGTATGAATATGTATACAAAATATATAAAATATCACAGATACCAGGTAAAATATTTACTTCTCTCATCGATTATGAATACAAAGCTCATGAAGTGTAATTTAAAGTTTCACCACGTAGAGGTCATGTCATAACGACGAGAGAACTCGCGTTATAACCAATCTCAAAGTGTAATTTGTACTTCCACTTCTTGAAACACCATTTTATACTTAACGATAGCTCTTTATATTCAGAGAATAAGGTAGTCAAATATGTGGGCCTATTTCTGTAACGCAGATGCTCAAACTTTACATATATTTATACTTATTTCCTAGAAAAATATATTATCACAAAACAACATTAAAGTAGGTATCCAATAAAAAGTTAAACACAACATGTATATGAGGTCAAGTCTGATGATTTTATAAATGGTAAATTTTGGAATTTTTTTATATTATCATTGTTATTTTCCATTTTTTGTTTAATGATTTTTTTCTTCGTATTTTAACCTTTTCCTTTAGTTTATATATTTTATAAAATGTATTATTTCACAACAATTTTGAACAGAAATCTTTTATTATTATTTAATAATCAATCTCCATTACAACAGATCTGTGGACCTCCTGCATTAATGATTGTTATTTAGCAATTACTGGGCACTATATTACACAAAAATTTTAACTTAAATTTATATTAATTAAATGTTGCAGTTTGCCAGGTAACCACACAGCTTTGCGTTTAGCTCAATCAATCAATGAAATAATAAACGATTGGAATATTGAGAATAACATAAATTTTAGTGTTTCCGATATTGCAAGTAATATTACAAATGCTCTGGAAGAAATTTTAAAAATAAGACATTATTGCTGTTACGCACATAGTTTAAATTTAATTATACAACAGTCCCTAAAAGAAATTCTACAAATTACAGAAAAAAATTTAAAAAATTGTAGGGAATTTCAAAAGAGGTTGTTCTGCAAATGAAAAACTTTTAAAATATCAACTATCAACTGGTTGCTCCCAACCAAAACAGTTGATTCAGGATGTCGCCACAAGATGGAATTCGACATTTTACAAATTTAAACGTTTTGTTGAGCTAGAAAAAGCAATCAGGGCAACTATTGCTTTACTCGATAAAGATCTACCAATAATAACTATCGAATAGTGGCAAATTTGTAGGCAGATCTGTGAAATATTGAGTCCATTTGAAGAAATGACAAAATCCATGAGTGGTGTAAAGTATAACTGGTAACTCAATAATTGTTGTCACTAGATGACTGAAAGGTGCTTGTGAGAAATTAGAAAAAATGATTATTATGAACCAACCAAAAATGTTATTAGATCTTTAATTAATTGGACTTATGGAAAGATTTTAAAACATTGAACAAAGTAATACCTTCGCTCTCTGCACATTGCTAGATCCAAGGTACAGAGGTCATGTTTTTCAGGACCAGTCAGCCTTAGAAGAAGCAAAAAAAAATCGATATATAGTCGTTCAACTAATTGAGAAAAATAGGATAACTAGCAGTCCAGTTACACAACAACCATCTACATCTAAGTCAGTTGTAAATCCTACACCTCTACAGGGTAACATAAGTGCTTGGGGAATTTTTAATGAAATAATGGCTGACAAACATCCACAAACCACCAATAGTACTTCAAGAGCAATAAAGGAAATAGACAACTATTTGAAAGAAGACATTTTACCTAGGATAAATGATGCTGGTGAGAATAATAGTCTACACCGTTGGTGGAAAATTCATCAACATATTTATCCTAATTTGACAGAACTTTACAGAAACAGATGCAACATCTGTACCTTGTGAGAGGCTATTCTGAAAGGCTGGAAATGTGTTAGGTGAAAGGCGGACACGATTAACCTCAAAAAAGGTAGAGATGATTATGTTCCTGAATGGAAATTCAGAACAGAAAACGAATAAACTTTGACCAGTGTTATCTGCATTTAAAAGTGAAAACCTTTTTTTCCCAGACGATTATATGACAGAAATAATCTCTCACATTTTGTAAGTACACAGGCCTAATTCTGTTTAAACACTTTTGTTCTATGTTTTTATCACTGTACTTATTAAGGTTATTTTTTTCTGTGTTGAAAAGTGAAAAACCTATTTTGCCAAAATAAAATATGGTTTTTTGTAGAAAATTTTGTAATAATATAGGCTAATTTTTTAAGACATTTCTTATATTTATTATCAGACATCGATATTTTTTAATTAACTAATAAATCTTTTGCATTTTAGTTATTATACATTTTAAGTTGACTATTTAATTTTTACCTTAAAAAAAGATTACTCCCAATTATAAACTCATTGCATTTTGTAAATATATATTGGCTTACATAATAGAATGATACGTTTAAGGAATGTAATTTAATTATTTATTTCTAAGACTTATAAACGTTATTTTTAACCTGCTAAAATGTCTTATACCCAGAAACAGTTAACAACATTTTAGTAGTTTGCAAAAAGCATACTTAGAAAACAGAACACAATTGCTATATATTCTAACTGTTATTCAGCTTTGCGTTTCAGTTTTATGAACCTGTTTTTTTCCAACTGTTTTTAATGCTTTTGAAAGCAGTTTTTCTCTCTGGACAACGGCTTGTTGACGTTTTGTAAAAATAGCAGTAACGCCGACCTCTAGCTGGAGACACAGGAAGTTGACGCGTCACTATAAAACTCATAAATAGTGAAGAGGAGGCTACTGAGAGTGTCAAGGTCATGCAGTGACGCCAAACGAAAACACTCACAAAAACAAAACGACTGGGGTCCAACGCGACTACTGGAGTGTTAAATCACGTTTTATCAATTTGTTTGTGATTTTTTTAACTATTCTTACGTTTTTGGTGTGGTTCCAACAATATGTAACAGTTATTCAGCTGTCCTGGGAAAACGTCCAGGGTGGAAATAGCCAAGTTTGAAACTGTCATATTAGCTTGTTAAAATAAGGTGTAAATAAATTAAATATCATATTGAAAAATTAAATTACAATAGCTGACATCTTGCATTAGTTTTATGTTTTACAAATTTGTATTATTACGTTTTATTTCTATGACAATAGCTGTAATATAATTTTTATATTTAAATTCAATCTGTTAAGTTCAACTAACCCTTCTACTATTCACACGTGTTTAATTTTGTTTGTTGAGTCTTATTAAAATTTGTCAAATTAAAAAACACAAACTAACAAATCATAATAATTCCGTTCCGTCTAGATATTAGAGCTTACTGTTATAGTTCATTAACTCAAAATTAAAGAGTAGCTATTTTTTTTTAAATACCTCTAATGATTTACACCTTATTTTGCTTTAGTGTAGCCGTAATCAATCTTAACATTTAAGATATTTTTTTGGTAAATAGTAAAAATATAAGGAACTAAACTGTGATACAAAAACGAAAGGAAAAAGAAAAAAAAAATACTGGCATTATAATTAAATATTATTATTGAAACTAATATGAACAATGAGTGTCATTATAAAAGATCGATTTAATCAAATGTGATTTAATTAATAATACTAATAATTAAAATACGATTTCCTAAAGACCTATTGGTGGTCAAAGAGAACACCTGTTTAGGACATTTATTTATTTCTGATACTGCAATCATGGTAGTATTACGTTTTGCTTGACACCTGAAAACTGGCATTCATGGTGGCGTTTATTATTATTATAATAAATAGGAGTGGGTTTTACGCCCTAGACACTTCAGGCTATATGACTCTTATTGTACTTCCTTAACTTTCCTAACTAGTATAAATCTATTCCCTTGGTTAGTGTCAGGATTTTCCTACCTTGGTTACATGTTGCTTCAATGGTCTTATCTGGGTCTAAGATCAGTTGTGTTCTATGTCGTAATGATTCAAATCTTTGAAGTATATATTCAGCAGTTTCTAGACGCTGATTACGTAGTCTGAATTTTAGGTTTTCTTGGAATAATCCAATGGTGTTAAAATTACATTTCTCGAAAACGCCATGGCTTGATATGAAGCTAATTTTCCTCAGATTTCGTTTACTTTACACTCTGAATTTAGAGTGTTTCAGAAATGGTCCAGTAATCCGTGTACTTTTCCAAGAAATATTTTTTTAATAGTCTCTCAATTTCAAAATTTTGGCATTGTTTTAGACATTCTTTTGCTTTTGCTTAAGTTTTCCTCATACAGGTTCTGGGTCTATGAAGGATCTTTTTATCCCGGGTTTTCCCAGTGTATCTGTATTTTCGTTTCCTTCGTATCCTCTGTGACCAGATATCCAATTGAGTTTTGCAAGGTGTAGGTTGAAAACCTAATTACGGGTCAGTGACAGTTCCACACTAATTATGAATACCGTTCATGTGAGCTTACTTACTTTATAGAAGCCTGACTATCCGATCTGATATTTATATACTCATCTGTATATCCATTATCTAGGCACAATTGTGGTTATTCCACTCTTGATGTGACTTAAGCTTGGAATACAGTTGAGTATTAACCAATGCTATAGGTAAAAAACAAATAGGTAAAATTAGTTGAAAATAGTGAAAATGTCTCGTAAAACAACTATTATTTCGAGTGGTGAGTCATTATAGTTACTCAGTTATAACTAAAATTATGACATTTTAATGGTCTTTCTTGTAGGTGGAGTAGAAACAAAGATTAATAGTTATTGGTTCAACTATAGAGATCCATAAACACAAACATATGACCTACAAATTTTAAGCAATATATATTTCAAAAAACCAGGTTGATATAGTTCTCTTGACAGAGTTAAAAATTTAATTATTCATAATTATATCGCAATATCGCAAACATTACTACCAAAGTTACAGTTTACTTAACTGAAAGATATATGTATATTCCTTATCGGAAAATTTAATGCCACTCTTGTAAAATCAATTTATTCTTTATACATTTCAGAATAGATGACACACTGAGAGAAAACCATTCTCCCCATTTCCTGTAGTGAAGTGACAGACTGCAGAGAATAGAGTTCCGGAGCGGTACTATTTATTTGCTTCAAGCCTATTTCCGTACCTACTGTCTGTATTCATCACACTCAGTGCCAATCAATATCATTCGCCTTTTAAAATAACTGTCTACACGTTTTGCAGACTTCAATCTTTCTTGTTACAATAAAAGTTAATAGGTTGATGGGAATAATAAAATTACTGGGATTGTAAAGCATAAAGATCCATTAGCTAATATTTAATATCTAATTATGGTAAAAAATTTATCAAATAAAGACGGATTGTATAAAGAATATAATAATATCTAATACAAATAAGTTACCATCATCTATCTCACTTAGGACAGAAAATATTACAACTGCCTTTAGGGTTGTATAATTCTATTTATATTGTCTAAATGGGTTTAGTGTACGAACATTACCAATTTTTGAGTTTTTTTCCCTCCTATAATGTGTCTTGATATTTGTAATTATATCTACATTAAGATTAAATTCAATACATAATTTCAGGTAAATTAAAAAAATATAATAATAACATACTTTCGTTATTTAATTGAATTATAATAAAATTATTGTATATACCGTATAACTATAGTTCTCATAAGTCAGTTTAAACACCATTTACATATTCATCAAATTTAACATGATTAGTATATTGTCAATAAGTAGTACTGTTCTTTATTTTTTAACGATGATTCAGTTTTAACTGGTTTGTATAGGTATTAAGTACAGTGTGATGTTGGAAGTCACAATACCTTGAATTTTCGTCCACTACTTCTGCACATAAATACGCATTTGTGTGATCTACGAGAGCCTTTTTTTACACAAATCTTATCACTTAATAAAGTACTCTAAATAAAAACATGAATAGCAATAAAAAATTAAGTTGTGGAATGTTACATTAAATAAGGCCAGGCTAGCTAATAAATTATTCGGTTATAACTACTTAAATACCACTACACAAATGCGTCGACAACTAGTTAATTGCCACTTACATAATCCCACATTTTTGTTTTAGTGAGGTACTTAAAAATAATTGAGAATATATTGTGTCCTAACTGTATAGAAAAAATTACAATATTTCATTAAATTCATCTTTACACGATAATTCGTTTCTTTTTCAATTGAAATTATTAAATCAATTTTGATTCGTTAACTGTTTCTGCCATGGGAAAATTAAAAAATTGGTAGCATAGAACACGGCCAATAAATATGGATTCTCTCATAACAAGGCCAATATTGGCAATTTTTAACATATCTGGTTGAGAGAATTTAGGTTCGTGAATTTGTAGAAATTTTAAATCATTAATTATTTTCAATACATTTACTATTTATATGGTTGGCATAGTTCTTCCTCAATAAAATCCTTTGAATACGTAAATTGTACAGTAATATAGTACAATTATATTACTAATTTAAAGTTCAGGTATATCTCACTCGTAAAGGGAGCATTGCTCATGTGTGACTTTATTTTAAAATATTCCAGGTTTAGTTAAAGTTTAAATAATTACAACTAGCAATTTCCGAAGAGTGAAATATCTTCTGAACAAGTTGTTTATACATTAAAAAAATTCATAAATAATATTAACTATATATATAGTTTTAATATTACAATCTTATGCTAGTGCTTAAATAAGTAAACAAATATTACAAATGTTTAAAGTAACACATGTGTGTTGAAGCCTAAATCATAATTTAGGTTCTATCTATAATAATTATATAATCTTAAAGATTAAGTAAATCTTCAGTATTTCAGTATTGGGTTAGGTCGTGTGGCTTCAGATGGGTAAGTCGTCTTATATCCAGTGCTGTGTCCGGTAGCTGTAAAGCTTCCACGTCAACATGTTTTAGGTGTCTCTTCAGATGTGGTATTGCATAATCCTTATAAGTCCTTCACAGATTTCAGATTTAAGTCCGAATATAACTCCTCGTTAGGCTGATACCACTTTGGATTAGTCGTTGAACGAATTATGCTTTTTTGACTTCGTGGCACCCACAGCCTATTAGATGTCTTTGTTCATACCCAAAGTTCTGCTCTTTACGTCCAAATTTGTCTGATAATCGATAGATAAATTAATCGTTTATTCTTCAGACTCATTTGCGATTTTCTGCCAATTATAAAATACATCTGACGCACATTAAAGTGAATCTTTTCTAATATTTCCTTCACACCATGTTTCTATGTTAGGCGTTTATCAAGGTGCATCCCCTTATATTTTAAAACCTTTGTTATGACAGTTTAGTTTATTTTAAGTTTGACACTAAATTGCGTTTTTGTCTCTTAAGTATCCCATAAATTGTTAACAGTGCTGTCATTAACTCATAAAAGAAAGATTGTTAGGAAATTGTAAGTGAAGTGATTGGGGGTTGGGAAGAGTATGTAGTAAATAGTTAGTTGTGCTATTTTAGTGCTTATTTTTAAGGGTTTCATTCTATCCTATCACCGCGTAAGAGTTTGGAGAGAATATATACGAATACTTAAACCGGGGTATGTTTAAAACATCCCACTTTTACATGTTTCCTGGAGTATCGACATGATTTAACATAACAGATCTACTGTCTACGAAATTTTAATTCCTGTTTTTTATGATTCAAAACTAGGGTTTTTAATTTTTTTTTTCAACACAGCTCACCAAGTTTTTCTTCGCAACATTGGATAAAAGGGAAAAAAATAACTTTGACCTGTTTTGCTATTTTAGTTTGTTGTAAATTTATCTACTGTACAAACTCACAAACAAAACTATAGATGCAATGATGATAACAGGATTTTTTTTTTATTTCGTGGTACTGTAAAGATAATTGATTTACTTCCTTACTGGTACCATGTATAGAATGTAATTCAATAAAAAATTATTTTATATTGCACTTTTCATATAAATATCAAATTTAGATAAATTGAGCATAAACACATTTTTGAATACTTTCAAGTACTAGGTTACAGACTAAACGCTTGACTGAATTTTATTACACCTGCATAGTTGTATATATTGTAAAATCTTACTAGTTATATATATCACTGAAACATTACGTTGCCCTTTTTATGTCTGTGACATTATTATTTGATTTCAAATTACATATTTTCCTTGATTAAGATATTTATAATTTAAATGACCTATGAACTCTAGGTTTATTTTAATTTTGTTATAGTCAGCCTAAATTGAATTAAGACCACCAATATAAATAACACAAATAATCTATTTTATGTATAGAACTATATTCCAAAAAATAAAAATAATAATAACACTAAAAGCTTTTAGAACTTAATATGCATTGTATTAATTCATTTAATTTTATAATTTTAAAAAAATTTATCTTTTATTAAGTTTTTAATGCATAAAAATTTCTACCACTATGGAAATTTTAGTATACTATACAATATTTTAAAATTCCATGTCTGGTAAAATAACAGAAACTAATCTTCATAGCGATATAGACTGAATATTGTATCTACTATTAACTGTTCACGCATTATAAACTTGGGTAAATATTTTACTATTCCGACGGCTTATGTCGCTTTTCTTTAAATTTATGAAAATTAGTTAAATGTAAATTATAGCCCCAGCGACGTTGTTATTGTAATTATAACGTTAAACAGAGTTCAAACTTAGTAAGCTTTTTAATTACAGGTTTTTGAAGCTATAACTATTACTTATAGTTATTTATTATTTTAATGGTAGACTTTTAGGTAAAATATTTTATATTAGCATTTTCCAATAAATATTAATGTATATTTCCCTAATAATTTTAACGAGGACGAAGGTGCAATTAAAATTTAGAAATATTATCAAAGGTGACATGCGGAAATGTTATTAATTTTTAAACAGACAGTTTGAAACATGATTAGAATTCTCTTTTACTGGAACAAATGTTCATTCATAAACTAAAGAAACGCACTACTATGAAAAGTGAAATTGTTTGTAAATAAATTCTTTCCAATTATAAATTAAATTCGTCAAACAGAAAATAATGAGGCGTCCTCAGAAAGTCTGGTAATTGCTTACAACTACGATTACAAAGACATGACATTTACTCGGTTATATATATCAAAGATCATTAAAATCAAAATTAGCATTATTATTTTAGACAATATTCAACAAATTTGCTTTGCTGTCATTTAGTTATTAAATATATAACAATATCTGTATTGGCTGGTTTCCAGAAGGACAAATTGTTTAACTGATTTTCTCGCCTGTCTGACTTCTCATGTATATCACTAATCCAGTGTGCAGACCTGGCTGATTTATTGCTCAATTGTCTAATTACATGATGGCTGTATGTTTAATCTAGAACTTCTACAGGTCCCTTGCAGATATTCCATATCAATGTGGTGATGAATAACTGTACCAAAATTCGATCTTCAGTTGGCTACACTACGCTAAATTACCCGAAAGGCCGGTGTAACCGCTGATAGTTGGTCACGTTCCGATGTTAGATCAGTTTTCAACAAATCCTAAATATTTCATCCATTTTGCTTTGTCAAAGGTCGAAATTTTTGGTCAAATCAAAGGTCGATCTGGCCTGGTGTGTTCAAAATACGGATTACGTAGGACTCAATGAGGTTATCGTATGTCTGTTAGGGAACTTAATGAAGAGGTTGTAGTTTCTACACGAAGGATACATCTTAATTGTGACGTGATGCTGCAGCTCTGTGATTAGTGAATATCAAGGGGCTGCCTTCGTTCCTGACAACCTAGGAAAGGTTATCGAAAGTACACGCTGGTTTTATGAGCCCTCTTTAAAGCGGCTATTATGTATGTTTACCCGACGTCTTTTAGGGAAGTCTTATCAAGTTAAGGTGACTTATAGGCTCAGAACCAGGTATCATAACTCTTTTTACGCTTTGGTGGTTACATCCAAATAAGCGTTTAACGGTTCGCCTTTAAAGTACGATTTGACACTGTTCCGCTTATCGGGTGTAGTTACAGTTCTGCATATGCAAAAACACTATCGTTATTGTCTGGCATGGTCGTCATGATGCTTTATTAGAGTTTTTGTAACAAACCAATCCCCCATCTGCTATGTGATGTGCCCGGAAACCAGAAAGACACATGATTGACTTCATATATGAAACCTAAATTGGTGGTAGTAAATATGATTAGAGGTTAATTAAATAATTGATGTAGCCACCCTTTTTAAACTTGTATTAGGTGTTATTTAAAGCTAGTGGGGCCAGTTAGGAAGTATGTTCTACTAAAGAGTAACTCTGTTAAACTCGTTATGAAACTACATTAGTGGTTGAAGCCTCCGTGTTCTTGTGAAATAAGTATGAGAGGGGGGAGATCTGGAATATTGTGGTCTTCGCTGTTATGCTGCGCTTAATGGTGTATTCTATTCGCTAGCAATGAGACATCTATGAGATCCAGGTCACCTTCCATCAGCACTAGTAGAGTGTCCTTTCTTCCCGTATAAATTTCTAACTTTTTTTTACAATTGTTTCGCCATTGTTTTTTTTTCTTATTTAAAACAAAATAATGGTAATACTTGTAGTTATTTATTTTATTTTAATACTAATTCACCTGTATTTATGTATATATATATATATATATATATATATATATATATATATATTTTTTTTTTTTTTTATTTTTGCTACTATGTTATTTATAACCATGTTTTTATCGTAAGTTAATTGTGGAAGGGGGTGCATATTTGGGATTAAATTATTAATATTATTTAATTCTTTTTTCCCTTAAGTATTTGGTTGTACTATATAATAACCAGACTTTTAAAAAGAATGTTTTTTTTTTTTTTTTTTTTTTTTTTAGAATGATAAAATTAGTGTACTATAAACTTTTAACATTAAAATAAAATTTGCTTAGTGTGCTATCAACGACATATTAATATAATATACAAGAAGACGCCTTATCGGTCGCCTGACAGATTAATTTAAAGGTTATATGATTACCTTAATATTTCTCTGACTGCTTTTCTATCTAGCTAAATGCTACCTCCCTGATTAACCTAAAAACTCCCTTAACTACTGTTTTGCAAGATGCAGTCTGATCATCTGGAGTAATAATGTATTTAATACTTTGGGTTGACAATAATATTTACCTGATAGAATTATTATCTGGCAGTATTCTAGCCGACTGGATAGTTAGTTATATGTCTGACTTAATGGTTAAGAGATAGATCATATTTCTAAAAAAATTAAAAAATAAATACACAACGAATTATATAGTTCTAACTCAATTTACATTTTGACTGGCAAATCGTTGGGAAAATGAATAAATGTTTCCCAACATAAAGCAATTCCTTCCTAACTATTATTTACAGGTTTACAAATATTTTTGTAAGCTATAGAAAATAGCTGGATATTAATCACTATTTTTTAAATCTGCATTTATGCAGTGCCTTTTATGCACAATATAAATTTATTTACCACTATAATCAAACTAAAGTTGTTTTGTTTGTTTTGCTATATGCACAATAAACATATATAGTACGCATGAAGTCTCAATCACGATATTATTCATATCAAGCATGCAATTTTATTTGTTTCATTTTGTCTTATGCCACATTTATGCCACGTTGAGTAAAATTTAATTTTAGAATCATATTTCTTTCCCTTGAGAACATTATTTTTAAATTAAAATAAATTTAGATTGCTACTATTTTGCATAATACATTTTAGAGATGGTAGAGACATATCTGCAGATAGATAGAGAGATAGTAAAACGTTATAAATATAGTTTCAAATTATTGAGATTTACTCAAACATATAAGCCTTTGAAATACGAATGTCTATAGATAATAGTGCAATTATTCTGTAGTTGTTGATTTAATTTTGTAATTGATGATAATTGTTGGTACAATTTGGGTATAATTATTTTTAATTTCTGTGTTTTGGTTAGTATCAACATAAAATTATTTACGTTTCATTTTTAAAAGTATGTAATAAAATCTTCTTTACCTTGACGTAAATTTCAAGAATATACATAATGTATTGGAATGAACTAAATAACAATTTCCGTGTGTTATAAACGTGTATAATTAAATTGAACAAACTTGTGATAAAACACTTTATTAGAAACACAACACTGCAGAAAAGAAAATCAGTTAGTGAATTATAGCCAAATGAATTACGTGACTGTTATCTTGATATCTTCAGAGATTTATGTCAAATTAGATCTCATAGTTTTGAAACTAGTTAGTACGAAGGCTGAACATCTAGAACTGGAAAAATCGTGCTCAATAGCCTAGTGTGAATTGAAGTAGTAATCTAGTGGCTAACACTAACAATACAAGTCGCATAAGCATCAATACATTAACTTATTAATTTAACCAAGCGCAGAAGCTTAAACACAACACTACAAACAATCATGCAGTATCTGGGAGGTAAAACCTCATTACATCTTTACCATGGAAGTAAACATCGTTGCTCACGAAAGCTAACGAGTTGGGGTTCCTTCTCTAATTCCAACCCGTAGATTCACATTCAAATAATGAACGTGTTTCTGGCGTTATCTAAGATTAATCAAATAAACTTGGATTGACAAAATATCTGATGACTTGCTGGGTCAAATACATGTACTGTCGGTTCCAATAACGACGACTTTGCTCGCGACTACAGAAGAGTTCCAGATTTTTTTTCTCCAAATAATATCATTGTACTAAGCACATGATATTGCATATAGTAGGTGATTGTGTATAAGGACGAAATGTCCTGAGTATTTATTTGTTTGTTTTTCTAAATTGGATTGAAGAGAGGAAATTATTAAATTTATTGTGGGAGTTAACCTGACTAGAATTCATAACAAAAAAGCCGGCGAAAACCCAGTTTCAAATAACGAACTTTTAATTCAGGCGCTTACCGAGCGGTTCACTACTTTACATGAAGATCCGTTACCCAGAGTATTGTAAAGCTCTCTCCAACAACTTACATTTGATTCTTTGTTATTCTGAAGGACACTATAAGCGTAGTGTGTATAATTATACGCCCTTTATCAAACCTGCCTGAGAGGTTCAAAGGAAAGAAATGTTTTATTACATAGCATGTGATTAACTTTCTCCCTAACTATAAATATGATTATCCTGCCTAGATGTAGTGAAATATGCCTGATAAACTTACTTCAAATAAAACTAAAGAATATTTAATGCACAGGTGCCTTTTGTGATATTTTTTTAGCATTGGTGTTTATTCACGGTTACAACAATAATTATTTATTAAACATTAAATCAGCCGTTATTTTTATTTGTTTCTTTTTTTTCTTTTTTTTTTTTTTTTTTTTTTTTTAACAGACCTGTTTAATTGTTGTTTTAATTTAAATATCTTTTAGAATTCAATCAAAATATATTATTCTAAGCTAATTGGTGTTGCCGACAATTACCAAGAATTAATGTTTTGTGTATTTTTTTCTCGATAACTGAGTTATGTACATATTGTTTATGGTTAAAAAATTTTTTTCTTGAAAATGTATATTTTTAAATTGTATGATTTGGAAATATTTGCTTTTAAAAACTTTAAATAATCCCCATTTTTAAATAAGTAGGCTATACGAAATGGGGTGATTATTTTCCTCAAATTGCTTCTTTATTTTATCAGGGAAAATTTCAACTCCATATCATTTAAAATTAACCTGACATGCTTTCTTTTTTATAATCACAAAATGGGGGTTTGATAAAAAAAAGTTTCATGTTAATCATCCTTGGTAAATAAACTTTTTTTAAAAAAATAAATAAATAATGTATAATAATCTTCAATGTATATTATTCAGTGGTAATCATAACATTTTCTCACTTTTCAATGGATTAATAATGTCGTTATGTGTTTTCTGGCAAGCTGAAAATGTATCTATATTGTAGATACAGTGCTCCTAATAGAGTCCAGCTTACCTCAAAGACAAATTTCTTACTCTTAGGTGTACTTAAATGATACTGTTCCTTAATCATATACAGAACGTCTATACGTCCAGGAGAGAAACAACGCTATTTTCATCTTCTAAACCTTAATCGTTACATAAACAACTATTCTGAATTATGTAAAATTCTACATTTATCATATCATAAATTTTACTTAATGTTTTAAATAATTTTGTTTTTCAATTGAAATATTGAAAAAGTAGAGGATCAGAAAGTGATTTTTTAAAATATGTAATAATCAGTATTAATAAAACTTAAAAAAAATAAATATTTCAATTAATTCTTTCATTAAGATATAGTGAAAATAATTTAAAATGTTTTAAGCATAGAAAACATTAATAGTTTTATTTATTTATTTTCATTTGCCAGCTATGGAAGT
This sequence comes from Aphrophora alni, assembly GCA_963513935.1. NCBI lineage: Eukaryota > Metazoa > Arthropoda > Insecta > Hemiptera > Aphrophoridae > Aphrophora > Aphrophora alni. The sequence continues at coordinate 91,087,864 of OY740770.1, forward strand.
AGGACCAGTAGAATTTGCCCGTCTTTCAGTCTCCACTCACTCGAAGATAGTTGTATGTATATATATATATATATATATATATATATATATATATATATATATATATATATATATATTGAAAGTAAACTTCGTCACAGATTATGCATTCGACATTAACTCAAGTGTCCACATTTCAAGCAACAAGACAGTGGGAAAATTAATAGGCTCTCAATTGATATACACTAGATTGTTCACTTAAGTATATCATTAGATCTTTATTACCATAGGCTACCTATTTTCCTGCAGGACGTTCGTAAAATCAAGGAGAATCATTAGGAATATTCTGTGTACACAATTAATGTGTGAAGTAACATAATGGTACTTCATTCTTAATAACCACAAACCACTGAAACTTTATTATTTCGATTACTCAACTACATCATTATACAGTCTTCTTTATTTTAAACGAATGGTACATGAGGTGTGCCACAACTGTTGTACCAACAATCTAACACATCCGTAGCAAAAACATATAGTAAGCAAACAAATTAAAGTGGAAAACGTAAATATTGAAAATAATCCAAGGACGACGCCTTTTACAGGCGTTTTTATCAAAAATTTAAAAACAATGTGAATTTGTATACCGTAAATCATTGTATGGCACTGAGGCGTGAGGACCACTAGTTTTTAGTGCAATCGGACGTCATTTCTTCCTTAGATACATACATAAGCTTTTATTATAATCAAATTCCTACAGTTATTCATACTTTGTCTCAAGTAGGCAAGTCTACTATATTTTCTGTTATTTTAATTGTATAAAATATACAGAGATTTTGTCAAGTATCATGGTGATGAATAAACGTTATTTTACCAAATCTTTGAGAGCAAACACGCACAGTATTTTTAGCGTAAATATATACCGGCCATATTTACTAATTAATTATGACAAGTAATTAAATAGCGATAATATATTTAACATTAAAATAAACCCAATAAAATCAAAGTTATTTCCTGCCAAATAGATACTCGTTATAAACACTACCCACAGCACTCCATGACCAACCATTTCTGTCTGTTTTGAAGAATTTAAATAAAGTCATTAATGCTCATGAAGCAAAGGATTCGTCGTTTTTGTTTGCAGATTTACATCCATGGTGATCTCTACAATATTGCAAGAGAATTTATTTTTATTATAATCATTATACCACAGTCAGATATATGTAAATAATGCATCATACTAAATGTAAATCTATTTATTAATCTTTTATACTAATTTTTTCGATATTGACCTATAAAAAATCATATATATTATATTTTCTAATTGGAGGAAATTATAATATTTAATATGTGTAATAAATATAAGAATAATAAATAAAATGTATATATAGTATACATCTGTACAGAAGGAGAGTATTAGTTGTAAATTTTTTGTTGATATTTATTTCAAAAAAGGTAATATCATCGTGGATTTTTTACTAATTATTTACCTCAATAGAGGGCATATGACGGATTCAGTTACACTGAAATGTATGTAATTTTAGTAGCAGTTGCTATTATATTTGTGCCTAACTGTTGATTTATTTTGTTTGTTTACTGTTCTGTTATTTTAACGCAATTTGTTCTATTGGTTAAAAGTTGAAGGAGACAAATGAATTCAGTAGGGAGTTTTACATTTTGTTTTTATATTTATCTACTGAACAAAAAATTCATTTTATTATGTAATGTGTTTTTATTTTTTAATATTACACTTGGTAGTTATAAATTTAAAGAATACGCTTTGTGGTAGATCTCCACTCTTTGGGGAAACTAAATTATTTAGGGATGTGCCAAGGATGAACTGGTGTGGTACATGGATGGATGTTTCATGAACTAGGTGATCTGATTATTATATCTTCAGTGAAATACCAAAATTCATGTCTGTTCGAGCCTTGGGAAGTACTGAACTATATACCTAGTAGAAATATTGGCTATACTATCTAGGTCTGGTATAAGGTTCTAGGGTGAACGAATGTGTTACTTTAAATAGTCAAGGTGGCCTTGGTGCACTTGACTCATTTGAGATAATTTCAGGTTTTAATCGGAATTCATTCCGTGCTGTAGCGTCTCACAGTAGAGTTCAGTTTAGTGACATAACGTGGTTGTATCAAGGGAAGTAATTTAATTAAAATACATTTTAAACCAGGAAAATTACTTCGCCCCAGCCAATTTGTGGGACTCTAAATGTATTAACCTTTTAGTAGTTAATATCTAGATCAAGCCATAGCCAGGAGAGAACAATATCGTAGATAGCAGCCATTTCCTAATAGCAAAACATGCAAACACCTTATCAAGTTTAACACTTAAACAACCCCTGGACATGTGAAAACAAGATAAATTGTAACATTTAGTCGCTCTCATAACCATCATAGTCATTTCAAATAACAGATAAAAGGTGGGTTTCTGTCACGTAGATTAAAATAGTTGATTATGGAGAAACTATGAGGGACCGCAAAGTACGTTCTTATATTCTGTAAGTCAATAGAGTATAGTTGATGAAAATTCTTTGGACTTTTGAATTCGGTTGATGAAAAAAGAAAACTAGCATTGGCGATATAATTGTCAAACTAGGTATCTAAGGAAATCTGTCGTCCTGGCTAGGTCAAAGAGAAGCACTTCGAACCTCGGTTTTAAAATCTGAAGGCCTGCAACAGATACACAAGTATTAACCTATCTGAAGAGTTTAGAACAACATGAGCAATATTATTTTACAATCAAAAATAATTCTCAAATTTTGGGACTTTGTGAGATGATTCTAAAGTTGGGATACAGAAACTTTATCAAAATATATTTTAAGATAAATGAATACGGGATACAAATAACTTTCTTCCAGGTTGTGACAATAAAAATGTATACAATGAAAAGTGTAGGAAAAAGAAAAACAAACGCACATACACACGATTTTCACTTTAATGTAAAATAAATAACTCCGAACCTGCAGTTTGCTAGTAATAAGATGGAAAAAAATCTCATAATAATTAACATTACCTCAAATTCTTATAGAGTAACTTTGAAATTTGGCAATGAAATTGAGATATACTTTGTTCATTGTACGTCAAAATAGCACAGCCAACACCTTACGTCATAAGTTCAGCTCAACTTAATTATACTTGACATACGTATATACAAATTTTACAACTTAGGCCAAACACTGAATATACGAATCATATAATAACGTAGATTATTTAGGATTGCACTCAGTTTTAACAATGTACTTACACAATGATTAATTTACAATTTTTTCAATGGTAATTTTATAAATTTAAAACTAATGGGTGATATTCAAGAAATTCAGAATCAGTGTATTTGTATACAGATTTAAACCAGAGATATACTTTCCCCTGATAAAATAACAATATTTTTTTAATTTACACAATTGTATATTTTAAAAATAATACTAAAAAAATTTTATTTCCACATTATAAATTGTCATAATGAGTAGCCAAATAACTGTTTAACATTTCATAAGATAGCTCACTTTTTTTAATAATGTATACAAATGAAAATTTATATACCTAATATCCTAATTGCTTGCAAATGACAAGAATATTGTCTCATTTTTCGTAAGTAAAAATGAATTAAACAAAAGAAGCCTAATTTATAACAAAATATTTTAATTCCTAATCGATTCTTTTTCAAAATAAAAGTTTTTTCGTGGGATATTCGTGCAACTATGTTACGGCTCTATTAATCATTAGAAAAGTGTTTAAGTTATAATACATCCTATGTTAAATTTCCCCTTCTTTCATTCCGTATTACCACCACAATACTCATATAGTGTAATTTAAAGTTCCACCACGTAGAGGTTATGTCGTAACGAGGAGAAAACCCGCATTATATCCATTATTAAAGTGTAATTTCCACTTCAACCTCTTGACACATTATTTGATACTGAAAGGCAATCTTTAGATTCATAGATTAAACCAGTTACATTATTAATATACGGAATATTGTAAATTTTTATTTAATGAAACTATCAGAAATTAACAAACGTTGCATCGACTTAAATTTAATACCTAGTAATATATATATATATATAAAATTACGGTACGTTTGTACTAGAAATAAACAAAAAATGTGAAATACCGTTATTTTTATTTAATGTTTTAAAATCAATATAAACACATCTCACATTAAAAATATAAATATACTTCTAAAGTGGGATTTAGAGATATTTACTACTTCAAATAAATTCAATAAATCATTATTTATAACTAAATTTCATTTTTTTTTAAACATTGATAATAAGAGGAACACCACAATTTTTAGATAAAATAGTATGTATAAAATACAGATATTAAAGGCTAAAAGTGAATTTTAGACAGGTCTACTAACTAAAATTACCGCTCATTTTTAATTTGACTGTAATGCGGTACTCCTAATATTATGTCACTTAATAATATAATGTCCATTTCCTTTTTTAATATAAGAGTATTTATTTGCTTTTAAAAGCTCAGAGTTAAAAACAGTCAAGTTGATAAGTGTTTTTACACACCTAAATTAGTTACTGAGAGCATGATAGTATAATTTAAACATAACACGAATAAGTAATATTCTAGTTGTACCAATTTTCGAAAATGAGACAAGAAAGTTATTGCAAACTCTTTCAAAGAGTTTTGAAAGGGTAGTAAAATCTAGAACTATAATTTGATTTGAGAAAGATAAATTTCCTAGTAACAATCAGGTTGGGTTTATAGTGTTTTGGTAGTGAAGATGCGTTCTTAAAATTTAGTTCCTTCCTTTAGTCTGGGTTAGACTGTATTAATTGTGTAAGTGGGCTCTTTCTGGACATTAAAAGCCTTTGACATGTTGATCATCAAATATTACTTTCCAATATAAATAAATGTGAAATTAATGAAATGTTAATAACTCGTTGGAAGCTATCTGATCGGTTACAGGTCCAAAGAATGTATTAGCCAATCTAGCAAAATAAAATTTGGTATCCTACCGTGATCTATATTGTGACCAGTTTTATATCTAGTATATATTAATAGTTTATATAATGCAAGTCATGTTAAAATAATTTACTTTCCAAATGATAGAGTTGGATGTTTTGTGGCAGATTGTTGGGAGTTTGTGTGAGATGGTGTGGCTTTTGATCTAAATGAATTACAAATTTGGCTTTATAAACAATGTATGGTGCTTAATGTACTGACAAAACTAAGTATTTTATTTTTTTTACAAAATGTGTATACTATAACACTGCATGCTTCAATTGCACAGGTTCAAAGTATAAAAAATTGATTCTAGAGTTTCTTGGAAAATGTATACAGTATAAGAAATCTACAAATAAAATTAATTCAAATAATGCGGGTATTTTACTTTCTAAAACATTTAGCACCTAACGTCATGAAAATATATATTATTGTTATTATTGTAAACAGCAGAAAAACGTAAGGTTTGTTGTGTTGAGGGGTATTTATATTTCTAATCTTAAGATCCCATACAATGCCACCATTCTGGTATTTAGAAGTAATTCCAGTGTAATATCTTTATACAATGTGTCCCACCAATGTATTTACATGTTTTAACAACCACCAGGTACATATGCATCAAACAAAACAAATTTTGAGATTTTTTTCATACATATTGCTAACATATCCAAAATGTAGTATTCCTATTTATAATTTTGTTCTAACTTATATCTCCTCTATAAATATCCTCCACTATTGTGTTATATTTTGTAAATCGTTGAAGCGATTTTTAATAACGTAACTATCAATACCAAATATTTTAGGAACAACAAACTAATATTTTTACATACTTCTCGTTTCGTTTTACATTACATTTTACGTAAACAATACAAACTAATTGTCAACCAGTTAATGGTGTTTATTTATGCTATAATAATAAGTATAATCTTCCAGTAACCCGTCTGTAATATATATTTGCTATTTTTTGAACAGCGGCATTATTTGGTAAACATATTGCCGCAAAAATAAAAGATATGTTTTAAGAATAATTAACAAAATTTTGTTTTAAGTGCAAACTCTGTCAACTCAGTTGATTGACCCTCGCTTTTAACTTTATATCAGTCTGTGACACGTTTCATTTTCTATCGTTAATGTATCTTTAAACTACCTGTTACTAAGATCTAAAATTGTTAAAAAATCTATATAAAAAAAGATTAAATGAACATAGAGTAAATAACTTCTGGTCCAAAGCTATTAGCGTCATAGTCGGAAGAAGGCAAGAGTTGGTCAGGAGAAACGATAATTATTTTCTAATATCATATTCTCTTTATTGCATTTCGGAATCATATAAAATAATACTACCTTTAGGTAGCTTGCAGTAGGATGAAGTTGTTTAAAGTTTCAACGCTTCATTGGGGTGAGAGAAAACTTGAGAAGTTTACAGTACACACTTGGGAATATCCTTGAATACTAAATTTGATATTAGATCCAAGACCCAAGCCAGTGTAGTTTACAAATGGTTATCGCAACGCTCCATTTGTACTCGCATCATAAAGTCTCTACAATCTTTAAAGCTAACAGTAAACTCCTTTTCATATTAACCTGTTTAAAAAAATAATAATAACGTGTTTACGTGTTATTAAAAACCAAACAATATAATTGGTTTTAATTCGCTTTATTCTTTATAGTTTTTATAAATAAATCGTATATTTTAGGTTATATATTTTAAAACTTGAAAACTTATTTCGAAAACAAACAATACATTATATTTTTATCTTTTATTTAAGCGTGATTATCAATTCAGTATAAAAGAATAATGTGTACTTTTAAACACTGTCTATTATAAATATAACTATGTGTTTGTTTAACTTTTCAATAGTTTGGACAATTTATGTTTGATTTCATTTAACCTGAAGAATTACTGTTTGAATGTAGTATTACTAGTAGTTCATCGTGTTTTGTTAGGTTTGCATGGTATAACAGCTTGACTCTACCAATACTGATGTTATGCTTTGTAGAAAACGTTTGTTAAAACCCAGACAATAAACGCATAATTATATCTACCGTAACTTCTTGTATAAACTATCCAAATATTGTTTAGCCATTGTAAAACTATAAAATAACTAAGTTATTACTGTACATTAATATACATAGATCCTATATTATGTACAATGCCTCTTTCCTATTAACTATCTTTGACCAACTCTTGTTGTCGACCGACTCTGACACGTATTTGATGGTTAGAAGTTTATAATAAATCATATTTTTTCCTATTTGTAAGACAATGGTGACTACTTTCAAACAACATCACCAACAAGTAATACGGTTATTTATTTAGTAGATCTCTGTTATTAAATTTAACTAAATTTGTATTTGTTACAATAATTTATTTTAGTTCTATCTAGTTAACTCTATTTATTAAAGTATATCTATAAAGTGTACATAACTGTTTTCTTGTTTCAATGAATTCCCTATAGACTTCAAGCTGAAGGATTACTTGAGCTTTGAGACAGGCGGTTTGCTTTTATAATACATGTCTACTCGTTGTGACATTTACTCATGGGAATAAATAGTATTAAATCTCTTGCTTTACCTTCTACTATATTAGAATATTTTAAACTTTTTTTTTCTAAAATCCTTCACAGTGACACACGAAAATAACGTTATTTTAAAATCATAGTTAAAATTATTCAAACAAAATATAAAACACAATTTTAACATTAGTACAATGTTGAATCTGTGTGTTCATGTTTATAAAGTTATCACCTAAAATCCTAGAATTGTACAAGAAAACGAGTTATTGTGTAAATTCAATTGAATATTAAAAAAACTTCCTAATAATGAAATGAACTAAATTTACACAATTATATGATTTCATTCCCATTTTCTCATTTTCTCATTATCTCATTTTCCCCAACCCCCTAAATAAATTGGTTTCGTTTCTAATGTTGAATTACATGATTGAAACTAGTATCAAATCATGTTCTCAGAGTTAAATATCATTATAGAGTTTTAACACTTCCTTTTAAATTTTTGATGACTTGTACAGACGAGCAGTTAAAAATGGTCACTGTGGTATCAACTGGCATAATGAATGATTTATTAACTAGTTTTGAGACTAGGGATAATTGTCTATTTAGTATTACTCATAATAATGTAAACAACATATGATACATTATAGTATTACCTAATTTTAATAAACTTAGGATTTTTGTTGTTTTTTTTAAAGAAATTAAGTTGGATATCGCTTTTTTACTATTGTTTACACATGTAATTATGTATACTGTATGATTAAGCACAAAGTGTTGCTTTGGAAACCAAAAATGTAGTTATCACAAGCCTTCCATCAAACGCTGACATTGAAGTCCATTCGTAGAGATTACTAAAAATAAACTTGAAATTAAAAATAAATGATTCTTACTTGCCAGTTTGTACATCATTTGAATTTTAACAATATTTTATTCAACCAATTTATTCAATCAAATTTTTGTGTTTTTATTTCATTTATTATCAATTGAATTTCAGTAATTTAATGAACTACGAAACATAAATTCCGACTATTTTATTTCTGTGTTGTGTCAACCTCTACTTCATATAATACTATGAAGAATTTTTTTTAGTTATTAACACAAGATTAAAATTGTACACCATGTTTCTCCAACATAGTTTATTAATCTCTTAGTTATGAGGATTAACAGTGACAAGTTGCCAAATGAAAGTATTCAGGCTTCCTAACATACTTCCTAGCAATAATATATGTTTAAAAAAAATAATGCAATATCATCAAACAAAATAGAACAAATAGTTTTATTAAAAGGTTTAACCCAGAATAATTGTTAAATTGGAATTTCTTTAGTTTATGACATTTTACGATTGTTCATATTGCTGTCAAACTTTGACCATTTTTCAAAAACACTCAATTACCATTGATAATTTGTGCAGTCTTTTACAACTTTATTTGCATATAATTTGCTATATTTGAATATTTTGGAACCTGCACCCTCTTCCATATTTCTAACAATAAGGGTCGTTCCATTCCATTGTTTTTATCAAATTTCGTAACTTTCTTAAAAATTACCATATATCATGTTTGTACCTTTCAATATATTTCATGGATATGAGAAAATTGTGTTTTTTTTTTTTAACGAAATTATTTGAGAAACAATAGTAATTATAGAAAACTGTCATAACTATATAAATGTACATATAAACATCATGGTAAGAGTTTTGTGTTTTTTTAAACATCTGTTTTATGTTTTCATTGCGACATACACTTAAATATTACATTTTAAATCATACAGCCGACTGAATCTTATATGTTAGGCGACTGAGTAATTTGTGTTTCATTCTATCTCGAACAGATTTAATTAAAATTCCTTACATCCTTTTAGTATAATAAATTTCTTATGTGAGGTTTTAATTGAATAAAAGTTATGTAAAACATTTTGAAAGATTTAAAACACATAAATACACACAATATAGTAAATAAAAAAGATAGTATTAAAATATGTGATCTAGTATAGTGTAAATAATAATAATTACATTAACTGCGATACTGATATAACTGGGAATATTATTAAATGCTAACCATATTGTTATATATATATATATATATATATATATATATATATATATATATATATATATTGTTTTTCATATAATATATTTTTCACGATAATATAAATTTTGATATTTTACATATAGCTAAAAAATCTAAAAAAATTAACTTTCTGGAAAATTTAGAAATTAATAGATTATTTAAAACTAAAAATGTGGTAGTGTTATGTGAACAATTAGATTTATGTAATTACCCACTTTTAAAACCATTAAACAAATCAAGTCATTGACCCTCCTCTCCACTCCCCTCCTCTACCTTTTTCATTTAGACATAAGGGAAATGATGTCGAGCAATCTCGTCCAGGTGCTATCTCATCCAAGTGCCATCTCATACAGATTCCACGGACGTAGGGCAAGGGGTTAATTCTTTACCCGCCAACTAGTGCCATCTCGTCCAAAAACCTATGCTATTGTTTACTTGACAGGTCTACAAAAACTATTTGAGCGTTTGTAGTTGCCTACCTTTATAATTTTATAAAATTCTTATTATTTATAAAATTTCGGGTCTTCCATATTTTCTAACTTCATACTATTTAAACGTCCCCCCCCTAAATGCACTTTGCGTTTTATTGCAAAATGCAATAAATCATGTACAATCATGTTAAAACTCGCCTTGCAGTTCAACAACAGTCTGTTCTAATGTTCCACCTCAAGGTTTGTAGAATGTGAAGCCGCTTGTATATTACCAGAATTATTTGAAATAAATTACAAATAAAATCTGAAAATATTCAAAGCGGCCGTTAGGTTAGGTTTGCCCTTCCCACAGCTTTATGCACTTCATTCCCAACCACATCGGGAACACATGACTTGTGGCTTCCTTCATCAATGAATTCACTGTTTTTGTCAACACTTTGGCACCACACTTACTTTAACACAAAGCCACACAATTTCTCTGCACTTCTTTTTATTTTTATTTGTATTCCGGAAACCGTTATATAACAGACTAGGTTAGCCTCTTATGGTGGTCGAAAACTCCATATTCCTACAGGTGTTTACACCTCCCGATCAAGCATACAAATGAGGTTTAAAGTGGTAGTGTCCACATGTAAACAAAGGTGTGGGAGATGGGAGAGATTCCACGGAAATTCCAGAGCTAGGCCAGGGTGCACAACCACAGGGGTCATGAACCTCCGGCTACCTGCGTTGCGTTCCTTGTCAAGCTGTTTTCACGTGTACGAGATGGCACTAATTAGTGTGTTTAATCAACTGTAAAACTGCACTGGACGAGATGGCACTTTTTTCTAGAAAATTGGATGTTGGATGAGATAGCACTGGGATGAGATGGCACTACATCATGGAAATACCCAACTATTGTCATACTGTGTTGTTATATTGTGTATTGAAATTTTTGTTTCATTCTTGTATGAGTCCTTGACAATGCTTTAACTAGAGAAACCATGGTCGGCAAGTTTCAATTAAAATATTGTGGTTTATACTAAAAAATTGTTGTTTTAATTTATTTAAAATGGAATACCACATAGTACCTACGGTCTTTAGTATAAATAGTGGTAACATAATTTTATGGTCTAAAGTACTATATTTATGGTCTAAAGTACTTTTACAGGTTAAAATATACAATAATTGATTTTTCCTATACACCAAAGGGCATTCTTAGAGATTACATTATTCTGATATTTCAGGTATAGTTGTCTTACCTTTCTTATTGGATGAAGTCTTTCATTGTAAATATATCAAAAATTTTAAGAATTAGGTAAACTAAATCAGGAGTGTATTTGGGATAACTAAGATAGAAACATTTAATATAGAAACTAACTGTATGTACTTCTTCATTATGATTATCAATAACTCAACCTTGGTTAGTTTCTAAGACATAGATTTGTTGAACGCAGCCCTTTGATTCAGTTTTTTAAACCTAAACTCAATATAACGTTCCTATATTAGTGGAATGTACTAACTGTTGCGGTTTTGCGTAACGAACGTTAACATTCAGTGTTAATAATAAGTCAAATACCGGTTGATGATTTCATCTATACAAACCAATATGGGAGAAGTTATAATTCCGTTAACTATAATAATTGTATGAAACCACCTCTACTAACTAAGGTCACGCTAGGCTAACTGTGTAACAGTAGTGATTTTTGTTATTTCCATATTTGGCAAATTGTTTTTCAAAGATAATAAATGTATTACAAATAACCCTTCAACTTGGCTAAATAAGTTTAAAAAAAGTTATTCTAGTTACTCAGATATATCAAGAACGGACAAAATAGATGCTTATGATAGAACAAAATGGCGAAAGGTGTTAGACTGCAGTGTTTCGAGTTGTGTATGACTATTATGTATGAAAGCAAGAAGTTTCACATTGAAATTCATTCTTTTCTTTTCAACTTTTATTGTTTTTCTGACAATCTCTTTTTGTGACGTCAATACAACAGCACGTTCATAAGGATAAACAGTGTAATTCCATAGATTAAAACTATTGACTTACTACTTTTGTATTACTTTACAATGTATTTGTTTTAACATGTTTATTCAACGCAAAATAGATTTACCATTGTAAAAGTCACAAACACACACGCATGCACACTCACACAAAGTTATTACATTTAAAAAAACATTTATAAAATAATATGCCTACTAAACTCCGTAACTTGAATTAAAATGAATGTGTTTAAAACTTCATCTTTGGATTGGACTGAGAAATAAAGTGAGAATTTTACAGAACTTACTGGGCAATTGTCCTGAATACACAGAATTTAATTTAATAGTAATTTCATACCAGAGAAGTATGGACGTAATATCCTCAAATACATGCTTATTCTCAACACAACGATTGAAATCCTCTCCTGACAATTCATGATTCAGGAGTATTTTGGAAAAGATTTATGTTGTTTAAACATTTTTTGAATAGAGAAACAGCAGATGTCTTGTTCAGCAACAGCTTTTCCTTGAGATGTGTAGATTATCAACGAAGGACTGTAACACGTTCAAAGTGATACCAGATTGGTATCAGATTTACGCCTACCAAAGCAATCGAATTTCTTTGTGTTTCCAGTTTCTTGAAATATTTAACTTAATATACGTAAAATGTTTGTAAAAAATAGATTTATAATGTTTATTTTTAAATTTTATGTTTATTAATTTATATAATACACTTTCAATGGATATATTAGTTTGGTTACCGAAATTATTTAAAACTTATATTACTGTATTATGTAAAGATAACTAAACTAATACTTCGTTCTAACAATTTGCGTGATTAAGAAATGTGTGTGCTTGCATTTTTATTAATCAGAACAACCAGTACCGGATATTATGTCATTTCCAATGCACTTCAATCACAATATAAAATAAGATATTAATATTCACTCAGATCTGCAAGAAAATTATAACATTGTGTTAACAAATTTTGAATATTAAAACGCCAAACTCAGTTGTTATGATTGATTAAAATTTTCTTTTAGGTTTCTGGAATTTCTCTGTTAACATAATATGTAAACTTAATAAGAGTTGCAATAAAATCTACGCATTGCAACTCTTAATAAGAGTTGTGGTCCTACGCATCCGGTGTGCGTAGGACCACAGGTTAGAAGTGATAACTTCTATGGCCGGTCAGTATTTCTAATATATTTTGAACAATACATTGCAACGAGTATTTCATTAAATTCAACAAATTAATAATATTATTATTGTTACTGAATATATATATTATATTGTTACAATATATTATTGTTATTATATATATATATATATATATATATATATATTGTAGATACCTATAAAAATATCTATACATATAAAACCTAGATGTAGAAAACGGCACAATCGACAATCCTTAAAATGATCACTTATCATAACCTATAATAATTATCTGATTATCTCTATTACATATAATATCTTAATGTTTTATATATTGAAAAATTACAAATCATCATCTTTATTAGTTTCATCATTAATTTGCATGTTATCTGTAGTAGTTTCGGATATATATTGAGTTTCATCATTGTTACTTTCAGTTAATTCTAAAAAAACTAGATCAGCAGTGAAAAGATTTAACTGTGTTAGAAGATAAAATAGTTTCGATTATTTTTTACGCATATAAATACTGTAATGAAAACTTTGATGTTTCCAAATTGTTTTATAATCGAAATTAATATTTTACATACGTTTTCAAAAGATAATTCTAGTTTACTACTGTTTTAGGCCAGTTTTGAGTTATTCAGTTTGATAGTTTATGTTTTACTCTTCAACAATGGGCCTACTTGATGTGATGAATTATATTAGTTTTTGCTTGATTTTGAGTGTAACTAAAGTGTAATTAAGTTGTAGTTTATTGGTTAATGTGTTATTTAGGCCCAACATAATTTATCTAGACCTAACATTCATATTAAACCTATAAAAAAAAAAACAACGAATATTCTAATTAGCACACACAAGCACAGACAGTTTGAAATTATTACATAAAGTCAAAACATTCAATAATAAATGAAAATAGCTAGATTTTTGAGAAATGGCAAAGTGATTCTCAAAAGAAACAATAATATGAACACATGTAACATTGAAATAGGTGTCTTTTCATCTCACGACCACGAGATGGAAGCAAGAAAATAAATAGGAGATAGAGTATACGGTTGCGCGCGCACTTTTCCGCGCGTTCATGTGACACGTACACCTATATATCCAGGTGTCTCTTGACTTATCGGCCGTTTTCTCTCCATACGCTATCCAGGAGCCCCCACTGTTCGCCGTCGGATATCAACATTTATAGGTATACACTTATGATTATGCCGCTCTTATGGTACGCAGTGACCCATCAAAGAAAGTGCCAACAAGCCTATAGAAGTTATCACTTCAAAAAGTTGAGAATATTTAAATTTATTTACCACGCTGAATATCTTATTAAACTATATAAGTTAGGTTAAGTGCTTTAAAATGAGAGGTCGAACTATCAAAAGTAGTTTTTGAAGTATTATACCGTTTCCACAATTTGCTGACAGCCCATATAATGTCTTTGTATGTGTTTACATAGATAACCGATTTTCTGTCTAGAATATAGAAAAAATATTATTTTTATCACTCAGAGTAAAATCACTGCAGAAGTTAACAGAATCTTTTAATATTTTACAAGGTAATAAAATTTATCTGTGTAAGATGACGGTTTTTTGCATTATAAGCATTCTGTTACACCAAAAAATTCTTGTTGATGGTATTTTATTAATGACAAAAAATGTCAATAAATCCTAAAAATGTGTAAAAAAAATCTCATACAATAATACACTGTTAACTTATTTTTTATTTGTAGAGCAGCCGTAATTTTAGGAAATTATATTTTTAAAGTATTTCAACTAGAGAATTTTACTTCCGCATAAACATGAATTTGTGAATTAAATTGATACTACCTATTGGTCATATCTTAAATAGAGGACTATAACAGAGAGGTAAATATATACTATTGCAATGATACCACATTGTGATATATTTAGGGCGGTTTTTTTCTTGATGTACATAGAAACGTAATATCAAAAATCTTAACACAGATATCGTAGTACAGGGTTTCCACTAGAATATAATTTTCATTGTTACATTGGTAGTCCCTTGTGATAATTTATTACTATTATATTTATGAGATGGGTAAAATAAACTATTACATTTTTTGTATTAATTAATTTTTGTATTAAGTTTTACTATATCACTACGTAATCTCAGTATGTGGAAGAACATGTATTTTACTTAAATATCGATTTGTATTTATATTCATCAATAAGGAAAAAACACCACTAATTTATATTCGTGTATAGATAAATATCAACATAAGTTATTAAGTTCAAAGTATACGATATATATTATTATATACGATATATATATATATATATATATATATATATATTATTTCTTTGGCTGTGTTTATTAGAAGTCTTCAGGTTTTGAACTAATAGCGTAACAACACCATTTATGGAAAAAATATATTTGAAATACATATATCCTTTATCTCATTTTATAAAATCTCAAAAAACTATATTTTAATTTTATATAACAACAATTTAGTTTGTAATTATTTTACTATTTAAACACTACTTCACTAACTCCGCAATAATTTACAAAGCACTTGACAAATAAACAGACAATTTATCTAAAGGGTAAATATGTACTTCAAAATTAACATCAAATAGTTTTTTTTTTTTTTTGGCGTAATAACTTTCAAGGTGAAACGAGATGAACAATTCAAAAATAAAGTTCATCCCTAGTAATCGGTATATAAAAATTATCAAACAACTGAAAAAGGGAATGTAAAATTCCATGACTGGGTGATAGGTTTTTTTGTGGACGTGTTTTAATAATATCCCATACATATTATTGTAATTATTTTAAAGATTACGTTATGTTAATAATAATAATAATAACTCAATATATATTATTTTCTGTATTAATAGGAAAGGTATTAAAGATATAAAATAATTTTAAAAAACAACAATAAAAAGTAAATGTATATAGACATTATTTTTCATTTTTTTTTAGAGTTTTCATAGAGTGTCAGACCTACAAATATAAAATACACAGAATAAATATTTTCAAAAATAAGGATATGTTGTATTGACATGTAATATATACAGAAACAAAACAATTTAATACGATTATATAAATAAGAATTACATTCATATTTAACCACTGTTATTACAAGATACATTAAATATTTAAGAAGTGTGGTCATGCAGTTTCTTGAATGTCTGCTACTCAACTGAAGATATTTCGTTTGTCATAACTCGTGTTTATTCTACTAAGGGTATCGTATATTGCGATTATATCATACTTTTAATTGTCATTGAGTAATATACTGGGATTATTCTGAGTGTTACTGTAGTCTGGAAATCCACAATATGTTACACATTGAATTTGCAGTGTACCTTTAATATTGATTCAACATTTTAGTATAAATGATTAAATAATCAACAAATGTATAATGTTTTATAGTATTGTTGTGGTTAGGCAAGTGTTTTGTAAAATGTTGCTTCAAACTTCTACTCGTTTTTCGTAAATTTTCTCATATTTACCAATCGTCAGGTTTTATTAGTTGAACGGTAAGCAATAGAATAGCCATGTTCGATATAAAAAATATTTGGGGATTGTTAAATATCTTCATTGAGTTTCATGAATAAAAATTGTTTTGGATCTTCTAGTTAGGGTGTGTTATTTGTCGCTTCCATGTCATGTTTTTTAACATTTCTTTATTCTTGACCTACTGATATACTGTTGTTGTATTGTATTCGTTGCTATAGCTTTGTGTTTTGTACATGTATGAAATCAGTTTTATCCTTGTTATGTTCAATGTCCAATCTACGACAAAACTCTTGTAAGCAGCTAGTTAATGCCAGTTAGGATGATTAAAAGTTTAATGTATATGAAAATAGCTTTGTAGATTTTAAATATGTATTTGTCGTTAAACAATTCGAAAACTACATTTTATATTTTCAAACATTTACCGTACTACTTTTTAATTTGTATGTAAATAGAAACATACGACGTTATATCTATAGCGAAACTATTTACCGATAGATTAAAACCAGTTCGTCACACATCAATTGTAATATATGTTAGTATAAATAATAGTCTCTGTTTTGTAAAAATTGCTTACTTGTAAGAAAAAAAATCGAATAGTTTCATTAAGAGTAAATAATTAAAATAATCAAGAAAATTTTATCCATTATGGAAATAATCAACGAAACCCGTTATTATAGTACCATATAATTTGGGTATATGGTAAAATACTATATATATTTCTCCCAATTTGAAAAAAAAATAAAAAACATATATATCTCTAAAATTACTGTTATGAACTTTTATCAAAATTATGTTTGATTACAACCATGATCCCCACATATTTTTCTAACTCTTATGAATTAATTTTATCCTAATAATTTGTTGAGTATTTATTGCTCTCCCAGGACGCTACTATCAAAATACTTTTTCCTAATTTTAACAAAAAAAATTAGCACTGAAAAGTGTACAATGTTTTATTCCTTTCAGGAATTACATAATGAAAAGTATCTTTCATTTTAATTCATATCTAATCCACTGTTAAGTAGTAACCTGGGACTGTATTCAATATTCTAAAATATGACGAGTGCAACATCGATCTTCAACTAAAGAATTAGTTTTGTTAAAAATATCACTGTTATAGTCAATATATAAATATTGAGCCTAGTTGCTTCAACGCAGAAAATAGAAAAAATGTTTCTATTATTATTTTATTGTGATTTTGGGGAATTTTCTTTCATTGTATATTCACTACAGTTCTCTAGTAATTCTTATGACGAATCTATTTTTCAGTAGCAATGCAATTCACAGCACATGAAGTTTATTATAAATAAATGTTTACATAAATAAGGATGAACTATTTAATTTTGTACATTTTTGTCCTTTGTGGTGAGTTTTATGCAAATATTAATTGTGTTTCAACTATAAATATGGATACAGTAATTATAAGTATTGCTAATTGAAGTATTTTGTTGTAATGAATTGTACGTTTACGAAAATTTATAACTCAAAAAGTTTATTTTTATTGGGGTGTGGAAAAATATTTATTAATCTGGTGCTTTCAGTTTAAATGTTATTTACATAAATATTTAGATAATTATATTCAAACACATATCACTATTATAAATTAATAAATATTTTAACTGTACACCCTAAATATTGAGTTTTCATGGAATTTATTTATTGATCAATTGTTGAATGAAATTTATATTTCCAGAATAACAATGCAAGAACCTGCAAATTAAACCTGAATAACTGTGAACGCGCGCATGTTTGTGTATTTTATTAGAATGTTTCAGTTTATTTTTACAGGGTACTGATGTCTTTCCATATATATTTTATTTAGTAATTATATTTTAATTAACAGTGGGAATGCTGATTTCTTCAACTACTTAATTTCCTGAATTTTAATAAAGATATTTGGTACGTATATATACATATTTTAATTAATGGTTTCTCAATTTATTTATTTATTACATATACCATTTAAATTATGCTCGATACAGTTGTATCCTAACTTCTGACATTGGCTTAAATTATTTTATTAAATCTATGCTGAATTTCTGTGGAATTATGTTCTTAATATTAATAAAATCATGGGTATATTGTAAATATGTTTGCTATAGACGATATGAATGAATATTTCCTTTATGCAATTTGTATAAGTATAAATTGCAGTACTAAAGTAGGTCTTGAAGATGGAGGAGCTCCAAAAAGCGTCGACATATATAATTACTAAAGAAAATTGGCATCAACAACAGGTTGTACTCAATTTAATTAAAGTTTGAGTTGCCGATGCTCTTTTGTAATGTTCAAAAGTAGAATTTTTATGTGCGTATTTTCAACAAGTTTTATAAAATTTAAATTCTATAGGTCTTTTCATCTAGGAGGAACTACTGCAGTAGTTTTTCCATTTGATTTTTTTAGAACTATTAATTTCTTCGAGACATCTAGTGCACGTAACCCATCACTACTTGTTCCCGCTACATTGTTACTCTGGATTAACCAGCCGAAAATAATCCATAAAATATCATATTATTCCTCTTAGTGTACTTATTTATAAAACTTCGGCTAATTGTCTGCAGTTAATTTATTACCTAACGTTATGCTGGGCACAATAATAATAAGTGCCGAAGTTACTTACAACCTCATCATACACAAAGTGTAAAAGGGCTTATCATAGTGCCTAAAGAAACCACTTTTCAATATATAAACTATCCCAGGATATGACACTATTATCATGTGACTCTTGTTACTATTATTTCTGAATGGGGTTAATGATACAAACCATTCGAATGCCACGCTATCAAAAGCACAAGTAACATAACATAAACATGTATTAACACGACGTAAATATAAACTTTAACTAATGCACGATTTTTAAAATGCATATACTTAATTATTCAAACGTAAAGTTTGTACAATTATTACATTTGTTTAATTGATCTTATTAAAATTAATAAATTTAAAAAAAAATTGTGAATTCACCTTCTCATTGCTATATGTATATTGTTGAAATCGGCTTAATTTGACGCTTTTCCATTTTCCATTGGGATAGAGTACCGATAAAACCTATAAACCATGTGTGGGTTCACCCGGAATGGAGTGAGAGTTAATATTTCATGTAATTAGCACTTACAATATTGTGCTAATTTTGAGTCTATAAATATAATAGTTTAAACTATGTGGCCTTTATTTACAATCTGCATTATTCCATATACTATATATAGAAAGAACATTTCACAGGCATATTATTGTGGACAGATATAAAATCACGTTTTATGAGATAGTGCGGAAAATAGCGCAATAAAATAATAATAGTAGGTAAGATCAAATAAATTATTGCATCTTTTCTAAATTAAAATACGTTTTAATTACCATTTTATTTATTTTAAAAAGAATACAACCACACTTAGTGTAACCAGTTTCGTTATTTGTTTATTTGGACCAAAAATGAAACTCCTGAGTTGTACATTGAAAATAAAGGGTAGTTTATTGTAAAAGGTCAGTTGTTTATTTATATTTGAGAGTGTTGTGTAGAAACTTGTATGAAGTAAATGAAATAATGTTTATTATGTTTTAACATGTAAACTACGGTTAACTCTAGAAAGTTTAATAAACACTTATATACATTTCGATATATTCCTATATTCCACAATTACAAAAGGTTTGGTGTCAAATATCAACAAATAATTATAAAAATTGAAAATCAAAATAACCTGCGCACAATTGTTAATTAATGCCAATGTTTGATAAGTTTTGAATTTATTATATTGAGTTATACCCATGTGAAAGTAAGTACCTTGGTCAAACTAGGAGAATGGTTATAACGAGCCTGATAAATCTAATGTTGCTGATCATGTTCTTGCTACAATTCATAACATAGGAATGAATAATGTTAGTTTGAATAAAGAAACCATAAATAAAAAATGTGTTGAGAGCTTCGATAGTATTTTCATTGTGAAAGCTGAAAATGATTTACTGTTATATTTTTGTAAGGGGCCTTTTCCGAATTCTTTGTTAAAATCTAGTCAAATCACACGTTAAATATGTTCTTAACTTTATAAATTTTAATTATTGTATTTTCCCATATGTGTATATGCTTGTTCCTTTGCTTTTCTATTGCAATTTTTTATCCAAGTCATTTACAGTAATTGGATTTAGCGGCATATCGCGTTGCGTCGCTCCTCCCACTTTCAAGGAATGGGAGGAAACCGGTCTCACCAATGTGGAAAGGAGAGGAGCGTTACGTACCTTTGATCCTTTATAAGTTGATTCGCTCTCGTATATAGTTTAGTATTGGTTTACATTTCTCTGAGGATGGTAACATATACATGATATACATGTTTTTCGGTAATTATGTTGAGTTTTATATATAGTTTAAGAATTACTTATTTCATATTATTTTATATACCACATAACTTATCCGATGTTACTGTGTAAGCTAAAGGAAAAAAATTGTTCACATGTATTCCCTCCGTACAGTAAACCAACTATCATTAGTTTTTTTTTTTTTTTTTTAGTTTTTTTTTTTTATTTATTTTTTTTTACAAAAGTGGTTCCACAGCACTGTGGTAAAATAATATTGATTTCCTCAAATACTTCTGTAATGCAAATAATATTTTATATTTACTCCATCAATTCACATTAAAAAAATATAATATCTTTCACACTGACGAGCTGTCACGGAAACAACAGAAACTGAACATATTACCATAGAACTTGTTAATCTTGTGAAAACATTTGGCGTGTGACGAGAAGCATTCTATCGCATTATCTGTAGTATCCATTGAACATATAATAAATACCACGAGAATAAAATGTATAAATATTAGCCTATAGTATTACGTTATATTAAAAGAGTTGAACCATAATAATTTCTTCTTTATTTCGTATTCATATCATACAAGCACAATTAAGGAATGAATAAATAACATTGTTTATTTCAAAGTTTGATTATTGGTACTGTGTTTTGCAATAAATAAAAAGTTTACGTTAAAAATACTGTTATTTATTACAGGACAAATTGTATGTGGAACTTGTACACTTCGTACCCTTGAGTATGAAAAATATATTAGCTCATAAATCATAAATACCGGTGTGTTTATCTCTTCCACTTTCTCAGTCCGAGTTTCAACTCCAAACAGCAAGACATTATTTTCGACAGCGCCATCAGTGAAGTTGTGTTTTTATTGTGTGTTACAAATCGGAATTTAGAACAACGTTATACAATCAAGATTTGTGTTAAACTTGTTGAATCCGCGAAGGTGACTTTTAAAAAGTTGAAACAGGCCTTATCAAGATCACAAGTTTTCCGCTGACACAAATAATTTTTTGAAGGCCGAGAACACGTTGAAGATCAACCTCTCTCAGGGAGACCTTGAACTTAAAAACTAACCAAAACGATAAACGTGTGAGGACTCTTGTGAGATCAGACCACCGTTTAACAAAAGGATGAGTGAACTGTTAAATGTAAACACATTCACTGTACGTAAAATTTGACAGACGATTTGGGCATGCGAAAGATATGTGCCAAAATGGTGCCGAAAAACCTCACAACTGAACAGAAGAACAATCGAAGAAACGTGTGCATTGATTTTCTTGAGAGGATTGGCAATGATCAAGAATTCTTCAATTGTGTGATTACAGGTAATGAATCCTGGATATTTGAGTATCATCCTGAAACAAAGCGGCGAATCAAAGAGTGGCACACTTTGTCATCTACTCGACAGAAAAAATTACAAATGATCAAATCAAAGATTAAGACCATACTGATATGTTTTTTTGACAGTAAGGGTATCTTTCACAAAGAATTTGTTCCATCAGGACAAACTGTCGAGAGAGTGTTTTATAAAAATGTCCTTAAAAGTCTCAGGAAAAGAGTGATACGTGTTAGACCAGACATTGCAAACAAGTGGATGCTTCATCATGACAATATCCCGTGTCACACGGCCTTTTCAATCAGTGAATTTTTGACCTCAAAGCGCATTTCTGTGGTTCCTCTATCCATCCGATTTGAGTCCTTGTGACTTTTTCATTTTCCCGAAATTGAGACATGTATTAAAAGGACCTCATTTTGAAACTCAGCAGAACATTTAAAAGGCTGTGACCGAGCAGTTAAAAGCCATACCAGTTGAAAACTTTCAGCGCTGCTACCAATAGTAGGAACAACGACTCCGCCGGTGTTTAGCTGCCTAAGGGCACTACTTTGAAGGGGATAACATTGTTGTTTGCAAAAACTAAAAACTTTGGTAAATGAAAAATCAGTCTCATTACTTTTCTCACACACCTCGTAAATGAATCGCAAAATATAAAGTATGTATTATTAATATTATAACACCTGAATGTTACGTTGCATTCAGTAATAATAAACCTAACCTAACCTAACATAACCTAACCTAACCTAACATAACATAACCTAACCTAACCTAACCTAACCTAGTGATTTTCTTGTATAGGTCATAAATTTCTAATCCAATTGGAGAACCGTGGAAGGGATAGTTTTTTAATGCTCTGCACTATTCTAAATTATTTAAGTAAGAAAGTAATGAACCCATGAAATGTATAAGAGGCCTAACTGATCAATAACGATTTGCGTAAGTTAACATTTCCCAACCAAACAGATCTTTAGGTTATTCACTAATTATAAAATTTGAATTTTTTAAATAAATACAACCTAATAGATTTTTGCTATTAGGGTAAGGTAATCAGATTTTAAGCAGTAATGTTATAAAGTAATAAAATTATGGAAAGATTTAAAGAATATAAATGAAAGATTATCCTAGAAACTTAAAATGTTTTATATCATTGTTTTTAGCATTTTCTTGTTCTGATTACACTGATTTAATATACAGATATTAAAATATATATTATAAGTGATAAACTTCTCGTGATTTGTTTCTTTGCCATAAATGTAGAAGTTTTAAAAATATAAGAAAGATAGTTTAACAGCATTTCAAATATACATTTAATGAAATCTTGGTTATACTTGAAGTTATCGTAAATTAATAAGTTTAAATTGAAATATATTTTTGTTTTCTATTTTAATATCTTTTTTTATTAGTTATACTATTTCTATCATAAATTTTATTGTTCACTCGCAATATATATGATAGTATTTAAAACGTCATTAAAAAATAGATTTAAGGTAGAGAATATATATAATTCTAGTCAATAAAAAATTCATGTTTGAAATAGTATTTCAAACCATTTGAAAAGAAGATTTAATATAGAGAATACAAATTTAGTTCAATTTAAATTAACTCTAAGTATAACGAACAGTTCATTATAACGAGCATCAGAAATAAAAGGAAAATTGTATAGTGTTTGAATAGAATGCTCTAGATAATTTTATTGAATTTAATTAGATTCCTTTAAGGCTTGTGTTTCATTAAAAGTAATTATTAGATACCTGTAAATGGTAAATGATTTATGAAGCGCTTTGTTCAATAGCATAAATTGAATTGCTCAATAAGATGCATCTCAATAGCACAGCAATCAGTATATTATGGTACATAATTGAGATCAAGAAGTAATAAAATTTCTTCGCATAAATTCTTGAGAAATATTAACTTGTTAAGAAACAATTTAAGCTATAAATAATGTTTAAAAGATATCTGTTTTCAAAGTTATGAAAGGGAATATGATATAAACATGAAATCGGCCAATACATAAGGTTAGGTTAAAATTACCAAACCCGTGTAAAAAAAACAATAAAATACAAATCATGCAATAATTCTATTGCATAGTGACATGCAAAACCTGTCAACACAATAAAGGATTTCTAAAAGGTTAATTATTTTCCTAACTTAAAGATAAAATTCATTATGTGATGAATGAACTATATATAAAATTTTATTATAATATACAACAAATTTATAAATTTACAACTTTAACTTTACGAATGGACTGAGAAAAGATCAAGATTTATATTTCATTTATGAATATTTAGTCTTATGAGAATATTCAGAAAAACGAATTTATTTCTTGACAAATCTGATAGAATATATAAATGTAAAAATAAATATAATAGATAAAGTAAAGGTAAACAGTTAGAAAAAATATATTTTGCTTTTGCTACGCCAGTTGAGAAAGGAAGTACAATACAAGAACGTGCAATAATTCTATAAAAAAGAACGGGATCAGGACAGCTCCTGAAAGAATCGAAAAACTTAAAACGAACTGATCAGGATAAAAATTCTTAAAAACAACACATTCACAAAATAAAGAAACACAAAAAGACAGTAAACCCATAACGTCATCGATCTTTTTATTATTTTCGAAAATTAATTTTTCTATATAAAATTAATAATAAAACCAAAATTATATATAATTAATTACATTAAATTGCTCAAAACATTGGTTTCTGTTTGATAGTTACTATATGTATATTTTTATTTAAATAAAATTTACGGAAGTAAAGTTAAGGAATGTACCTGTATTATTAAAATTGGGTAATTTCAGACTATTCATTTTTTTTTCTTTTTTATGAAATTGCATTATTTTGGGACTAAATAAATTAATAAGCACAATATAAGATGAAATAATACACAATGAGTTTGTCAATTTCAAACAAAGAAAAAAAGATTCAGAGATTCCTTTATAATAAGTTTAGGAAAAAAATCAAATACGGAATAAAAATGAATGTTTAGGGTTACAGTGAATTGTATTTTTCATTTTTATATTGCAAATTGTAAAATTTTATTTTGAAGTTGGTATTGTACTGAAATATATTCCCCCACATTTAAACTATCAGTACTACATTATAATATATTCTAAACAGAAATTTGTTTACTCCTATTAGAACTACACAAAAGCCAATTGAAGAAGTTATCATCATAAGAATCTCTTTAAAAGGGCACCGTCTAAAAGGAATCAGTACTTAATCTATAAACCTTCTGAAATGAAATTTGTAGACCAGGCATATTCTTACTGAAAGATGATTATGCAAGAAAATAATAAGTAGAAAAATATCTCTTAGCACTTTATATATTGGTTTAGTTTTATATCTATTAAAAATGGTCAAAACATTACTAAATAGCTAATATTTCAAATGATATTGCCCTTCTTATAATAACTAACCTTGAATAATTAAATTTATAAGGAACTTAAATATTAGACAATATGAAAACCCAACTATCTCCAACGACTTGCAATTGAATTATAATAAGATTATTGGAAAAATTTTAGTTTAGTTATCCCAAAATTATTTACCTGAAATTTAAAAACAATGGTCGGTAATATATGTAAAAAACGCAAGAGTTTGGTGAATATTTACTTATTGAGTGATGTTAACGGTTGGGTAGTTTGTTTCGGTGATGAAACTAAAACCATCTAAAATATCATAAATATTTGGAATCGATTCGTGATTGAATGTACTCTTGGAAAAGTATAAGAAATATTTCTTTCTTTTCCACTATAATTTTAACAAAAAGTAAAATTACAATATTTATATGTGCGCACATGACATGTGAGTGTATGGGTATTTTATATATAGTATGGAATATATTGCTTATGAGGAGTAACCGTTTCTCGTCGTATAACATTTCTTTTTCAAATAAAAGAGTTTTCTTTGAAATGATTGCAAGTTGCACGTGTCCTAAACGTCCCCCATATGGCTCCAAACGTTGCCCTTAATGTTACACAACTTTTATCTTGTTCCTTGCCAATAACATCCGACTATTGCTGGATTCAGTTATTTGTTTTGAAATACTTTGTTTAAGGTCCTTCAAAAAATTGATTTCTTAATTAAATTTATTATTTATTTTGGTTAACGTGAAGCGACATAATATATACAAACATTTCTTTATGAAACACAATAATATAAATTAAAAATCAAAGTCAAATGATAGTTATGAAATTTGGTTTTGGTTTTATACTATTACTCTTTAAGATTATTAAAAAAATAATAAAATTTAAAACTTTAAATGCAATTTTAATGACATTTTTCATGTGTATAGTTTGAGATGTTTATTTACCTAAAGAATAATATAGTATGCCTTTTATGGAATACCGTTTATATACAACAGAGATTTCCAAAACTGGTTAAATAGTAATTTGAGATATCAATAGGATACGGCTAAGGATTTTCTAATTTCAAAGGTACAGTATAAGGATAGGAAACTTTTTTAAATATCTAAGAAGAATAAGAAGACGGAATTTCGGGTATTGACGACATGCAGACAATAAAAACGATCTCATTATAAAGTAAAGAAAAGACAATTCGGCAAACTTGGCTGAATTGTAAGATAACACCTACAATTGTCATGTGTACATCTAGTAAATAGAGAAAAATGGTAAAATCATGAAATAAACTAATCTTAGGAATTTCAATATAAATATATGTTTGGACCTTACATGTGAGTCACATAAGCAAATACCATATAATTAATATTTATATATAACAAATATCACCATATTAAGGGTGTGAGTGTAACAAATATTTTGCACTTCAGTCTGGGATAATGGAAAACATAATAATATAATGGCGACATATCAAATAAAAATAGATGTCCAATTTGATTGATGGTGGCCTATATGTTATCAGACAGTAAACAATAACACTAACATTTTATATATATCAGTGTAATTTTGTATTATTTTAGTGCAGAACTGCCTGATCTTGAGGAGAGTATGTATTATTTAAAAAAAAATATTTTTAAATGGTTATTCTTTTATCAAAGGTTTTGGTGTAGAAATTACAACTTATTTTCAACTTGCATTATGTTTCTCTCTCTCTCTCTCTCTCTCTCTCTCTCTCTCTCTCTCTCTCTCTCTCTCTCTCTCTCTCTCTCTCTCTCTCTCTCTCTCTCTCTCTCTCTCTCTCTCTCTCTCTCTCTCTCTCTCTCTCTCTCTCTCTCTCTCTCTCTCTCTCTCTCTCTCTCTCTCTCTCTCTCTCTCTCTCTCTCTCTCTCTCTCTCTCTCTCTCTCTCGCTCTCTCTTTCTCTCTCTCTCTCTATCTCGCTTTCCATATATGGTAAATTATATAAGAGTTTAAAATTACATTTAAAATTGTAAATAAAGTAAATTAGTTTTATTACGTGAATTATATTATTTATTGGTTAAAATTGTTGGTACTTTAAAACGCATTAAAAACAGTAATAACTAATTCTGATAAATATCTTAATCTTTATGTTTCATTGAATTCATTTGCCACTTAATAAAAACAAACTGAAATAATTGTATCAATATAATATAACGGAAAACAAACAAAGAAAATGAACAGTTAGGTTCAAATATAATCAAAAACTATTGCTATAATTACAAACATTTCAGTGTATTTGAATTCTACAAATCTCCTCTGATGTACGTTAATGGTGATTAGTAGATGGTAGTTAATAATAACACTGTTTTAAAATTAAAACCTGACACATTTAGATTCCCCTACTGTAATAATGCTTTATTAGTTTGGTAATGCATGCTTTAAATAAATTTTATTAAATACAATAATATATCATCTTCATAATACATATTTGAATACGTAATTATGTTTTTATATAACAAGTATACAATTTTAATGATTGTGCAAATTTGTGGTACATAAATATATTTCACACATGTATATGACTACCTTCGTATAAATCTATATTAATATATGGATGGCGGCGCAATTATATGGTTTTTATTTAAGTAAAATACTTAAAGTTAAATCATTTATGTGACAGTTTTTTAGCCAATAGTACTATCTTTTTGTCTTTCTACTTATTTACGACCTACAGCATACATATTTTACTTTGTTTTATAAGTTAATTATAGATTTGATACATAGGATTATAAGAGATCTTTATAAGGATATCTCAAATTTTTACCGGGGTCTATCCAGATATTTGCAATAGTCTTTGTATCGAATTATATGAATGTGCGACAAAAAAATGTCATTACTATGTCAGTCACAGTCTTTAAGTTTAAAGTAGATATCCTTTTAAAAAAATGTCTAACCATATTATGTGTAAAATTGTATAAAATGCATATCCCATAGGACAAGATATGTTATGTTTTAAATTCTATTGTACAAATTACATTTTGTCGTACTTTATTATAAACCAAAGCACAGCAAAGCTTAAAACATAACAAAACTTGTGTAGTTCCTGGAAATCTATGTATAATAATGAGTTATAGAATCATATCTTTTTATTTGATTGATAAATTTCTGTTTTTATACAAGTTATTTCGATTTTTGTCTTCCCGTTTATGTTAAAATTGGTTTATAATTTTTATCGTCATAAATTAAATGCTAATCTAGTTCTCATATTATCTTTAAAAAATACCACATTCGTTTTATAATGGTTATTGTTTACTGGGAATAATTTAATTATATTGTAGCAATATTTATAACTATTAAGTTATTTTTAACATTGCATTAACATGTCAATAAACTTACGAATAATAATTAAAGGTACTTATTCATTTTACAGGTCTTATGGACCTATATCAGTTAAAATAACTAAAAAATATATATTTCATACAAAAAACAATTTAATTATTACTTGTTTTCGTCAAAACCACCCCATATTTATTTATTTGTTTGTGAAAATTATTTTTACCCCATTTTAGTTTTTCCCGTTAGTAGCAACACACACTTTCCATGGTTAACTTTGGAAAGTTATTTTGTCTACAGTTGTTGACAAAGTGGCATTTTGTTCATTTAAATTAGTTTGAAAAACAGCTGATTTCACAACAGTTCCACTTTGCCCACTACTTTGCACACTACTTTGCTCACTCCGAATGGTAACCGAACAAAGCGAAATTTAGGTTAAGTTTGAATTGATTTATAATATACAGGAAATGTCCCGTATTATGTAGGTTAGATTAATTCTAACATGTACATGTAATAACATAAATAAACAACAAAACAACGTTTTAAAGTTGAAAAAAGAAGTAATTATTCATGAAGATGGTTGACAGTGTATGTACACGGAGAGTATTTTTCGTTTGCGGAGTTTTGAAGTTGGCAATACCGTTTCCTCAACAATACACCTAAGTTATTTGTAATATTCGTAAATAACCTCAGTTTTGACGTGAGAACTTCTACTCGGTGTTGATGTATTGTTTAGACCTACTGCTATATTTTGTGTAGTTAGTTTTAAAATATGGACAGTTCAGATTTTAAAATAATCTGAAAAATAAGAAAAATGCAGATCGAATTGTAATTGATTGTTTGTTTGAACACTATTGTATTAAATTAATGTTTTATTAAATTGTGTTACTGCTGAAGTATGTTTTTTATTTGTCACAAATTAACAACTGTAGACAAAGCATATTGTGCAATTCGTGAGCAAAGTGTCTTTTTTAAACTAGATAAAATTGATAAAACTACATTTTTCTCTCATTTAAAAAAGTGCCATTTTGCTCAGTATTTGCACAAATAACTATTTTATGGAAATCATCCTTTACAACTTTTAAAATTACCGCTTTTAATCATTTCTTTGTATGCTTTATTTTTAGGCGAGATTTATTTATTAATATGAAAAATACAAAACCAACGATTAATTAATATTTAAACTGCGATTGTTCTATGTTTAGCATGTCTGAACATATAATTTCAAAGTAGGGTCTCTAGTCGATCCTTGTACTGCTTCCTTCAAATTTCAACACGTCAAAAGGCTGGAATCTTACAAGCAATAATTACAGAGTTTTTTTTGGTGAATTTAGTCATTTTGTGGATTCCAATCTAATTCGAGGCCGTCACAAAGGGTGAATCATCTAGTGTGTGTGTGGGGGGGTTGTGTGCGTGTGTGTGTGTGTGTGTATGTGCATGTGCGTTTGCCTGTGCGTTTGCGTACGAGTGGTTTTATTTTTTAAATCTGCTCTAACATATACTTCATTTACATACCCTATTATATCTTACATGAAAAAGGTATCTCTCAACGTCAAAGCTCTTCATTCCTAATAGTCATGCATTTACATGCACTATATTTTCCTTCTATTTAATTCAATCCGCCAGATTTTATAACCACCGTTGCAATGCTACTAACTATATCTGAACCCTATACTAAGCTCAGTATATTGCTCGTCAGGTTTTCCATCGAAAGTCTTCCTTGCCATTAAACGATAAAGTGAGGGATAAAATTTCATTTCAAATCTCCTCTTCTGTCTTGACCCTTCTAGTTTTGGCATTAATAATGGTGTGCTGACCCGCGTTTGTGTTAGAGGGAGATAAATGGCGACCCTATTAATCTTCCGATTGTCTTGTTGCTTGAAATGTGGGCTCAAGATGTAATTAATGTTGATTGCATAATCTGTGACAGAGTTATTTCCGTGAGTGAAACTCTATCATTATAATCATACTAAAATATTACTCAGTGACCGAATGACAAATACTGTTGGTGGAATGTAATTCTCGTTCAAAACAGATACTATGTAAGAAAATATACTTCAACTTTTCTAAGGGTTATTACAATTTTCTAATAATTTTAAAAGTGTTTATTTCACATTTAGTAATTGCACTTTGACTTAACTTTTAGTACGAACAATTTTCTTCGGAGGTTCCATCTTATTATCAATTTAACAAAATAGTATTTTAATGGATTTATCGTAAATAAGAAATAAAAGAGAGAACTCAATTTAATACAATTTACATTCCACCATTTAAACAACGTTTTAAATTTATGAAAAAGTTATTTACACTTTTAAAAATTGTCCCAGTTTTCCCTCATTTAATATAGTTTGTAAAGTTTAGGGCTTAGAACTTGACAATATTGTTGTTTAGCCTTAGGACTTGTAGACCTCCGTATATGATTTAGGAGCAGTCAAAGATAATATCCCTTAAGTACACCTAAGGTTTATAAGCTTAGATTTGAGGCGAGCTGGGCTGTTATCTTGAGTATCGTATCTCTTACAAAGATATAGTCTCAGTTTGTAAAACGTATTAGTTACACGTAGAAAAAAAAACCTATCTCAGCTTTTATGTCAGTACTGAACAAATTCTAGAATATAAGATTAAAAATAGACACTTATTAATATTCAGTTTCTCTGTCGCTGTTCTTAGGTGAAGGACTATAAATTATTGTAGTTAGAAATGTATTTTATGTTTAGAGAAAATATAAGGTAATAATTTATCACATACGTTTGGGAATAAAAACCTAACAATACTTTTGTAATTATATCCCCAATTAATATACAATAAGTAGAATTTTAGTAATGAAGCTCTCCCGTATTACGGGTGTTATATAACTATTAATATAGTGAAAATTCAGTAAAAACTATATCCGATTTTGTAATTTTTAATACCAATCATTTACATCAATGAAAAAACAGCTAAATTTGGTAGCAGTTTTACTATATAGAATAGACAACCTTTGAGGTTCAACATTTTAATTACCCAAAATTACACAAAAGATGTTGGTTTTGACAGAGACATAAATTTTGCGATTTCAGCCAGTAGCGTCTCGAATCGATTGTTGCCCTCCGCTTTCACCGCCGACTGCCTCATGAACTCTGACAAATATTTGTTATATATTGAACAAATATAGTCATATATAACATAAATATAACATGATGTTGAACATTACCACTATATTTTTCATTTCTACATTTTGCCAAACATCACAATCTCTCTACAAGTTACGTGTTATTGCCGGTATCAAAATCTAAAGAAGTTATATTTATGATAACCCTAAAATGTGTTAAGCTGGTCTTGTTAAGTTCTGTTTTATAATCTTTCCAACAGTCAGATATTATGTACAACCATGTTAGTCATATTAAACCAAATTTATAAAGAGATAAACAACAGTACTGGGCAAAACCAGCTATTTATTCATAATAACTTAATTTATATCTCTGGTCCGTACCCAACTTTTTCTCAAAATAAAACATATGTGGAAAAAAAAATGAACAATCTAAGTCTAAGTCTAAATCTAAGTCCCAGGAATCTAGCTTAAATTTACACAAATTACTATTTAGTTATAAAATATAAGATTTCGAAATAAAGAAGAACAATAGATATGTTAAATAATTACTGAATACAGCATTGTACATGTACATGAATTAATTGCAATTAACACAAATGAAAATACTAAATTATTGGGACTGATGGACAAAACATATATGCGATTGGCCTTCTGTAGGATTAGTGGGAAACAAGTCCGTTTAATTTAAAGTTTAATGAATATTTGTTTGATTTAGAATCAACTATTTATTTTATTAGAAAGAATTCTTACGTAACATTACCGGTAGAATAGGTTTTGATTCCGGGGTTATTCCCAAAAATATTTACTTTAAATAGTTAACCTCTCCAACATTTTGATGAACTCATGAAAACAAAAATACATTTTTGAGAAATTAATATGGACCGAAGAAGCTAAATTTAAAAAAATAAATAATACCTTCATTACCTTTAAATACCTTCAATTGGATATAAGTTTAAATATTGTGAAACTAAATTATATCTATTTACTTATTTTAAATTGTGCCTTATATTTGTTTTATACGATGAAATTTACCTAAACAATAATTAATAATATGTTCTACTTATCTCTCAACAGCAAACTTATCATAACAGTTAATATTTAAATACTATTCAAAATAAAACTTTATTATTAATTTAACAATCATTCAATAAGGCTTTATTAATACATGAGTTACTTCTTTTATAACAAAGTAATTTCATTACGTTATATGAATAATATGAAACACTATAATCGTTTTAAAGATATATATTTTTTATATTACAATTATATTAGATTTAATTTATATATATATATATATATATATATATATATTACAGTTAAGTCTTCCATAAAAAATATGCTTCTTCCCGGACTTCTCTTTCTCTCTTCACGTATTTTTTATTTTTAATCCTTCTTAAATCTTATTGTTAAAATGGTCGTATGAGTTATTTTGATTTTAAAATTCTAGATTTAACTTTTGCTATATTGCTGCTTTTGCGCATTACTTTACACTTTCAAATCTACACTAAGTATTTTACATTTAGTGCACACAATTACCAATATGTGATGTTTTATATTTTAACATTTACAGAAATGACCTTAGGGGAGGATTTTTACGTTAATTTTTTTCTACGCCTAAATATTTATCCATTGGCTTTAGCTATATAAAAGCCTGAAACCACAAAAAGATTATTGAATATACAATCTACACCAAACATCCTAGAAAAAAGTCTAATTTTTAGATTACAATACCTCTGCAGATGTTTTACCAGAGTTGCTATATTAATGTATAACATTTCAATCTCTTACATCTTACGTCACTGGAAACCACACATACTCTACCAGTTCAATAAGAACAGTGCTTGCCCAGCAATTTAAAAAGGATTAGTATTACTATATTTATTATATTTACTAATTACTAACCTACTAGACTAATTTCTATTATTTGTATTTAAATATTCGTCAGTGGTTAAAGTTGAAGAACATTTGTAAAAATACAAAATTATATCTCAAAGGGACTTAAAAATAAGGGGCAAATTGAAAAAAAACTACATAATAAAAGTTTCAATTTATTTAACAGTGTTATTTTTGGGGTTTAACGCTTTTATTATCTTCTCTTAATCAACAATCATATATAAATTAGAATGTAACGCACACATTTACGATATTCTAGTTTATCCTAGTTTATGAAAGATAAATTTCTCTCATTCGTAAACAAATAGTGAAACATGAATTATCGGGTTACATCTCATGAGAAAAAACTATATGTAATCATTTATTATAAAATAAATTAAACTGTAAAAACAATACGATTTTGATGGTAGCGGTATCATGTTTCAAAAAATTTAAAAAATATATAATTATCCATAGTACACAATGAAACTCTATACCTTCCTTATTTTAAAGATTGCTTTACCCACACATCTAACAACATACAGCATACCAGAAGTACACATATGTTATATTGTATGAAGAAGTATTGCAAATTTTGTTTACAGTTATCTTTTTCACGGTAGTTCAAACTCTAATAAACAACTCTTGATTGTAGGGTTCGTACTATAAATGATAACAACGGCTTAATTAATAGTACTCAAAGGACCAGTAACCGAAGCGTATAATGGAAACAATATACCCATTGTTTATTGTTTAGGAACACATCAAAGCATTGTCCTGTTTAATAGTGTGCTTCATTGCTATTCTCATTAACTTACTTCCTCTCACTATTGGTTAATACAAACTTTCTTACTACACAACAAAAATTATTTGTTATTTAAATCTGATACTTCACAAAACATAGACTATAATACAAAAAGACATATTAAATAAAATTAGATGAAATAATCAAGGAATGTGGAAACTTCTATCACCAAATGAAGTAAAACTCATTTTTTTACAAAAAATACTTCATATAAAATAAATTTTTAATTGTGTATTTTCTGCCCCAATGTGATCTATTCTATCGGATTCGAATGCATAGTGCTCAGTTATGAATTGTGAACATCATCATTCTACAGAGATGCGAAAGATGTGAAACAATATAAAAACATTTTATTTTAGAGTTGTTTGTTTAGTGATTGAAGTTTCGACATGTTTTACTCCTTTGAGTGAATTATGAGTTAAAATGTTTCCTATAATTGTGTTTTTTTAAATTCTAGTGCCTAATAATATGTGCTTAAACAAAAACTGAGGATGTGAGCCTTGTCTTTGACGGTTGGATTTACACAATTTAGGTGTATAGTGAGATGAAAAATGAATTGTATTTAATTCGGTAACGAAATAAAAAGTATCCACAATTTATCTACTTATTTCTATGTAATATATACATTTTTTAAATATTTAAGATGATATCCCTAATTATAATTTGAAGGAAGTGTAGAGAAATCCGTTGTAATACAACTTAAATTTTGTATAGCTTAATTAGTAAGTAAACCTTTCAAATGTAACAATTAAAATAATTTTAGTTACATATCGCATTATCTCATTGTCCTAGCTAACATACATTTTAATAATGTAACATAATTTTGTAAAAAATATTAGAATACCTGGAAAATGTCCCTTACTGAAACGTCAGTGTTTAAATTGATTGTTAAATATATTCTTATTAAATTAATTAAACTCGCATCAAAGACGTAAACAAATTTTAATATTTTTAATTCAATAATAATTTCCATATTATACACATAAAATAAAAGGTGACTGACCAGGATTCCTTTATCCAGGATGAAATAGAAATTCTTTTTTTTTTTTTTATATATTTTGAAAATCCATAGGCAATATCGGGAATGAAATGTTTAAACATAAGCAAATATAATATTGGTGAAAAGAACATGTATATCTAGCAGTGTGGTACTGTAATTGTAGTAATATTTTTAATAATCCTTCAGGATTGAAAGAGACGAACAACTATACCACGGTTAAGCTGAAAAATAATAATTTATTAGCATACAAAATGATGCAGAAAGAGCAAACACCATTACTCAATGAATTACTCTTTACTTGTCACAATATAATAATAATAATTCAGACTAAAAATAACGCACCAATGGATGTCCAGTAAGGCTGTTTTTTATATGTAAATAGAAGTTAGTAATTCTTTAGGTGTTGTAGTCTAGCTAATTTTATCTTTTATATTATGCACATCAAACAACATATTTATAAGAAAAAGAAATATTTTGTTACAGGTTTTGTACTCATCACCATCATATAGTGGAAAGTTTAGGATCAATCAATATATACGTTCTTGAAGTTGTGCCTTTTCAGGATTCCATTTCCTCTACAATATCATCTCCATTATTGTTAACATTTAATAATTAATACAAACAATACATACTGAATGTAAAACAATTGACTACACAGAGAAAATATTTACTTACATCAATAATTATAACAAAGCTTAGAGCAATTTTAGTTAACACTTATTTTTTGAACTTCTGTTTTCAATTTATGATTAAGTTATTAATCAGTCTTGTGTAAATAAATTATTTAAAGGATAGTGCACATATTAAGCAAAATTGGAAAAAAAGTCTCTTTCGATTAAAAAAACAAAATATTACTTTTAACATGAACATAACTGTTGTGTTCGTATTTATAAATGTTCCATGCAAAAGTAGAAAGTTAAAAAAAATAGTAATTGATATTGTGTTACAAAAATCTCTAACAAAACATTTATATGAAAATATTACAAATTAAAATTTATAGTAATCAATTAACGCTCCTATTAGTATCAGTTTAATTGTAATCATTACTTAATTAATACAATCCTCGTTTACCACATGGAATATATACCGGGTGTTCTTGTCTGGAAACCCCTTAATATTTATTTTATTAATAAACGCAGAGCAATGAAACTCTAGTATTACGTCCTCACTGTAGTTACCGACTTTTTGCTCATTTTAACTGTCTTTGTTCACTCTGGGGGGACGTCCTGTGGAGGATGTCTAAAAAATCTTAAATGTAAGCATAGGTCGAATTATACCTCATTTTACAGGTCTTTGTTAGAGGAACACATTGCCGCAATCCCGACTGAAAAAGGACCATTGGTTTTGTTTTAGCAGTAATATAAACACAAAAATAGAGGAAAAAACTCTACTATATTTCAGTTTGTAACATGCTCCAGTAAACATTGCTAGTACACCAAATATGTATTCTAAAAATTTCTAAAAATTATTTATGGCATAAAATTAAAATAATAATTGAGTTACGGAAGTAGACACTATACGAATGATGGAAGGGTATGAACGTTGAAAATGTTCCAAGTAACTGAATAGAACATTTAACCTTAACAAAACATGGCAATTTATTTGAAATTACGAATAGAGAAAATTTTGGGGTTCGGTTCAAAATGTAAATAAATGAGGTAGACCAATTATTATTACCCACTGTTGGTTACTAAAGCGATTACGAAAAGCCTTAAGAAATAATAAGTGAAAGGTTCAATTAAGTTTAAAATAAGATGCAAGTCTTTAAAGCGGTTGCAAATTTATATTGGTATGAAGTTGTATCTACCGAGACTTGTTCCTACTTGTTGGAGTATTAGTATTTCAAGTGACACCTGTTTTTTTTTTAAATAAAGTTAAATAAACAAAGAGAAATAATTCGAGTCTAGTTTAAAGAAGGTAATGTGATCTGATTTAGCCCGCATGAAGTAACTGCAGCTATAAACAGGCACAACCATTGAATTGTGATGAGAAATTACCATTTTTAGTACTAATGTCATGAAACTTACCTAATATCACCTTTTTTTGAATTTGATCCTTCTTTTGATCTTTGCTCTCAGGTTTCTTTGGCCAACTAGCGTTTACCTGAGATCTAAACGCGATTGGGGTGTTTGAGGGCAAGTAGTTCCCACTTTATGTTTATTTCTTCTTCTTCTTTTTTTAATGATTTATGGAGAGTATTTTTACTTTTACTTATATAATATATATATATATATTAGTTTGATAATGTAAAAACCCTCCTGTTATTTTCTATCTCAACCTTTATAGCGATAAAAAAAACATATTGCCTTAAAATATATGCTACCCATTTGGTTAAATGATTTATGAAAATTACCTTTTTGTAACGTACTACAATATTGACCTTAAGTTAAACTTACTTTGAACAATCTTATACAAACATGAACAGCAATTCAACTGAGTAAAGACGAATATAATTAGTGTAGTCCTAATTTCCTTTCCAACAAGTGAACAAAAAATGTACCTTAAAACTGTGCTTGTTACAATGGTATTGATATCGTAAATACCAATTTAAAAGAATATGTATTTTTAATATTTAAATATTATAATATGTATGGAATTTAAAATTACATATTTCATCTCTAAAATTTGAATCTGTTTGAAGAACTTCGTTTTAGTACGTAGGGTATAAAAAAATTATGTACATACAGGTGACCACATATATCTCAAGATCAGTACTATATGTATGGGTTTACTTTAATTATTTTGAATGTCTTATGCTACAAAACATTAATAATGGTTCTTGTTGGATAATAATTTACAAAAAGAAAAAAGGTTTTAAATTTATTAAAAAATATCTTCTTATAGTTGTATGACTTCTTAAACAATTAACAGTTTTAAAATAATTGTATAAAAGTTTTATATTTTTATAAAAATATCAGAGCACATTACGAGATCAGTTATTCTAGAATTATAGGGAATATACAAAATCTTAATGTCATAAAGAAATAAATTCGAATTTAAAGATTCTATATACATAATCGTATATTATAATAATACACACGTTCTCAGACCTTACAGGTTCTCTTCAAGGAGGAATGTATGTTTTTGTAACAAATGCAACTAATAAAAATTTAAATAATATTTTTATCAGTAGATAAATGTTAACAATTATTATTGGATATCTGAATTAATCATTTGTCTGGGGTAATTTCTTTATTGTCAAACTTTCATAATTATCTGTAAAGACATGACCATGATATCTTATCGCTATGTAGTAACGTTGCTTTTTTTAATTTAAGGAGTAGCAACAGTAAGCCCAATAGTGTTCCTATATAACTTAGGTTGATTACAAAAGATAGGACGCTTATAAACTCAATTATTAATTTAAGATACAAAGTAAAAAATCAATGTCACTTTCAAAAGATTACATACATACACCTAAGTATGTGTTTATTTATAACCACTTTTCCTGCCCTTTTAACACTTCAAATAATTTCTATTTCGACTAAAGATTTAATTAACCCATTTATGCATAAGAAAAACATAATATTTTTAGAGTACTTAGTGTATAAACATTAATTATTTTTACACAATTCGCCTAATTTACCTCATGATAGATATCGTAATTGCCCTTTTTATTAGTAAAAATGTCCAATCTAACTTTTTATGATGAAATGAAACAATATTTATAGAATAGAATATAATATATCTGAAGCCTTCAGATATACGGTTGTTTTACAATCTCATGCATCCTAGTTCCTTTATCGAAACAAATAGTTTGCTGTAAGAAAAATTAAACGATACGTGATCCTTTTGAAGTTAAATGAATAAGATTTGTACTGAGTGTGAACACAGGCTCCAGACACCGAGGTAGACTAGGCGTAAAAAAAGTTCCGAAACGTTGTCTGCTGTCTATCACTTTTCTAGATGGTGCAGAAAATGGTTTCCAATCATCGTGTTGTTAGACATGAGAAGTAATCAGTGTAACCCTGTTTCACAGGAGTCATATAACTTTAGGGAATATATATTAATACGAGTTGTTTAAATATATATAACGGCATCTATTTCGACAGAGTTATTTTTAAAATTTGTTTTGAGTTATTTATAAGAACTTTAATTTATCATTGCATATAATACCATGACATTTTTTTGAGTGAGCTCAATTTTTCTAGTTTACCTTAACTTAATTAAATTGCACGCTTAAATTATTAAACGAATAAAAAAAAACAATAAACATTTGTGTTAATAATTTCAAAGTCTAATGTCAGCGAAGAAGGAAACAATAACGAGATAAATTCGTTATTTCATAATACTCTCTAATAGATTGATAAATAAGTTATTATTGTCAAAGCCAGGGCGAGAGCAACTGATATTTGTATGACTACAAACATTTCCTCACTGCTCTGTAATAAGTTATTGTAGTACCTGACAAAAAATACAACCAGCTCAACTTGCCTTACAAGTCAATATAAACAATTTATCACATTAATAATTACTCTTTTCATAGGTCGTATTTTTATTTTATAAATTGTATATTAATCATTAATTAGAAACTAATTTATTCATTAGAGTATGTTTAGAAGTCATTCAAGTAATAGTCTCCATACTTTTCATCTGGTTCATTACATTAAATAATAGTTAAGGGACATTACTATGTCAATAGTTTTAGTTGTTTTTTTAAATGGTATTTGAGTTATATGTAGCCTAAGTAAACATTTATTTTATTTATTTCTAATAATCTTATAAATACATATTGAATTTGACATGTGATATGGCTTACTTGATACAATAAAACGTGAACAGTATCACAAATAGTACGTTTACTGTATATATTATTAAAGTTCTAGTTTACTTATTGTAGCTTGTACATTACTGAAGAAGATGACTTTGTGCGTTGAAACGCGTTTGAATAAATAAAAATACTAATTGTGAGAATTTGTGTTCAAGTTGTAATATATCATTTCTTTAATATTATTATTTCACTATCGGTTAAAATCGTAGGTACCGGAAAACTGAACATACACTAGAGTGCCCTAGTTTCATGGCTATAAATATTAGATACTGTGTAACAGAACTTTATATATTAACGTTTAAGCAGATACCAAAATATAATTGTTATATGTTCTTGTCGTTTTCTTATTATTGTATTTAAAGGACACGGTAAATTGTGTATATAACTATACATACCTCTCGATGAAGCGACAAAGTTTAGTTTTCAAAGAATAAAGAACTTGATTTTGATATTAAGTTCTATAAAATCAATAGCTAGATTCCTCCTATCCTAAAAATATTTATTTCCTACTATGTGGATGGATGTGAAAACGTTATCAAGAATAGTTTCGCAGAGATCGTTACTAAGATGTTATGGTAGGTTGACAATAATGATAAGATATTTTTACTGTCTCTACATATATTAAAAAAAACTATATTTTTAATTATCGTGGTTCTTTTATAT
Organism: Aphrophora alni; assembly: GCA_963513935.1. NCBI lineage: Eukaryota > Metazoa > Arthropoda > Insecta > Hemiptera > Aphrophoridae > Aphrophora > Aphrophora alni. The sequence goes on from OY740770.1 coordinate 91,128,920, forward strand.
ATATAAAAAAAAAAAAACAAACAAACATATATTCACTTGTATTTAAAACCGGAATACAGGAAACAGATTTGTTTTTGGCTTACGCAAAAAGAGAAATCTTTATTTTCGGCTAAGAAAGGATGAGCTGGTTCACATTGAAATTTCTAAAATTTCATTCTTCTGAAAGATTTTGAAAACACATACTCTAGCTGTGAGGATTTGGGATTAGGGAACCAGTCTAAAACCACATATTTCTCTTAACCACTATAACAAGCAGTTTACAGTAGAGACACGTTGATATTTTATTGAGAGTAACGGTGAACAATAGGTTTTGTATTAGTGTTTTAGAACAACATTTGAAAAAAAAAAATTAATAATGTTGAAACCAATTTTATAACTTAGGTCTGGTGGGAGTTACTACAACATAACTTTTAGTTGATCTCACATACTCCATAGAAATCAAAGGTGTAATAGTTTATGACGTGTTCAGTTTTATAAACATGCCTGTTTAAGTTTGAATTTCTTTTAAGTAGACGAAGTATGTCTTTAAGAAGAACATATTAATTGTATATACTGAACCGTAAAACTGTTATTTCAATTTAAAATTATAAAACAATAATCACTAATTGCACTATGCATAAAGAAGAAGGTGAAGCCGTGTTGAAGTTCTGGCTATGGGGTTTATTATGTTGCTTGGAAATTCATAAATCATATGATATTACTGCTGTTGATTTTGGATAACAATATTGAAGTTGAATTATGTTCTGGTTCCAGATATTACTTATTGCATGTATAGTTTATTTAATTTTAAATCAAATACAAGATATTATGTTATTGTGGAATTATGTATTTTAATAAGATTGATTTGTAAGGGGTGCTCATTTTATAAGTTGTGACAAAATTGAACTTGAAGGCTACATTGGACATGTATGTAAAAACCATTGTCATATCTATTATGTTTAGAATCATGGGCTATTAATATATTGCTATAATTAAACATGACAGTCTCAAGAATTAAAATAAGTGACCTAATAAAGAAATTAATTATTCTGTTTACCACTAAAAACAAAACTGTAACTAAAACTTTAAAAGATTTTTCCCCCTTAAAGTGGTAAATCGGGTATGTTCGTTAGTTCATTTTATGATTCATCCAGGACATAGAATTAAAATACTATTCTAATTTATCTTATAGCATTTAAAAAATCATGGACTCAAAATTAAATCGAGAAAATAAATATTGTATTTCTATTATTACACCTTCAAATTTAAAATGCCTATAGTTATCTAATATCTTTAAAACTCAGATGTATACCTATAGAGGATATATATTTTATAAATGAAAAAATATTCCATTATTCCCCTTAAAATATGGACAGTTGAGTTGGTACTAATATATTATGAACAACCCTAATGACTGCCACTAATGAAATTAGAGACAGATTTTTTTTTTTGGAAAGAAAAGTTCGTAAAGATTGTAAGAAATTGCAGAGGAAAGAGGTAGAGAAACGTTTTTAGTACCTACTTGTGTTGGTTAGTTTTGTGTATGATCTAACAAGTGTCAGTGAAGCTTGAACAACCTGTTAAGTATAGAAATCTTAAAGACGTATAAATCTTAAATTGTTATAAAAGATTAATTTTAATATCTGTATCGAATCATGTTATGGACTTGGGCTACTAGGTTTTGTATACTATAAATACTGTTTGCTAAGCCTAATATATATTGACCATGTGGGTATGAGTAATCAAATCGTAAATAGATAAGGTAAACTATGAGGTGAAATTAAGTTAAATACTTTATTTACAGATAACTGTCATGGAATATTTAAATTAAATATAAAACATCATATCTATTGAAATGCCTAGGAGAGAAAAAAGACTGAAACAGTAACAGCCATAATAAACAGAATACTTAATCAGATTTCTTTTTTTAATCAGTCTTATTGAACATATTTCTATTACGTGTCTTAAGGCAAGGACTTTTAAAAGTATTCTTCAAAATAAAGAATTAGGTTACTCTCTTATTTCTTTCGAATATACTTTGAAAACTGTAATTTAAGTGTATGTAGAGATAGACAGGGTTCAAGCGAATGGGTTAATAAAAGGTGCGAACACAATAGATTTGGAAAATCAGCTAAATGCTCAAAAAATACTTTGTAATGAATCATATGAGTTGTGTAGTAAGTAATAATGTATTCCCTTTAGCTATCTTTTGTATATTTAAAAATGTAAATGAGGGTTGACCCTGTTAATGATAAGCTTTGAAAATTCCATGTTGTTCACCCTGCTTTAAGAAACTTTCCATGAGTTATGTTAACATAAATTTATTTTACACAGTACTATTAGTTACATAAACTATGAATAATTACTTTGTTAATGTATATAGCCACACATATTCAAACATTTTTCTTTTAGCTATAGTTAGTTATAACTATGACCATTTATTTTATCAGTATTGACACTTAATAGTGACTATCAAGTTTAATTTATATGTTTTTATATTTTAGTAAAAAAATATATTTGTGGTGGGAAATAGTTTGTATATTGCATCAAACCTAAAAGTAACTAGGATTATCATTTCGAAAACTATACACCTATTACTTGTTTATTTTATTAAACTACGTGTCTCACAGGATATTTTACACTGATCACTAATTATTTTAATATATTAAACAAATAATGTATGTATAGTTATGTGTAACGTGATGGGTAATTGTATTATTGGTTTAAAGACTTCTATGGAGCTATGACTGAAGATGGAGTTCCGACTCCGAAACGCGTCTAACTAGGACAAAGAAGTCGTAAGACGGAGCCAGATAAGATAATAGTTTCGTATATTACTTAATAATTATTATAACAATGATTTCACACCAAAAATAAACTTTAAAAGAATGCTTAATATTATCAAAATCCCACATGAATGGTAATTCCTTGAAATTGTGAATTATAATCGTAATATATTTAGACAAGTATTATATTTTTTGGAATAGCAATTTGCTTTTCTTAATAATTAAAGTAAATGACCAAATATGAATTGTATTTATTTGGTATACTAGAAAGTATATCTACACGACAAAATATTAAAAGATGTTGTAATTCTGAAACTGGACATCGTTTATAATTTTCAGTGTATTTTCGTATAAATGCGGCACATAAAAATAATCCCCTATATACCAATTTGACCCCCATGAGCAAAATCTTGTAACCACAATTTTCAAAACAACTATTTTTTTCTATCAATACAAATACAAAATTGTATATAATTGTTTAATTTTGGTGTAAAATTTTTTTTGTCTGAGGTTAAATATTTTACATATGAAAATCTTTCATTTTTCTAGTTGAAACTGTGGAAGGTTGAGGTGGTGCTAATATATATAATGACCTCATGGATGTTATAGGTGTTTCTTTCAGTTTAAAATTAAATAAAATGCAGATACAAATAATATAATTATAATAATAATTAAAATAATTTCCCAAGATACATAACGAAAATATGTTTAGCGAGAACTGTTTGTTTAATACCTGAAAAGCTCTGTAACAGTATGGATCAATACTGGAGCTCTGGAGAGTTGGTGAAATTTAATATTAAATGAAACAAGAGGAAAGAAAACGTGCGCTACCTTTAGGTGATGTAATTAAAAATATATTACACAAGCACTCTAGCGTCTAATCCTGATGGAATGTAATACAGGTTAACCAGGAAAAGTGTAATTGTAAATCTAGAAGTCATGTCCTAACTGTCCTCCAGTACTTCAAATTCATAACAATAAAATTTGTCTCAGTTATAGGCAGTACTAACGTTATGAAATAAATCTGTTAACTTTACGTTGGTAAGTAATAGACCATTTTAAAGTTTCCGTGTCTATTGATCTATAATAGTGACGGATTTTCGCCTACAAAATGGAGACGGTACAGCGCATTCTGTACAAGATTAAATTGCTTTAAAAAGAGAAGCGTGTTTGTAGAGTTGATATCATTTTGGGTGGGGTTAATAAGATCCTTGTGTTTTATTAAGAAATGTAGAGAGAATATTGGGGGAATTATAGTCGGAGTATGTACATTTCGCAATTGATCATTCTTTGTAATTTTCCGTTTACAAGGAAAAAACATTTATACAAATAATAATTTATTATAATTAATTGTTGTTTCAGAAATATATACGTGTAAAAATATTTCTAGTATTACTGAAATCTCCATAATAGTTTATTAAATGTCTAACATTAATTGTATTTTTGTTTTATTTATATTATGGGGATTATTTCTTTCATAATAATTAGTGAAAAAAATTATGTTTATTAAATGTTAAATATGATTATAATATATGAAAATTGATTTAGGCGAAGAGTAATACACTTATTTAACTAGTCGTAATGTATAGAACATAGCAATTTAAAGTATATATATATATATATATATATATATATATATATATATATATATATTTACAGGGGTGGTGAAAATTCACGGAACGGGTTAATATTTTTTTAACTGTTACAGATGGATCTATATAAATTGGTACACTGTTACTGGGCATAAAACACTATTTTACCACTATTTCAATGAGCCGCTACCACTTCGGGTGGACGGCCCACAAGGAGTCAGAATAAAATCATGTGTTTTTGAAAGTCAACACAGACTTTCACGTGTTTTTGTTGTTGTTATGGGCTGTGATATATTGTAGTTGACAATCAGAAAACAAGAAGAACAAGGGATATGCTCTATTCAAAATAAGCTGGGTATAGCCTAAAAATCCATCTAACTTGGTATACGATACCGCAATGACGTTGATAGATAACGAAGTGGACAAACCAAGATAAACAACTTTTACTTCAATCGTTCTTGAAACGTTGGTGTTCACCTGTCGCGGATTTGAGAGTTATTTGTTTATTGTATGTGTTGTGAACGTTTTGTAGTGTTATAATGTTTTAATGACCTCTCAGGAGCGAATCGGAAGATGGAACATAAGCTCTGAAACGCGTAATATATGTTAAAAAATAAGTCACAAGACAGGGTAGGCCTAAATATTAGGTATAAAGAACTTAGAATTAAATTATAATTAAATAAGATGAAATTAAAATATAATAACTTCTATAATTTTAATCCTTCTTCATTCTATCGCCAATAACTGTTTTTATTCCATGAGAAGATTATGTGTGCTTTCCAGTGGTCTAAGGTGTAAGAGATATTAATATTATTTAATATTACATGTCATTATAACAACTTGTGAAACATCGGCACAGGTATTGTTCTTTAATGTTTTGAAGGTTGTTTGGCGTAGATTGTGTACATATTCAATAAACAATTTGTGGTATGAAGTTTTATAAATACTTCAATAGAATGGAAATATCTTTAGGCATACAAAGAACAGTAATGTGTCCTTTCAGTGAAAGGGAATATGTTAAATAAGGTTAATAACATTTAAGTATAGTGGTAAACTGGACAATGCATCTACGTGGTCCTACAGAATAAATCATGTTATTTTAATATCATGTTTAAAAATAGGGCAATATTATTTTATTTTATTTTATGTACACAATTTGCTGTTGAATAATATTTAGTCTAAAATTTTAATGAACTGCCTGCAAAAGAATAGATGTCTGTGAAAAGTCCTGATCCTCCCGATATTGGTAAAGTATATATATATTCTGGTGGTTTCCGGTATAACATCTGGTGGTCTGTAGTCGTTGTTTGGTTACCGAGCTTTTTATCTACAAATGGTCATTTTAAAATAATTTTTTGAATAATGAAAAACACAACCACAACATTACATAACATTATGCATAATGCCACATTTTTTGAGTCGTTATATTTTACAAAATAAACTACATAATATCAATGGATGGTAGTCTCTGTCCCTACAGAACTAAGTCTGTTCAAACAGATATTATTCCAAACATTATTGCTTGGCTCAAGAAACTTCAATTGGAATTCAACATTAATTTTTTGACTAGTCATATATGAATAACCTAAGATTGTAATAGTGGACGATTGTGGTATTATTTAAATTTTGCCGATTGTTACTTCTATTCACATAAAAAGATCATTTGTTTAAATTTCTATAATGATTTTAATTGCAGTCAACATTTTACACACATTAATACCACCTATGGAAGTTAGCAACAATTTGTTTTCCTTCTGTCTCTAATTGAACTCCAAAAGTTCTTCAACTTCTTTCTTAATTTAACGTTCTGAGAAACAAGTGTTAATTTTAATTCAACCTCACTACCTATTCTTCAGATAAATGTCTACTAAACATATTTTCCGTTAAGTTTGATATGGATCCACATACCAATAGAAAATATGACGAATATTATCAAAGTCTATTCCTAGAGGGAAAAAAGTTGAACAATATAAAGGGTTCATGAATTTGCAATTTTTTTTCATATGTTAACACATAGTAAGCTTCTGGAAAGTTAATAATCTTTGGTATCACAGCATTCATATCAATAAAACAATATAAAAAGCTGGTGAACAGACACAACATAACAACAAGCAAGGACAAAATAATATGTAAACTGTACTACTGTACTTGGAAGCAACATTCTACGTGCATTAACTTGAGGGTGTAACAATAATCAAAACTTTATTAATATTACATGTAGAATCCTGGTGACGAAAGCCATAGTTATAAAACTACGCTAATGTACTTTAACAAGAATGGATTATGTGGAAAGAAAATAATACAACAACAAAAAACTCTTTTTTGTGGGTAAATGTATTATTTTTTATTTAGTGATTGAAGTTTCCACATGTGTTCCTTTTTTGAGTGAATTTTGTGTCAAATTATTCTCTATAAATGTGATTTTTTGTATTTTTGTGTTTAATATATGTTAAAAATAATTGATGATGAAGCTTAGTCTTCGAGTATGGGTTTACAATTTAGAGTATATTAAGTAAAAATATTAACAATATTTAAATTGGTGACAAAATGAATAATATCTACAATTTATGTAATTATTGCTTGGTAAAATATAATTTTTTTAAATATCTAAATTTTATCTCTACAGATATCAATTTTACTACAACTTCCTTTTATAAGGCTCATTATTCTGAAAGATCATCGTTTAAAGTTATTGCTTAATATCACATACTATTTACGTAATGTAATAAAATTATATAACATATTTGAGAATACCTGAAAAATGTTAATTTCTACAACATTAATGGTTACATATAGGCTATTTCAAATATATTAGAGTTATAAAAAAAGCTCATATCAAAGAAATATAAAAATTCAATTTATAAAATATTTTTTATATAATGTACATAAAAAAGTGTATGTTAACAAAATCGTTCTATACGTGTTAAAAATGCATGTTCATATGAGCTAATTTGCTTAATTTCATCGCTGATTCAACCCATTTATTTCAAAAGACTATCACAAGAAATTTATAAAAAACACAAATCATAAATATCCATATATATATATATATATATATATATATATATATATATATAACATAATGATTTATTAATATATGCTTCCAAAACATGAACAAGGCAATATATGCCAAAATTTTGGCAGTAATAAACAACACTGTTTAAAAGAATAAATTTCCCTTTTAAAATTAAAAAAAAATTTAAAACAGACCCAATAACTAACAATATTACATAATATACAGATATGAATGTAACACACTAACCTAAAAGTAACATCTGTGACATAAAGAGTTAAATTATTAGAAATCATTATATTGTTTACTCAAAACGAGTGAGGTCAATTAATTGGTCTGTATGCTGTACAAAATAAATAAAGTGGTGAATATTGTTATACTAAAGACCGTAGAATATTATCTCCTAACATAAATAAAATAACGTTACAAATAATGAAACAAGCTCTCCAACTAATACCACAGTTAAAAATTAAGACTAACTGCATAACCGATAATAAATAAAACTAAATACTATTAATAATATATGCCTAAATTATATTGGAATATAATATCTATTTGTATATGGTCAGATGGACCACATTACTAAAACAATTAAGTGAAATATAATTGTTTTGACCAAGCGCAGTTGTTTTTGCTAAAGCACTTGATAAGTTTTCGCCGTAACCCTACGGTTACGGCTAAACAACACAGCTTGCTTGCTAAAACTAATTATACGGATTACAACTATAACGTCCAATCTATTACCGTAACCAAAACTTTGTACAAAGTGTGTGTTCTGCATAATGTTTGTTTAAAGTACATTGCTATGTGATAATTTGTTGGAGAGCAAAGTCTTAAAATATCTTGCAGTAGGTATCTACCTTTCAAATCATAAGCAACACTGTGAATAAGTATTAAGGTCATATAACATTAGAAAAATTGCAACAATGTAGCAAACATAATGTGAATGTTTATATTTTTAATGTTGTTTTCCATTTTGAATCTGTTTTTAGTTATTAAGTGGTATAAGTAGACACTTATAAAGAATGTATTTGTTCATATTAGATACACATTGTAATAAAGATGATTAACCCATCAACCCCAAAGTTAAGATCTTTACCAAAAATACATAAAAATGGACAACCTCTGGTAAATTTTACAAACGCCCAACTTATAAACTGTCTTTAGACACAATAATTAGAAATTTTGTAACTTTCAACCAGAATTCTCTCTAATAAGTAGAATATTAGATGTCCAAAACTACAGTACACAAACATAGAATTAAAACACAACTTTTTTTTTCTTTTTGCATAGTAAATTTATACACGAATGTGTAAATTTATACACCAATGTCCCAATATCAGAGACCATCTTAAAATGTAATATCTTGGGAAACAACGCCGGATAAGTTAGAAGAACTGATAAACCTTATAACAACATGTTTACAACAAAACTATTTTCAACACATGTTACATCGAAACAAAATGTTTGGTTTGAGTTCTCCATTATCAAGTACCCTGTCTGAGATATTTCATAACCACATTGAGCAGAAATACATAATGAAACCGTCCAAAACGTTTTTATAAAAATATACGTTTATACGTATATTATGTCGATGACACAATTTACTTCTCGTTTATATAAAGGAACGGAGAGACAAATAAAATCGTTTAAAAAATATTTAATTGTAATACAACACTTCTCCGAATTAACATGTAAAATAGAGTCCAATAAGAGTTTAAATTTTCATGACCTAACCATTAACAATGTTAACACTGGATTTGACTTCAGGCTTTACAGGAAGCCCATACAGACAGACCACACCCTACATGCATCCTCTAACCATCCCTAAAACCAGAAGATGTCAGCTTATAATAGTTTCATACATAGTGCACTCAATATAGCTATGAACAAAGCAGACTTCGATGATGAAATAAATACAATAAGATAGATAGCAACGGATAATGGTTACGAACATACAATAATCAACTGACTTAAAAAAAATAAATAGCAACGGACAACCCGAAATATATAAGTGTTGAATACTACAGGTTTTTGGATAACGCCATACACAGAGTAGGCCTATTTAAAAAAAGAGAGAAAAAAAAAAAAAAAAAAAAAGCTCAACTTTAGAACGAATAACATTACTTTTTGTCGATTGCGACAAACATCGGTCAAAGGCCAAACAAGACGTGCGTTTAAAACACGATTCAAGAACTTATTCCCAATAGTAACCCCAACACAACTTTTCTAAATACTCTGAACAACTTACAGACACTAGCTATAAATATAAATACGCTTGTCCACTCTAAATTTCAACAAGGTCATTAGACCCTATACAAAATATGCTATGAACGCATTTTTATAAGCGCTGTTATATTATAAAATAATTAGCTACTGTTCGCAGTTCAAAAAACTTATTCAACCACAACTAACTCTAGACACACTCTGCTGTACACTAGTTTTAATCTACTTTAGCAAACCAAAGGCAAGGGTGTAAGTAAATCTTACGATAACACATAGGAAATAATAAAGTACCGCTAATCGGTAAATAATCCCTCATTAAATTAGATACTCTGATAAAAGAAAAAATACTGTTGGAAGATCATAATTTTGTGTGGAATGGTTGTAAATGGGATCGCGGTTGCTTCTCATGATTAAAAAACTCGAGACAAGGAGTCTTCCACGATATTTTAAACCCTCTTATATACTAAACTGTGAATATGAAGGAATGAATAAAATCAATTAACCTCGCCAGTTTTCCGACTTAACGAGGGTGATTTAGGAGCCATGATTGGGCTGGATTGTTAGTGTATAGTTAGAAATCCCTATGTTACAAGTACTATTGAAATTATAATAGAGCAAATACCACAGCTGAGCACTCAAGTTCCATAGCGGTTATTGAGCGGTCTACTATAAAGTCGCCATCATACTGTTGGGAAAGATACACTCCGAGTACTGTCCCAGAAGCGTTAGAATGGAGATAAATGGTTCATTAAAATTGTTTAATCGAATAATTAATTTGCTAGTTAACACGGATATTTAGATGGCAGATGTCTTTTTACTGTTCTAGTCCCTGCTAAAACTTAGCTCCTTTCCATTTTAGCTTCATTTTGGGTGTGAAATCTGAGTTAAAGTCAAAAAGACCATTGCTGTAAAGTACTGTGTAAAGTAAGAATATTATTATTTTATTTTAATTTATGTTATGTCCTATAATTAATTAATTGTGAATTTATTTTATATTTTGTATGGAATTCATGTCAAAATAAAGTACTTTTTTCTATTCTATTCTAAATTCTATTCTAATCTCACCAACACCCCTTCTACCTTCAGTATATGATCATGAAGTATGCGTCTAAATAAATGGAGATATCGTCGAAAAAGATAAATAGGCGTTTATATGTAATATCACCAATAATGTTTTGAATGAGTCTGGTAAAAACAAGACTACCGCTGGCTAATCCAAAGGGGACAAAATTGTAGTAATATTGTCCAAAAGGTCAAACAAAGGAACTGTATATCTTTGATTACTCGACTAGAAGAATTTGAAGGAATCCTTGGTTAAAATTCAGTAGTGTAAACATTTTTGCTTTCCTTTGATACTGGAATACCGATTTCATTGTTGGGATTGGGGTATCTTCGAGCTATGATAGCTCGTTAATTGGTTTATAATTAACTAACATGCCTGTCTTACCATTTTACTTGGGTACTAAAAAGTCGAGACAAGCGTAAGGCGAATAAGATAGTGAAATTACCCCTATACTTAAACTGTATCAATATGTTTTCGTAAGGCCTTTAGCTTTGGAAGAACATATTGATATTGGCGTGATTGGATGTTAACGGTGTTAATGTAATAATTGAGTAGGTTTGTTTACCTTCTTTAGTGGTGACAGTGTTGGAATTTTTTTGTATTCAGTCTTTTGGGGGGCTTGTTAGTTTAATACTCTGTTGAAAAATACTGAGTGTATAAACTAAACATGGTATTGTTGAAATATAGCAAATTATTTGTGCACCGTAAGGAAATGGAACCATTTTACTTTTGAAATTGATATTGTCTTCGGTTTTTTGTATCAAATTCCAATATTGAATCATGAGATATGGGAGTTTAAGGGCAACAAGGAGATAAACATTCCAAGAAAGGTTACGTAACTTTAAATATAGTGTATTCATAAAATTCCAAGCTATTTCATTTGGCAAGAGATTTGTAGCCTAACTGAATTTATGTCAAGACAATTTTAATGTATTATATTTTTTAAATCACTTATATTTTCATTTTGATTTAAAATATCAAAAACAAATTAAGGATAAATATTTGTTTTATATTTTCGAACAATAGCTATTATTATGATTTATAATTAATAAAATATTTAAAAAAACATTTACTCTTTTAACCTTAATTTGTATTTTTTTCAAATCCACTTATAAAATACACTATCTTCTTGGAAGCAGTATACATGACATGAAGATTCTGACTTTTTATTTCTTCCTTTCTAATTATTAAAAATAAAAAGTTGATAAAATTATAAAGCGTAGTAATTAAAAACAAGTTTCCAAACATGTTCTAAATGCTTTACTATCTTTCAAATAAATTTAAAATACAGTAGAGAATTAATTTTTAAATTTTGAAATATTATATAGTTCTGAAATTCAAAAATTGGGGTAATTTTGATAATACGTATTTTTTTATTATGGGAAGTACTTTTGTTTTCGTAGAGATTTATTTATTTATATAAGAAAGCTAATCACACATTTCAGTAATTGTGTTTGACAGGTCTCTCTGAGCAGTGGCTCTTGCGCCGTTTTGTCACGTACTCGACAGAGTTTGGTCAACCTACGACAACAGAATACTCAAGTTCAAATTATTAGCAAGTTTAACTATGAGTTTAACATTTATTAAGAAATTGTTGAAAAGAACGGGATTAAACTTACTGTGGTATTACTTATTTATTTCATTAAAGAGACTGATAAAGTCAAAGTATTTAGTTCGAAATAGTATATGTTATATTTATGTTTGTTATAATAAATTACTGCTTTAAATTCATTGGCTTCAATTTTTTAATTGTAACAATTTCGGCCAAGTTACAGCGGTATGCAAGTAATAAAGAGAACTTCATTATATATCTCTGCATGTGAATGACAATTTAATATTCCTCATGGTAACATTGCCAGTTTCTCAAGACCAATTTGATTTTTTGTAATAAATTGTTGAAATATTAAATTTATGTGAATCTTCCCGAAATTCACTAATATTTGTTACAAGCAAAATTTGATCACTAATGGTAAATTTATAACTATGTCACTCCAATACATTCTGTTAGTTTGGTTTTTCCATAACAATGAATTCTAGAAGTTTTATGAATTCTACAATACTAAAGTTTAGATAAAGTTTTCTATACATCTTTCCTATTTATCAGATTAAATTTAGTACTGATGACAGGTTTATAAATTATTACAATAAACATTTATAAACGGAACATTTTTATATAGACTATTATTACAAATATTCTTTGAATTTATATATTTGTGTACATTTAATTAATTACTACTAATGAACTAATTACTTGCGCCTAGCCTCGCAAGTTCATTACAACAATAACTGATAAAATACAATTATTCTGATATTAAAATATAAAGTTTAATACCTGCAATAAATTATTTTGAAATGAAGTTATAATACATCTTTTTAGACAATATTTTATGTTATTATTGAGTCATATTAAAAAATGTTTATATGATTTTCAGTGCCAATAAAATGACATCAAATGACTTTGCTAGAAAGTGTTTTAACTATCGATTTTTTTATTTTTTTTTTTATTTTAGTGGATTGATAAAATATGAAGTACTAAATTGAATGTACGATTCAAAATATCTTGTGCAATACTTTTAACAAGCCTTTGCCTCATTTAACCATCAATTCAGGTAACCAAGGACAAATTAATAGAATATATGAGGAGGTATCAAAGAGGGGAACGATTTGATTAAGTGAACAAGTCATATTATGTCAAAATATTTGTTGTGTCACGAGTTTTGTAGTATCTTTAACAAAAATACATTTCTATCGATATATGTTGTATTTTTTAAAATAGATACGATACTTCTATATCGCATTTTCCAATGTATTACTTTAATTAATTGATGTTATGACCTGTTCGTTTTATGATAATTTCAGACCTAATATATGTAAACACTCGTATATTTTACGTTTCACAACATCAATACAAATTTATTCCCATTTACTAACATTTTGTGTTTACATAGAAAATATTAAATCAGTATTGACGCTGTTAGACCTTGTTAAATCATAAGCTTTTTTGAATGTATGTTGTTGCATGCGGCTCTAAGGTAATTTCTAAAAATAATGTTGAATTTTTTTTTAAATTTTTATTTTATTTATTTATTTTATTTCACACATACAATAAATTACATAAAGCATGAACAAATACAAAATTAATTTATATAGACAAAGAAACTTTATCCCTAAACTTAAGTATTACTAAACCTAAATATGCTATTCTTCGAGATATGTTGTGAGATTAACACAATATTTTATCAATATTGACATAATTGAAAATGTAGTTAAGTTTTCAATGGTGTCAAACAAGTTTTAATTTAAACGTTTTAAATTTCCCTTAAAAATAAATTTGTTATTACCCTTTATTTTTACGACTATCTTTTTTTTGGGAACTTTAAATATGAATATCATAACAGGAAATGTTAAAAAGCAGATACTTTATGATTTGGTTTCTATAAAATTAATGCTAAAATAAAATATTAATCATGACTATTTTGTCTTTAGTACATTCTATGGACTCGATTCGAATTATTTATATGATTTATTGGTTTCTTAGAAATAATTTTCACTAACATATAACTATATGGATTATCTGTTAAATAACATCTGTACCTTCTTATTTAAGGCAAGACTTTTGGATTTTTGATTTACAATTATTAGACTTTGTTTGTTTTCACTCTGTATTCAGTCGCTAAACGCCTCTTTTATGTTTTTAAATTGCATCACCTAATGATTTCCCACTTTCACTATCTTTGCATTTTATTTAATGTTAAATAACTCTCTCTCTCTCTCTCTCTCTCTCTCTCTCTCTCTCTCTCTCTCTCTCTCTCTCTCTCTCTCTCTCTCTTCTTCTACAGTTTTCTATTCATAGAGCTCTTCTTCTTGTTCCACATAAATTGCCTGCTAATTCCATCTTTTCTTATTTACTATCAGAACCTATTCAAGATTTTTTAAATTTTTTTTATTTGTTTAGTATTGGATTGAAGGTATAAATATATAAGTTGTGTAGGTCGTGTTTACATTTTGTTAATTTAAAATGTATTGTTTGAAATTCCTTAATAATCTTTGGCTTTTATTTTTTAACTGGACCTGGTAATTCTAGTTCATATTACAAGAATATCAATTTGTGCACATTAAGGAAACGTTGACCCACCAAGTCAGTACACAACTAGAGAAGATATTGAGAAAAGAATCAAAGTAACGTAAAATATATTTAAAACAGTGATATTCATTTGCGAAATTCAGTGACATTTTTATCAACTAAATTTATACATGTTGGATCAGTTGTCGAATAAATTATATTTTCAGTAATCACATATTTGTTTTAATACTGCTTTATACTTGAGTAAATAGTTAATTATCAGTCATAATTCGTTACACTGAAAACATTGAATAACGCCATCTTACATTTTTTGTTTTGGAAATGTGTCTACATCAGTCGCGAATAACAAATAACAAGTTGGATTTCCCATTTGTTGAATTTTATGTATGTTCTTCAGCCCATAAATATATATTTGTACATTATATTTTGTATAATTTATTGAATTTTCAATTCACTGATTTCAAGAGTACTAATAAGCAAGCATCCTAGAGACTACGAACGAAATCAGTGACTCCATTAACTATAGTTATACAAACAAGGGAGAATGGGAGTGAACTTAAAAACGCATGACGTAAAAGAACTCGATTATTAGAAAAAGTATTATTTATTATTTATATGGAACTTTGTGTCTCCCATTTTATATTTATTAGGTTTTGAACACAATAAATTTGTAACTAAAGGCCTTACTTTTTTAGTTTTACTTAAAAATATAAGTGTATAAGGAATTACAATACAGAGAGAGGCAAAACAACCGTACACAATGTATAGTGGGTAAACTAAATGAGGTTAATCCTTCGTAACAACGGAAACCCCTCTATTCTACCCCAAAGAATTTGGAAAAATTATTTTGAAACTACCAAACGCGCCAAAAGGGTAGTTTTTGGGGGTGGGGTAGTTTTTTAGGGTAGTTTAAAAGTAAAAATTTTCAAATTTAACGGTAGGTTAAGTGATACCTCATTTTGAAGGTATCATTTTAATAAATAAAGTTTTCACTTATCTTGACGCTCATGTACCATGTAGTCCAAACCGTATAAAATTCAGTGTTTTACTATTGTGTTAGGTTAAATTATGGTGTTAGGGGGATGTTTTCAGAACTACTAAGCTGCCGCGGTTCTGTATGCCAAACGTTAGCCTAACTGTGGATATCATTCAAGAAATGTTTTTCAAAGACTTGCTAGTCGAAAATGAGCCTTATTGTCCATAATTAATAACATTAGTAGTAAAGGCACTAAGGAGAATTAAAAAAAAAAAAAAAAAAAAAAAAAAAAAAAAAAAAAAAAAAAAAAAAAAAAAAAAAAAACACAACCTTTTAAATGAGGTTTCGCAACGGTTGGGTATAGAGTCAAAGTTTAAATGCAGAAAATGTTTGTGTTTTAAGATCATTTTAATTAAGTGTAACACAACTTACATTGCTATTTGAGTTTTTTCACCTTCAAACTCTTACAGTTTCCAAATTTTATGTTTTTTTTTTTTAATGTGTAAATTTTGGGGTATTGGGACATTGGAGAATATTTTTTTAAAGGACGTTCATTCATTAATCTTTGGTAAAAATTGTGTTCCTCTACATTATTGTAGGTGGTGTCAATAAAAATAACTGTAAAACACTGAATTTTATACGTTTTGGACTACCCTTTTCATGAGTATCAAGATAAGTGAAAACTTTTTTTATTAAAATGATCACCGAACATATACCTTTAAAATGAGGCATCACTCAGCCTACCGTTACATTTGAAATATTTCCAAAAATTACACCCACCCCCAAAAGCTACCCTTTTAGCGCGTTTGGGATATTTCAAAATAATTTCTCTAAATTCTTTGTTGTAGAATAACAGGGTTTCCGTTGTTACGAAGGATCCACCTCATTTAATTTACCCACTATATATTGTGTACAGGTGGTCTGCCTTACCCAGTATTAAAAATACAACTTGTTGCGGATGATATAAATAAATTAATTAGTTCGTCAAATTAGGTCACAAACTTTATTACTGATTTAATCATTATTTAAATTTTATTTGCATATTTATAATTAATATGAAAACCATTGTTAACTAAATGTCAAAGCGTTTCAGAAATGTAATTATCGAATAAAAATGAACACCACATAACTTTACCTACGCAACTGTGAATGGCAAATATATTGTTATAAAATAGGCATTTCGTGGTTTTCCATTTTGTTTGTGAATCTTGAAGATTTTCTGTTTTGTTGTTACTACATAATAAATAATTGCTCTACAAATTCAATGAGTAACATTTCCAAATTTATGATTCTATCACGGATGGCTAGGTACGTTTAACCGTCCCCCAAGTAACGAATTTAATAGCAATGGTTCCAAAATAATAATTTTTATTTTCTCTGGTGTAAAATTTGAATATTGAAAGCTTTGTCTAAATAAATTATTGTTTCTAATCACACTAATATTTGTTTTAGAAATGTAGCCTATACATATTAAAGTATTTGTTCTTTTGATGACATGAAATTATTAACAATAAATTCAACTGACTCTTTTGTAAATATAATTTCATATGATTGCAAACGATATCAATAGTCATTTATTTGTAAAGTTTTTTTTCTTTAGTTCAAATCTTAGTTGATCAAAGATGTAATAAAATATTCTTCTATAAACGTTATATTTTGCATTATTGCACGTATTTCAATTATTTCCGATTTTGATTATGTTAAAAGGTTGGTTGTATTTTAGTTACTGTAATTAATAACTTAAAATTTGACTATACTAACCAAATTAACATATACTATTTTAAATCTTGTTCTATAACATTTAAAACATCAAATAAATTATTTCTATTTTGGTAGATAGACTGAAATAACAGTTATTTCGATTTTACTGTTGTTTTCTAATGTAAAGTATTTCTTCAATACTAACTTTACTAGATATATCACTTCATAGGTCTAATTTATTCTGTAAATTGAAGTAAAGTATTTAAATATTTGAGTTTCACACTATTAGTATTTTCGATTTATTAAATATTTACTCCTTTAAAAAAAATAAAATGTATATTTTTTAAATACAATGATTTTAAACAACTTCATCACACACCTTTCTGTAGGTGAATTTCATTACTAAATTTATTAATCGAAACTACCAAAAGAGGAAATAAATCTGAAACATATTGATAAAAACAAAGTTACCTATACAAAAATTGGCAGACATAAGTACTCAGGTTAAATAAGGAAATGATTAAAGAAGGAGTATATTCTGTAATAATCAATAAGTTTAAACACGCAACATAAGTGACCATGTTATAGTATATTAAAGGCTATTTTCGTAGGTTGTCAAAAATCTAAATCAATCAATACATATTTCAAAAAATATCAAAGATTAACATAGTTTTAAAGTTAAATAAAGATATAAATATATACTCGTCTATGTAGGCTTCCTTGTATAAAGTATAAAAATATTATGTTATATAACATGTTTTACACACACACACACACACATATATATATATATAATATATATATATATATATATATATATATATATATATATATATATATATATATATATATATATATATATATATATATATATATATATATATATATATATATATATATATATATATATATCTGAAAACTCCCAAGAAAAAACAACACGTTTTGTCAGTTAGAACGAAAATACTTTGCGTAATAACTGTTTTTATTATTGTGTAAAATTGTACTTTATTTCATTTGTTGTTTGTAATCTGAATAGTTCACAAATTTACTTAAAATAATCTAAAAAGCCCAACTTCCTGTTACACATACATGCGTGCACGCACACACACACACACACACACACACACACACCCCCCACACACACACACACACACACACACACATATATATATATATATATATACAGGATGATGTAAAAGTTCCGCAATCCCTTCGTAATTTTAAACCTTTTATACGTATTAACTCCAATCTTTTAGTCAGTTAAAATGGAAACATTCTGCAAAGTTTAGGGGTTTGAATGAATTCCATCGTTTTTGGTTCGTCGTGGGGGGTTCCAAGGGAAAAATTGTATATAGAAACCTCTTTTTAGTGGTACTTCATTTATTTTTAAAGCTCTCGTGGAGACGAGAAAATTG
The DNA here is from genome assembly GCA_963513935.1 of Aphrophora alni. Lineage (NCBI taxonomy): Eukaryota > Metazoa > Arthropoda > Insecta > Hemiptera > Aphrophoridae > Aphrophora > Aphrophora alni. The sequence continues at coordinate 91,147,755 of OY740770.1, forward strand.
GAGTAAAGTAAACCACTCCCCTATATCCCAATCCAAAATAGGGGGGCCAAGAATTTCAGATTTTTCTATGTTTCCACGTATTGTATTCTACATCAATTGAAATCTAGGCTACTCATTTAAGATCCAAAAATATTGCAAAGAATGAATTAATTTTGTAGAAAACAAAAAGTAAATTTTAATAGGCTCTTGGATCCTTCCTAGATGATGGTTAAAAGTAGATTCTGTGCTCCAAATATGTTCCTAAGTGGAGATTTACAGGCATAAATATATATAATTTCAGAACGTCTCAGAAAGTGTCGCTGTAATAATTAAATATTTGAATCGTCACTATTTTGGAACTAGATGAATGTGTTAATTATCTACAAAGATACAACATGATCAATATGAAATGAGAGTCCAGTAGTACTGGTTTCGAGGGGACAAGAACTGCTGATTATATTGCTCAAGCCGGTGCAATCTGGCCAATATAATAAATAAATAATGTATATAGAAGTAGAATATGTAAAAATAATTAGCTTTGAGATAACAGAGATAATATGATATTTGAGCTGACAGCATAATATAATTAAAGGTGAAACGCGATTTACAGAATTCATATATTTCAATATCCATATACAATAACAAGTATATAAGAGTTATATTATGTCATTATTAGTAATAATTATATTAGATAACTAAAAAAAGGATCTGTTTAGGTGGAAATGTCTGTGCATACACCTATACAGCTCTATAGCAGTAACGACCTATAACTAGAGCTCTGTTATTTGTAAAAATAATGTATATAAAATGAAGCAAGAGTAAAAGAAAAGCATGAAACCATCAGGTCATGTAATTATAAATATTTCACAAGGACTCTAGTGTCTGATCCTAGTGGAATGTAATTCGGCGTAACCTAATTAAATTATAATTGTAATACTAGAAGTCTTGTCCAACCTGTAATCCTAGTTATGTTAAACCGCAAGTTCGAAAGAACAAACTAAAATCAGACAAGACTAAAATACTTTAATTTTGACTTTGACCAGTCACGAACCAATAAATAAATATTCGTCTCTGAACGAAACCTATGTCAGCTTTGTTTGCGGAACGCTGACGGTACAGCACGATTTGAACAAGAGTTAGTTCGACGATTATTTAGAATACATGAAAGACCTTTTGTATATTTTGAAGTGTTAAATGGTGCATATCCTAATAACTTCGTGGTGTTTTTAAGGAGACACAGACCATACAGAAGGAATTCTATAAGGAGTATGTAAATTCCGCAACAGATCCATTATTCGCATCCTTCCGTCTCCAAGTAAAAAGTTTCCAACTTTAACGTTGTTTAATAAAGATTATATAATAAATTATTACATTTATTGTTTCAGAAATATATACAGTATATATATATATATATATATATATATATATATATATATATATATATATATAATATTATATTTTGTTTAGTGTACTGATTAAATATGATGTTAGTTACTATTCGTCCTGAAAGTTTTGGGCATAAGATGTAAAGTATCTTAAATAACTTATTTCCCACTCTTTTGCCCATCCACCTACCAATTCAGATAACGAATTTTTCAAATTAAAAGCAATTAATTGAGTTTGCAATGAGAGAAGCAATTTGACTTAGTAAAGAAGAAGTTATCTTTATATTATATCAGCCTATTATGTGACGAGTTCTGTATGTATCTTTAACATATGATATATTTGATTTTCTGATATTTGAAATATGATCTATCTCTTAGATAATACATTTTTGTACAGTATATTCAAATTTATTATTATTATTTTTTATTTTTTATTATCTGATATTTTATAACAATTCAAATAAAAATACTGCATCGAAGTTGACTCTGTTAAATGTAGAAACTTATTGATTGCAAAATTTTTTTTTTAACTGTATGGTACTTTGTTTAAGTAATTTTTTCGACTATTATTAGTTACATAAACCATGAACATATGTAGGCCTACAGATAATTTTCATTAACCCAGAAATATTCCCAAATTTAACTCTTACATTACCTGCGTTTTATTTTATTTTATTTTAGCACTAGTTATGATTATAAAAATATATATTATTAATAATGACACCACAGTTTAGTTTTCAATTTCGTCAATTAAGTTTTAATTTAGATTTATTTTAATTTTACTTGAACAATATATTTGTTACGGTCCATAATATGTGTGTTGTAGTAATACTTAAAATGGAAGAGAGAGTATCATTTCTAACCCTCAGATATCAATATCGTAAGAGACTGTTTTCAGAAAACTGATACTTTTTGATTTATTGTTTATATATGTTCTGCTAAAACAAATACTGAATCATTGCTAGTATATTTCAAGTACATTATGTGAACTCGTTTCGAATTAGTACAAAACATTATTTATCAGTTTCAACTGACATGTAAAACTATGACCATACTAATATGGTTATTTTAGTGAAATCTTTCCCTTTTATTCACCAAAAAACTTTGGGTTTAGCAATTAATAATTCCATAGGGTCCACTCTGTATTCAGTTCATCAGACTCTAAAATGCTTCTTTATCATTTTCATTACACCACCTAATGGTTGCGTACTTTCATTTTCCTTGTGTTTCATTTAATATTAAATTTTACACTCTCTGCAGTGTTCTATTATTGAGCATTACTTACATCGCTTCAACTTACTTTGCCAGCTTTGTTAGCTCCATCAGAAACTATTTTATTTTATATATTAATGACTTTTATGTGTCTAAGAGTTAATTTAGAGAATCTATGAGTTATGTACGTCGTGTTTTTTTATTTATAGAATATATTTTAAGTGAAAGTTTATTAATCTTAGTATTTTTTAAACAGGCCTTAATTAATAATTTTAGTTCGTATTATAATAATGTCAGTTTGTACCTATTATGGACATTTTCAACTTCCAAGTTTCAAAACAACTGGAGAAGAGATTGAGAAAATACAAAATAACATAAAATATATTTAAAACAGTACTTTTAGTGTTTGGGAATGATAGAGACGTGTTTTTTTAACTATATTGAGACATAATGGAGTAGATATTTGAAAAAAAGTATATTTTCTGTAATCCTTTCTAAGATTTCTTTCAATAATCATACATTTGTTTTAAACTTGACTAAAAAAGTTAACATACAGTACATTATCTAAACTTATATTGCATAGTGTAAACATAATATTGAGAATCAATTGTAATGTGTCACACTTGTCGAAACCTCAATAGCAAGGTGAATTAAAACACAACCTTCCACAACGTATCACTTTATTTCTGCAACACAAATAGTATTTTCTTACCTGAAGTTGTGGGTTTATTTTATACACGTGCAGAAAACACCAAGTTGTGTTGAGAACATGATGTGGCACTATAAAAGAGCACAGAAATGCAGCGTGATATGAATTATTCAAATTAAAAGTCTACACGGAGTAGTAAATGTGTGATTTTTCGCCAATAAAACGGTCACTAGTACATAGCAGTGCTCAAAGAATATCACTGTATTGACTGCATTAGAGTTATACAAATCCAGGAAAAGGGTTAATTTAAAGTAAAAACAATTTTCAAAATGTATATAACATTGTAAATTATATATTCTTCGTGTAGAAATTTGTTTTACTAAAATTTTCATTATTTACTGTCTCTAAGATACTAATATTGAACACCATGGAAATTACGTATGAAGTGAGTGAGTTAAATGTTTATAATGTACATGAATGAAGAGAAATCGCAAGACACACAGTGAGTATAATAGTTATATGTAACGAACATTATACACATTTTTCAATCAGTAATATCATATAAGAAATGTAATACGTTTACTTCGAACAATATCCACAGATAATGACAATGCGATGCACATTCTATCTATATGAGTCATTCTTCTTGTCTCTTAGGGTGCACCGTCCAAAAGGTACCACACAACTCGTCAAACAAACACTTCTGGAATGAAATGTCTTCTAACCACAATTGCTCTATTTATAAAATGAATCAGGTGATGTAACTTTAAATATAGCACTAATATTCTAGCGTCTAATCTTAATGGAATATAATACAGGGAACCTCAGAAAGTGGACTACGAAATTGCGACAATACATTACCATCTGTACAAGACAGATTTGTTTTATCTACGAATATTTACAATACATGTAAAAGCTTTTGTAAACTTTGAAGTCTGTATAGGTAGAATTCCAAGAATCCCTTTGGTTTTTAACAGCAAGTTAGAGAGGATATAGGAGGTCTTAGTATACGTTCCACGATAGGTCATTATTAGTAGTTTTCCGTATCTAACGAAAAAAGTATAAAGTTATCACAATTGGTATTTATTGTTTGCTTAGTGAATTGATAAAGTGTGAAGTTAGTTACTACTCCGAACTAAACGTCATGAGCTTACGATGCAATAAATCTTTTTTCGGGCTTTGCCTCATCCACCCACGATTTCAGGTATCCCGGACCTAAATATTACCTATCGAGGTTGTCCTGAGAAGAATGATTTAAATTAGTTATCAAGAAGTTTTCATTCTATTATGTCAGCCTACTTCATGCGTCTCGAGTTTCGAATGTATCTTTAACATAAGTTGAACTAGATTTGTATGGATATATGATTTATTTATTTATTTTATTCCCTTCTGTGTAACATGTTCAATTTAATATTATCATTATTGTAGTTTTGTTACGAACTTAAATTTGTATACAACTTGTATAAAAAATCTTACAACTTACAACTCAATAAAAGTTATGCTTTACTGTGATGAACTTTAATGATTAAGTACATATTATGACATGCAGGTGTATGGCACTTTGTGCGAATTATGTTTATTGATTTTGATTTTATATATTACTACCAGTTAGTTGCATGTACTTTGTTAGGGCTACAATAATTTATTTAAGCACATATACATTAATAATTTTAACTATGGTTTTAGGTTAGACTTTAATAAGGAACATAGCATATTAGATTGGTTAGATTTTTTATGGACAGGAGACAGGCTTACCTTGGAAAATGGTCCTTGGTATTACCTAATAGTACATAAGTAAGAAAACACACACAAAAAGCACTAATGTTTTGAAATATTTCGTAAACACTGTTCAATTTCTCAATCCGCAGAGTTAAGAAGAAGACTGAAGACTGAGTGTTGAACCAACAATTTTTTAATTTTATTTTTTGTAAATCCTGTTGGGAATGGGAAAAGGATAAATGATGATTCATCTAAGGTTAAGATTAGAGGGTTCTCTTGATTTTGTGACCCATTGATGAGACAGTTCCCATATTCTTAGTTCTGAGGGGTTACATTCTGAAGGGAGTGATTTGATGATTTTTGTTGTGAAGCATTCATCAAAGTGACAACGTTGTGGATTGCTGCATGTTGTGCAGTTGGTTTCTCAATATCCAAGATTTTCACGACATGTCTGTGGCCATTCATCCTGGTGCTTAAGTTGTCTGTGGTTAGGCCAATATATTGAGCTGGGCAAAACCTGCACTGTAGTTGGTAGATAACATTTTTCGTTGTACATGTGTGATGACCTTTATTTTTAATTCTTTTTTACTAGAGGAACTATTGAAGTTATTGGACGGGAGATGTATTTTGCATGTTTTGCACCTAGGCCTATTGCATGGAAAAGAACCGTGGGGAAGGTTAGGTTGTTTAGGTGTGTTGGGATTGGGGAGCTTTGGGGGAACTAACATGCATTTCAGATTTGTAAGCTGCCTAAACAAGACTCTAGGAGGTTCTGTGAGAAGATTATTGGTATGTTTGGAAGCTTGTAGAATTTTGAAGCCTTCTTTCAGTAGCCTATATTGTTTAATCTCTGTAGGCCCGGGTGATAATCGGTAACCAGAGATATGGACAGGTTATCTTTTTCTTCTTGGGTGTGATATCTGTGTTTTGTGCCAAATTAATCTGATTCCTAACCAGTTTCCCAGGATAACCCCTTTTTATTGGACTTATTGGACTTTAGACAATAAGGGATTAATGACCAATGGGTTATTTTCTCTCAAAGTGTATATATTAAAAAATGTAAATTACTAGGTGGGTTTGTACTCAGTTGTAATAAAAAATAAATAAAAATAAAAAAAATAAAAAAATTAGTTTTACATTGACGTCCAGAACTGTAACTTGGGAAGTAGACACAGTCCAGGTGAAATTTAGGATAGAAAATTTTGAAAGACTTTAGTGTTTTTTGTGTGTGTTTTCTTAATTATGTACTTTTAGGTAATACCAAGGACCATTTTCCAAGGTAAGCCTGTCTTCTGTCAATACAAAATCTAACCAATCTAAACTTAACTATGGCTAGACATAAATATTTACATGTTTAATTATAACTAAGATTTTAATTATGTAAAACAATATTTATTGATATATTTTTAACATCTATCTAAGAAATTATTTATTTAGGATTCAAATATGTATGTTGTAATAACATGTATGTGGATTTGTGAGTGAAATAATTTTGTATCATTTCGGAACTTCAGATATCAATATCGTAATAAAAATTTTGATAATATATATAATTTTTAGTGCAATAAAAATAATTATATACAAGATGAAATTTTAACTAGGGTCCATTGCATTTTATGAACTTGGTGTTTATTTGACATGAAATTACTTACTGGTTAATGAGAAATCAATGTCAACTTAAATATAAACATATTGACCATCGACATTTAATCAAATCTGTAAACTTTTATTTAATAAGAATCTTTTGGATTTAAAATTATAAAGTCCTAAGGTTCACCGAGTATTAGACGTTAGAGTGTTAATGTAATAATTATAATTACATAACCTAATGGTTACGCATTTTCACTTTCCTCCACTTTCATTTATTATTAAAATTCATCCTCACTACAGCGCTCTAGTATTGATCCTCACTGTTATAAAGATGTTTCTGTTGCTTTTGTTAGTTATCTTATAAAATTATTACGATTATTAACATTTTATTACTCTTATGTGTCTACTGGATATGTAACTATAAATATATTAGTAATATAGATCCTGTTCAGGTTTTAAATAATAGAATGTATTTTATGTGAAAGGTTATTAATCACATTCTTTTTCTTTCTTTTGAACTGGCCTTTTAAACTATAGATCATATTAAAATAATATCTGTTTCAAGTTGTACGTGTTGAGGACATCGTCACGAAAATATAAAAGAAACCTATTGAAAACCAGTGTTGTTGTTATTATGGCTTAATGTCAGTGGGAAGTTTTAAACATATCCATAAAGACCGATTTGGTTGTTAAATAAATTATATACTAATTAACAATTTAAAAGATTTATTTCAGTAATCACCCTTTTGTCATGTGCTGCAGTAAAATATAACTTATAGTATTATTAAACTTGTTGTTTTCAAATTGTAACATAATACTGAGTCTAAAGTTGTCAAAATATTTTTAAAATATGAGAGTAGTTCAATAACTAGAGTTGTGGGTTTATAATATGCAGAAGTGTAAAGCACTACGTTGTGTCAAAATTATGATACGGCTCTGTGATATAATATGAAAATTCCAACAGGTCATAAAGGTCACTGGTTTATAAAAATATTCCTGGTTTGCCTTGTATTAAAGTTTGCTTGGGTGGTGGGGAGGGGTAAATTTGTAAATTTCAAATAAAAACATATTTTCATTATTATAATTTATATAACATCGTAAGTAGAAATTTTTTCTGGTATAAATTATGTTTCGTGGTAGTTCACATTATCATAGTCCTGCCATGTCACGTTCGGTCCCTAAGATATTATAAGTATGTATTATATAAGTAGACAGAGAAATATCTTTATTTAAAAAGTGAATATAGCATCATCAGATCCTCTATATTACTAACTCCAATAGAAATATATTGCAAAAATATTTAAAAAAATAAACTAAAATTACAAATTAAAGTTAATGTGTAATATAATGATATATTAATCATAAAAACCAAAATCAAAACCTTAATTCAGTAGATAAATAAAAAGAACTAAAATAATTATAACAACTTCATAAATGTTATGTATAAGACTGAAAAAATTATTAATAATTTAAATAAGTCGACAGGTAACGATTTATCAAATTTAATTAAATCTAGAAAATTAAAAATGTTCAAATAAAATTACTGTCTAATATTTAACACTATGAAATATTTTTATTATTGTAAAAAAACAAAAATCATCCTGAATAAAAAAAAGAAAGATTTACAACATATTTTCACATTTCCAACACATACATAAAACTCTTAATAAATAGTTTCAATCACACCTCGTGACAAACGACCCGCACAGTTGTGATTTCTGATTGACCTAGTAAACTGGACACGTCACAATCTACGAAATTAGTAAGAGAGTTTCACAAACGTATTGCGAAATTTGTTGCTTAAAACTGTACAGTTTTTATAGTATTAATATGATATAAAAACAAACTTTGTTACCAAGTGTGTGGGCACTCCAGTTTGTAACATAATGTGTAACAACGTCAGGGCATTAAAGTTTCCTAAATGATCTAATTTTAAAAAGAAATATCTCTCTAATAGAATGACCTAATAATACCTTGGCAAATTGAATCAGACTTAAATGTTATACAATAATTTACTACCCATTTTGACAGTCTTGTAATGTGACGGCAAAATACTATGACTAAAATGTGACAGTCATGTAACGGCTACTATTTAACAGTAATTAAATGTGTGCCATTAAAAATATCTTACAAATAGCAATGTTAAGTGTAATGGTAAAAAATAAATAAAATTCATTTTCATAAAGCGTGGACGCCTTTGAAATCATTGTTACATGTCTCAATCATGTATTCAGTCCAAATAAGTCTGTTATTAATTACCAGTCCTAGTTCTCTTCACTGCTAAATTATTGAGAAACGTAACCTTAACCTCTTGGTTTAGGAAATTTGTCAACATAAATTGTCCTCATTAGTCAAAAATAACCGATAAAGATATTTTGAGTTTTCATTATTTGTGTCTAGCTATGTTCTCCGGACAAATTTTTTTTTGATATCTTAAAAAATGTATTCTCTTGCATTTTCAAATTCACTGATATTATAAATACTAATACTTTAACTAAGTATGGAATCAGTGGGTCAATTGGCAATAATTTGTAGTAGCTAACAGAAAGAGAAGAGCAATTAAACAAACCATAACAAAGAAATCTTGGTTATTAGATAACTACATTCTGTTATTATTATTTCTGTATTATAACCTAATATTATTCATAATTATGATTTTCGATGAACCTTCATTTCTCGAATTTTAACCTTATTAGTTTTGAAGAAAAAAATTGTAAGTAGTTTTTACTTTTTCATTTATACTTTAAAGTACATCTTTACCAGGAACTTTAAAGTACCAATATTATAATTATGACTTTTTGCGCAAGATTTATGTTAAATAATTATTTGATCAAATTAGGTCATACAAATTAGATTTATTAATTATTTATATTTATATGTTAATATTTAAAAATTCTACTCTGTAATTTATGGAATGAAATACACATCACATTATTTGAATAAAGCAACAGTGGATGGTAAATAAATTGTTATGGAATAGGCTTTGTGAGGTTAAACGATTTGTGTGAGTTAGGTGTTTTCTTTAATTTTATTGGAGTTTTGCTTTTGTATGCGTTTGTAAGAGAAGGTATGTCCAACGTTCAGACATCTTAAATCCATTTTAAATAAGAGAATTTTTATTTATTTTTTAAATTAAAATATTTTACATTATTATCACATTAGTTTAATCTTAAGCATTATAAATAATTTTCATATTACTTTTATCTGATTTAATTATTCTCGAAAATTTATATCTCTAACATCATAATTATTTTTGTCATCAAGTTATAATTTCTCTCCAAGTAAGAACAGTAATTACTTGCTGTGCACGACTAAATTGTTTCCGGTATGCAGCAAGTTTGCAAACACTAATGACTGATAAAATGGAAGAAGGGAGGGGACTGATCATGATAAAGAAAATGACATCATTTTTCAAAATTGTATTATTAATTAATTTTAAAATGTAAGGTCTGTATACCTACTTAGCTGATTGCAAAATATTAAAACTATGTAATTTACGTGCTTTTATATTCATGACGTGATGTGTGCTATAAGGAATGTTACAACAAATCTAATCATGTATCACGAGTTTCATGCAGAAAATTTAATTGTTAAAAATCAACTTTTTTTTATCGTGGTAAGTAATACCGGTTATATTTTTAGCTTATTCAAAAATTTGTATTGCATTCATTTGTTGAAAGACAAATAATAATCAATAGATTTCGTGGCCTTTAAACAATCCACTATACATTATGTATGCAGATATATACTGCGCATTTAATGACACTATTATTTTTGGTCTACCAAAACAAAATTAAAAGAAATTTATAAATTAATAAAACTAACAACCATAATAACATAACTTCCTAAAATTTAGGTCAAATTGTAAGATTTTAACCAGTGATAAATATAGACATACGTAACGCCACAAATTCTTTTTGTTGAGTTTGATACAGATATTGTATGTTATATCAGTAAACAAAATGAGTTAAAACTGTTCATACGTAAACTTCAAATAAATGTATAACAGAAAGGAACATTATCATTATTTATTCAGAAAATATTTACAAAAAATACATGGTTTAGTAACAGCTGATGTTAAAAACCTTTAATTCGTCTATTTACCAATTAGGTTAAAGAAACGTATAAATAATTTTAAATAATAAATACTAAAAATTCAAATAATACTCTAACGTGAATTTCCATTAGATAAAACTGAAATAAATTGTGGGTACTGAAATGACAGGTAACAATCTTAGAGCTCGAGTATCATTGGTGAGCTAGACTTATCGAAACGTCGGTCAGAATAACTCAACAATATATAACCTGCTGTTTATTCTTCCAGTAGAGGAGTTTTATTGGATGTTTTAAAGAGACAGATGTAGTATTTTGGGGGAGGAAATCGGCCCAGTTTGAGGTAACCACCTTTTGTCTGTTTACAGATACACGATCATTGTAGTCAGGGATAAGATGTAAAGAAATGCAGAGGAGCGGAAAGCAGTTCGTGTAACCGCCAGCTTAGGTAGATCTTGTAATCAGCATACGAAATAAATATTCATTTACAAAGTTAATTACCCTTCAAGTGATAGACATATCTATCTATCTTCAACTTGGGATGATTTTGTTGTTTATTTGTTAAATGGATCTTGTAGCATCTCAAGTATGGTTGTCGGAATGGTATTTTATATAAATAATGGGTATTGAAATTAGTTATAATAAGTATTGTTATCAATAGGTAAGAAAGAAAAGTTATTTCCTTAAATGTAAACTATAGGTTCACAAGAAAGGTTTTCGGAGTAAGAATTTATTTATTTTTATCTGTATAATTTAATGTAGTTTGGTAAATGTAGGGACATGTTAATCTATATTTGTTTATAAGTAATAATGATTATATGATTACTTATAATATATTTTACTAGATGAAGGTACGTGGTGATAGTTATTTTGTAAAATTGAATCTGTAGGTGAAAAGGTACGTTGAAGGAAATGTTATTATTAGAATATAAGAATTAATTTTTATATGAATACTATATATTATAATTTTCTGTATAATTATAAGATAAAGGAGCAGGTTAAGAGCATACAGGTTTGAATAGTAACTCAGGCAAGGCAACAAGCTTCATATTAAAAATATATAAAGTAATTTCAATTATCACGCAATTCCGCGAAAGTTATACAGTTTAGTACAAATTTTGAGTAATTATAATCGTGACTCCCTATCTTACTGATCGTTCAAAGACACTAAATACTCTTAATATTTTTGGATTCAGGAATAACTTCGGATTCCTTATAAATGGTGTCGTACATTATTTTTCAATATTAAGAATAATATGATATTCTTTAAATCGAAATAAATATTTCAATCCTTCAACTGAAAAATTGAAAAAAAAATTCAAAATTTTACCTAACGAGTTTTATCAACCCATTTAAACTACATCGTAATTTTCAACAATTAACTAACATAGGTAACCAGTAAAAATATACTATATGCGATAATATAGAAAAAAAACATACAAATGTATTATAAAACTCTGAAATGTATAGAATAATGACTGAAATCAACTAACTATAATAAATGTAGGAAATATTGCCGTACAGGAGCTACTTCAAATATATATATATAATTTAATCAACTCACGTTATAAATAAAGTTAAACAGATAGACATTTTAATGAATTTAGGCATTCTGAAATACAATAACAATGATAATAGTCGGACATGATTGCTAAGGTTAGGTTGGGTTTAGTTGAAACAATTAGTGCAGCTTTGGGAGCCATGTGGAAAACATTCAGGACACATGAAAATCACAAACATATCATTGCTATTTGAAAAGGCATATTACTTGTCGACAAACAAAATTCCATTTAACATCGACGGACATAATAATATTTTAATTATGCATTTTATTTTTATTTTTTTAAATTTAAAATTGAGAAAGTGAGAAATATTCATTATACTGCCTAGAGCGTATTTCTAATCTTGAATTTATCACAAAGCACAATTTATGAGAAACTTGATTGTATTTTTTGTTTACCGTAGCCTACTGCTCAACTCATTACATCACGTAATAAGATAGTACCTATTGACTATGCTCGTGTTTAATAAAAATGGGTGAATGACTACCTCATTGATTAACCGGGTTGATTTTGGCATAACAAGAATAATATTAAAATTTTGGCAACTACTCTATACCATTTAATAACTGGAAGTTTACACATTTTTCCTTATTTCAGTTAATACTAAATTGAATTAATGATTACAAAATGGAAGCTACTAATAATTTAAAGTGCAGCAATTTAGAGATTAATTTACCATAAATGTCTAAAGATGGTAAATGTACGATGATATAAAGTGAAGTACCAACCTTTTACAGTTTATTCACTGGTTAGTAAAGTATCTTTCATAGTGTTATTGTAGTAACCTGCAAAATCTTTTGATTAAACCTGTTCTACGAGTTTTATTCAAGTACTTACAGCAATTAGATCGAACTTTTATTTTGCATTATTCTCCAATTCAATTTACAGCGGATACCTGTTGGAGGATATTCCTATTTAGATTACATATCATTATATAAGGTTATTTGTTTTGTAGAAAATAAACTTATAGAACTTATTAGGAAACACTAAAGTGTAGTAACGATATGTATAACTTGTGCTCCATTAGTTTACCAATAACATGTGTAAAACAAATTCACTCTTATTTTACGAAATAGACAAAACAATTCACTTTAGGCCAATACAAAGATTTTTGTTATATATTTGAACTTCTCCTAACGTTTAATGTGGTTAAAAAGTGGCTTTAAATATGTGGTTTTTCTTGTCTTCGAGAAATACATTATTCTCTGGGAGATATCTTGTTTCACTCATGTTTTCCTGATTAATTCATAAAAGTAAAATGGTATATGGTTCTCTCCGGAAATATCTAGTTGCTGTTGTTATATTACAATTAATTTATCAATGCATTCAATTGTGGTTACTAAAAACGAAATTTCTTTCTTCTATTTTTATTGTATTTATTTTTTTGATTTTAAAAACATAATTTCGTCCTGAATTGGTGATAAATACGTATTCATTTTCATAGAACTGTCTTTGAACAGTTCTCTGAAAATCCAATGTATTTCTAAGTGGCTGTTAGGGTGGTATTTTTTCAGTTTCGTGGGTGATTTCGGCCCATCCTATATAAGATATGAAGGTATATTAAACATATTAACTAACGAACATAATTCTTTTTCACAAAATAATCGAAGAAACAAATTCATCTAGTACTGTACTTAATGAATGACGAAGATTCCGAGTTACAAACAATAACATAAAATAAAACAAAGTATGTGAAAATTAACTTATGCTATTATAATATGACTACTGTGCAATGATTGCCGTGTAGATTTTAGATCATTCGTATTAAATACCTTTTGATCTGTGTTTTAAGAGGAATTAAAATGTATTCGATGAATCAAATCATGAAATTTGTAATTAGTTTTCTTATCTAAAATATTATTTATTGTTATAGAGTGGTCGATATTTTATATTACCAAAGGTAAAGATTGAATTTGAAATTGTTGTGAACTGAGATTTAAATCGAATTCGTGGGTCAGCAAGCAATCAGATTCAATATGCAGGGCTATCCCCTATAGTGCCCTTTATACCTTCACAGCTTTCCAAATCCCTTCGGTGTATATCTTGGAGTTTGAACACTTTTGTATTCCCACGTGCTTTGTTGTTATATAAAATCAAATCATTTGAAAATAAGTTTTACGTCCTCACGTAATAATGTTATGGTGAAACAATTTTCTAGTTTATCGTAATATAATGTTATTACACTTTCGGATGTTTTTGTTATTAAAATTTGTGTTCACCGAATACTATTTAATACAATTGAATATTGGCTTGTTAAAATGTAGTAAAAATAATCCATTACATCAAACACTTTGATAGAAGTTCAACAAATGTTATGGTATTTTTTAGTTATAATTGATCTTGTTGTAGCAAATACATTTCATCGAATTACCTAAAAATCAATATCAGATATATACTTAGACAATTTACAATCGTCAAGTGATCGTAAAGTAACTTATATTGGATTTATAGAATTATATGGATTTAAAAAATTAAATGTTTGTGAATGACACACTTGCGTTGGAACACATGTTGAAAATAAAATCCTAAACAACTATAAATTGTATATAGTATATTGAATTGATATAATACATTATTTGTTAAATTATACTTCAATCGCTTACACGTTCAACTAAAATAATAATTAACCAGACTAAAGTGAAGAACATTCACACATAGTATTTTCAGTACTTTCAAATATATTATAAAAATAAATACTATTACATAAGTTTTTATTTTTGAAACCTTGTTTACTTCATTAACCCATAGAACAAATTATAATAACAATATTAACTCACAAAAACGTAATGGAATCATCCTTGTTGAAGTCATGAAGTATATTTGTTGTCTATATTTGCATATATTTCGACTATTGCTTATTATTTACTGTTTTTAATGTGTGTTTATAGTAAAACATTGTTCTTATCAGTTTTAAAATAATTATTATTCTAAGAAAGAGTAGATCTAAGAGGAAACGATTCTTAGTCGGAAGTTCATTGAGTCACTTTAAAGAACATGACAAATAGATATCATGATAATAGACAGCCTTCTTGTTTTATCTTTCGAATTCTTAATGTGTAAAGAATATTGTGTGTGTGTGGAATATTTAATCGGCAATACTTTGTAAATTTCATATGTTTTTCTTAAATTATTAACAACATAAATAGTATACAGATCTTCATATACCTGTAAATATACACATAAACAGGTGATGAATGCACTGGCCATTTATAACGAGAATCAATCATTTTTTTTCGAATGACGAATAAGTGTTTTCGATTCCTCAAGCGCTAACATTTGCACAACTATTTTGTTGAAAATAAAGTATCAGATTTTTGTGACATATTTTCCAAGCATTCGTTTTATGTTAATACATTTTTTTTACATATTTCCAGTAATACTTTACAATCAAATATTTAGTATAAAAGACTGATAGATATGTTATTTGGAGTATTTTGTTATTTTAGTATAATATTTTATATAAATTCGTTTCAAATTGCAAGAAATGTAAAATTTCCAAATCATATTTCAAATTGAAAGCAAAAAATATATTCATTTAAAGTTATTAGAAATCATAATGACGGAAGATAATAATCTTCCACCATTATAATTTCTAATAACTTTAAAATTTGAATTCGCTTACCTTTCCTACTGAGTACAATTATTTAAAAGTTACTAGGGGAAATACATACAACAAAAATACACATTGTTCTTAAAAATATAACTTTCCTTTTTATCTAAAACAGAGCCAAATCCTTACTATACATAGACAAAAAAATTAGGGCTTATAATTGTAACGTTGTGTTGAAAAAAACGTACAAATGAAACTTAAGAATATTTTGAGCACCTTTAGAATTTGCCTTTTGAAATCGATAATAGCATCAATCCAAGGAAAACATTAGGAATCGATGAATTTTTCTTAGGATTCTTAAGGAATTGTATCCTAAGAGGGTAGATCAGTCCTTATGTATTTGTTCAAACCGTGTTTTCAGCTTAAGCAAGTGCCAATATTTCAAAACACGGCTGAGATAATTATGGTGCTAAATGCAGATAAATCAGTCGAAGAACTCATCATATAGACTAATTTTTCTACTTCCGGTAATTTATGAATTGTGGGGAAACTGTTCCTTAAACGGCCCAAGCCACTAAATAATATACCGGATTATGAGTTTAGTTTTCCCAACAAACATTCGACTGTAGACCAAATAGACCGAGAACTATGATCATGGAAAAGGTGTATGTTGTTAAGATATTCTATTGCTCAGTTTTTATGGATGATGAACAGGTCTTTAATAAGGTTTAGCACGAAGGTCTTATTTTTGAACTGAATAAATTATTACTAAGAAATTCGAGTCGTAGCTTACACACGATAATGTTAGAACTGAACCCTATCCGATTCAAACAGAAGTCCTACAAAGATGTGTCTTTGGACCTATCCTGTATTGGGTATACATGGCAGACCATACTAACCGACTACATGACCACGATAACTACATTCGCTAACGATACTGCAGCAACGGCTGTAAGTAAAACGCAGGTTGAAACTATGGAAAGTCTCGAGGGAGCTCTAAATATAATAACACGGTGGAGAGAAGATTAGAAAATTAATTCAATGAGTTAACCTTATACGAACTATTTCACGTTTACTTAACGGTACGTACACTTACGCCACTGCGTATAAATAAATAAAACCAAATAACTACAAACCGATTCTGTACGAACCAAGCTGCTCGCCACACATAATGTACAAAAAACATGAAAACAAAATTAGTCTAAAAGATAGTCGAAAGAATTACTAAAATGGGAGAAGTTTGTAATTGCACCTCTGTAACAAATAACTGCTTTATTTACCATCACAGTCAGATACTTACTTATGGGGATACTTATGGGAGATGGAAGAAAGACTGGAATCATCCTATAGTTTAACGTAACTAAAGTGACATCATTCGCGTAAATACTAATGCAAAAAGAGTCTATCAACGTAATCAAGATCTTCCCTCTTATTTTTACCCCTATTTCGTTAACGAAATAATCAAGGACTCTGAACTTCCCACACGAGAACGACTTCATCAACATGTTAACATATAAGCCATACAACTTCTTGATATGAAATCGGACAAGGGAAGCTTTAAACGTAAGAAACACAAGACTTCAAATTGTACATTTTATTATAATGTAATACTATTTAAGGCTTGGATAATGATTCAAGTCTCAACACTTGTTAAATTTATTGCTTAGATTAACAATATTTTAAGATTATAGTAAACATGTACCCCAAATATATATAATACAAAATATAAAAAAGAAGTGAATCAGACGTTTACATTTCATTTATTTATTTTATAGTTTTAAAATAGGATAACTTATAACTATAGTTATATTTACATGCAAACTAATTAAAAAATTTAATTTTAATTGTAAACAAATTGAAAATTTAGCTTATCTGTTGAAAACATCAAACATTATTCCCACACACATAAGAATTCTTATAGACATTTGGACAACACAAATTCGTGTATAGGTTGTATTTTATACACTAAATATAAGCTAGTCATTAAAAACTTAAACATTTGTTTACGGTTTACTGAATGTTTTCTACAGGAAGGAATTAAAATATTTTGAAATTAATATGTGATCACAATTTTTGCTTACACAAATCTCTTAGAAGTCATTTTTATTTTTAATATCTTGAATCCTCTTACATCCTGAGAATAAATATTCTTACAGTAAAACTTGGGGGAAATATTTTTAAGCGTGTCATGCTCTGACGTTCACCTTCGGGAAATAAGTGTATGTAGAAATTGAAAGAAACTAAAGAATATGTTACTTTTTTGGTTTAACATATACTCAGTTAAATATAATATTTAAAGCATGTACAACAACCAAACATTCTAACATGAGTTTTACTAACATTATATAAATATAAATTATGTGTAACAAAAACAATATCTGAGTTCATATATACTAATAGTATATGTATTCTTATCAACGTTTAAATACACTACTTTAATTTGTCGTGGAATTTTAATTTTTTACTGTTCCACTTTTAAATATCATCTTCAAAATTAGATGAATTGAGGCTGTCATATCTGTCGTAAGATACATGTTTGGCGAGAAATAGTTCTAAATCAATTTTGTCAACTTAAATCTAAGTTATAGACATTTACTATCCCCTAGGAATCGATTGAGTGTAAATTTGGAATGTCATTTTCATGTCGTCCATATAAGAAAATTCAAAAACATATTTATTTAACGTGTTGGTAAACTTACCAAATAATAACCCAAATATTTCTCTGTTGGTTATTAGAAAACTGTTGTTTTGATGGTGAAGGTTTATTAAAATTTAGATTTTGTTAGTGATGCGTGTTTTGAAATGGTCGATATCTCCTATCTCTCGATAGTGGTATCTGTTTAACTTCCGCCCATGAATAAATATTCGAATTTACTACTACTTCCAAAGCTTGTCGTAGACCTTTTACTCTATTCATATTTGTGAAGCCATACCTTCATATTCCTTACCCTCCATCAACAAGTCATCTTCGGATGATGACATAGCAAATCTAGTGCTAAGTTTCGATTTAGGTTACGTTATTGAATTCAGTGAGACCTATATTTTTCTATTGTTGTTTAGGTGGAAGTACATTGATGGGAATTCTATTCCCTTGTTAGTATTAATGTTAGTGTGACTCTAGTTGTCTTAAGTCTCACCACCCAAAGCATTCGTGTGTCAAGTGATATCTATCTTGAACAATCGATTCGTAGCGTTCATCTCTTTTGATAAAATTTAATAAAAACACAAACATAATTTGTAATTTGAATTATATTTCAAAAATTAAATAACTTTAAGAAGGAAGATAATATTGGCAGTTCACATTGTTAGTGGTGTAGTGAACACAAGGTATAGTGAACCATTTTCGTTGTGTAAATGATTTGCATGTTGGTATAGTAATTTAAAAAGGTATTCCATTGACTGGACCTAACCGAAAGGACACCAGTGTTAAACGGATACAAGTGTTAAACGGATACAGTGTTAAACGATTCTTGAATGCCCTTAAAATTTCCGTTCTCTTTTTTAAATTATTATTATTTACTTACGATAACTTTTTTGTGTATATTCGTTAAAATTCTAAGATTTTTGGACTTAACTAAAAAAAAGAAGTTTTTAAACAGAATAAGAGTTATCCCACAGATTACTCTACTCCGGTACAATGTGTATAGCAATGGATCTTTTAATTTTCATATTTAAAATTAACTGAATTTTAAGTATAAGTATAAGTATGTAATAGCTAAGTAAACATTCGTTAGTGTATCGATTTCATTTTAAAATTTTAATTTTCCACCGATATCAAAAATTCGTTTGGCGTACAACAAAAATTATACGATCAAATCCATTATTATATTTTATCCTGAAATAGATTTCTGAAACGTAAAAAAAAAGAAAAAGTTAACCAAAGTCTGTTAAAATTGATAAGAGATGAATAGATTTGTGGATGAAGATAAAGAGTTGTTTGAGCTTTTCTTTGCAAACGACACGACACGGCAATCGCATGACGAATTGGTTTTCATAATAAAATTGAGCTTGCGTTTCTGATAAATAAGAAAATCGCAAGTAAAAGAAATTTAACAGGTAATATCTTTTGAGTTTCTTTGCAAAGTCAACTTTTAGGTTATTTTAAACGTCAACAAATTTAAGTTTAATTAAATTAATTTAACAAAATTTATTCATTTTCTAAGAAGTTAGATATAAAAATTGTTTTTAATAAATAAATGTTTTTCTAAATTCACATAAAAGGTTAAGTATAAAATGTTTAATAATTTCTAAATAATTCGAAAAAAATATGATTTAACAACGAGGTTATAGACAAATTTAAATACCTACTTATGAATTAAAGGTGTAATCATTCTAACTCAACGTTTGGTAACGCCTTAAAATCAAATTATACGTATTATTCCACAAACATTTAGAGGGGGGGGGGGAAATTTATAATAATAAAAATACTTGATTAAGTCCTACACTTAACAAAACTATAATTTCTATAACCTCGAACAAAACTATCTTATTACCAACACTTATTTAATTACATTTTGTAAAAATATATTTAACTATGTATAAATAACCAAACGAAAACTTTTAATAATATAGAGATTTGTATTGCTATAATGATAACTAATTACTACTTTAAATTAAATTCTGTATGATAAGATAAAATTAAAAATCAGACAAGGGTACATTTTAACAAACTGTTCCAATGCGGAGCAACAGCCTCATTCCTTTACTTTCTTATCACGTCAAGGACATAAATAACACAAAAAGCCCTTCGTGCTTTAATGAAACTTTTGCGTGTCAGGACCAATGCAAATAAATTGCGTTAATAATTGTTGATGGTATTTTCATCAATAATACAAAAACAGGACGATTGTATTTACTAACATTTTATATATTTAGGATACCACAGGAAAAAATTCCAACAAATATGAATAAAATGGATTTATACTCTTGATGAAACAAAGAATACTCCACTAATTATTCAACGCTTGTTAGTAAATATTTTTATTTGTTTTAAAATATTTTAACACGTGATTGATATAACAGCATATTATGATAGACTCCCATTAACGATAAGTATTATGATATCATTACAAATAAAAATAAATTTTAAACTAACAGTAGTGTTAAAATAACAAAGGTCTCATCAAACTAATTTAAAACTGTAAATCTGTTTATGAAATAGAGTAACTGTTACGATATTTATTAAAACTATTCTTTTACCAAAGTCCTTATGTTTTAAATTTTTATTTGTTTTTGTATTATTAAACTTACACAACAACAATACTATTATATGGTCTGTCCATCCAACAGTGAAATATATCAGTTGTGATTGTTTCTTCCAAATTTCCGTTAGTATTAATCATTTATTGTATACGATCTCACGTACATCTACAAAATCCATATGATTGCAAGAGTGTAATGATAGAATAAAAAGGCATAGGTGTAACAAATCATTGACCGAAGAACCCCTCAAAGCATAAATCAATCAGGTTCAGAGTTTGAAAATTTGTACACGGTATAACTTCATTAAATATATAGGGTATTTATGTATAATTCATAATATTTTTCATTTATTTAAGTAAATTTTTCTTCGATCAGTTGACTCAAATTCAATGATTGGATTTTACAAATTGGTCCTGGCGAACATTCTTATACTGATGCTCTACTAGAGGTAAATTGTGACAGTTCCGTCATGTATTACATGATGGTGATATTGCTAAAGAAGTATTTGGTGGTGGCTTTAAAGCTTCTGATTCACAACCATATAACAAAAAAGGCATTTTATGTTTAAAAAACACCATGCTGACAAATTAAAAAATATTGTTCTCCACCTTTTATAGAGCAGAACAGTTACTTAATTAAGATCTTATTGCATCGATTCTGATTACGCCAAAATAAAGAACAATAGAGTTTTAATAGAGTAAACTCTACCTTGAATGCCTCTTCATGAATTTTAATTGACGAGTTTAGCTATTTTCATTTATCTGAACAATCTCAATATATAAAAGATCTGTCCAATGGAACCAGGTTAATAGCAAAAAACTAAAGCCAAATTTGATTACAACCAAAGAATTAACAAGTTCAACGTGCGGAAAAATTGTTTTCACCCCCCCCCCCCGAATAGACCTTCCACCAACCGATACTGACCTTCCATTTACTCTAAGAAGACGACAATTTCCAATAAAACTTGTCATTGCTATGACAATAAATAAATCACAAGGCCAAACATTTAAGAAAGTAGACCTCTTCCAGAACAAGAGTGTATCGTCACAAATAACTTTATGTTGCATTGTCATGGAGATTTTGTTGCATTTTGATGATTTAACAGTTCCAAGTTTTCCTTGCACCAGAGCAAGGAAAATTACTTCTCTTTACAAACAAAATTGTAAATATATTGTATTCAAATGAAATTTGTTAAATTTTAAATGTTAATATACAATGCGCAAATAATTTCATTCACTTTAAAATAAAACGTAATAATTTTTTTACTATGTACATAATAGTCGTTATTTGTATATATCCCAGTAAGTTAATCTCATTTCTAAAGTTACAATAGTTTACTAACTCTCGTTCTTTAGTTCCTGGAACGGGCTTTATCGCCTTTTAGTTACGAACTACGTCAAAAGCACAAATTACAGGTGATAATAATAACATTTATTCATGTGAAATCGTACATACATTTTCATACTAAGCATCTTTACATTTAATTCAAAATTTATCTATCATAGACGATAGTTAGCTATTCTTTTTTACTTACATTATCCTTTGTCGTCACATCTTACTACATTATAAATCTAGGTTTACTGGGAGTAACCTAAGAACCACATTTCATTATATCATTCACTTTCTTTCACATTCACATTCAGTCTCTTTTGAAATAATCGAATCTTCACTTTTCTTTTCACAATAGCTATTCGCAACATTTTAGTTTGTGCCCTATTATTTTGAAGTTCAGTATCTAAAAAAACAACAATACATTAGCCATCAGCATTTTTGCCACTAGGTCCTGTCCTGTATGTAGCTATAATATAGTATATGTGTGTCTGTTCTCCTTATATAAATATTGTAAATCGGAACTAGTGTTTTTTAGATGATTTTTTTCTTCAGAAAATAAACAGCGAGTTTTGGGTGGAATTGGGTTATATTTATCTGAATTATACAACAGTTTGTTTTAAACTTAACATTACCCTTAAAACAACAATTTACTTCACTGTTTTCTACTGTCGTAGGATCATTTTGAACCACCACTCCAGTGCCAGAACATTATTTATAAATATAGTTTTATCCTTTGCGTAGTATGTTCCAATTTATAACTCTTACCGATGCTACGAACTGATGTTCTTATTGTAATTCATAATCTATTTTTGCATAAAGTTTTGATATTTACATCAATAATAACAATTCCTCCAATTCAATATTATGACCGTATTTTTGTACTTGTAAAATGTAGTACCCTATTTAATTCTGTTTGATATGATTATATAAAGCTGATTTGGACTTTGTGTGATTATGGTTTATTATGGAATACTACAAGTTACATAAACAATCAACACTCTTTGTTACAGGTACATTCACAAAAATATATTCCTTAATTTAACCATTAAATTTAACCATTAAATATACCATTAAACATAAATATTCTCTTTGTAATGGATAACTGCTTTCTAAATTAAGTTTGTAAAGTTTAATTCTGTTCTTCCCTTCGACTTCTTTTTTCTTATTCAAATCCATCTAAACAATTACTTTAAGTTAAATTTGAAGTTTTGTAGTTTGCCATTTTGGCGCAAAAAAAAATAATAAGTCATTAATATTTGGATGCAATGCCAATTTACACAAACCTCGGTCCTGAGATATAAGTGACGACTGGCATATAAAAACATTGGTTCCCATACGTGAGCGTTATGACAACTTTCCTAAATATATTTCTTAGTGATAAGCAATTTAAAAAAAAAAGAAAAAGAAAGTTTTCTGACAACTTACATACACAAAACCTTCAGGAATACAATTCTGTGATTGTATAAAGTAAAATACATAGAAGTGAAAAAACTTAGTTTATAAACATAGAAAAATTGTTAGTCATTTGATTTTAAATGAAAGAACTTCAGACATGACTCATACTTTATTTGAAACTGTCTTTAAACATTTCTAACCACAGGGACTGAGATACAATAGTGTAATCAAAATTTATTGAAAACATGTGTTTATAATAGTGACCACAATAGTCTACCACAAATAAAAGTACATTTTCTTCTCATTTTTATGAGCAAATATTTCAAACATAATAAATAATTAATAACTTTACACAGTTTAAAGTTAATTATAGAAGACTTTATTATGTTTACTATATAAAAAATAATGAGGTCAAATTATATATCATTCATGCATTATATACCAATATAGTATTCACATATTAAAGTTGTGGCTTCATAATACACCATGTCAAAAGCAGAACTAAAGATAATGTACCAAAGAGCTGTCATCGTACATACTATTTCAATTGGTTTTACTGATCTATGGAACATTGCAAGAAACAGCTACACTATAATATTATCATGTTATTTATATTTAGGTTAATTAGAACTCTATTTTTGTTTCATTTACATTTTTGTATACCGTTGAATGCATTAAATTGATTATAAATAATTCATTTACGAACTTTAGATTTGTTCTATAAAAATGTCCCTCTCCAAAAAATATATTCCTAATTTATTCAGTAGGTTATTTAAACCCTAAACAAGTTTTAGGTGTTTGAGTTGAAGTAACAAATCATTAACTTTTCTGTAAACTCCCAAATTAATTATAATGAAACCCGCGGAGATAATCGGACTTAATGAGGTAATAGATATAAAAGTACTTTAGATATTTTCCTATTTTCCCTACCGTTAGCATAGCTCTAGGCTTTTTAGTTCCGTTTGATACTCTATTCCACCAACCTTAATACTATAATTATCAACGTTTTCTGATAAACAACTTCAACCTCTCTCTATATATAAACGTATTGTTTTTGTAAGCGGTAATAAGTGCACATACTAAATGACAGTCTCTATAGTGTAATATTTGGTTTTATCAACCAATTCTACCTATTTAAAAAGTAAGATTTTGGTGTTATTAAAGAATAAAGATATTCTTTTAAAATTGCAAAGATTACTAAATGCAAGTGAATTGACCTGAAGAAAGCAAGTAGTAAAAACGAATTATCTCAAACAAGCATTTTTAACATATGGTATTTTTATTGTTTTCAATCAAAAAAACAATTTGAAATCAAGGGATTTTGTTTGTAAAAGTTTAATGGATATGTTTTTGTTCGTTACTCAAATACATATAATTTATCTATATGTAAGTTATGACAAATAAAAGAGTATATGTAACTACGTATTCCTTTTCTTTTAAATACTGAAATTGAATGAATAATTATATCCTAAAATATGTAATATTCACTTTGAAGTGTTATAACTTACATAAACACTTCCCTTCAGTTTCAAGAAATAGTACACCTTCGCTTCGAGGTATTCGGGGAAAACATAGTGTCTTAGTTCCTTATCAGTACGGAAGGTAGTGTCACCGGACGGCCATTGTCCAAGTAAACAACTACAAGATAAAGGTTTGATATATAAAAATAATATCTTTGGACTTAAGTTAGTTACCGTACCTGATAAGCTCCAAAGAACCCGAATCTAACTTAGGATTTCGGTGGACGCCTTAGCGAGATGTTTCAGTATAAGTACATCTTTCTTCAATTCAATCAAATAGCCTCATTCAATAGTGTCTTTCAATTATTCAAGAGAGTCCTACAAAAGAGATAACTACTTAATCAGCACGACAATGTCATTTCTGATTCCGTCAACTAGGTATAAATTTACAAAAATTATTAGCTTTATTTCAAATTCGAGTTCTCTCACTCTCTCTATATATAAATTTAAATAAATCATACATTTCATTCAAAAAGCAATAAAAATCAGTTTAGTTTTCAAATTTAAATTTAAACGAGTTTATAAATAATTAAAAAAATTCTTAAGATGTATTTAAGTAAAAAACCTTAAAGTAAGTTTGGTAAATATTGTGATTTCCTTTCAAGACAGAGAAATTTTCATGTTCAAAATAAATTGTACTAAAAATTTTTAATTGAATCCACAAGCTATAGTAATAAAGTACTTACTTAATAGAGATTCGCCACAATATGACCCTAGAACCCCAATTTTACAATAGGTCTCCTTTCACTAAGTAATCATTACCAAGTATCTTGCCCAAATTGAGCAAGAGAATCTCGATTTAATTCTATTCCTTACTGACGTATATTACAGAGTAGTATACCATATCTAAATGCAGGTATTAGTGTTCAATAATGAAGTAAGCAAGGTAACAGCCCAACACTATAAAAAAACTACCAAAGTTTAAACCATCCATAATGAATCATGCTATATAGGTAAATCGTTTTAATATTCAATAGAAGCTAATTTTAGGCTGACATATATGTATCAGCTAATTTAGCAAGTTCAACTTAAAGTCATTAGTTACATTAAACCCTCACTCAATTTTATTTAAAGTAACTTTGTGTAACTTTAGCGATGATTAACTCCTTCACTAAACATCTGAATTATTATTACCTTCATGAAATGTGTCAAAATTAGAAGAGTCGATTAAACTAAAATGTAATAGAGATTAAAACACATTATAGATTTTCAAACCTGCACTGAGATAGATGTAATATTACTTGTTACGTGTATGTTTTGTGTGTGTATGTTTTTTGTTTTTTTACAATGCATTTAAGAATAAAAATGTGTTGCCCATTTCTTTCAATGTTAAATTATTTACAAAATAATGTGGAACTTTAGTGGACGTGGTATAAAGCAGTTTTTTTTTTTTTTTTTTTTTTTATGTTTGTTACTCCATCGCTATGACTACTACATTAATTAATATTATTTGAAATATTTTAACTTTGTATAATTTGGTTATTACAATGAGGAGTGTGATGCTTGTCTTAAATTAGAGTAAAAATAGAGCTGGATGTGTTTGTTGAACTAAAACAATAAGCCATAAAGAACATAAAATGCATAATTAAACAAAATAAAATACCGCATTCGTCTATAGATAGTGTCTCCTAGGTGGACAAACCCGCATAAAATAAATTTGACACAGTTCGGATTTATTTATAAATCTAACTTCAGTTTTATATGTATACTTCAATCAAAATGTACCGTATAAATAAACCTTAATTTTAAACTCTAAAAATAATAATATACTCTGCATTATAATTTGTGAAATATGTATGTAATTTATTACAACTAAATACTATTTAGTGTTAGTTAATAATACAATGAACAATGAAAAATTGAATTAAATATTTTTCATCGATCTTCATGTAAACAGATTAGACTATATTAAAGTACCGGTACGTTATTCTGCGGCTTAATACATAAACTCCATACAATGTGCATCGCATCTCTACTAAACAATAGGTTCATTGTTTCTATTATGTGCAGTACCACAACTAGGCCCTAGGGGAGAATAAAGTACATGGTTTTATCTACGATCTTTGTTGTATAATGGACCATGTTAAGCGAGGAATTACGTATAAAATCTGTGAAATAGATAATGTATTCATGGGAGACTACTGATTAGAAGAGATAATGGAATCATATATGAGATGACATGGTTACTGTGATATGAGAGATCTTAAGTGAGACAGTCTTATATAATGTTTGTTTGATTAGTGTCATAGTATGTTGAACGTGTAATAGGTAGGTTAAATAAAAATAATACTAATTTAATAAACTGTATTTATTTCTTAATTTTATTTATTTTTTATTCTACTTTTAATTTGAGTTATTTTAGTTTAAATTAAGAACAACAAATTTAACTGCCATTTATTAAATTTCTAGAGAACCTGGCTATTTTCTTTTATTTTATTTTTTTCAACAAAATTCTGTTTCTTTTTAAAGTCTACAAAAATATTACAATTTTTTAAAGACAAAATTATGCAAATATCTAAGCTTCTAATATCTAATACCTTTACCCTAGGTATTAATAGGATTACTTTACTCCCTCGGTAGGTAGTCTGGAAGATACTGGCGGGTGATGATTCCATTCAGGATTATACAGATCAGCTCAAGCCAGCGATTTTCAGTTTCGGAAGAATCCAGAAATGGCTCGTTTAGTAGTTTTTCCAAGCGTAGAGAAATACCAGCACAACGACTGCTATTTGAACGGATAATAAAAACAGATTGTACATAATTGATGCAATTACAGATTGTACATATTTTTTCTTCCAGAAAAATTCTTTATTCCTAAGAAAGTTGCATTTTTACGATAGATGCAAACTCTGCAGTGCTGTAGTTAGCCGCGTTTCGATCTATGACTATCTAAATGTCTGAACTAGAATTCTAGCGTAAAAATCACTTATTTTTGAACAACGTTTATAACTTTTCCCCTTGATATCTTTTTTGAAGAACTGATATCTGTTTTGAATTCTTTGATTTTTGTACAATTTTGGAAAAAAACATTTGACCTTGTAACTAGTCTCAATTGTTTCAAAACAATTGAAATTTGCATATTTTATCCATACACAATAGATAAATACAATTTAAATTTCACACTTTATTATATTATAGTTCTATTCGGATTAAAATATGGCTTTTTACAAACTAGTTCTCTTTGCAATAACTAGTTTTACAGTTTTCAATAAAACATTTTCGAATTAGTTTTTTTTATTAATTTTTTTTTGAACATGGTTTTATTCCAAATTAATTATCTTATTTTACTTATATTTCTATACGAATCATCTAGTTACATAAGGATGTGCTGGATTCTAACTTATAAATGATTTTGTCAAAAATTTAATATCTTTAATATTGAATTTTTTTTGTGTCACCACTTTTCTGAGATGTAAAATATTTCAAACACATTTTTGATCCAGTAACCAAGTGCCATTGTTCTTGGTCCAGGCACTGATTACAGTTTAATACTTGAATTTTTTACTTTTTAATAGTTTTGTTAATTTTCATTAAATTTCTCGTGTTGGGTGGCATTTTCCACTCCGTCATAATGTTTTTAACTATGTGTAATGTGTTATCTCATCTCAAGATAATAGATTATCCTATTTGTGTTTGTTTTGAAGCGATAAGACTCTATCAGAAATAATAACTATTCTTAAAATATACTATGAGGTATATTAAGAAAGTACATAATTAGCATAAAATAATCTGTTATCTTAAGAAAAGTTCTGTTATTTTGAAATTTTGTTTTATACGTACAGTAATGACGTCACTTAGGTAGTTAGAAGATTTACAACAATGACAGAACTGCGTGTCTTTGAACATAAAACTGCAAAGACATACAATGCTCTGAACACTGCAATTTGACATATTTGGTTTTTGTGTCTAAACATTCATTTGTTTTTGGGATTTACCTGAGAGAATAAAATATTAAACTTTACTTTTGTTGTTTAATACAATTTTTATCATAATTGTAAAATAATAAACATAAAATTGTTGTATAATAATATATTATAAAGTACGTATACGCTACTTATAACAGGCAAAAACCTTCTATTTTACTTCGTTAGGGTGATAAAATACGAATATAAATGTAGCCAATTATTGTTATTTAATTGTTATTGTTTTTTTTTTTTTTTTTTTTTTTTATGTAAGCGTAATATAAAACAAAAAGTATAATCTATCTAAGGCAAGTTTACCCTTCATGTTACACCGAGTTGGAACGATTAATGTTAAGGGAGTCGATTTTATTATGGTTATTTGAAAAATTGTTATAACTGTTTAAATGCACATGTACACACACACACACACACACACACACACACACACACACACACACACACACACACACACACACACACACACACACACACACACACACACACACACACACACACACACACACACACACACACACACACACACACACACACACACACACACACACACACACACACACACACACACACACACACACACACACACACACACACCCACACACACACACACACATACATACACACACACACACACACACACACACACTCATATATATATATATATATATATATATACCAAGTGTCCTAAAAGTCCCACCCCCCTATTCTTCAAAAAACTCCTCCTTTGGTTATCTAAACTTTCCCTAAAACAAATCTGTCTATTTCCATTATTAAAATAATAATAGGGGGGTGGGACTTTTATGACTCTTGGTATATATATATATATATATATATATATATATATATATATATATATATATATATATACAAAAACAAAACACAATACTATCAAATCTGAATTTATACTTATTTTCTATAGTTAAAAAAAAAAAAAAAAACAGTATCGAACAATAACGTATCTAAACAAAATATCTAAGTAAATTTTTTAAGCAGTACATGTATGTGAACACAAGTTTTGATAAATGTGAATAGAATTTAAACAGATGATATGATAAATGTACAACCGACTTCATCGCGGCAACGGAACATCATTCTTTTAAACGTAGGCTTAGTTTAAATATCAGGGGTTTTACAGACAAGATGTATTATGTTTTGGATTATATACTTGTCAACGATTCCTGTCGTTTTATCTTCCATGTTTTTATCAATATAAAACATTAAAATATTTTTTTTGAATTATTTCGAGTACAATATAGTGTCTAATATTGATTGAAAGAATCAAAACTAATTGACCTCCAATTTTGTATTGGGGGATAATTGTTCATGTTTAAAACCACACATACGTTTTAACTTTTTTATTTTTTAAATTAAAAATACACTTTAATCAAAGAAATAGAATTAGAGACGTAAAATACCGACTGTTAAATTATTTCTGAAAAATTATAGTGCGACTACTAATTCTGTTGAAATACATTCTATGGACAAATGTAAATGCTTTCATCAATTCTTTTTTCTAAAATTATTTTTAAATAGTTATATCAACATTAAAATTTTACTTAAATATATCTTTACTAAGATTTTAAAATACCTCGCCAAATAAACCGTGTGGTCAGATAAAATAAATATAAAATATCTTTAAAAAACCAAATGTTTAGCAAATTTCTATACAAAAAAAATTAGAGGAAATTGAATGGATGAAAAAATACTTATTTACAAAATTACTTGTAATATTAAATCATAATAGAGATATTGTGTGTGTTACATATATCCCAAACACACATATATTAGCTTGAATTTCAAGCTTAGAATTGAACAAGTGATAATTAATTGATAAATGTATTATTGATAGTATATTGAAGTCTTGAAAATGAAAGTATTAGTTACTTTAAAAGTGTTGAGTAATTATAACATAACTTATGTTTTTGCTAAAATTTTAATTATTGAATAATCGAATTGTTGTGATTCGTAAACGTTTTTATAGCGAACTGATTTCGAAGTAATAAATAGAGGGGTTTCTAGTTTAAAAGTTGTAACGTCCTTCAGACAATAATATAAAATCTGCTTCATACTTATCGACATAAGTAAACCAACTTCCACATTCGGATATTGTCCTCGAATCATGCTACCGCCGTGTGCTGAGACCTGGCGGGCAATATTATAATTCACGCATCACATGATCGGTGCACTTCGAACTCGGGCAACCGCTGGCAGGCTAGTTGCTTCAAAATCATATTACTGAGCAGCAGCTTTTTCAAGATGAAATTTCCGAAATGGCAAAAGTGCATCATGACATTAAATTATACAGTATTCTTCTTTCTAAATTCAAAAATGTGTTACAGTTAAATAATATCACACCGCTAAATTATTCAGTGAGTTTTGTTTTCT
The DNA here is from genome assembly GCA_963513935.1 of Aphrophora alni. Classification (NCBI taxonomy): domain Eukaryota; kingdom Metazoa; phylum Arthropoda; class Insecta; order Hemiptera; family Aphrophoridae; genus Aphrophora; species Aphrophora alni. The sequence continues at coordinate 91,179,208 of OY740770.1, forward strand.
CCATGTTAATGTTTCATCTCGCAATGACCTTCATGCACATGTCAGGCTCTTAAGCTTTTTACAACAAGTTCCATCAAAAGCTGGTCCGAGATTGCAATTGCAGACAGGTTCAAACTCAGTTTCAACATTCTCTAAGTGCACCAGATCATCACGTATATATAAAAGGAAATATAAACTTTTTCAAAAATGACAGTTGTTAATAAAAGGAACTTTGGTTGTAAAATTATTCTTTATAAAGAATAACAAATTTTGTTCAAGAAACAAAACTCTGTATAATAATGTGTATTCATTTCAGTTTTTTTTTAATCTGTAAAATAATGTGTACTAATTTAAAATCAAAATAGATTTGGATGGGACTGCATGCAAAATATTTCAGCCTACATGACCCCAAAGGGGTTATTTTTCAAAATTAAAAACATATTGACGTCAATAGATTAAAACAAAATTAATTTCTTTTAAATATCATAAATTTGTCTTTTTTTTTTTAATAGAAAAGGTATGTGATGAAGCTAGTTTTAAAATGTATATCTCTCTCTCTCTCTCTCTCTCTCTCTCTCTCTCTCTCTATATATATATATATATATATATATATATATATATATATATATATATATATATATATATATATAGTAGTAAACTAAGTATTTGATAATACAAAATCTTGTTAACTGTAATACATAATTTCGACCTTTTTTTTTATATCTAAAATTTAAATTCTTTATATAAATTCATAATAACCTGAAATCTAACTTTGGTAATTTTTTTTTTAAAAAAGAACAAGAACTATGAAATGTTTGTTATAAGTAATTATTTATTTGTAAATGGTCAAATTTAATTCAAAAAATTTAAGCTAAATAAATTCTAGCACTTGTTAATGAAATTTGTTTTCTTTTCTTTTTTTTTTAAACATGTTTACCAGTAGGTTCCATAATCATTAATTCTCAGTCGCCTGGTAACAAAGTTATGGATAAAGGTGGATTGGAGAAATGTTTTAAATATTTTTTTCCAATAATTAGCACGATTTGTGTATATATGAATAACACATTTATTCGAAAGTATGAAAAAACTCTCGATATCAAGTAAAACCTAGGTCATGACAAACGTGAAATGTACCAACACAGCCTAGTATCCTAACAACTCTGTTGGGAACTAAAGCTAAAACATTCGCAAGAAGGTAAGGCAGTTATAAGAATAACTATTATTATATGTAAATGAGATCAGGAAAAATACCTCACTAACACTGGAAGCTTCATCGTGGTTTTATATCGGTGAACAACATTTATATCTACTCTCCGAGATTTAGCGCCACACCTTGTAGACTGAGACTATTCCGTCTTACTTATAATTGAAGAATTTTTATTTTCAATGTATAATAATTATTAATAATCTTATATCTGTACCACTCAGACTGATATAACTGTAAGGATTCTATATCAAGTTTTAATAAATGTTCTTAAACTTGAGCTAGATTTGAGTTCTTTTATGTGTTCCCTAAATCTTCTGTTATTTTAATCCTTCCCAATCCTTCTTCTAGTTTTAATTTAATCCTTCCTAAACATTTTATCAGTGGATGATTTTGTTTTATCATATTATGGTATTTAAAATTAGATACACATAATTTATGTCTAAAAATCATAATATAAGACTATATAGGTTACTTAATTTTAATTTTAGTCAAATACTATTTAAAGCTAAACACTATATAAGCTCGTGAAAACAAATATCCTCCTTCTAATTTTGATCCTGTGATATCATGTATAATTTGTAATGTTACTCTGATACATGGTTGTACTTATCACAGGCTAATGACTACCACATTTTTAAACATTTATTAAATAATCCCAGTAAATATTAAAAAAAACGACATAATTGGAAGTTTATTATACAATGATCTTCTCATATTTGTTTAATTTACATCTCTCATATAATACTTGCACAGTAACGTGTTTTATAGTTAATTAGTTTAAAATAACAAGATAGACTTCAATTTAATAATTAATTAATCTGTCAGGTACAGAGTTTATTCTTGAGTAAGGTATAAATTGTAGTACTTGTATAACTTTGCGACACTCTTGTACACTAATATTAAAGATGGAGAAACGGTTTAAAATTCTATGATAATACTTTTATCTTTTTTTTTTTTACTTTTTTTATATTTCATCTTAATTAATCAAGTCAAAATTTTCAGGTTTAGTTTTTATTGCTTCGATTATCTTTAAACAAATAATATATCACATTCTAGACATTTTACATATAAAAATTTAAGTTTTTACAGTTACGCTTTGCCCTAGCCGGTAGAGCCTATTTCGTACCTTCATAGTTATTGTATTCATTATACTTGCCTACATTTCAATTATGTTGATGAAACCACCAACTTATATTTTATTTCAAATTATCTTTGAAATAGGTTTCTAAAACAACAAAAAGTTCTTTTATTACAATAACCCATATTATTTTAAGTTTAGGTTAAAACTACATCGATGGACGATGATCAAATTTTATAATGGCAGTCTGTTAACTGGTAAGTGCAATGTGGAAGTCGATACAGTACGTCATTTGTAACTTTAAATCCAAGATTACTACTCCTTAATCCTACTCCTGAGTGGTCTAACTTACTTTCCAAACAATTTATTTATGTTTTTATAGTGAAGTATATCTGAAGGATGTACACTATGGAAGATAATACTAGAAAGACCAGAACAATTTAATCTTTAAATATGCAGAAACAATTATGTTATAATTAGTTTTAAGTAAACCGAAAAATTAGTTTTAACCAACAGCAAGAATAAACAAATAAACAATTCTGTTACGTACAGGAAAATTTTGGTAATATATCATAGTATTTCCAATTATAAACAACACACATTCTACACTTATTTTTGCTTTATTTCTACGCCTGAATTATAATTCATTATTATTATTATGACTTTTAACTTATCGTTTTTAAGTACAGTACATTGTTCACATTGTATACTTTTGATTCGTGACAAAGTTTGTACGATTTTAACCGTTCACAATGTAGTGTAAATCAGAACTAGAACACATTTTAAAGATGTAAGAAATTATAACGAATGAAACTTAAATTACACAGTGATCATTTTATAAGAAATATTTCCTAAATTATTAAGTTATTTAATTGTGTTGCAAGATTTAATCTATAAGCAATAGTTTTGTATCACAAAGAAAACCAAAATGATGGATGTTTAACTGGTACCAGTACCCACAACTGGTATCATACTTTTTTGTAACAAAACCAAGGTGGTATCATGGGGTCTGACAGACTGCTTTTTAAAGGGGAAAAAACTCCAAAAAAAAATATTGAGAAATATTTTGTTATACTTATTGGTTACTCAACATAATAATTAAGTGTTGTAAATCAATTTTCAGCCTAAACTCAAACTTGACAAAACAGAAATTAAACTAGTAAAAGTGTTTTTAAATATATATTAAATATACATAATTTACAACCTTTTAACTTTTTCTAAAACCGATTTTATACAAAGTATATTATTTGAACTTTTTTTTTTTTGGTATTTACTAATAAAACATGTGAAATACAAATATCCCTGGCTTGTAAATTGCATTAATATAACAATCAATTGAACATTAAAAGCAAATGGGATTCGAAAATTTCTGACAAGTGTATTTGGTCTTTATTTCAGTGTCGTAGGTGAAAAGTAACATATAAGTGTCGTAGGTTTATATTGTCTCAAACACAGTTTCCACCTGGTCTGCTTTTGTCTGGAAGATCATCAAGTCCTAGGATTATTTATTCGTCTTAGCATGTTTTTGATGGTGGTAAGTCTTCTTTTAATTTGACTTTGAACTAACGTCTAGGCCTCTGTTTCTTGTCCAAAACTGAAGTCTTAACACTTTGAGATTTTGTAGAAAGGCCTGATGGAAAACATATGTATTCACTCCACTTACGTCAATCATTTGAAAAACAATTGGCATTGGTCACCTCCAGATTCATTTACTGCAACTGTACAAGGAACATTTTTGTACAAAGCCATCTAAACCTCCTTTGATTAAAATGACAAATAATCTCAGTTTTTTTTTTTTTGTCGGGAGTTTCATACAATTGTGCATTGAACAACATATTGGGATTACTGACTTGTAATTTTTTGGGACAAATGAAACTAGAATCATGTCCTCTTTTAAACCTCTAGAAAAACCAACCATTAAGGCCTTGTAATGTTTTTTTTTCTGAATAGGTATTTCTAGATTGTTTTTTCTTAACGTTTCTACAATTAGATAATTAGATATTTAGCAATTATCTGATCAACAAATTCAACAGATGAAATCCAATTGTCTTCTGTGACATTATGTCTTTGTTTTTGAATAGGTTTTCTTAGTCTTATTACACCTTGGGATAGTACTCAAAGGAGCATTGTTATTCATTTTACTAAGCATTCACACCACCACTTCCTTTCCCTCCATAAAAATACCCATTTAAAAAGTAATGTGTTCTATCATCTGTCAGGCACGTTATCTTTAGCCCATATTGCACACGCTTCTTTTACATGTAGACGCGACGTGTAACACAAAACCATGCCAACATTACGTCTTCACACACATTTTTTTTTCAAATACTGTAACAACCCTGATAATTTTTAAAACACAGAAATAGTTGTTGTCTTGTCTTCTATTGTCATTGTTCTCGATCATCTGCATTATCAAACCGCAAAGCCAATTGAATAAATAAAAATCTTCTCTTAGGCATGTTGATGCGAAACATATAGTACCCTGCGTCATGTGTTGTGAACAGACAATCAACCGATTGGTTGTTGCTTTTAAAAACTGCTTTGTACATTAACAATCCAATGAACTTAATCACATCAATATCATTCTAAAACAAACGTAATTGACTTTCTACTACGCCCTCATATTGGATATTTTCCTTTTACTAAATACTATTATTTGGTCTAGCATGACTTGAGAAAAAAGTAGACATCATATTTCAATTCAATCAGCTTCGTCGCTGTGTGCTTTCGCTCTAGTTTGTGAACCTGGAAGGTGCAGATTAATTTTGTTTTGTCTGGTTTTGCTCTAAAACAAGGCTATAATTCAGACTTTTTAGTTTTTCTGTAGACGTTGATCTCTTTTCTTAACAATGTCCTTCGGTGTGTAGGATTCCTAGTCTGTCTTGCACGTTTTTCATTGGTTTTTCATTTAAGACACTTTTTTCTTCGGTATAATATTCTTTCGAGTTTGTGTCATGGTCAGAAATGGTTATCTAATCCGGGTCTTGATCACTGTCATCGCCGTCAAGAAAACCTTCTAAATCTTCTACATTATTATCCTCCAAAGCTTCTTCAACTAACTTTAGCAAAGATGGTTTAATATTACGCTCTGTAACCCGTAAAACACATCGGAAAGTGTCTGCTTAACTAGCATTGTTCTGTTGACTGTTACTGTCTTCGAAGATAAAAGAAAACCAAATTAGTTGTTAGAAATGTGCATAAAAAAAAATCAAATTGTTAATCAGGTTTATAAAGCACCATGACGGGTACAATTCGTCCTGCAGACCCCACTAACTACAGAGTATTTATTACTGGTATCATATGTTCAAGAGACTGCGATTCGATTATACAGCGTAAAACAAAAACATCAAAATAAGCACAAAATCATTATCGGCAGATGGCTGCGGTACTGAAAGGTATACAAAACTTCAATTTCTAGGTTCTCTGTAGGGGGGGGGGGATATTTCGCGGTCTCTAAGACGGCTGATACCAGTTGACAGTTAAAAACACGAAATTCTTAGCACGACGCTTATATATATATATGTAAAAAAAATGTCTTCATTTACCTTTTATTCACAACTAATAAAAATCCTCCGTATCTTCAAAAATATGGAAAGGCGTACTGCTGTATAAGCGTAAAGTTCAATGACCAAACCCTTATGATATAAATAAAGGAAAAACAAATTTTAAACATATTATAATAAAATATAATATGCTAATATCCTTGTGTAAAGAATTTGTCAAAAACAACAATTTTTATATTAAGTAGATAAAAATTAATCAAATTCTGTGACAGCTGTAAGGAAAATTGTTTTATATCATAAATTGAACACATTCCAATTTGTTAACGTGCCTACAAACATGGTAAAAATATAACAAAACCTATGTTTTTTAATGTTGGTGAAAATTGGAAATTTTGAGGAAAAATATTTATCTTGTTATATTGAAAAGTATACTATCTTTTACTCATGACAATATTAGTCGTCGTAAGAGTGAGAAAAAAATTTCTCTTTCTCAAGTAATTTTTTTTGAAATATTAGTTATTTGTTAAGCCAATATCCCTTGATTTCATTGAGAAAACGGTTTATACATTTGCACACAGAATTCAAATTTTAGAGTTTTGAGTTTGGTATTTAAAATCGGTATTACTAAAATGAATTATGCTGTCAATATATTATTTAAAATGTTCTTAAAATTTCAAAAGTTATTAAGTGGCACGCAAACTTTAAGAATTATTTTTTGTATTGTAATTGCTTATTTGCTTAAACACGTCATGTGGACAGCGTCTGCAAAACTACTTTTCAGATAAATCTGCTTTTGAGATTAATATATTTTATTATATGCAGAGAAAAGGGTAGTTAATACCGGTAAAATTGAAACATTTTTTACAAAACATCAATTTTTTTTTTTTTTTTTTAAACTGGTGCATAGACTATCAGTTCACATATATTTGTTATTTTGGGTATACGGAACCTAATAGCTATAAACAGATATTACCGATTATAGCATTAAAAATACACATAACTTGAGTGCCTTGAAATCCTTGAAATTAAATAATTCTTAGGAAGAAATAGATATAAATTACATGTTCTCTTATAGTGACAAATCAATCATTCTCCCGATACATACTTCGACAATCGTTATTACTTAAACTGATCTGTTCGTGTTATAAATAATATATAATAAATGTAAACAATAAGCTTTCAGAATTATTTATAATTTACCTTGATATGTACAAAATAGCGAAATTCACTGATCTTAAAACAAATATGTTTTAAAATTTATGAAAATAATTAGTATGCCACTGGATAAACTCTGAAAAGCATTTGCAATAACCTAAGTCAGCTGGAAGTTTGTAAATTACTTGTCAACAAGCTGTCAAAATGTGATGATTGACAAATAAAACAAATAAAAACAAAGTGGTTTGATCCCTCGAAACGGGAAATTCGGTGATATATTCATGTTACATACATACATACATACACACACATATATATATATATATATATATATATATATATATATACATTGTCATATATTTCTTCAATAGAACTTTTAAAAATTAAAAGTTACTGTACTTTACGCATTATTTGAAATTCTTAAGGTACCTTCATTGATTTGATACCAAATACGTAGCTGTCCTCTCGTAATATCTGTCGATTCGCATGGTCTCTAAATATTCGCATAATAATAGAAAGTGTTAATATTAAACTTGTAAACTTAAACTTTGTAAAATTGTGCCAAACCCTAACCCGTTCTTTAAAGCTGTTTCAGTTACCAACAAATTTCATTATTTTAGCTCATTTTCATAACAAATATCAATATTATGTTTGTTATATCTAGCAAGGAAAAAAATAATCTTTGTGTGAAAGATCTTTTGCTTAATCCGTATGTATATTGTGTATTTTCTTATTATTTTTTTAATAGACCACTTTCTGTAGACAGTCGTACCGTATAAAACTCTTTCTGAGCATAACCTTAGATGTTCAAAAAAAGGTCAACATTTTCACATAAATTAACTCTTGAAAATGTCCACGTTAACTTTACTACTCATCTTTACTTTTGTCTGCTAAATCTATTGAGACGTTAACCACTTCACAGCGAAATATGTTTCTAATATGGTTTACAAGCAAAACAACTTCAACATTTTGAAAAATGTACTGAATACTAAATGAAAATGTTTAAGTCGGATTTTTAAAGAATACAAATAGTTTCTCCGCAATAATCTTTCATTATATTAACGAAAACAAGAAAATGTTGTATTACAATATGTAATGACGATAGACAAGGAAAACCACGCAGTTCATGTTTATTATTAAACTGTAACGAGAAGGACAAGGAAGCTTAAGTGCTCCTGGAAAAGAAAAATATGAGGACAAGGAAATATTATTTATTAGAATATATCATGCAAATGTTTAATTCCTATTTGAACAGCAATAGATAATCTTTCAATTAATTTTTATGAGTTTTCTTTCCGTTTTTATTGCCCCATGTCGTCCTATGTTAACTTTAAAGCGCATTAATTTATTTTATTTTAGCACACATTTAAAAAGATTCAAACTAGATCCGTCTATAAAGATAATAAAACACAATTATTTATTTTGTATATCCACTTATAATTAGTCTAGCCGACCAATGGTTTCGCCTGTTAAGGCATTGACGAGGCTGTAATACAGTCTGTAATACAGCCTCGTCAATGCCTTAACAGGCGAAACCATTGGTCGGCTAGACTAATTATAAGTGGATATACAAAATAAATAATTGTGTTTTATTATCTTTAAACATGGAATTCCACCAAGAACCATCGGTCTCAACAGTTATGAAAATTATAGATCCGTCTATGTTTGCACATTTTTAACATATTACTCTCAATTTTCGTTCGATAGCTTAGTAATCGTATTACGTAATATTGTGTAGATACAATTTAGTTACAAAAAAAAATCTAAAATTATGAGATACTTTGTAAAAATTTCCTTAGTTTATGATAGGTTTTTGATAAAATATCTCACCTAGAAGATAATTAATATACTTAATATTTCTACAGTGTTATCTAAAAGTATTAACTTCATACAACGTATTATGGAACTTTATTGTGTAACAAGTTTCTACATAACAATACACTTTAATTATACATTATTCAGAAAATACGCTTTGTAAGAGTTTAGGCTACTGTAATAGATTGTATGTAAAATTCCTAATATAAGATAAGCTTTAGTGTTCAAGTTTAATCTTTTAGGAGACCTACTTTATACTCTGGGATAAAAACACCTTAGCCAAAACAAGTAATAATAGTGTTACCAACGAAATTAATAAGAGTTTCCTCATTCAATATATTATAACAAAAACGTTCAAAGTTTTTAGAATTTATTTACATAACGTAAAATTTAACCTAAATCCATATAATTTGTTACTTTACGATAATACAAACCAGATTAAGTAGAGCTTCAACAAAAATTATTGTGAAATAGAAAGAATTAAATTGTGTAAGTTTTCTAAACTATTATTCTAATTTCCTTGCTTTTTTTCCAGTTATTACAGTCGCAATATCTAGTAGTTTTGAACCATCAGAGCAATAATGAGTACGGGAGTAGCAATACTGAGGTTCCTAGCTTGACCATGTACGAAGATAGGGTTAGATGTCTGTCTTTCCTTTTCCCCAAGGCCTCTGTCGTTGTCTTCCAACCCTGACGTTATTAAAGTATTAAGAGGCTTAGACATCTTAATTTTATATATTTTTCTATAAGGCGATGATGACCGAGACTTCTTTTCGAATTTCAGCAACGAAGGGTAAAAATATATTTGGTGATAGATTCATATATTCATAGAATCATATTGTTAATAAGCAAAAATATTATTTGACATTACGATAATATAAACTTACTCTAATAATTGAAGACTAAATACATTTATACAGGGAAATGGAGCAAACAGAGGAGCGTTATAGAGTGTCAAAACAATAAAATTGCTTTGAAAAATGTTTGATGGTCCTAACACACTATTTACACTCTTGGATAAAGTTTAAATTAATTTCATTAGCAAATGTAACAGATAAAAAAGAATTTATAGGGGTGCCTAACCTAACCTAACCTAACCTGGTTAGTGAGTTTCACCATTTTAAAATTGCTCTAAAGATGTTCATTATTTACTATCCGAAATATGCAAAATAAAGAATAAATATATTCCTATAGAAAAGAGAGAGTATGACGGAGGAATTGTTAATGTCCCTAATTAATAAGTATTTTAGATAATGATCAATGGTCTAAAATCAAATTTGCTATTCTAAATCAAGACTAAAAACATTGGACTATACAGAATATAAATGATAAAATGGTAAATGTCCCGATTTTTTATAAAAACGTTCAATGGTCTAAAGGAACACTATTTACTATTCTAAATAAAAAATAAATACATTCCAATACGAAATGTAACATATGGAGAATTGATTGTGAGTTTCCTCATTTTAAAATTGTTGTAGAAAACGGTCAGTGGTATTATAAGCATATTTACTTAACTAATTAAAGTGTAAATATATTACACTAGAAAATGAAGCACGTATAGGAGGTATTGTAGATATCCTCATTTTAAAATTGCTTTAGAAATTGTTCATCTTTCCTACACACTATTTCCTCTTTTAAATAAAGTTTAAAAAGTTTTATTAATTCCACTAAGAAATGTAGCATATTAAGGATAGCGTGTGTCCCATTTTAAATTACTTTAATAAAATGTCTAATGTTTTAAATGTACAATTTACTGTTATAAAAATGATTAAAATGTTGTATTAGAAAATAGATCATGTGGAAAAAAGATAGTGAGTGTATTATTTTTAAATTCTTTTAGAAAATGTTCTGACGGCTTAACACAATACATAGTCATCTAAATAAATACTAAACATTCCACTAGGAAATATCCCAATTTATTTTTTTTTGTCTTAATAATTACTCCTCTAAATAAAAAGTAAATATATTCCCCTAGGAATATGTATATGTGCTTCAGCTCATAGAGGATGTATAGTGAATCTTTGAACTTAAAAATTTCTTTATAAAATATTCAAAGGCCGTCAACACACTACTCTTCGAAATTAAGATTAAATTAAATTTCTCTAATAAATGGAGCTTATGAAGGAAGGTTAGAATGTGTTCCTATTTAAAAATTGTGTCAGAAAAAGTACATTAGTTTTAAACACGTTAGTCAAAATTTTAAATAAATACTAATCGCATTCTGTCAAGGAATGGAGCATTAAAAGAGGAATTGTGTCTATAATTCAAAAGGACATTATAAAATGTTCACTGGTCTAACTAACTAAAAAATTTACTATTCTCAAAAACAAGATTTAAAATATTCTACTTAAAATGAAGGATATGAAGAAAGGGTCCGTATTTTTTAATTGTTTTAGAAAAAAATAATTTGTCTTTAACACAATATTTACTATTCCAAATAAAGACTAAATAGTTGGATATAGAGCATATGGATATTTGTGAATTTCCTTAAATAAATTTTCAGTTGTCTTGAACACATTATATACTCTTCTAAATAAAGATTAAATAAATGTCACTAGGAAATGGAGCACATAGAGGATATATAATTAATTTACCCATTTTAAAATCGTTTTAGAGACATTTCGACGGTCCTAAACATTCTAGGTTACTTACTCTTTTAAATAAAGACTAAAGTATTCCACTAAGAAATGGAGCATTTAAAGGACGTTTAATGAGTGCCACCATTTTAAAATTATTATACATAATTTATTCTACTAGATAAATATTATATATAGAATATACATATATATATATATATATATATATATATTCCACTAATAACATGTGAAAATGGAGGAAGAATAGTGAGAGTCCCCATTTTAAAATTATTTTACAAAATTTTCAACGGTTTTTAACACATTATTTACTATTCGTAATAAAATACATTCTATGAGGAAATGGAACATATGGAGGAAGGATAGTGAGTTTCCACATTTTAAATTTGATTTAGAATATATTCAATGGTATTATAATAGACTATTTACTCTTCTAAATAAATACCAAACCTTATTTCACTAGGAAATGGAGCATGTAGAGGAGGGTTAGAGAGTTCTCTATTTCATAATTGTTTTAGAAACTGTTCAATGGTCCTAATTGTATATTTACTGTTTTAATAATGAGGAACAGTGTTCCAGTTGGAAAAAGACATATAGGAGCAATAATGGGTTTTCCTATTTAAATACAGTTTCAGAACATGTTTAATGGTATTAAACAAAGTATTTACTGTTTGAACAACGACTAAACTATTCTCACTAGAACATTTCGAGGAGGAATAATTAGTTTAAAATATATTTATAAAATGTTCAATCGTCTTAATCTTATATTTACTCTCATAAATATAAAGTAGATTAAATATATTCCACTTGCAAATTGGGGGTAGGGAAATCGCATAGTGTATCTAGTTATATTGTTTAAAAAAAGGTTCAGTGGTCTTAACAAACTATTTACCGTTTCATGTAAGTATAAAATACATTTTAATAGAAAATTAAAAATATAGAGAGAGGAGTATAGTGGGGATCATTAAATTTAAATTGTTTTGCAAATGTTCAATAGTCCTAAAAGAATTACTTATGTAAATAAGTAGTTAATACATTCCACTATGAAATAAAGCATTGAAGAAATGATATTGAGTTTCTCTATATTAAAAATGTTTTAGAGAATGATCAATGATTTTAAACACACTATTTACTACGTATTCTAATTAAAGACTAACTACAATATACTAGAAAACGGAACATAAAGAGGAGGGAATCGTGAGTTTACTTATTTATAAATGATTTTATAAAATGTATAACGTCTCAAAGCATAAATACACTTTTAAGTCATGAATAAATATATTCCACTAGGAAATGGAGCGCATAGAGGAAACATAGTGGGTTTTCCTATTTTAATAAAGCCTTCAAATGTCATATACACTTCATCGTCAGATGACTTTAAAGAGGATTAAAGTGTCTATATTTATAGTAATTATATACGTCAATTTTTGGTACCAACAAAAAACAAAATCAAACAAACAATAATAACTTGATATATATCTTTTATTTAAGGAAAAACAATTTAGATCCAATCTTGTTCAAACAAAAAGTATCTTTCGTTATGTTGCCAATATCATTTAGGAGTTTTCTCTAAGAACGGCGCCGTTTATGAAACTCCTGATTCTCAAAATTGGTTTTATTTATTAGATTAACATTCAACTAAGAGTTGATTAAATAAAACAATCTGCCAAATTTAAAAATTAGGTTCGAGATCTATTGTCAAATTTGACAATGTCATCAAATTATAATGTACATGGAACTGGTAAATATCACCAGCAATGACAATAATTAAAAAAAATAATAATAAATTATTTATTTCGGTAAAGTTGTTGACGCCAACGAAGAGGTTGACGTTTCTCTTAAGAGGTAGATGTAATCTGATTAAGTACTAAACTAAATTTGATTTAAATATAAAAAACTGAAGACATGTAAGTGACAATAATTAGTCGGGACGAGTATGTATTGGAATATAAATCTTACCTTATTTTACCTAGTATTAGGTAACTTAAAATCTATTATATTTATGAATGTGTATGCGGGCGTATGTGAATAATCTGTGCAATTTTTCTGTATATAATGGTGCAATTTTGCCTTTTATTTTAGTATAGAGTTTTTTTATAAAAAAAACTATGTTTATTGAAATTTCTACCACAATCTTTTACTATACAACTGAGACCTGCAATCTTTTTTCTTCCTTAATTCCAACCACAGTATAATATTAGGATAGCTGTTCCTATTAAAAAAATTAAAAAAATCAATATTTGCAGTCATTTGTTTCCTTTGTTTTTAGGATAAATATTAACAAAAAAGGCAGACACATATAATCAGACGTACATGATTCCGAAAATGGGCAACATTTATATCTAGCTTCTCAGAACATTCTATGGCGAAATCTGTTTTCCCATTACCAAATACATTTCTTACTTTTCAATTGAAAATTAATAAAATCTATTTACTACAGATAAGTTTTTTATTAAATGATATAATAAATCCGCTACTTTAAAGCCACCTTCGACTTTCAGATTATAATCTGTACTAAGTGATTCCATTCATAGCATATGAAACATAATTGTTGGATTGTATGTCTTTGTCGGTTGTATCGACTGACGAGCTAATTAAATGCTTTATGGATGGGTCTTCCCATATCAAAGGAACACCTAGAAAGAACATCATCACGTATGTGTTTAAACTTTACAAGACAACAATTTTTGTACGAAACCAACGTTTTAAATTAAAAGTATCATTAAAAGGTAAATAATTGTGCACGGATTCGTCGAGGAAAGGAAATTGTTCATGATCAGGAATTAAGGATTCTTAAACATTCAAGATGACTTTCAATTGTGGATCTATTTTAAAATATAAAGGATATCAGTGGATTTGCTTTTATCTTGTTTGAAATAAATAACGAAATAAATTAGGTAAAAAAACAACAAAATATTGGAGCCTATGATTATTATTTATCTTTCAAATTTAGCGACAAATATAAATATTCACGTGCAAAAACAAAAATCACATAATTATGAAACGCAAGAAAAGCCAATTTTAAAAAAGTTAAAAAAATATTTTCTTTAATTTACCAAAATAGAACAATAGCTGTTTTTATAATGAAATAAGATTTGCCTAACAAAGTAGAACATTATATTATGGTATATATTTTTTTTTTAATTTCCAACATAAGTTACAGAATACTGTTTACTTTTTAGTGTTTAAGAAATAGACGAAGGAATTCAAAAGAAGTAAGAAATATAACCATTTACATGGATTTATAATACCATAAGTTTCGAATACACTTTATAAGAAGACATAATGCAGAAAGACGTATAAGTTGTTGGATATTGATGTCATGGGGAGTTTACAACATCCCAGGCTGGGTAATTATAGATTATGAGATTTAGACATGCGCCAAGTAGTTTCATGCATAGTATATGAAACGAAATTAGATTGCATTTGTCTGTTGGATGTATGGACAAAGGAGCTAATTAAATGCATTATGCATGGTTCATTCATTCCCTGGAGCAACATATAAGAAGAGCTAACCCAAATTATATGTTAAAATATTGACAACAACATGAATGGCAAAGGTAATAACGATATGTGTGGGTGGGGTGTGTCTTTGTGTGTGTGTGTGTGTGTGTGTGTGTGTGTGTGTGTGTGTGTGTGTGTGTGTGTGTGTGTGAGTGTTGCCGCGCTCCGGCTCGGGGTCGTGGGTCCGTGCGCCTCTTTTCGCGCTACTTACCACTAACCACTCTGTCTTTACGAATTTAAGATTCTTTGTTCCCTTTTTGGAACACTATTTTTCACGAACTCTTAAACTCGCTGTACGATCACCACCGACTGGGCGAACCACCTTTCTTCTCAGAGCAAGCGCGGGCAAGGCCAAGATGCTCACTTTTACTTTTTTGAATCAAAGATTTTGCAACTCTTGGCTCTAGTAAGTATGAGCTTGTCCTCATAAACTTACTAACTTTTAATTTACGCAAAATTCCCTGAATTTTATCTCAATGCTCGATAATTTGACTCTTTTTTAAGATTAACACTCTCTCTCTCCAAGGTCGTGCCTTTTGGGAGAAATCGGCTCTTGAGTTCTGATGATAACTTTTAAAATTTTCAAATTATATTACCAGAGCACATATATAAGATTTATGTTTAAACAAGGTTAATAACATATACAGAATGGATATATATTGAAAACACAACAAAATTTAGAAATGAATTATTTATGTATTCCTTTCTCTTTTGCACAGAAAAAATGTTAACTTTATAAACTTTTTTAATAACACCAAACAATTTGATTAAACAACAACACAACTATTTATTTATTTGACAAAATTTATCAATGTAATATTTTCTATATCTTAAACAAAATAAAAGCGCTTGACTTTTCAGACAGAACCACAAACAGTTTTTCCTGTACTGAAAAAGTCGTATTTAATTATTAATTATTTTCAACACCAAAGCAGAGGTTTAAAAAATGAATTTAATTTTTAATAATTCCCCTAATGACGTTATATTTGAAATGAAGTTAATATTTGCGAATTATTCCTTAAGTATAAGATACCTTCACACTTTATTAGAAGTTCTAGTTGGATTTGGAATTTGTTGTATAATTAGGCTGATGTTGATTTGATGTTTTCGATCCAGAGTCTGTAAGTTGCTATGTAGTTGAATGCTGGTCTCGAATTCTTCTAAGTTCCCTTGAAGATCGATTAAAGTTGAAATTATTCTAAGTCCAGTTAAGTAGAGTGACAGTTGAATTTTCCTCTCAGCTCAGAGTCGGTTGCAGAAGAAACGTCCACTTCGCGTCGATTCCAAATCAAAAGTGTCCTTCTTTCGAACGACAAATTACGGTCTCCCTGTCAGTGGGAATTAATCCACTTTTCTGGAGCCAATTTTCCTCCCTTTTAGGGAAAAAGGTATTTTCCATATATTATGTGTTTTCAGGCCCTTTTGGTCTGAAATATTTACACTATATATTTTATTAGTCATATTTTTTGACTAATGAATAGTTTTCTTCCTTTATTATTAATTAAAACACCTTTTAATTAATAATTTATTGTATTTTTTCTTCAACGTTATCTGTGATCCAAGTTGGCAATATGATGTTTTAAACTTTGGATTCCGGCTGAGGATGCGCACGCCACTTTTCATGTTTTTGCATGAAAATCTCTACTTTGTTCGTTTTTTCGTTCAACTCGCTATAACTTTCGAACGCTCGAACCGATTTTAAAGTTCCTTTCGGATTCTTCTTCCTATCCATCTTGTGGGTCTTGTGGAACTTGATTCATCGCTCTACTACGCTTCGTTCGCGAGTTATCGCCCTTTTCCCGAAATTTGATTTTTCTTCTTTCCAAATTTTGAGATAAGTCCTTTCTCAAAATTCTTTTGACGAAATCTTGTTCCTCTTCTACTACGACGAAAAACTATGTTTGTACTTTTCACATAACTCGTTTGGTTTTTGAGTTATACGTCCTTGAAGTCCTAAAGTTTGCATCGTATGAGTTTATGTTCTTAAACCCCCCCCCCCATTATGTATTATTACTTCTGCTTTGATGTTTTACAATTTTACATACTAGATATCTATAATTACCATGTTACTTTACCCCTTTAACGTTTAATTTAACCGTTTTTGGGCTTTGAAGTTTTACGTTTTGTAATTATTATATCTCCCTTATTTTATTCTCAAATTTGATTCTAAGTATATATTATGGTGCCCTATTGTGGTCTCTTCAATAGTACTTATTATTATTTTTTAAATAATCCCCCCTTCAACTCAAAAATCCCAAAAAACTCCCCAAGAATGACTTTCTAAGTCCATTTTCACCTGTTAATTATTATTAATTCATATTTCTTATTTATGATTATTATTAGTTCCCCTCTGAGTTATGACTCTACGTTTTTTGAATTTTTAATTTAAGTTTTTTTCAAATTTTAGGTTTTTGAGCCTCTATAAAAACTTGAATAACTTTTTTGTTTTAATTGCTTTTAAGTTTATTCTTCGATATTATTAATCGGTTGATTCTACTGTACATTAATTTATTTTAATAATTTAGTATTTTAATAAAATAAGAAACAAGACAGAGCGACTGTACACGATCCAACATGCAATGTTCAACACATGTTGCCGTGACGTCATCGTCCCCCCTCGTCTCCCATCTACATGGCTTTATCGCGGGAATTTAAACTGTTTTAAATTGGCTTGAGACTTTTGGCTTTTCCCAAACCGTCTCAGTGTGTGTGTGTGTGTGTGTGTGTGTGTGTGTGTGTGTGTGTGTGTGTGTGTGTGTGTGTGTGTGTGTGTGTGTGTGTGTGTGTGTGTGTGTGTGTGTGTGTGTGTGTGTGTGTGTGTGTGTGTGTGTGTGTGTGTGTGTGTGTGTGTGTGTGTGTGTGTGTGTGTGTGTGTGTGTGTGTGTGTGTGTGTGTGTGTGTGTGTGTGTGTATTGAGACGGTTTGACAAAAGTCACTAGTTTCAAGTCCAAAATTTAAAGCGAGTTAAATTCCCGCGCTAAACCTTGTAGAGTGGAGGCGAGGTAAGGCCATGACGTCACGCCAGATCAAGAGCATAGGTGCGTGCTTGAACAGGAAAAGTCAATCTGCCCTCGCTTCTATTCTATTAAAAACTAAATTATTAATATAAATAAATATTCAGTAGAATCAACCGATCAATAATATCAACAAATAAATTTAGAATCATATAAAACAAAAAAGTTATTCAAGTTTTTACATGGGCTCAAAAACCTAAAATTTGGAAAAAAGTTAAATTCAAATTTCAAAAAACGTAGAGTCATAACTAAGAGGGGAAGTAACAATATTCACAAATAAAAAATATGAAATAATAATAATAAACCGGTGAGAATGGACTTTAAAAGTCATTCTTAGGGAGTTTTTTGGAATTTTTGAGTTGAAGGGGGGATATATTAAGAAATAATAATAACTACAATTGAAGAGACGACAATAAGGAACAATAATATGTACTTAGATTCAAGTTTCAAATTAAAATGAGGGAGATATAATAATTACCAAAAGTAAAACTTTAAAGCCCAAAAGAGGTTAAATTTAAAGTTAAAAGGGATGTATAACTATGTAATTATGTATATCTAGTATGTAGAATTGTAAAACAACAAAGCAGAGATAATAATATATAATGGGGGGGGGGTTTATGAAAAATAAACATGACGACGAAAACTTTGGAACTTCAAGGACGTATAACTCGAGAACCAAGCGAGCTACGTAAAAAGTACAAACAGATCTTTTCGTCATAGTAGAAGAGGAACAAAATTTCGTCAAAAGAATTTTGAAAAAGGACTAATCTCGAAAGTTCAAAAGAAGAAAATCCGACTTTCGGAAAAAGGGCGATAACTCGCGAACGAAGCGTACTAGGACGACGAATCAAGTTCCACAAGACCCACAAGATGGAAAGGAAGAAGAATCCGAAAGGAACTTGATGACCAGCCGTTCGAAAGTTATAGCGAGTTGAACAAAAAAAATGTCTATGTTCGAAATTTTCAGGAAAATACTTGTCGAGTGACGCACGCATCTCTCTGTCAGAGTACAGCCGTTGGACCTTGCATTGCCAACTTAGAACACAGATAACACTGAAAAATAAAACCAGTGAATTATCTATTAAAAGGTGTTTTAATGGAAAACAAAGAAGGAAAACTATTAAGTAGATAAAAACTACGATTAGTTAAATATATAGTATAAAAATTTCAGACCAAAAGGGCCTGAAAATACTGAAAAGGAAGTAAAAACTTTTTTCTTCAAAAGAGAGAAAAAGTGGTTCCCTTTTGTGGGAAGTTTCCCACAGAAAGGGAGAACATAATTTATCCGTCGAAAGACGGGTACTCTTGTACTGGACTCGACGTTAGGAAGACGTATCTCTGGCAGCAGACTCCGAGCAGAGAGGAAACTACATTTGTCAACTCTAATAAATTGGACTTTTTTTTTAAACTGGGCTGTGATAACCTCCATCAGAGGCCTCACCGCCCCTGAATTGGACTTAGAAAAATTTCTACTCATTTCGAACTTCAAGGCGACTTAGCAGATCGGAATCGAGACCAGCATTCAACTATCTTGCAGTCTACAGGATTTGGATTGAAAACATCGCATCAACATTAGACAACTTAAACAATTAGCTTCAATTTCAACAAGAACTTCAAATAAAGTGCGAAGGTATCATAAACTTAAGGAATAATTCGCAAATATTAACTTCATTTTAAATATAACTTCATTTGGGGAATAAAAAAAAATTAAATTCATTTATTTAAATCTCTGCTTTGGTGTTATAGATAATTAATAATTAAATACGACTTTTTCAGTACAGGAAAAACTGTCTGTGGTTCTGTCTGAAAAGTCTAGCGTTTTTATTTTGTTTAGGATCTAAGAAATATTCTAATTTTGACTTTGTGAAATATTTAAATTGTTTTGTTGTTGTTTAATCAACTTTGTTGTGAAATAAATTTTGAAATTGCTTTTTAATTATTTTGAAAGAACGATTATATACTTAATTCATTTCTAAAATTTGTTGTGTTTTCTATTTAATCCATTCTGTACATGTAAATAACCTTGTCTATGATAAATATTTTATGTGTGCTCTGGTTAAATATAATTTGAAATTTTAAAGAAGTTATTATCAGAAGTTAAGAGCCGATTTCTCCCAAAAGGCACTTCCCCAGAGAAAGAGAGTGTTACTTTAGAGAAAGAGTTAATAATCGAGCATTGAGATAAAATTCAGGGAATTTTGCCTATATTAAAAATGAGTAAGTTTATGAGGACAAGCTCATACTTACTAGAGCCAAGTATTGCAATATCTTTGATTGCATAAAAGGTAAAAGTGAGCATCTTGGCCTTGCCCGCGTTAGTTCCGAGCAGAAAGGTGGTTCGCCCCATCGGTGGTGAGAGTATAGCGAGGTAAAATCGCGAGGGTGGTGAGCGTACGCGGCAGTGTGTGTGTGTGTGTGTGTGTGTGTGTGTGTGTGTGTGTGTGTGTGTGTGTGTTACATCCATCACTAACACAAAAAACAAAGTTCTACAGTATTTATTGTTTGTTTTTTAGAAATATGTACCCTGTATATTTGAAAATGTGTGACATGTGGGAAAATATATTTCAGTAAATTAAAAGTAGAGTTAGATTTGTTACTTTTATTGATTTGTCTCTGCGTAATGCTTCAGTTGTTTTTGGAACTTCCAGTCAACATAACTCCTCTAAATACTTCAGAGGATAGATTTATTTCGATACACAAAACTGAAATTTGTTCAGGGATTTAGAAGTAACACAAAAAGAGAGTTGTAAAAATTAGATATACTTATAAATCCTTTAACACATAATAAAATTCACCAAATTAGTGAAGAATATTGTACATTTCTGATATGTGTAAGATTATATTTGTTTAGTTTGCTAAAATTTTTAATCTTCTTTATGTGGTCAAATGTATAACAAATTATATAAAAAATCGGGTAATATTTCTGTAATCTTTAGATGCAGTTATTTTATTATATCCTTCACATACTTCCTTTATTGTAGCAAGTAGCTCACTGCGATAAAAACTGAACGATGAAAGATATTACACAGTTGCTTTTCAAAGCGGGTGATTACAATTGGAATAAAATATGAAAACCGACTCTAGAAGCGGATGTAAAGTGAAACAAATGAAGTTCAGTTTTGAAATTTCGTTCATCCTATCTGTCTCTCGTTTTCAATAAGCGGGAAATAAATATTCTCTTTTCAAGACATCCTACGAACTATAAGTCTTAAATTTAAGAATTTGTTTTCTTAGTTGTAACTTTTCTTAGTTCCTATTTTCTGTTTAAAATATTTTGTATATAGTCTTATACATATCGCTTAATAAAATACAATACATGGAATGAATTAAAATAGCTTAATTAATAAACTGTAATGATCTGTACTTGTGACAACTTCAATAATCAATTTTTTTAAAACGACGCCTTTCCACATTTTTTTTAAAAAACGTTTTTTTGTATTTTTCTGGGGAAAGTTTTGTTTCATTCATATGGACCTATTTACGCGTAACAATATTATTCCTTGATTACACCGGGTTGATTTATTTGTTGATAAATAAAAGCTTAGACACACAGTTATATCAATATTTTTAGTTTAGTTAGTTCATAAACAAAATAATTAAAATTTATATACCGAAGGAATTATGTGTCTGTATAAGGGCACTATTTGTTACTTTTGTTATTATTATTCACCCATGTAGTTTAATAAATTGATTTTCCAAGAAAATCCAATCTGCAAAAAATAGTATCGATTAGAATTTTTTTTAAAATTAATATTTTAAAAACATCCAAAAACGGGTTAATAAATAAGGTTTTAAGGTGTTGTTTCCTTAAAATTGTATTATGAAAATATGTAGTGCATACAAATTGGGAATTTTCCGTATCAAGTTTTCAAAGGCAACATACAAGAATGATCTAACAATCCAAACAGATTCGCATGTTCCATAGTAACGTGTGCTTGTATGTTTTCAAATAGATATCCTTCTGGAAATTATGTTCATGTTTATTTTAAGATATTCAACTTTATTAATAATAATAAAAAGTGTCTTATTATATACATTTCGTGTAAACTCGACATGATATTTTTAAATTACACTATCAAGTGTTTCATATTCAACACCACAAACATTCTATTTATTTTAAATGGGACAAATTTATATCCTACTATATGGAACTTTCCATTTTTAATGTTAATTTTTTTTTAATTATTAGGGTAATTTTGAGTATGATTTTTCACATATTTGTATGCTGATCGATTTAAAAAATAAGTAAAATTGTTTATGAGATTGTAACCTTTAAGGTATAAAAACTCGAAATTAGAATATGAGCTAAAATAAAGTTTCTACTGGACAAAAATATTTATTATATAAAAGATTTTAGTGGCTGGCATAATATAATAATTGAATACAGATTATAACTGTATGAAAGTTGAATTTATGTCAGTTATAGAAAATTAATATTACTATAAATAAATATTACGGCTCTCCACTTCTAAACTAATCAACGCATAAATGTATGTATAACCTATATATCGACTACAAACTCTTATAAATTACATTATCGTCTTAGAAGCTCTACACATTTTCTTTTAATTCCAAATATGAAACATTTACTTACCTTCTCAGTAATTTAACAGAATATTATTTAAATTTTTTAATTTAAAAAAAACACAATGTTTGTATAATTCTATTATTTATAGAGTCTTGCCGATTAAGATTTCGCCACTTTTGAGGCAGTTTAACCCAGTCGCTGTGTTTTATTTAACACAGATCTCTATTTTCTCTATATAGTATTCTTTATACTATATTTCTAAATTTATTAAAATAGTATTTTTACAACTTTAAAAACTATTATTATTTTAATAATTTGAAATTGTCACTTACCAAGCATAGTTTTGGCCAACCCATGAGAACAAAATGGAAAGCAAGTTTAACTTGAGATATAAGTATGATTAAAAATTAAACCAAAGCACGAGATTGAAATAACCTCTGTCTCATCGAAAACCGGAGGTTATTTTGTAAGAAAACAGTTGAAATATTTTTTAAAAAATGTTTGTCTTTTAATTCGATTATAATTATTATAAATAGGTATTTTAATAACGTGTTGATGGAATATAGTGTAAACAATGAAATATTCTAAATTAGTGTTTCAATTCAAATATGTTTAAAATTCTTCAATTGCAACTTTTCTCGCATTACATATATCAATCGAGAGAAACAACACTTGAATAGGATTTACTACAATGTACTCTCTCTAAAAAGGCGATTGTAGAACATTTTAAAATTCCAAAGGCAAACATATTCAACAGCAGACCATTAAGTAAAAAAGAAATTAAATTGTTCACATTGATTTGGAAATAATATATCTAAATCATGTTATGTGAATTCCAATAAATTGAAAATAAGTTGAAATTACAATGAAAAGTACAGGCACTTATTTCTGTTCTTAAGATAAACAAACACGTATATTTAATTAGATTCTTATTTTAAAACAACTGAATTGCAAACAACATATAGCATTTCCCTATTGATAACATTGAGGTTGTCAAATAATTATATTTATAATAAATAGCACGGTTATGAACTATGGCATAAACGTTTAAAAACTCGAAATTTTTATTTTAATGAATTTTAACATTAATCTACTTTCTTATATATATATTTTATTAACAGATAAAATAACTTTTCCCTTTATAGAAAGTCTGATCTATTTTTCTGTCATTTAAATCTGTAATAAGTAACGAGATATTTAAGCATTTTTTACGATCTAGATCATTCGGTATGAACATCATTTTAAAGCAGCGTGTATTCAGAAGTTAAACTGTGATTCAATTTTAGTTTGTTTTCCTTCAATGCTATTTTATTTTCCTTCGTTATTTTCCAATTACGATGTAACGAAACAAGGTTAATTTTTTTTTTTTTTTTTTTGTTAATAAATCGTATTCATAGATTTGAGATTTTGAGCTTCTACAACAATTTTCAGAATGATCTCTATTTGTCTCTATGCCAAATCTATCTGAGCTCCACAATATGTGAAGAAATAAATTGGGTCGATTGATTTCAAATCGTAAAGTTTTAACTCAGATATAAATTTTTATAAAATATTAGAATTTGGAGCATTTACTTCGAGGTTGTGAAAAGTTAAGGAATTGCAGTATCAAAGGAACGAGTAATCCTACTAATTCAAAGGACTTCAATTGAGATTAAAAAAATTTAAGTAACTAAGTGGGTGTCGGTAAAAAATCAAAATTTACATAAATTAAAATTTTGTTTTCAATTTATATTAAAATTTAATTATAGTTATTTTGATCATGTACATTTGTATAGGACCTATATACATGTATTCACAACAAAAGTAAAATATAGGACCTATCCAAAATGTTTTTATTGACTGATTTTAGTGACACTTAATAAGAAATTGCATTAATGAATCATAGTTTATATTTTAATACTTTTTGTTCTTATTTTGCCACCTTGAAACCAAATAAAAATTCAATTTTTCAAATTTATTGTATGCGTTTGAAGAAAATAATGATCTTAAGGAGATAAAATTGAAGTTAAAATTTTTTTTTTTATAATGGCCACAACATCTGCTTTATTTCCACACAGTTTGTTATCATTTTATTGCAATATATGTGGATAGTGTTTAAGAATTGAATAATATATTGTGATTTAGAGTGAAAAATGTGTAGTCTTCCTAGAGAGCTATTATAGGTGCTTTGTCAAAAGCATTATTCTATTGTTATCGTGTTACAGAATATTAAAGAACGTTGCATAAATCAAAGCCTGCATAAAAAGGTTTTATTACATTGTATATTAAAACTAGTAAATCTCAATTTAAATGGGAAACTTATCTTCTCGTGCTTTCATTTGCATTGAGGGCAAATCTTAAGAATTAATATTTAATTAAATGAACTTCACAAATGTATTAAATTTGCAAAACGATGATTGCAAAATTGATAATACGATTTTACTAAAGAGATATGTATACAAATTCAAGTAAATATAAAATATTTGGTACCTGCATTAAGATCAAACAATAGATTATTCCGCAATCCTTGAAAGAAATATATATAAAAATTTATATAAAACAAATAGCAATCTTGAACCATAAACGAAGTAGAATAAAATCAAACTAATACACAAACATAACTAAATACTTTTGTTTGTTTGTTGTCGTTTTTTTCAGTATTGAAAACTACACCAAACAGAAACACTAAATTCTATAAACTCGATCAAACTATCTTGTGGTTACCTATCCAAAGCTTTCACATTGGGAAAATATATGTAAATCATGTTAATCAAAACAATCACAAATATACTACAAAAAGTAATCATTCCTATACTGATTTCACTTTCTATTTGGTTTTCATGATTCGTTTTGTTTTAGTAATATATGAAATGCTTAACCATATTGCTTACGTTAAAAAACATACAAAAACATCCCAAAAGACATCCAATTATAAAACGGGATTATTAGGTCAAATACTAAAGTTAATTAGGTCAATTTCATTTAATTACGCATTACGACTCTCCCAAGTTTCCTATATGATCAAAACAAGTGATTTTTTTAAAAGTTACTAATCTAATATAGTGAGATTAATGATTAATGACCAGAGACAATGAAGTGCAACCGTTGGGTATCTCACCATGAATTCAATAACTTTATTTTCAACATAAACTACTGTGGTTCCGACATACGTAAAACCATTTGTAGCTTATTTTAAGAACTAAATATCGTTCGGCCATGTCTAAAATTGTTGATTTATTCTAATAAATCTTTATAAAATATTTAAAAAGTAGTGTGTTCAAGATTTGTCTCTGAAAATATTCCAAAACTTTTTTAACGTGATCACAGAGAAGACAAAAGGGTACAATCTATTAATTGATATCACAATATTATGTTTTTATTAGAAAATTCAGATCCTCAGTTTTAATATTTGATGGTATCTGTGCCATGAACAACTGTTGTTTCGGATTTTCCTTATTTGTGAACACAGGTTTATTACGTTTCATCCCAACTATTTAATTTTACTTTGAGTGAAGATTCTTTCTTACGTTACGTAAACAAATTAAACATCTCATTTTGAAAATATCGAAAATGCTTTTTTTTCGAAAAGGAGGAGAATTTATTTCGTTGTAAGTATTGTATTTATTGTAGGATATTAAATTATAAGGTGATGTTAATCCTGCCAATACATACAAAAATAATAATTTTAAAATCTAAATGTCTTTAATCTTTGAAATTTCACTTTCATAAAGTGTAATGTCTGATCGGATAAAGCGTTGTTTTTAATACCCCTTACACTAGTTATTAGTAGACAATCATGACATAACTTTTACGTTAAAAAGTTCCCATAATATTCAACTTAAAATGAATTATTTTAAAATTGACGCTAATCTTATATTATGAATCTAGCTTTACTAAACAAATTTAATTTATATCTTACAGTCAATAAAACAAACAGACTCAAAAGAACTAGTTTATGGTTTGAAAATATATAGCATCCAATATATTACGCAGAAAATAATATTATAAAAATAAACAGACAAAACACTTTTGTAAATTACTTTATTCGGTGGATTTATTCGGTCAATTAGATAGATTTTGACCTGTCTAATGCTCAAACTTGAGAAATTCGGATCTATATTTTGATAAACTTGCATGCAGTTTATTATTATTTTTTCTAAGGTTCTTCCCTATTATTTAATACAAGTTCACAGTAATTATCAGTAATGGTTTTAGTCGGGCCAATCAATTCAGGAAACTTTTAACTATTGGTTTTAAATTATTAAACAGAGCAATTAAACGCAGAATAATTAATAAGATTACCAAAAATGAATAACCAAACATTAGGATTAAGTTTAAGAAACCACAAGATTATTATGAATTGTCTATTATTTTATATAAATAATAGACGGAAAACTTCCTTATCGTAAACATTTATTAATGGTATGTGAAATTTTAAAATGAAAGTTGAACTATAGTGATATTAAAATACCACTAGTTCACAGGAGAGAGGAATCGTGAAGTAAAGCTGTAAAGTTACATTACGTTATACTAGATTAGGTTAAGTGTTAACGTCTTCAATGTTAACATTTAAACTGACGGCTTTGACGACTTTACTCTGTTTAACTGAAACACTAAAGCAACCATTATGTCGAGATTGAAGTGTCACTGTTTATGATTATTATAGTTTATACACTACAAACTTTCTGTATGTTTGTGATAATTAAGTTGAAAAGAAAATATTATGTGTTAATTTGTTCAGACTTTATTTCTAGCAGTTGCAACTAAATTAAGTTTAATTTGATTCCTCTGCCTTTTAGTTATTGATATTAGTTGTAATGCCTTCGAGAATTATTTTTCTAGTTTCAAAATGTCCTTCATATAAATACAATGTTCAAACATTTCTTTCCAAATTTCGGGTATAACTCCACGATTGGGAATGAAAATAGCACTAAGTCCTTTACTGTTGAGTTATCCGCATTATCAATAAATAGCCTAAATTAATGTTGAACTTTCTATCATAAGACCAAAATCTCGCATATAACCATAGTATAAAATTCACAAAGGCGTAAAATATAATTTTACTAGTATACTAATATTTTTTTGATATTAGTAACAAGATTAGAAAATATAGAAGTTCATTACCAATGAAAATAAATTATTATTTTTAAATTTAACGATTTTTTAAGGGATTTTATATGAATATAAACAGACAATTAAATTTTATGTTTACCTAGTATGCGAATAATTATCAATATTTAAGCAATATTTAAAATTCAAGCGTAAACAATACGTTTTACTTAAACATAAACAGCTGATATTATTATAATTTGAAAAACTCACTGCTATAGTGAACTCATAGTGTTAACTGATATATCAAAATATGGTATAATTAAATGTTGGACTATTTAATAATAAGAACGACAATCCCCATAAGACCGAAATATAACATTCTCAAATAAGTAAAACATGTTTCAACACATTTTGCCAAATGTTTTTCCTAAATACTAAAACAAAATACATTTCTCATTTTAACAATGAAAAATCTGACACAGAAATTTTCGGTTTAAAAAACTAACCGTAGAACATTACGTTGGTAAAAGAGATATTCTGCACACTAGATATGTATGAAAAAAAATTAAGAATGTTTTCAAATGTGGGGTCAGAGTTCACTTATAAATTTCAAGTCAACTTAAGTTAACATCAGTTTTAGAATGTTTTAGATAGTTCCGTTTCCTACAACAATAGTATGGAGCAAAGACTGTTGTACTTCATTTGTTTTCACTTAGTAACAAGGTCATTCTGTTTATTTTTCTTTAAATGTACTTATGTGCGTGTGAATATTTTGTGCAATATTGATGAATCGTTTATTCATATTATTTATTTTCTAAGATTAGATCTCTATTTACTTTTCCCTTTGTAATCTAAGAAGTACAGACTTACGTTTTCACATTTGGTGTTGTATAAAAATGAAACTTCGCAAAAGTAAAGACGAAAAGAACTTTGGTCGAAAAATTTAATCAACGTTATTGCAATACTTAGCTTTGACACCTTAAAGGCAATTTGTCTCCAGTCCTTAAGAGTACGAAAGCATTGTCAAAATATTTCACTCAAAATATTTCCAAACTTAATAAATCCATTATCCAATTTATACTTTTAGTAAATTATTACTATTGTGGTTTACAGTAATTATATATTAAGAACTGTTTCTGTTTTATAAATGAAAAAAAATTACCAATAATTTACCAAAAGAACTTTTGTTGTTGCATATATACAAAGAGGTTTAGTAATTTAAATCAATAGTCTAGTTTTAGATTCTCTGCGTTGCTTGCCCTATATCCACTATTGATCATTATTATGAACTAGTATTAAATATTATGGAAAAAAAACTTAAAACAGATCACTAACTAATTGTTTATACAATGCGATACAAGTGAAATATTCCCTAATGAAATTGTTATGGGAATGGTAACCTAGATTACCTTTACCTTATAATTGCAATATTTATTTTGAAGGGTCAACAAAATTGTTTCTTATGTTAAATTATGAATAAGTAACAAAAAACTTCCCAAAATCATTCATAAAAAGATTGATATTTTACATCGGTTTCGAACACCATACCTCTCATACAAAAGCGTTTTTGATTCGAGGAATTTAATCTGGTTGGAAAGCCTGTTAAAAAACATTAAATTAATTTACTACAAAATGGTATTTCCCTAGTGTGACATAATGTGCGCACCTCAGTTCAACAGAATGTCGTCTTTTGTCGAAGACATAGTGTCAAAGATATAAAATTTGTTGGATGAAAAAGTTTGTATTATATTCCGTAAAACTCTGTGAATATTTTAGTTAATATTGATAATAATTTTAAACAATTTAACTAAAGACCGTTGTTTTGACGGAGGATCCAGAGAAATATTCAACATAATAGCAGAAGTATTACATTTTTTACGTTCATATTTTATTTTATTTCTGAGATTCAATGACCGATTTTCATGAACTACCCAATATATAACAGTAGACATGAAAAATCAGATTACTATTTATTGCTCTAAATGTGTAGTATTAGAAATTATTGTTTTCAAAAACCTTCATACGCGGAGAAATGACACAAAATGTAAATTGAAATAGCAATATTTTGAAATATATATATTTAATGTCACCTAATATATTCTATCACCTTTATATATTTAATAAAAATTATATATTTAAATTATTGCTCTCTAGATATAATTGTTCTGTATTTACACTTAAAAATTCATTTTAAGACAATATAATTGGCAAATCCAATAATATCCAAACATTATCGGTGGAAAATATTTAACAGACAACTCTTGAACTGGAGAGTGAGTCATTTAAAACGGAAAGACAAATTTGTTCAAGGGATATTTCTGCAACATTGTAACAAAAAATTAGTCATGAAATTACTTTTGAGTAATATGTAATTAAAACATCATGCAAAAAGTATTACATCATTATAAATTTAAACTATAGAACGTTATTTGTCTTTATGGGGTATTTTTAAAATCTGACCATTAACAATACTTCAGTTTAACTTAGGGTACACCACAATTTAGTATGGTGCACAAGTTAAATAAAATTCACTTCAAGATAGCTTTAATATTTTGTTTCAAACAATACAGAATCTTTAATGAGTTTACCGACTAAAAATAAATAACTAAATACAGTTTTAAATCATATTAAACGAAACTGTTAAAACTTACTTCTCTATATTACTTTTGGCCTGTTTAAACTCATTACTTTGATTTCAAAACAAACATGTAAACGGCCATTATCTCAGTGCCCTTTTAACTTTATTTAACTTAAACACAACTAATTATCTAATATTTTATTGACAAATTTTAAAGGTAAAACATAAACAACAACAGAAGTAACGGAGAAACTTCATCCACGCACTTTAGTGAAATTTTATCGTAATTTGTCAGTTTATTCACTGAGTGGAATATAATTTCGAATTTTCTAATTAGTTTAAGCTTTATATTATTTAAATAACAACTGAGTCTTTACTTATAAATCTAAACCTTACAGTTTAATTTCTTTTTAAGTTTTATTTTAATTAATTATATATATAATCCACTTACCAGCATCATTGGGGATGTAAATTTTTACGTTGGGCACTGTTAGGTTTTGTAGATAAATATAAGTAGGCGTTATTAAAACGTGACATATTATAATGATTCCCACTTTGTGGTTGGAGCTTTCGTCCTGTGTACAAGAGGTTACAAGTTTTATTGACTTCGTAGGCCTATAGTAAGATAAAAAGGGTACTACAATGGTTAGCTAATTCTTGTGACAAAATCTAGTATCACATCAACGGCAACTCATTATTTTGACCACACATAATGAGATAAAAAACAAAGTGTGTTTACACAAACAATTATTATTAAGTTGACCCTAAAATTTAAATTTGATCTGGGCTCATGATCATTACACACATGATATTTTCTTGTCCCAACTTTGTCACGAAGTTACAACAGCTTAATTTACATAGAAAACCCTTAGAAATGTAATTATTTGACATAATGCTTTATAATTTTTACTGTATAATACAACTGTGCAATTCTACACACCTAACATTCATTATAAAAAGCACTTCTATAGGAGGAATGTTTGCATAGGAGGATTTGCCGATATTGTGTTTTTTAAGAAGTCGTTATTGATGTTTAAGAGAGTTTGTATGTGACACTAAGTTACTTTCATGTGCCTTGTAAGTATTGTATAGAGCAGAGACGTTTAGGAAATTGCGGAAAGAGGGAATTGCGTGAGAACAAAGTCAAGGTTGAAATTATTATTTTAATTACATGGTTTTTCGTGAATTTTCACTACCTAACGAAAAATCCAAAATAAAAAAAAATATTTTAATACGGCATTTTTACAACTTATCAGTATTATTCTAACTGTTTATTTTTGAAATGAAAACAAATGTAATAAAAAAAAAAGAAAATGAGTAAAAAAATTATGCACACCTGTACTCAATACAATTAGGTTTGGCGAATAATTGAAGAGTAATAATCGAACCAAATTGATGATATTTTTTCTCCCATGATTAGGTTTGAAATACAAAAAAAACCCGACTTTTTAGGTTCATCAACCCGTCTTTGTGAATTTATTGGGCATATATAAAAATATTAAAAAATGTGTTATTCCTTCCGTTCAAACTTAGGAAACGAGAATCTGATATTTTAATTTTCAAAAAATATATAAAGCCTTGAAATACTCGCTCACTTTATTTTGTTAAAATTTTAATACTCGTTAAATATAACTATTGATAGTATTTAACAATTTTTTTTAATAAGTACTGCAGCATATTCAATAGAAGACTGACAGACAGACCATTATATTCTACTGTTATTTTCAGAAAACAACACTGCCATTACATCATACATTTCAACTTGGATTTTTTTTATCCATCATATACATAAGTGAGGTTAATAAGACTTGGAGAGAAGTGAAGGCACTTGACGGAGACAGGGACAGATGGAGAGCTCTTCTGGACGCCCTATGCTCCAATAGGAGATAAAAGGAAATAAGTCAAGTAAGTCATATACATAAGTAACTCTAAATTATTAAGAAAATATTACCGAACTGTATGAGAAAATTGTAATATATTTTTGCAATTGTTACTTGCACCTCCAGTAAAAATGAAGATTATTTTTAAATACTTGAAAAAACACAAAGTAAGTTAATGAATAAACATTAATTTCCATTGGCTCCTTATTTTTAGCATTCAAACCAACGTCAACCTGTTCTTAACTTAATTCACCCCATGGACATGTGTCAAATTTTATTCAACACCTTTATTTATTCTTCAGATGAAGCCATGATTAAAACCTTAATGAAAAAATATCATAAACCAAAAGACAACATTCGGAAAATGATATACATTTTCCCCCTGAAGGTATTGAGAGCCAATGACGTTTTAAAAATCACATTGCAATACATTTGTCTTAATTATAGTTTGTAGAAGGTTAAAAACTTAAACTTTTTCGTCTGTTATGATATTGAAATAAATTATTAATTTTGCTCTTTTTTATAGGCAATTGCCATCTAATTTGTTATTTTGGAAATATAATTTTTCATTTATGGTATTCCATATTCCTAAACCTATGCGCATTGATCACAGTCATATATCATTCATTCAACAACTATAAAATATTATGATTTCTAATAATTATTATATATTTATTAATGTTTTATAAAATTTTGTAAATATTATCCATTAAGACAGAAACAATAGAAATGCTGCACAATTAATCGTCCTGCTTTCGGTTATACAACAAGAACGTTGTACTTCCATAAATATTAATTTGGTATGTGAACCTTTACAAAATTTATACGAAATTTTAGATAATTACTCGTGTTTGTTAGCTATTTGTTCATAGTCAAATCACTTCATTTTTCTGGTACCGTACTTAAAACTAACTACGGTACGTGATTGTAGTAGTCATATTGATATAGGATTTTATGTGACTTAGACCAAATCAAATTTAACTACCATCCAAATATATTTCTGTTTTGTTATAGGATTTACATATTATACTACATTGATACTGTAGTATAATATTTATTCAAATAAATCCATGAACAAAACTGATACTACTTGCGTAAATATTTCTTCCATTTACGCATTATAAATGATAATAAAATACAACCAATGACTCAGTATGTTCATTTAATAAGCTCAGCTATAAAAATACCAGCATTAAACCACGCAAAACTCTAAAATCTTATAATTTAAATGTATCATATCTATATTTCTATTTATAAAACAACGTTCAAATATTTATCCTCTATGCCAGAAATATGTCCTGTTACATAAAATTTAATACAGATCAACCCAAAAATATAGTAAAAACTTGTTAGCCTATAGTTTTCAATATGTTATATTAATACTATTCCATTTCGCCTGAATCTATACATTATTATCGTTTTATTAAAAGGTAGACAAATTTAAGTGTAATATGAGTTTATGTAAAACAGAAATGTTGTTTATGACAAAACTATAGATTTTTAAAGAAACATTATTTAAATACGTATTATATAGAAGGAATAAATACATATGAAATGTAACTTACAGATTGTGAGTACAGTAGGAGAGTTTAGTGAGAGAAAGTGTATTAAGTATTTATTTACTTTAAACATGTGTTATATATATACTTCCATAATTCATGATACCTCAGGGAGATTTTTCGGATATGTTAATACTGAAATGGTTTTTATTTTAGCAGAAATTATAAATGTGTTTGAAACTGTTTTATTTTGTTTGTTACTGTTCTCGTATTTTAAAGTAATTATTTTGTTAGTCACAATTGTAAGGGAATAACATTGAAACAAGTTATTTTTTTATGTCTACCTCTGCAATGAAAATATGTATGCTATTTTGTAATTTGTTTCATTTAAAGTTACCGGCTTTAGTAATACCAAACTGTAAATTAAAATATACACTGTATACTACGCTGTTTTTGTAGTAACTTCTATAGATTGTAATAATTGCATATCTTGAATTCTTTAAAAAATATGATTGATTGAAATAAGTATATTTAAACATATATTAGATTGATTGTAACCGTATCTGCTGTCTGTGCACTTAGGTCATCATTTATGCACGTTTGAGCAGCAAGACGAGTATTATTTTTATTTGTGTATTTAGTGTTTACATTTTCTCAATCAATATATGTAATTTTTCTTGTAACAAAACATGATAAAACCTTCTTAAATATTTCTTCGTACCTCAGTGTCTATATTATTGTTTGTTGTTGTTGTTTTATTATAGGAAATTAAATACTTATTACAAACAATACGAAAAAAAAATAAGACTTACATCACTTGTATATTATTAATCCAAGTTTTTATGATCAGAATTTTTTTCTCAAGACAGCATTAATAAATAAAACATCATATAATTTTGATTGTCAGTTCTTTTGTTATTTGTTATTAACTTTAATATCATATTAATACTTCTGCTGTAAACAAATTTTCAGTTTTTTTATTGGTTTGCAATATCAATGATAACTGTGAACTCTCTTTCTCAAATAGGCACTTACCAGGATACTCTTGTCGGATAAACAATGCCAGGATTCGGGCCTCGAATAATTGCAATGCTTCATTTAAATGTATTATTAACTCTAGGCATGTTTAGACATGTCATACAAGAACTTTTTTTTTCTGTGAGCATTAACTTGTTTTAATGGCGTCAATATGTGAAACGTGTCTTGTTGGCCATTTTGGCATAGCTAGCTACCAGAAGAATAGTAATTTCTTAGAGTCAATTCCCTCAATAAAATTATATATTAGGTAGTGTGTTGTTAATTGTAGTTTAATGATTAACAATAATTCTAATTTTAGCATTCATCGGTGTTGGCTGAACTGAGCTTGTCGAATTGCGTAGTCCCGGATCCTGGCCGATACTCGTTATTTCGACCCACATTAAAAAAAAAACCACGACCTCATAATACCGAGTTTTAAATCAACTTTGGTATTACCAATTTCGTTGCAGTGTTTATATAGCAGCATCATACATAACTGTATTATGCAATGCCTTACAATGTCCACCTACACAGATAAAATTATTTGGAGATATATCTATGGTACGGTACGGCTTATTCAAGACAACTGAAGTAATAAAACCATAATCAATCTAAAAAAAAATACCTTTTAGACACTTTAATTGAAATTCAGATTTTTCGGTTTGGACGCTGTCAAGTTCGAAATACGTTTTTATTAAAAATATCTCAGATAAAATTTAACAGAATAGTAATATATTACCATTTTATATTCAACTGTAGCCTTTGATGTGTATGAATGTCATAACAATAGCCTATACACGGATGATCCTAACTGGGCTACAGAATAATACATCTATTGTTTACATTATGTGCTGTAGCGTAAACTGATGGTTAGGGACTGACTGAACAATATACAAGATCTTATCAGTGCCTTTTGTTGCTGCTAAACTTAATTTAGATTAACAATATGATTGTAAAACGTATAGAGTTAACGGTAGTTCTACATATACCTTTGTAGAACATTGAATGTTGTTGTTTTGATACACATTTGAAATAAACTAATTACAATAACATTGTTCATCGCGCCAAAAATGAAAATATCTTAAATGTAGCCTATACTGTATTTTGAAATTATAAGCGTTACAAATTAAAAAAACTGTAATTTCGGATAATTTTATTTATTACTACACAGAAATAGTATACTATTTTATTCAACTAAATAAATAGTTTTATTTATTTTTTCATCTCAGATATAACTCACTAATGCTTACGACATGTTGCTAGTATTATGGTATCCAGTATAGGCCAAGGCTTCTAGATATTTAGTTTTATGCTTTTAGTGTTGTTAAATTATATTCCATTAATCCACTCGTTCAATATGTTTTATTTTCTTACACAAAAAAATAGATATTTATATTAATAAAAGACATAAATATACAGTTATGTTAAATATAGAACAAGTTATATTTTCCTTTGTATTTTAATTTGTAGTAAGGAGAAGATAGTAATAATAACTTTATTCTAAACATTAGTTCTGCTAAATAAAGGACGGAAATTGACAAACTCGTTAAAATCCAAAGTTACTAACCGAATACGAACTTCAGCGAAATATGACCGTTACTTATATTCTACATAAAATAACACCAGTGTACACTATATGGATGGAGGGTGTTCATATATTTTAACAAAGCAATGGATCTCTCTCCTCCATAAATGAAGATGCAATTATTAAAACAAAACATTCGTTTTAATGAAAACTATTAAACTTTATCATCCCAAATCAGTTTAAATAAGTTTTTTATATTTTTATTTATTTTTTATACTAAATTTAAATAAAAATAATAATAATAATAAATTAATATTGTGTTTAATCCAATTTTATCAAAACCGAAATATATTACCTATATAACCACATTTCTCCTACGTTAGTAATTACAAACCGTTTAACAGTAAGATATTATTTCAGTTAATATTTCAATGAATTTGACCATGTTTCATATATAAAGTCGTGACTATAATTTGATTGGTTTTTACTTATATATGGTCTTTGTGGGTAATCCATCGCCATATTGAAAAGTATTACAAAAGCTAAAAATAGAAACTAGACTATATATTGTAGAATAGAAGTTCGTTAAATATAAGAGGTTTTCATAAATAACAACCAGAATTTTATTATTTTTTATTTCCTCTTATATACGCAGTATAGAGAGAGAAAAAAACAATTATAAAGTTTTGGTGTTAAACCTTTGAACCACTTAAATTGAAAAATACACTCCACTATATAGTATAAGTTATTTTTGTACCTCTCAAACGGGATAAATTGGTAAGGTGTTATTATAATAAATACAGTTATTAGGTAACGAAACAGTAAATTCCTAACAGGTTACTATTAACGAAGTTATCCAATAAAATATTGTAAATCAATTTTATTAAGCTAGCAGGAAATCTAAATTATTATAAAGGATAATTATTATAAAGGATAGTAGACGATAGGCCTACTATCGTCTCAGAAATTATATAATTAATCATTTGTATGGAGTGTTGTATTGTGAGGATTATGTAAACATTTGTACGTATTACATTAGGAAAACTCTCGGTTTCATTAATTAGGTTTGCATAATGTACCAAGAGTATAAAAATGCCCTAGGTAATTCAAAATAATACTTTGTCATAATCAATTAGCATATTTCATTTTAAACATCGTAAAAGCATTGTATTATTACGATGTTTATTTGTGATCACTTGTTACTGAACCCGGTACAAATAGTTAATGTAGCTTGTTAACCTATAACCATTCAAGTTACATTTTTATAGTAAGGTTAAAGGTTATTTAACATTTATAGCTCAATGAAATAAGTATCTAGGGCAGTCCTTATGGACAGAATTAGAACATTCAATGAACTAAGTTTAGAAATAACTATAAATGATCACGGTTTAACAAGTTATAATGCACTATGTTCCAGGGTGGATGACATATGATCACAATTCAACGACATTCAATAAACAATTATCCAATATATTCATCCTTAGGCAGAGTTAAAGGTCACTCAAGCTAGAGTCAAACAATATTATTTAATTACAGGCACTAAAACCACACTCTTTGTAAGAGAAAACTAAATACGTCTGCTACAACCCTCTCGACGAAAGTTACCACCACATTTCACCACACTTCACCACACTTATCTCCATAATATTTTAACAAACGAACAGCAAAACCGTTATGTACACAAACCAATCATACTGTCTCATAACATACAAAAGTGAATAACTTCTAAGTGTAGATTGTAGTTCTGCTAGTAACAACTTTTCTTCCACTTTATTAGTGGCTGTACTTGTCCAATAAACGGTTATAAATGTTTGGTTTCATAAAGTCACAGTAATTGTGAATCCTTGTTCTCAATCGTCATTTGTCTGACAGATTTTTTAACTAATTTGGATTAAATTTTAGTCCAATTACAATTTCTGTAATTATTGGTTTAGGGTCAAATCAGGTATCGGCTAACAATGGCGATATTCATTCTGTTGTTAAGTCTACCCACATATTTCAATAATAATTGCATGGATGCACAATTATATTAGATGAAATTACCAATAATTTTATCACCCTAAAATTAAACTTTAGTATAGAAACCAGTTTTGGTAAGTTGCAACTTGCAGACAAAATTTTTAATTTATGTAAAATATTAGACATGATGTTAGGGGCGGATTGGTATGGACAAATCTCTGACGGAGAACATTAAAAATTTCTTGCTTGTTAAGCTATTCCTTATTCGGTCGGAATAAGGACCTCAAAACCTACTCGGGTTTCCCACCGCCAAATTTCCGTGAAGCCAAGGCCTAAAATTGTAAAATTATAAATGAATTTTCATAAATATTAAACTTACTAGGCTATCATCCTATTTATATTCATGTATTTATGAATAGTTAAAAAACAAAAAACCTCACCGTGATAGCTTTAGTTTTTACATTATAATTAGCTCCGTGGATGTAGTAATTGTCTTCTCTCAAACAGATAAAGAGTCAGAAAAAATTTAACAAAACTTTTAAATTTATTAAAACAATCTAATTCGGAACGTAAGAAATGTATTTATGTCAAAACATTGAAAATATTTGATATAGTTTTCAATAGTCATCAAAACTAAATGATTAAAGTACCACAATATAAACACACTCACGATATGAGAGAGTGGAGTGAATCGGACGACTTCCGGGGATGGATATGAACTGGAATGTTGGAGAGGGCAATGTTATAATATGTGCATTAGAATATATTATATACAGGACTTCTATGAAACTTGTTCAAAATTATAAAACTGTTATTTATCAATAATATAATAGAAGTTAGTATATATATTAATAATTATATAAACTATAAATACATTTAGAATTAATTCTTAAAAGTAAATGAACGGGGAACAAATGCAGAGCATATCTGTGAATATGTAATTTCCTTATGGTCAACACTCTCAATAATTTTATACCCCATAGAAATACCTGGCACTCTTTCCTATATAACACAATTACAAATCAATTAAAAAATACTACTTCTGTATCAGTTCAGTACTTATTAAAAGCTTCTAAAGCGACAATAATGTCAGATAGCGTTTTATGTAAAATATCGAAGTACTAATTGGAATAGTGTCCTGCTCAGATGCTGTTATCTAATTTTATATCAATAAATGATACTTCAAAGCAATAAAGTCACTTTAATTAAACTGTAAAAGCTTTCACATAAATTAAATTAAAACAGCAGTGATCACACAAAATATTCACCTACTTCGGTAAAAAATTGTAATTGAGCTTTATGTATTTAATTTTGAACTGTTTAATTGAAAGACCAATATGCATGACAAAGAATAGTTCAAATAAATAAAGTTATTGTATGCACATTTTAATAAATAATATGTTAATAAACTTATTTTACTGTTTGTAGTTAATGAGAAAAATTTGTACAGAAACTAGATTCTTTGTTTGAAATACTTTTAAAATAATTGTAGGAATGGTTGCTGATTAATTTTCAACTGCAGTAAGAAACAAAACTCCACAAATTACTTGCTAACGTAATAACATTTGATATTATCTTTAAATTTGTATATATAAATATATTTTTAATTTTTTTAACAGCTAGATCATGAAATAAAACTGTAAACTTTAGTAATCGAAAGATATCTTACCACTGTTAACACTAAACATGTGTTCTAAAAAAATCTTTTAAATAGGTCATATATATTTTAAAGAGATGATATATTTTGACATATAAAGTAATTGTTAATATAAAAATTTAATAAAATTAATTTCTTCCTAGATGTTTTAATTGATAGTCTTCCACATTTAGTGTTTCCATTTAGAGGGAGTTAACACAAGATAAGATGAAGAAAGGTGTAAATCCACTTCTATAGTTTTTTTTTTAAAGTGGAAAACCTATTAATGATTACATAGGTGTTAAGCAAGAAAAGTTCATAAAATTGTTCATAAAATAAACACCCTAACCCTCGATTACACTAATAGATTCATGGTCGGAAGAAAACAAAAGCCGGCAAGAGAGTCTAGAAAGGAAATATTAATGATTCGGATCCAACACAAGACTACATGAACGTTGGAGTAGATCCAGCTACCTCTGGATTACCAAACTCATACTCAATATTTGTTTGACTTTTAGCGCAGTCATAAGAGTCAGTAAAATAACTTATATCTGTAGTATGAAAGAATTAATCACCAAACCACAAATAAAACACTAACACAAAAGTTAAAAAGTTTAATTAACACATGTGTAAATTTTGGTAATAATAGCTACCATCCTCAAAGGAATATAAACCAATAGAGTATTGGTCTATATCCACCTGAGTATGGCAGCTATATTACCGAAATTTATATAAGGGACTATTAACCTTTTTAACGTTAATTGTGTTAGTATTTTATTTGTGGTTTGGTGATTAATTCTTTAAAATTGTTTTAACAAGGTTCATTGGATGTTGTATATAACTCTGAAGTCTGCAACGGCAAAGTAAATTTTTTATTTTCAGTTAATACTGACGGTGAATGATATGCAAATAATTGACATAGTGAGAATCTATATCATTTTCAAAAAAATAAGCTATTTTCTTTTTTGTGTATGTTTTCGAGTCTGGCGTAGTAATAATTTTTATTTGGAACGTCAATGGGTACATTTAAGCAACATCTGATTTATAACTTAATGTACAGGTAGGATATTAATCAGATTTAGCTTAAATGTACAAATTGTTCATGGTTTTTTGTTACCATGGTTAAATTATATGCATGTATGATCTATAAAATTGTTGTTACAAAAACAATACTGTGAAATGGCGAACAAATCCCTAGGGTGAAATATCGTAATTTTCATTCTACAGTAGATGTGTTGTAACTTGTGTAGAAAACACCAAAATTAAATAAAAGCCGATGTGTAAACTACGCAATTATTCAAAGTTATTATAAAGTTGTTTTCTCAACTAAACCTCCATTTCGAAAACCATAAATTGACGCCTTACACTTTTCAGTAGGTTCAAGATGAAAATACTTAGCCTTAAGTATTACCTATAATTACTTATTATTTTTCAATATTACTAGGCGAATGTTTCAACACAAGTCTTTTTCATCAGGGAAGTAACACTTTATAAAGTTATGGTGTGTTTTGTGAGGAAGGGGTATAGTATAATTATTCCTTCAGTTTAAATTAATCCTATTTATAAGGTCCAAACAGTAGCGCAAATGTTCTTCTGTACATTTCCTTCGATAGTTTCGATCCTCTCCCTTTTTGTCGGTTTACAATTATAATCAAAACAAATAAATATCCCGATTTCAATTTATTACCAGATGATTATTTAAGTTATGAACTGAATCAGGTTTTAGACATTTTTTTATATGTAATTCATAAACACCCATATAAAACAACTTCATCGTCTAAAATTTACGGTGTCTATTGTTACTAGTTATAAAAAGATTAAAAAAGTAGCCAGAATATGGCTTTGATGATTCATATATATATATATATATATATAATTATATATATATTATGAATATATATTATATATATATTGAACTTTAAAACCATATATATATATATATATATATATATATATATTATATATATCTCACAAATTTGATCACACATTAAAAAATACATATATTTATAGTTTATTGAAATAATTTGATTAAGTTTTCATTTCTCTGTCCCTATTTGTTCGCTCCCTTCTTATTGAGAGTTGAACTCTGCGACTCTAATATCGTATAATAAAGTTATCGATAAAGTTTCTTTTCAAAGTATTTTGGAACAGATGCATGAAATGACGGCAAATTATGTACAAAACTAACCAAATATCTTCTTTGAATTTATAAAGAAATTTATCTTATCTGTAGGTCAGTTTGCATCAAGTATATAAATATTAAAAGAAATATTCCTTGTAATTATGATTTATTTATTAGCGGAATTATTTTATTAATATATTTTGTTCTTCTTATATAAGTTAATTATAAGTTTTTGGATGCGTATCAGATGTTCACAACTTCACAAATGAATTTGTTAAGGTCCAAAGAATTTGAAATTTGTGATTTATTTTTACACTTATTCACATATATTAAACTTTGAATAATTTTCAAAAGAAATCGGGTGGTTTTTTTATAGTAAATATTAATATAAGATTAATTATGTGAAAAATAATTTTAGAGAAAATATAGAATTAACAGTTGAACTACACTGTTTATTGCTATCACTACGATAATTTCCCTCTGGTTTCCATATTTCGAGAGAAACTATATTTAAAAGTCCATTCAATTCTGTTGTATTATTACGATTATTCCATGTCCTAGTTTAAAAATGGCACATTTTCATATATAAAGGAATATATTTTAGATTAAATTTATGTAATTTGTTTTAATTTCTCTAACGAACTGATATCCATTTCCTTACTCATATACGACAACTTGTTTAATTATTATCCCGTATATTTTATTACAAGTAATTCTAAAAGTTGATAAAAAAATGATAAAATTACAATTCCGATGATAATAATTAGTGATTTTGTATATTCAGGCTCATTAAGAGTTATACATCCTTACTTGAAATTTAATGTAGAATACGATGGTAACTTTAAAAGTCGAGGAATGTATTTAAATATCTCAAAATATTTTTGGGTAAATGTACATTTTTTTTCGAAAATTCTTTAAAAAAATCTCTTTAAGTAGATGTGTGAAATGGATTTTTTAAATTTGTGTGATTGAGCAACGTTTATCTACTTCTACCATCCAAAAAAATTAACAATAGGTTTAGACCACTCTGTATATTTATGTTACATCTAAAATTAATAATGATTCATTTCAGACCAAGATTCGAACTCAGGCCTTCAGTTTAGTTACACGAACTATCCATCTTTATTTCAATTATGTTAAAAAAATTACATTAGCTCTTACCGGTTATGTAGTTTATGAATAAAATTGTTAAATATTTAATTTATTTTTAATAATTTTGTGATATAAATATTTAGAATTATAAATCAAGTTTAGTTTCTTAATATATTTAATGAAACTTGTTTTCAGATTATTTACTTTATGAATGCATCAAGTTTATTATTTTAAAATAGTTTAAAAAATCACACAAATAGTTTAAATATGTGTATGTTTTGTTATTATTCCTAACTAATCAGTTACTCTCCAGACCAGGTAACTCCATCCACTTCTCGCATTAAGACTGACATACCTTTAAAGCTACACTATTATTCGTAGAATTATAAATGTTTTGAACTGCGTTAGGAAAAACC
Source organism: Aphrophora alni (assembly GCA_963513935.1). Taxonomy (NCBI): domain Eukaryota; kingdom Metazoa; phylum Arthropoda; class Insecta; order Hemiptera; family Aphrophoridae; genus Aphrophora; species Aphrophora alni. The sequence continues at coordinate 91,222,343 of OY740770.1, forward strand.
ACTATATATATATATATATATATATATATATATATATATATATATATTTGAAAAAAGTAATCGAATGTGAGTGTCTTATATCATGGAATATGCATAAGAGTAGTCATAGAATATCTACCTCTCCCAATAAATAAGTTGTAATACTTTATTAAAATTATATTCTAAGGAGTAATTTATTTTTGTTTTTTTGTAATACTGTTTAGTTTGTATCAAAACGACATTTTATAGAATTTATAATAGACTAATATATTTTTTAAATATCATACAGTACTGAAGTATAATGTAAAATACGTGGTCTCAGTTTGATAGATTTCCTACAGTCTAATAGTCAGAGATCTGGGTATTTTATTGCCGACGTGACTGCCAGTGTTCGTGACTTGACTACAAGTAGGGAATCACAAAAGTAAAGTACTGCTGAATGAGTTTTATCAAATACTCATTTTAATATTCATTTATATTTCTTTGCATAAATTGATATATTCTATTGTTCCACAAATACTTTATAATAAATGTAACATTAGCAAAAATATTCTCTATACTCTTTTATTTATTTTTTTTTATTATTGGTATATACATGCTGAATTACATGAAAACATAAACGTATATGTTACGAGATAACCACCTTATGAGCAACTGCACTTATTATTTTACATTACCTCTCATATTTGAATAACAAAACAAAATATAGTCTCATAAGACAAAATAATGCACCGATAAAATGTTTAAGTAGGGTCATAATAATATTAAAAAATAATGACACACGAAAAGATCATGTTTTAGGCCCAGTATTTAATCAGAAAATAGCCAAACATATATGTTTCAAAAATCATAAATTTCAAAACCATTTTGAAATATGGCTGTTAATACTTCTGTTAAAAAATATATATATTAATAAAATACCTTCACTTATAGTAAGGATGAAATATTATCAGTTGAATCGTTAATAAGTGTAACTAATAAAGTCTCTCATTTTATTCCCGCTGGAGAGACAAAAGTTTGATTAGGCTCTGTAAGGCTAGTTACAACAACCAATTTGGTTAAATAACATGGTGTTTGTTATTTCTTTTATTGGTGTGCAGTTTTGTGGAATTGTGTTTTTGCCATATCAAGGTCATGTAGAGTATGAGTTATTTGGAAAGCTCAGTCCTAGTTTCAGAACTGGGTTCCTCTATTAAGTTACTTGTTATAGATTTGATTTATCCTAGGGTACTGGTCTAAACTGGACAATTCACATTTCTTATGTTGTGTATTTCAAATGATAACGAGAGTTGGTCCAAATGATAAATAAATATTTCAATAAATTATATCAATAATATTAACAGAAATGGTACTATCTATTATCTAGAAAACTTCTAAAACTCTTTTATTTATCAACTCCGAAATCGGTTGATTCTACAACCTCAAAAAGAGACCTAATCTTTTTATATTGTTTTATTTATAAATATACCATCAAATGTAATTCTGTAATTTTGAAAATGAGCTATTTCCTTTTATTTATTGGATAACGGAACTGAAAAGTGAAACTTACATCTGCACATCTGATACACAATTAACTATAAATTATCTATTGTTCTACAACAAGCTTTACATCTTACAAAATATTATTATTTTTAGACATAACTGAGACACATATGACAAATATATTATGTGTGTTTATGTATTCATGCTTAAGCGTATGTATATAAAACTATTTTCTTATTTATCAACTTTGTCCTCTCCAATTTTTTTTTGTACAAATTTACTTTTGTCATTTATAGACAATGGTCAAGTTTGTTATACATCCAATTATATTTTATTTCGTATTATTAGTTTAATATATGGTACTTACATTGTTGTTAAATTTAAATAATAATATACGATTATTTATGTGAAAAAAATAATTTTAGAGAAAATATAGAATTAACAGTTGAACTACACAGTTTATTGCTATCACTACGATAATTTCCCTCTGGTTTCCATATTTCGAGAGAAACTATATTTAAAAGTCCATTCAATTCTGTTGTATTATTACAATAATTCCATGTCTTAGTTTAAAAATGTCACATTTTCATATATAAAGGAATATATTTTAGATTAAATTTTTGTAATTTGTTTTAATTTCTCTAACGAACTGATATCCATTTCCTTACTCATATACGACAACTTGTTTAATTAGTATCCCGTATATTTTATTACAAGTAATTCTAAAAGTTATTTGAATGTCTTATTTTCTTAAATATAATTATGATAAAAGGAAGGTAATCGTTGACAAGGATATTCCACAAAATATATTACATCTTGTCACCATAATCCCCGCTTCTTACCTTCAGCTTACGTTTGAAATAATGATGTTCCACTATAACGCTCAAGTCGTAAGTAGACTTATCATATTGTATATTCAATGTTATTTATTTCTCAAACTCTTTATAAAACTTAGGGACAAATAAAAAACGACACTGTGCATAACAACACAATAAAATATATGTTTTGTACATATATCTGCGTTTTATTTCGGTATTAATTTAATCGATGCTCACTATAACATCTATAAAGTTGTTTACTTGCCTGAGCAGTCTTGATTGAAAACTTTCCTGTTTACAGTTGTTTCGCTTATCCATCAGGCATCATCACAACAAACAGTAATTCCATTTACTCGTTAAAATAATTTTTTAAACGCTTAAGTACACATTATAAAACACACATAATTTTAAGTTTAGGATGGTTTTTAAAATTATTTGTCAAGTTTGCACAACTGACTACTTCGTTCAACTGTCAAAGTATATTATTAATTGACATACGTAAGCTAGAGAAATGGATGATAGTATTAATTTTGTATTTATTTTTACGTCAGAATATAATTCTCTATAATAAAATACCTATACAAAAATATATTTACCTATAGTTACATCTAATTTACCAACCCAAGAAAAATAAATACTAAAATATAAAATTATTATAAGAAGTTTTAGATAGAAATATTTTAGCAGTGTGGCAGTGCTACTATTGTATACATATCTTTGAAATTTTAATTATTTTATGGTAATGGAGATAAAGCGTGTACTCTAAGAAATTGTTATCCTATGCAGAAAATTTTCATTTTCTCATAACCTAAATAAACGTGTACACGTTAATACTATCTCACAGAGAGCTTTGTATAACCTAGATAATTTGTATCTTTAAGAGAGATATTCAAGATAGAAGATATTTTAATTATCTAAACATGCACTAGGATATTGTAACTCCCTAGAAGTGGTATTCTAAAAAATATTATTTAACGAAGTTTTATTTTAAAATATTGGAAATTTGTGTAATGATATTGTACCGTATCTACATCTTTCATATAATTATATAAGGTCCAAAGTTTACAGTAAGTGTTTCATACAGTTCGAGCATGGTCTCGTTATTCTTCACTTTGTTCCGAATTAAATATCGAAAAAACTTACTGTTTGAGAATGGTAGTTTAATGGGTTAAATTTATTATCCGCCAACTTTTAAGTGGCTTATATTAACATAGAACAACAATAACTGTGTTTATTTTGAAGCAATATGATAACTTTAAATAATATAAGTATTAAATACTACAAAGTAATATAAATAAGCATGACAATATTTCATTATCTTAGGAGTGAAATGCTCGTGTTCTAAAGCGTACATTGTGCCTACGTATTGACGTCATGATGAGCAATTGTCAGAACAACAATGACGTAAGACTATGAATGAACTCATTTCAATGTGAAACTTCCTCCTTTTACAACACACAATACTACGAGAGTCATGTACGGCTGTTAACGTGTTCGGTTATTGTGTAAAATATCTTTTCTTCTGTGTCTAAAATTTATAAGAGTAACTAAAATAACGTACATTATATTTGCTTTAGTTGCAGTTATCATCATGTGTTTTAATGATAAAAAAACAAGTATTATTATAATAATTGGTGTTATATTCATAACCAATAACAAACATACATTATTTCAAAAGTAGTCAAATATTGATTTCTTTTTTGGATCAAAAACTTTCATGATATGAAGTATAATTGTCTGCTTTACACTCTCTATTAATCATGTTGAACTAATTATACAATAGTACTAAATACATTAGTAGTGTGACGATTCACAATATAGACGCAACAAGCAATGTAACAAGAGAAATGGTTTAATGAGAATAGAAAATTAATGGACGAAATAGAAGAATTACCACTGACTGGGATAAGTGTTACAACGGCAACAAATAAATAGAAAACGTAGAAGGACGTAGATCGACAGAATAATAATAGCTAATATAGGTCAATTGGTAATAAGGTTTGAATGTTTGGTAGTCCGGAATTAATAAAAGCATTATTAATATGGATTGGTGGAATGAATGAATTAAGGATGGATATTATTTTTAAATAGTATAATTAAAATGGAATACATAAATTAAGATATAGGATTGAAATTTATGGAGGGATCAAAAGACCTAGTGGCATGTAAATTAGTAATATATGAAGATATGGATGAAATTAGGGGCGTGTGTGATATAAAGATATGGATATGTGAGTGTGCGTGCGCGCGCGCGCGTGTGTGTGTGTGTGTTTTAATAGAATAAGATATTTGTATTAGATAACAACTGATGTATTTAAATAGCTAATCAAATCAACAAAATTATTACATTATTAGATTTGTTCAAATACATTTTCACAAACATAAAGAAGGACTTGTACAAACCCGTTAATACAGGTAGTGTCAATAATAACCATTTGAAACTATGTTGGATTTAAACATCAAAAGTATTAGCAGATTTATTTATTTATCTCTAGCTTGTTTTATTCGATAATTTAGTATTATTTCACCTCGATCTTTGACTAATAAAATCAGGTATAATATGAATGAAAGATCAAATATTATATCTGAAGCCTTTACTTGCAGTTATTTTATTACATCTTTCTATACACCTTTGTCGTAGAAAGTAGTTCGCGGCAAGAAAGATTGAACGATACAAGACATTATAATCTACAGTCACTTTCAAAGGAGAGTGATTACGACTGGAACTGAATACGATTCTAAACTGTAGAAGCGGAAGAAGGCTTGGTACAAAAAAAGAGTTCCTCGCCGGAACTTGATTCTCTGCTGTCTATCACATCATTTCAGGAAACGGAAAAAGATTTTCTCTCTTTGTATCATTGAACAAGAGCAGTGTAGCTTATGAACCAATTTTCTAGTACTGACATTTTACAGTACTGATAACATTCCACAATTCTTCATCACTTTTTTTAATCATGAGAACAGTTGCTACATAAGCAATACAATTTTAAAATTACTCGTTAATTTGGTCAAAGCGTATAGTGCGTGGAGCAACTGTTTCTATCTTCTTTTTCTGTTGCCCACGCTTAAATATATTTTTATTTTAAATAGTAAACTTTTTAAAACTCGTTTAAATAGTAGTGTTCGTATAAACCTATATATCAACGTTTTCATAATACTGACTCATAGACTAGATGGATCAATTGATGTTATTAACTACAGAACATAGCAGTATATAATGTTGTTAATACAAACTTTACATCAAGGATCTATAGCGAGTCATATTGTACCAGACAAACTACACAACTCGGTCATCTTCACTTCCACATCATATACATAAAAGTTACGATAATTATATGAAACACAATTTTATGATTTTAACTTTTCATAATTTGATTATTATATACATTTTATTATTTTATTTTATTAATAATATTATCTTGATTTAATTATAGTAATATGTATCCTCTTAATTTTGAATCAGGGTCTTCCCCACCACTTTAATAATATATCTGGTATAACATTATATTATTATTGATAGTTTATTTGTTTCGTGTATAATTTCTTTGTTTTGTTAGAAAGAAGTATTTTGTCTGTCTACAAAAGCTATACTTTGTCACAATGTATTTATACTATTATTGACATTTCATCACCTTTTGAGTGCTTTTAAATTATCCATAAAAATCTTTTATAGTACACTAGTTTATTTAAAAAACATTTCTCTGTGAAGTGGGACTTTATTCGTATTACACTTTAACCAGCTGTAATTTGGTTATTATATTTCGTGTAGGTTTTGTAATGCTGAATTTTAAAATGAATTAAATGATGTGTTACATTCCATTTTTTTAAAATCACAAAATTAACCCCTTGAATTTAGATTTAAAATAAATTTCAAAATAACTAAAAAATATTTCACCTATATAATAATAATTACCAATGAATGGAGGTTGATTAAATATTTAAGAAAAATCTTATAGTAATATGGAGATATACTGATTTAATCATAACTCATTAGTGCTCTATTTGTAAGTTTTATGTAAACAGATAAAATAAATAAATCAGAAAAGTACATTTTTGCTTAAACTTACAATTTAAACCCTGTTGGAATGCGTGAAATAATTAAATTTATTTTACTTACTTATCACGTTAGGAACATAAATATCTAAAAGAAGGTATTTCGTTTTTTAATGAAACTTTTTTATGTCAGAAGCAAAGTAAATTAATTACGTAACGATAAATATCTCGAATGGGAATTACTTCGATAATTGCAAAAACATTGAACGCCGATGTTTTTATTTCCATCTCATGTATAAGCAATATAGCAGGATAATCTCAAAAAACGTTAAAAATAATTTTAATAAAATTTTTGAAGACGGGTTTGAGATTTAACTGATAAAAATAACATTACTGTAGGTATACTTACTTTTTTTTACCTATTTTCGTCTTCAAATCTAGAATAAAATGGTATACTGATGTCAGTTTTACAATGTCAGCATTCTATTAATATGTTTTGAAAATAAAAATATGGTTTAGTTTATCTGCGTACATTTAGGAGTGTTTTAATTTATGGTTTATATTCCAGATGTACGCAAGATTTTACCGATTATAGTGACCCGTACATTTAGTAATAGTCTTTAGGATTAACATAAAAAGCTTGCGATTTTCCGAATTATTTTTTCAACTATTTTTAATATTAAAATTTTATCTTTTCTGGTGTATGCAAACAAATATAAATAAATTTCTGTACCAAATTTAAAGTATATACTTCACACATTAAAACCACTACTGGTCAAAACATTAGTGTTTCTCAATATATCTATAAAATCCTACAAATTATTTGTTACTTTATAGAAAACAATAATTTGTTCCTTGAAAACAGTCCCATTATTATCATTGAAACCTAGAGAGGTTCTGGTACCACTAATATATTATGAACACAAGTAGGCTTATGCTTAAAAGTAGTGCACATACGAACACCTACATTTCCAGGGACCAGGTTACTCTAATGCCCTAATCCACCTCATTAAAAGTGAAAAATATGCATTGACTTTTCAGTATCTTATTTATAGAAGCAGCATTCTCATATGTTAAAGGCAATAATATACACTCGTTCATTTATTTTTATGATCTTATATGACGCTGTTTTTATGTAATTCAAGTTTTTTGGATCCCCTAGAAAATGAACTCTAATTTTAGTATTTAATTATACATGTTACACAAGATTCACAGTATTAGTGTTTGCTTTGTTCAAAAATTTCGACTTGTGAGTAGCGTAGTAACATGTAGTGCCAATGAGAAGATTTGCGAATATATAGCTTCAAAGTTAAATTCTAACTTAGTTTGTAATATGCTGTTACTAAAATATTGTGGAACAAGCAATGAGTAACCCAGTAATTTAATATAGTAAAATTTAAAAAAAAAGAAGAAAAAAAGGATTTTTCTACTGCACTAAATTTACCCATTTTCGTTATAATTGCTCAAACAGGAATACTTGCTGATTTACGAAAACATATTTTTAAATAGGCACTTTTTCAATAGGGTGTAAAATAAAAAGGACGTTTTTACCGAATTTTGTCTGTTTAGCAGAAAAAACTATGGAACATTTCACCTATTTAACTATAACTGAAACTAGTATAGAAAGTTGCTATTTTCTTTGAAATTTCAATTTTATTTTATTGGCTTGTTCGCTTAAACAGGGGTGTTATTTTTATTTTTTTTTATATATTCTATACATGTAAATATTAAACTTGTACAATTAATAGAGGAGAAATATATTATGGACTTTATCAAAGAGTAAATTTGTAATAGATATTATTAACCTTTATATCCTTTATGCACTAATTGTGATAAAGTCAAATACACTGTGGGGCGTGTAAGGTTTTGTTCGTTCAATTGTATTTTTAATGACACTGGAATGCGTTGTGGAAATCTTATTAACTCTCACACCATTGATACCCTTAAACTCGACCATGTTGTCTTTCTCTATTGTGTTACGTTATGTATTCTGTATGTAGAGAGTGAAAAAAAATATAGGTAACACTTTTATAGCGTTTAATGGCAGTCCTAGTGTTATATGTAAATATTAAATATAAATTAGATAAAAGAATATTATCACCATCTATTTAATTAGGAGGTATTTGACCTCCAATAGGAATTTTGAGAGTTTTCTCAACAACAGTTGCTCCCTACACTCCTTATTATTATTTATCCCTATCGTCCGACGGTTATAGTTTAAAATCTTAAAGTATTTTCATAGCTAATAAAAATTCACAATCACAAATATTCAGAACGCTCATTATGGAGTTAAAACTGTATTGGATTATAAATCTGTATGGGGCTACGACATATTATATTTATACTTTAAACAGTTTTAAAACGTGGTTTTAAAAAAATCAATAAATAATTTTTCCTCATTTTAGTCTTGTAGGTGTGAAAGATGCAATAAATTTAAAAATCTTGATGTGATAACCAATCCCCCCCCCATTTGAACCCACCGAACTTTCCATTTTCAGTTATCACATTTGAGAATCGACCAAGTGATACAAAATATTTCGTATGTAACCATGGAAATCGTATCGATGAACAGGGATGAATTACTGTATTTAGTCTCTCCGGTTGTACCTCATCCACCGCTTCAGAACAGGTCTGCATTATCCAGGTCTGTATTGAAAGATCATTTTTAATTTGTCTTCTCCACGCTGATTCATTGTTTAGTTAGATGTTAACAAAAAATATCATAACTTTTTCGTCTAAAGCGAAACATACAACTGAAATAACTAATGTGGAAAATCTTCTAGAAGGGTCAGAGTGCAGAGGAGATAGGAACCTTATGAATCTAAAGTTTGCTGTTGACAAAAATAAAAATCGAATAAGTTCTGTTCAATATGCCTTTATAAATCTTCAAACAGTTGTGCTCCAAGCCCTTATAATATTTGATCATTTTTACTTGCTACCAATATCCTCTTTATTTTATTTAAATTTTACCATTCACTATTTGGTTACCAACCGTCGCATTGAAATATAAACTGCAGCATTGTTTTTAGTTTTTTAATAAGATTTAAAATAATATGCCGCAAGCTATACCTTTACTTATAAAAATGTTTTCCTATTTCTCATGCCTCCCCAATAATTTTGAGTTGGGCCAAATTTTACTTACAAATGTATCTATTATTATTTACAATATTTCCATTAGTTTCATATTGTATTAAAACCCACTCAAAAATTAAAGAGTTATACCATGACTTTTTGGTCATTCAGTATATATCTTACAGTGGTCTCAAAGTACCAATTTGTCTAGATATATATTTTTAAGTATGTTATTTCAGATAAATTAAAAAAACCGATATATAAATTTCAAATTCTGAATAGGTAATAAAATTAAAGGAACCGTAAATATTTGAAATGAAGTTAGAATGAGTAGAACTAAATTTAACTTACTAATAAAAACAAACATTACAAAATAAATTATTTGGGCTTATGAGAATCACAGATAGAAATTAAATCTTAACTAATAACTAAAAGATACAAAATGTATTTTAAATAAATATACAATTTTGTTATTTTGGTTTGATTAATAAATCAACTCGAAAATAGTGTCATTACAAGATATTAATTAATATCAGTACATGTAATATTTGGCCAAAATAAAGCAAAATTTTGTTGAAATATAAAAATAGTGAAATTTTAAATGTAACACATCTTTCTCACTATTGTTGCAGATAAACTAAAGAATCTTTTCAATAAATATAAATATTTAAAAAGTAACTTTGATCCATAACAGTTTTTATTAAAATTTATAAAATATGTAAAAAAATTAATTGATTTGAAATAAAATAAAACAATTAATTGTATATTGTTTTCCAAAGGAAAAGTTAATTTTAAGGTGGTTTATATCTAGAATAAATATATTGTATGAGACATTATATCCTTTGTTTTTACTTTTTGCTTATCGATTAATTTGTAATTGTTTTTGCAAAACTACATTAATTTATAATTAGTTTGTAATTAAAATACATTAATTTAAAAACCACAATCAACATTGTTATTTAAATCTGGGTAAAAGTTGTGCTCCGGGATATTAATGTTTTCAATGTATTACGAAAGGTATAAAACAAAGTTGAAATTCCAAACGGGCGTAGCTTGAAAAGTAAATCTCTAAAAATATGAGAAAAGGAAGGAAATGGATATGCTAAATATAGCAAATACAAAATTTGGTTATGTTTTGTTTTGTCTTCATTCTAGTTAAAGAGTCTAGTATGTTACAAGACCTTAAAATGTAAAAATACAACATATATTAAAAAACTTAAAAGTGACATTCTTTTTTATCATCAAGTCCCTCCTCGTTTTCCGCTTGCCTGCCATTAGTGTCACCACTAAGAAGTTATAATAGCAAACTTGGTGCATACCGGAAACGAGATAATCGGGCTTAGCAAGTAATTACTGTCTTTACTTGAAAAGAAGTTATTATAATTTGTTGGGGAGATATTTGTTATGATTCTATTATATACTGTACCTCCAAAACTACGCTTTAGCCATCATATGCTGGTGCTTATACATAATCAAGCCGTGTTAGTAATTACAACTCTGGATTTTATTAATTGTTATTTACTTGTAGTATGCTATTATTTAATTCATAACATCAGAAATACCGGTATGTTATAAATGTAATTCAACAGGAATAATTATATTTTTAAGCAGAAGTATAAAAAAGTAGATATTAAGATTCAAATCTAAGTTCAAAGTTTTCTAAGATGTGAAATAAGCAGGTTCCATCAAAATACGCAAATTAACCGTTATATTCATTGGTTATACTCTATATCAATAAATAAACCAAAGTTATCAAAAGCTCTTAATATAATACATGATATATATCGTTTTTTTTAATTTCACCCATTTATGAATATCACCCCAAATGGTTTAAAAGCCATATATTTAATTCTAATAACATGAACAACAACCCACATAGGTAGGTACATATTCTCTAAATAAAGTATTTCTCAATTACTTATTACACCATCTGGGTTGATATTCATATATGGACAAAGTCTAAAACACCAATTATCTCATCTGTAATATCAAAAGCTTTTGATAACTATTGTTTATTAATATCAATAATATATATATATTATATAAAACCAATCAAATAATTAGATGAATCAAAATATGGTAGTTGAAATATTTAAAAAGATAATGTATCCTAAAATAAAGTTTCTCTAAAAATACATTAAAGGAAAAGGATATTCATCAATTCATTTTCCCATGTTTATAATTTTACTTCCCTCTCATTCTATGGTTCCCTTTTTATTGTCCGTTAATTAACCTCCATTGTAATCTAGGTTGTGATTGTTATGTTTAAAAACAATTTTGTAAATTTTCATTCATTGCATATGATAAATAAATACAGAAAAATCACTTTTAAATATGGATTTTCATTTTAGGCATAGTCGATACATAGTATATAACCTCATGTCGTAAGTGTCCTAATATGAAACGGATTTGGTTTTAATCAGTATAATACAGTCCATTGGATAAAATGTGAAACGAAATGTCATTACTTTTCTAATAAAAACATAGATTTGTGGAACTTAATTCCATGCATTGAAAACGTATCATATACGTATATAGATAATTTTTCGTAGTCTTATCTATATCATTTTGTAAACGTGTAGATTATAGTTATAAAATTGAATATAATAGTCAAATACATTTTTAATTTTTTTGTTTAACAAATTTTGCACAGTTTAAAAAACTGTAGTCCTATTTTTACGTTAAGTTTTTATATTATCTTAATACAACATATATTATTTGTTATGTTTTGTTCCAAGAACAGTTGTTTTTCCTCTCAACTAAAAAGCTATTGTGTACCCTCAATGGCAGTTCATTCCTTTCAAACCAATATCAGATTTTTGAAACACTGAGAAACACTTCGATGGATGTTGTCCAGTTCTCCCATTTGTCCTTAACTCCATGCCCTAAGGACACAACCTTAGTTTTATACTCAAAGCTGGGAAATTAAATATTATGTGATGAGTTTTCTCCTTAATTTCACCACATTTCCTAACAGAAAGTCTGGAATATCAATTGACCAGTGAACACATTAACTACTTTCAGTAGTTCTAAAATAATCAACTATTTAGAGTAGGGCTTCCCTGTTTCGATCCAGCATACTTAAATGACTTTCGAAATATTGCAATTGATGGGAAAATGAAATAATATTTGAAAAAAATATTAATTTATCGGACACTTAACATATGTATTAACCAACAGAAAGCTGAGTTATTTACATATTAGGCATACTTTGTATGACAAAAAAATTGTTTTAATTGCTTTCCATAAATAAAAATTCTTCTACTCAAAAATATTTCAACTGCTAAAAATGAAGGACTTCTTGTCGGCGCGGAGTTTAGATATTTGCTCATATTTTATTTAAAAATATTTCGGTTGGAGGACTAATTTATACAAAATAAAAATAACAGGACGGCAGAAAAGGGTTGTTTAGACTTTTTATATTTAAAATAAACACTACAAAATTCTATTTTAGGAAAGTTAATTATTGAAATAATATATTGTGATATTTTTCAGATATTAAACCAGTCATAGTTCATTTTCATTTCATATCTATTTTGAATCATCATTTTGGTAAGAATTTAAATGTATTTCATCTAGGTCCTTAGGAATGTAATTCAAAGAACTGTCTTTAAAATTTCATAGGCGAATCATTGAGATATTTTAGTTGTATACAGATAAAGTACAAATATTTTTGTTAAATATGTCAAAAGAGGCAAGATTCACTTACAACCATTTTTTTCGGTCAATACGTAATGGAAAGGATATTCTCTAATTTGAATTTGAACCTTGTTTCTTGTTATTTTTAAACAAAACAATATTTATTATTGTTGTGAAAAAATGATATATTGTGGAGAAATGTAAACACATAGTAGTAGTAATAGTAACTTAATTGGAATTTGGATTATCGCCATTCGTCTTATAGGATCCAAATAAAGTTGTAAATGTCCGTCCTTGATTTGTAATTCTTTGAGATAATCTTTTGCCATTTAAATTTAAATGAAGTATGAAATATTAGGCATAAGAAGCAATTTTTTGTCTTATAAAATAAGACGTATAGTTAGAGGAAAATCTTTAACTATTTGTATTTTTTTATATTCTTTTATATATATTACAGATGAAAAACCAGGTTGTTATAAATAATCATAGTGGTTCTTTATTATTTTTAAATAAACATTGAACTACCGTAAGAATAAAACATGCCTAATGTAGAGAAAGAAATTGTCGTAAATTTCTTTTAAAACTTACTAAGTAAAGCTGTTTATATAATATTGTAAATATCCTACACTTTCAACTAGATTAGGTCATGTGCTCGTCTTTTATGTTAACATTAAAACTGATGCCGTTGAACTAACATGTTAAAGTAACAAATATATCGATATTTTATGTCTAGTGTGACGATAACAGTGACAGGTGCAATTTCTATGCTACAAAATTCCAGTGTATCTCAGATAATTAGGTTTAAAAAAAATTAAATTTAATAAATTTAAAAAAAACTATTTATAACTATTTACATTGTATTACTAATTCAAAATAATTATACTACATATTTGTGAAAAATGTATCTTGGTTTCTAATCTTACACAAAATCAAAAAATAAATATATCAAAATTAATAGTTAGTATATATTTTAAAGTGCAAAAACTTTAAAAATGATATAACAGTTTAGGTACATTACCTTCACAGCAATAACTGAACTAAAAACCACGTAATCAAAATTTAATAAAATGTATGCTTATATTTTTAAAATTTAAATAAATTAAAATATATATTCAATATACTGAAACACGTTATATAAATACTAACTTTATACAATTTAAAGTAGAGTATAGAAGACGAGTTCCATTTACTTCTCATAATAACGAGATACGTTGCATAACAGGTTAGTATTCACACATCACCTTTGTTTCAAAGTTGTTGGTTTCTAATATATCATGTCAAGAGCAGCGATAAAGGTAATATATCAAAGAGCTGTCACTGTATATAATATTTCAATTGGCTTTACTATTCCATGAAACATTGCTAGAGACAGCTACAGAATAATATCTTCACTATATTTAGATTTAGGTTAATGTCATATATCATATTCCTTAAGAACAATTTTTTTGCATATAAATTATATTTGTATCTTGTTATGAATGCAACGGATTCCGTACAAATTTTATTTTAAACGTATAAATTTATATATTTTTGATGGTAAAAACTTTGTTGGGTTTATATCATGAACAAAATTTATTTGATGTGAAAATAAACCAACCATTATTATTTATTCAGTTGTTTTTCATCGTTTGTGTGTACAAAAAGTAAGAGAAGACAATTTGAATTAACTTCCATTATCATTAAATCAAGTGATAAACTAGAACATGATAAATGTGAAAAAAAAAAAAAAACTAATAAGCGTGCCACTTAAGGAAAATAAAACTAGTAATTTAAGAAAATTCTCATGAGTAAAGCTATGTTACGTTTATATATAGTCTTAGTTACATTTACTGCTTAGAAAACAATGTTAAGAAATGTCGTCAATTGCTGTGGTTTCTCATATAACAAAATTTGATTAGAATAGAATCTCTTTAACTGCCCCCATGTATTTTTCCTTCACATTTTTTTCCGACACATTGATTGGAGAAATAACGTGCTAACCGAAAGCATTACATGTCTATTTGTAAAATTTAAGGTGACAAAAAGTTTGCAGTTTGACAATTGTATAGTTCTAAACAATTTTTGTCAGTTGGAGGTTTTTGAAGGACCTTTCAAAACGAAATCTAATGATAAACTCTTGGAGTGATACCTAATTTATAAGAAAAACCAATTCCTGTAAAACTTTACAAACAGAAAGTCGCTATATTGCTCATGTTAAAATAAGGAGCAAAGTACAATTAAAATATCCTGAATTGTATTTTGAATATTTAACGTAAAAATACTCTTCTAATCCATTGTGAATTATCATTATTTTTAGAGGAGGATGTGAAGAGCTCAAATTGATTTTTTAAATGTTATGTTGCATTTAATGTGTAAGTATTTTTTTCTTTAAAAATAGTACCACAAACCTGATTACATTTAGTTTATCTTATAATATCTGCAGTTAATAATATAAAATTAACACTATTATATTCAATCTTTATTAGTTATCAGTGGCATCAATTTTACATTATAAATAGCCATTTTAATCCTATACTTTCCTTGAACAGGTTAAGACGTTGAAAAGTAGGTTAAGTTTCTTTTTTTTTAAATAGGGTCATCTAATTAAACAATCGGAATAAAAAAAAATAATAAATTTTAACATGTGGGACACTTAGAACTCAAATTTTTAAATTAACTCGTTAACACTTTCTTAAAATGTTTTTGTATTTTTTGAGATATATGTTGAGTACGACTATTGTATATTGTCTATGGTAATATTATAAAATTACCTGAACATTTGTACTGAAGTGACCATTACTATTTCTAAACATTTCCCTTTCATCTCTCTTTGGATTTTGAATTGGTTATGTGGGTACAATCAATACACTACACAATACCAGGAAAACCTGCTATATTATAAAAAAGTTTGGTCGCTCTTCCCAGATAATTAGTAGTAGGAAAAATCACAAATTTTGGTAATTGGCAAGAAAAGAGAAAAGATATGTATTTAATCAACATGGAAATTGTTGGCTGGCTCATACAGTGAGAATCGTCATTGACTATCTAAAAAAGAAACGTAAAATTAAAGCTATTTAAATAAAGCCATAAATTTTACGAACAACACTTTTGTGAATATTTGTTTAGTATCGTTTTAATGTTTTAAGTAACTAATAACTCGGTGTTTAGGACTATTGCTTGTCAATATTTCGTAACATCAAAGATTAGACGGTTCCTAAAATAAAATATAACAGTGGCTCTTTTAATGAGTTAAACCAATAATATGAATATGAATATAAATCAGTACATGTCCAATAATCCCAATTTATAGGATTTTAATATATCTGATAATATCCAGTCACATAAAACGTTAAAGCAACAAGTACTTTTAAAACAGATGGTAATGGTTGTCCACTTAGAGTAATGCTCTTCATACTTTCTTCTACTAAAGGAAAAATTTATATAGAAAAATCACATTTGAGAACCTTTAACCAAAGAAAACGCCAGAATGATATCATATTATTATTTATATTCTCAACTTTCTTACTATAAAATATTAATTTTATCCCAAGGCCTAAACGAAATTAAAAAAAATTAATAAATAAATAATAAAATTTGTAAGTCAAAACTTTGAACTTAACAATCTAACTTAGCTTAGTAAGATTAACTTGCAGGCCTAGGGCCAAACAAAGTTTATAAGCTTTAAATACATAAACATAAATTTTAAAACTAACCTACGTAAAATGTAATGTAAGAAAAGTTTAACGTCAATGGTTAAAAAATTATAATAATACAAAAACGATGAAAGACAACTACTTCAAATAACCCATCAAAATATAGTAAATTTCTAGGCTTAAGGCGTAAATTAGTTTAACGTATTATAAACAAGGTGTAAATAAAAACTTATGGGCATACGAATAAGGAATAATAATTTTAAAATTGCTTTCTATTAGGTTTAAAAAATAATAACGAAGTAGGATTTTAATAACGTATAACGATCGATAAACTGCGCATTATCAAAAATTTCCAACCGATTTTCTAAATCTCTTAAATAACTTTCTGGTATTCTAATATTACAATCTTCAACAAAACGTACATGTTTATAAATATCATTTATTTTATCTTTTCTTGATAGTTATTAGTTCTATTATTTAGAACGACCGACAAATTAAAAAAACTTCAATATGAAAAAACAATACCTCCAGGAAGCTTAAAAGTTGTTACAGAGCTACCTTAACTGAAGGCCAGATTTTGTTCGTTTCCCTTTACTTCATGTCTTCGACTTTAAGGAATCGTCGAGGAAAATTTAAGAAAACGGATTAGAGTCAAAGGAGGTTTCTTAGGTTAATCTTGCATCAAGGTCGAATTATGTAACGCTCATAAAAACGGTACTTTTAGTCACTGATTATTGGTAGTAGGTAAGAACGTTTAAATTGTCTCAATAAAGTGGGGATGGTCTTCAGTAAGTGTTAAGCTCTAACTCATCCCATCTAGAACCAGGAAGTGCTGAATGTTTTTGATGGAAAAACCTATCCCTTACCACTTACAACAATTAGTCAGTTTAGTCGCCATCAAAACCACAACATGACAGGTCTATCTACCGGCCCACCCCCATGTAATTTTCCTTACTGCAAATCTTACGTGCCTCTTATTGGAGACTTACCCATCACGAACAGAGTATAATTGAATGACTGTACTACACTGGTTTGTTTGTTAAAACTGAGGACGACATCGGGTTCTCCAAAATTACCCGTCTCTACTGGTCAGCAAATAGTGAAATTATCAAGGGTAGGCGTTGGCTAGAAATTTGTAAATCTAAAATGTATTACATTATTTTTGTTTAAGCTAATGGTTTTATTCATTTTATTTCATCTTTGTTTGCATTCAAACCTTCTATTTGGTTTTTCCATTATAGTTAAGTATTGTTGACAATATCTTGATTATAACTGTTGACAAAATCGATGTTTTATAATAACATGCTATCTATGAAACTCTACTGTGATTAATAGAAAATTTGAGTAATCTGTGAAACACGTTTTTGAATACTGTTACTTACAGTTAGTTACAGTTTAGTTATTGTAGTTCCTGCATCACTGAACATGGCGACTTTGTCGTTGAAACGCATTAGAATTATAAATAAAATTGTGAGAATTTGTGTTCACGATATTATTCCATTTTTTATAGCATTTCACAAGTCAATATATAAATTTATTTATGGAAAAATATACAAATACATATTTTTAAAACCTATGATAGAGGTTTAAATACTTGGATCGGAGAACATTAAAATGTGCAATAACTAAAATCTTTTTTAAATGTGTTCATATTCAAAAATCGTAACGCCGAAACCGGGTCTAAAAATTTAATCCGATTTAGATTATTTCTAGACACTTTCTACTATATAACTTGCAACATTGATTTATAGAGTACACAGTTTACTCAAACTCACGACTCGACTTATAAGTAAAGTGTGTTTATTTGTAATCTCGTTTTTATATATTTAAAAAAAGAAAAAGTAATACAATTGACCTAATTATAATATAAATTTAGAACCTTATTATCAATAGTAAAAAAAAACTGGGATACCTTTTACAAAATAGTAAATGCACATTATCCACTTTAAAAATCTTATTTCCATTTTATAGATAGAGTATATTTATGTGTACGGTAGTTAAACTAGATCAAAACTTAACAATGAAAAAAAAATAAATATAATAATAAATAAGTATAACTCATCATGTGGCTGATTAGAACGTTAGAAGAACTTTATTTTTAATATTGATATTTGATACTAGAATACTTGAAGTCTATCTACTTAAATGGAAAATTGTAATACCTTACTTATAAGTTATTGTATTAACTTCAATTAATTTATAAGATACTTCCGATAACTTCTTCTAACTGATGCTTCATTGAAATTCAATAATCATAATTTCTTAGTAACAAACATTAAAATTAATAGAAAACCCTAGATTACGTGCCTAACTGATTCTTGTTCAAATTTTATAGTCTGCACATATGGTCGTCTGTATATTAGTACTGTTATATACTGAGACAAAAAATACGTACTTACCATCTTACCAATCCAAACCGACGTAAAGTACAATAACTACCATCATATAACCCCCCCCCCCCCGACACGTTATATACATGATTTTCAAAGAACACTAAAATTGGTTTTACTGTATGATCAGTGCTCACTTGAATATCTTTAATACTATGTTAGCCACAAAGGCGGCTATATTAGCTATATTACCAACGGTAATTCTCAACCTTCTACACACCCTAAGTTCATTATACAAAGTATTCCCTATAAAAGGAAGATTGGAGGTTTTGCCGACTTTCTGGATTTTTAACACGTCGTTACTTAAGTTTAGGGTAGGTTGGTTTTGACACTAAGTTGCTTTTATGTTTCTTGAGTGTCTCTTAAATTGGTAACAAGAGTGTCAGTAACTTACAGAACAGCGACGTTTGGGAAATTGTGAAGGAGTGGGACGGAGAATACTGAGAGTTAAAGCAAGTGGGAGATAAAGGTATAAAATATTTTATATTTAAGAATATCTTTGTAAGAAAATTTGGAGACTTTAAATTGACTAAAGTAAAGATATAACTGAATTAAGCAGATTTTTAAGAAGTAAACATGATCATTTTAACTTTGTGATTTTAAAAATTGTCTCATTTCTAATTATAAAAAAGGTCTATGTTTATTAATCGACATTATTTAATGTTAAAGTTGTACAATATTTTAGAATTATTAGCAGGATATGAAATGTTTACATTTTATTGTTCAAGACAAGATCAATATTTTATAAAGTTGGAAGTTAATCTTAATGCCATTACATCAAATGTGAAAGTCTTATTTTATTCCCATTTTAATTTCTTGTGAGGTTAATTACCAAGCAAAATAAAAATAATAGAATAAAAAAATCATAGATTCCAAAAATTGTAAAAGTTTATATTTCGTGTTCAATACTGATAAAAACTTTATGAAAGCCATGTTATTTTCATTGTGACATATACATAGTGTGGGATGTTTAAAGAAATTCAAATTGATTTGTATGAATCTGTTGAAGGTGTCTTGAGTCACCAATTTATTTTTGAATATTTTCTGTGGTCCAAATAGGGTGTTAAATTTTGATAATTTTTACTTCCGTTATACAAGAATATATTTCGAGATCCAGATGGAGGAAATATATATATATTCTGAATCACAATGGTGTACTTTTATTTCCGTTTCTTATGACAATATAACTTGATTTCCAAAAGAGGCAAATTCTTTATTTAGTGAACATAAATGATAATAAAAGAATGTTCCCAACAAAATAGAATTCTTTATGGTAGCAAAATAAATAATTCAAATTTTTATTTTTTTTCTAGAATACACTTGTTCAAGAATTGAAAAATAAACAACAAAACAGTATTTGTATTTAAAAGTAAGAAAAGTATATATATTTAATATTATATTATATATATAAATATTCTTATTTTTAAATAAAAATACTGTTATGTTGTTTATTTTTCAATTCATGAACAAGTGTAGGCCTATTCTAGAAAAAAGAAATTAATATTTATATGCTAGCAAAATTAAAACCAATAAAAAGTATAATTGGTTACAGTTAGCAAAAAAATACCTTATTTTACGTTATTTTTACATTGTACAATTCGTTTTCAACAAACTAATATTAAAACAAATATTTGCACTAAGTTTTGTAAAAACTGAAAACAATTTCTACCGATGGGGATGACTTGTGGCGGCAATTGTCTGTGCACACTCCATTTAATATTTTATATTAAAAGTATTACTATCTATTCACAATATTTGTTTTTTTAAAATTACATAAAGGCCATGGATACAATTTTATACATTACATGTTATTAATATTAAAGGTTTATGATTTAGAGACCTCACCTCTTAAAATCGTTAAGTAATGTTTTTTTTTTTTTTTACAAAATTTAAAAACCATAATAATTGTAAAAGGATTGTATAGTGACAGGCATTTTGAAGCAACTAATATAAATTGTACATTTACAATTTTATAAAAAGTAAATTTATAACATTTCCAAAATTCTAATAAATTATTAAAAGTATGTTGTTATCAGAAACTAATATTACATTCATTAACAGTTAGATGAGAAATAAAACACAAATAAATATTGACTGATACATAATATGATGAATGGAAGTGTTTAAAACGCTTTTTCTCAGGAAAAGAGAAAGTCTTTACAATTTAATAATTCCAATTATACGTTAGATTTCTCAAAAAGAAAATACCGAGTCGTTCTCAGAAAGACTGGTAATTGCTTACAACTAGTACTTTAATGACGTGACGTTTTTTATTTTTAAGATTGTTATCGATGATCATTAAAATGAAAAACAATAACATTTGTTTAGCTAATTGTTCACAAAGTGGCTTTACAATCATTTGGTTATTTATTATAATTATAGTGTTACATAAGACATATCTGTAATAGCTTCCTGGCTGCGTTATTAAAACACTTGGTATTTAATTAGTGTTTTGCTGCCTATAATATTGAATAACTATCTAGAAGATGGCGTTGTAGGTTATTAATCTTTTTTTGATTAACGCAGTGTTTGTCTGAATGACTGGTTAAAATTCGCCCAAATAAATATTTCCGAGTTTGTTGGATGGTTTGGCTGATTAACTCAGTAATTTAGTGACTGGCTACTTGATCATATATGTATATCCAGAATATCACGATAGTTACTTAATCTTTGGCTCATTAGGTACCTTATATGCCTGAATGGCTGCTTATCAATCCGCCTAAGTGTTGGGTGAACAGATGGTGACACAGTTATTAAATAACTACCTTAGTAATTTAGACCTTGCATAACTGACAGGCTACAGTTTATCTGGGGATTGCTGGTTTTCTAATTGATGAAGTTGCTAATTGACTAATTGAATATTTTCCAAAATGAATCGCTACATTTGGTGATTAACAGTTTTATTCGGTTTGTTTTAAGGCCTTGAGTTGATCAGAAGACATGGAGTCGATTAACACGGGAGAGGAAACAGGGAAATATATATGAATAAATGCTGGCGAGTAACTGAATTATCTACCTAACTGACTAAATTATTAACTGCTGTTTACTACCATTGTACAACTTGTTTATTATTGAATATATCTATATTCTACCATTTACAACATTGAGTTGTATGTTTCCAAGGTAAAACTAATTAATAAAATGTTACATATTGAGTCTTTCAGAATGGAAACATACGTTTAAAAAGGACCTTAAAACCTTTCATTTCCATTTTTTACAGTTATTTAAAATAACTACACTATTTTATAGAAAAATCTAAAATTGAATCCGGAATTTTTACCATATTAACGTTGAAGCGGTAATAACTGGTAGATATTGAAAAGGGGTTTAAATCTACAAAAATACAAAACATTTGTGTCCAATAATTATTTTATGTTTGTTGGATTTTGTTTTAATAATACAATTAGTAAGAAAGAAATTAAGATAAATCAAACTTTTTTTTTTCAAGTTTCAACAATAATATGTGGAACAAATGCATAATATTACAGTTTTGTACAAAACTATTTCCAATATTAAATACATTCGATATTACTAAAACAAGCTTTACTCTTTGAATGTTTAATTTTTACCATTTGATGACTAAATTCAATGACATATTTGTTTTAGTTCTAACCTAAACGATAATCGAGATATTTTTAAAAAATAATGCTCCGTAATGTGAAACCTTGCAAATGAGTTCTAGGTGTTAGAATTAACCAAACGACCAAAATCTGTATTTGGCGTGAAAAATTAAACATTTATACGGACCATCAGTTTATAAAATTGTTTTTAGACTTCCTTATTTTCAGACAAGCTCGACGTAATTTATATGACTTTAATTTAAACCTAACCATATAGTTAACGGATAATATTTTGAATAATTACACTATCGATTTTTTGAGATGGCAGATATGACGTAGATGAATCAATAGATATATAGGAGGAGAAAGATAATTCCAAACATGATCTAAATATATTCATAGTGATTCAAACAATTGAGAATATTTGTAACTGCTGTAGTTTTTTCATTTATATAGAATAATATTGAGGACGTATTACTAAACATTTTGTTTACTCTGCATGTAATAAGTTAATTCTTTACTTTTTTCTTTAATCAGCAAGTATCTTCGTAACTAAAGTAGTTTATAGTCGGTCACGAAGAATCCGTTACATGTAATCTACTGAATATTTAGCTTGGCCTGCACCTAATGTTATATTCTAGGGTATGTTTAGTATCTACATAAAACCGACAATAGGTTGCTTGTAACTAATAAAGCACGGTTTGTGTGAGGCAAACTACAGGCATATAAATAATATATTACTCCAAAGGGAGTGAACATATATCCGTTTCCTCAAAGTTAATAATAAAATTTAATAAATTTTAAAACTGCACTAGTTTCAATAGAAAAAGTGCATAAACAAAAATAAATTTGTGAAATGAAGAGTTATATCACCATTGTCAACAACATACTTTTAATTCTCCCTTATCAATACGGTAAATATAAGCGTACAAAAATTCACAGGCCTATTTAATCACTCGTTGGATTCGACTCCTTTTAGATTCTAGTAGATTGACGATGCAACAATAGAGTAAAACTAAATGTCCTTTTACATACACATATAATATACAAAGTCTAAAAAAACTACCGACATACAACGATTTTCAAAAAATGGGTTACAATTTAAATCTTCGAAATTAAACGTATAAATTTCAAAAGTTCATTAAAGACGCCTTATATAATGCTTAATGTAAGGTATCCATTGACTTTAGAAATGTATACATTTAACTTAACCTAACATGAAGTAAGGAATTACTATGCAAGATCTTTCTAATTTTTACTTTGGGGCAGTGAGCAATAAGATCCTTTTAACGTCCATTGAAACTATAATACTCATTATTTATATCAAATAAAAATTTCATTTGAGAAATTTAAACAGTAATAAAAGATTAGACTAGGATTTATTGATTATATTAAATTCGCAGGTTTATATGTACATTGTTAATATTGGTTAATGGCAGGTGTGATTCAATTCAAAATACATATTAGTAAATATCAGAGAGGTTTTATATTTTTTCAACAAAATGTACACAGTGGCTCTCATAGGATATGAATATTACTCAAAAATGAATATATATATAGACTATATATATATATATATATATATATATATATATATATATATATTATAACAAAGGCACAATGTCTTTTTAATGCAAATGAACTTTATTGTTACAATTTATTTCTATTCTATTTTCATAATCATTTTTCAATATTTTATTTAATTTAATTTTGATTTGCTAAGGATCCACTTATTTAAGTACAGCAATAATCTAATTCCTTAATTTAACAAATGAAATATTTCTTTACCTAAACAAATGAAAATACCAGAAATAAATCACAATGACAATTAAACACATAAGATTATACAATACTTCCTTAACAATTAGAAAAACAAAGAAACAATGAGTGTATCAAAATTGTCATTAGTCTGAATAATTTTTAATGAATTTAATTTTACTGTAATTTCAGTTATTTTAGTAATTATGTGCCCAATTTTATTAATTTCCTTCCCTGGCTAGCTTGTTTTACTTAAAGATGGATTTAAATTAAATAAAATCTCTCTCTCTCTCTCTCTCTCTCTCTCTCTCTCTCTCTCTCTCTCTCTCTCTCTCTCTCTCTCTCTCTCTCTCTCTCTCTCTCTCTCTCTCTCTCTCTCTCTCGTTCGTATGATTCTTTGGTGACTATAATTTAAACTTCAGTTACTGAATCAAAATGTTGTTCGTGGTTAATTATTTATACAAATTTTCACAGTCTACTTATCGAATTTGAAGTCCTTTCACAATTCGAAGCGGGGTTGTTAGGCAGTAGTTCCAGCGGATACGCTCGATGTTGATTTGGCGTCCAATATTCTCCTTTGTCCTCGCAAAGCTGTAATCTGGTCTGGCTGATTTCTCGCAGAATCGCTCATCTTATCCTCAACGCTAATATTTCATCTATTAACTTTTCGCTGACTATATTCACTTTTCGACGTATTCTTTAACTTTAACTAATTCACTGTTCGACGTATTTCTTTTACTTTATAAAGTTGCTCGACGTATTTCTTTTAATTTTTTAATAACTCACTTATCGACGTAATTTGTTTTAATTCCACACCTCACTTTCGACGTATTTTTAAATTTAATTACTTTCAAAAGTTAAGAAGATTTTACAATTTATTATAAATGTTTTAACGAAACTTTATTAAGAACAATTATCTAGTAGAACAACCAAAAACGTCGCAGAACAACCTCGTACAAATCTTCTTGAGGAACAACCTCGTTTCTTTCTCTCGGACCTAAATTTATAATTTCCTCGTTTTCAACAGTCACACCACGGCTTTATTTTTCATTAGTGGAATTCAAATTTTACTGGAATTTAGAAAGTAACGCTTCCTTCCCTATTTGTTCATTTAAACTTTGTCCATTACTCCTTATTGTCTCCTTACTCTAACGTATCTCTAAATGTCTAAATGAGTTTCTTACCTTTAAACCCTTCAGTTTTTTTAAAAGTTTGTTCTTGTCCATGAGCGAACAACTGTTTTATTTCATACTTCACTGACCCTAGCCAGCACCTTTTCGTTACAATATATTATATATATATATATATATATATATATATATATATATATATATATATATATATATACTTTCAAAACTGTATATTACAAAATTTCACGCTCAGTGACACTTTCCTATTTCAGCCGAAGACTATATTGGTTTTCTTTATGTAGAATCGTCTAGTCGAATAGTCCTGGGATTCAGGTACTATGGTAATGGATATTATTCAAAGACCATATTCGATTCAGACTAAAATATTCTGCAAATATATACGTTTTTAGGGTCAGGTGTATTTAAAGGATATTGAATTTCACGCTTAATTAAATGATAACAAAAACCACACTTTTGTCAGTTGTTTACCACATATTTTACACGCTACAATAAATTAGGGATCTCTCATAACATTTAAAAACATTACGCCTAAACCTAATTTTTTTAATAAATCCACTTCAGTATTAAAAGGATGAATGTACTAAAAAATGTTCTTAAATATTGTAGTCTGTATCAAGTGTTTCTGAAAGAAAAAAAAAAAAAAAAAAAAAAAAAAAAAAAAAAAAAAAAACCAAATAAATGTTTTATTAAAGTTTAAGTATACAAAACTTTTAGATATTGCTATATTTTTTTAATACACAATATTGGTGAAATAAATCAAATGAAACATTTTAGAAAAAAAAATGTTTTTAAATGTTTTTAAATTATACTTTGCTTAGTGTAAAACGATTTGTTTGAAATATTAAATGTCTGTTTTGTCATTGAATTGAAATAGATCAGTAGTTTTTATCAGTGTGTGAACATTAAACAAGTCAATGGGCGAAAGTTGTGGTATGAATATATTGCCAAAATTTCCTTTACATAAGTAAACTTCGTCACAGATTATGCAATCAATATTAATTAAATCTTGAGTCCACATTTCAAGCAATAAGACATTCGGGAGATTAATAACGTCTCTACCCATATAATCGAGATTGTTCACTCCTGTCTGTCAGTGTGTGCTTTATTACTTTATTTCCTGCAAAGCCTTCGACAAATCAAAGTTATATAATTTGGAAATTTAGTGTGCACTTAACATAACAGTTAACGTATTTCCTCAGATTTTGGATAACATTTTGTTCAAGTGTAGCCTGTAATAATCCAAACAAAACGTATTGTTTTCAATCTCTCCATAAACATCCGTTCACTTGTTATTGTGAAATAAATAAAAGATATTTAGAAAACTGCAATGTGGCTGTTATGAAAGAATCCATTTCTCAAAATCGCCCTCCACGATTTGAATAAAATTTTGCTCATCTGTATTATGTAAAGCCTAAACAAAACTCTCCAAAAAATATCGGTTCCTTAGTTAATATAAAATAAAAATATATTTACAAAACTTTCATTAGATATTAGATATTTCATTATGAAAGAATCCATTTCTCAAAATTGCCCTCAACGATTTGGAACAAACTTTGCTTAAGTGTAGTTTGTAACGGCCCAAACAAAATGTACTGTTATCTACCGTACCTCGCCAAAAATATCGGTTCGTTAGTTATTGTATCATAAAAAATATTTACAAAACTGCCATGAGGATGTTATGAAAGAGTCTACCTTTTCAAAATCATTCGCAATGATGTGGATAAAATGTTCCTCAAATATAGCCTGAAATGACCCAAACAAAACTTACTGTTATCGATCTCTCCAAAAATATCGGTTCGATAGTTATAGTAAAATAACATATATCCATTTATTTATGTATTAAATAACTTTTTTATTATCCTTTAAATAACATATATCTACACAAAAAAAGTATCATCTTATTGTTATTATAGTTTTATATAAATCTATTAATTTTTTTTATTATAAAATAGTAATTATTTCAAAAGCTAGAACACTGTCGTGAATATACTATAAAATAATATTCCCCAAAACCACGATAAAAGCTCGTTGTTAAATCAACTAAATTTTTTTAAGTTTAAGATGGGATATGATGTTTTCCAAACGTACATAATGAATATATATCGAATCACATCGTGTAAAATTTATTTGTAAAAATAAAACTAAAGGTGAAGAGTGATAGTTTTCCTTTAACTAAAAACCAAGACTACAAAATAAATCAATATGTTCAATTGTATGGAGGTTCCTATTTAGCGTCATGTGCCTATTTATTACATAAAGGTGTTCCAAAAAGAAGTAAATTTTTCTCAATCAATTAAGTTGCAGGAATAAAATAAGAATACGCCAAATTTGTGTTATTAAATCCATATTACTATATTTTAAGTTACAAAGTTAAAACTCTATTTCGTTTTGAATAATTATGGATCTCCGATTTTAAATAATAATTTTATAAATAGACTATAAACGCTTTTGGTCCTACTGTAACATCCTAATTCAAAATTACATCTGCAACATAAATTCATTCACTCGTCTCTCCATATTCAACTTCAGTCGCTTGACAGATGCTGGCACCTGGCGGCCTTCTCCAAAACTAAGCATCGCATGACATCCAAGTGCAAAGTACAACGGCAGGCCAGCCTAGCTGTTCTAATACCCATTGCCAGTCTATCTGAAATAACTCACGATGTTCTACATTCTATTATAAGCTCCGTCAGACATATTTTTTCGTTCTCAAAATTACTTCTCAGTTTCTAAACGACATGTTAAGTTACAGTTTTGTGCGCTTTAGTTTTTTTTAAAAAATGTTAAATAAATTATTATTCTTCACGGCACAAGCTCACGTGATCTGCGACAGGATTTTCCAGGTATTTCAAATTTACAGATTTTATCATATCTTAAATTTTGTTAATGTTTTAAAATAATTTGTTAATTATCATGTATTCTTTAAAATATGTATTTCATGTTTTATTTAATATTCAATGTTCTTTTTGAAACTGAATGATTATAAAAATTTTCTTTTCTTGAGATATACTTGACAAAACCTTGCGAAGGCACATTTTGAGTTTTGAACAATTATGTGAAATAGGTGCAAACTAATGTTGAACATTAAATGATCAGAATATCTTATTGAACATGTCAAATATATAACAATTAGAGAAATCTCTTCTAAATCAGAAAATTTCGTTTTACAGACTTTTGCAGATTTTTGCAAGTCTTATACAAGCTTTGTTTTAAACAAAACTAAATATATATAAATAGATTTATAGTCATATAAGAAGCTTTTAATTACAATCTTAACGAATTTCTGTGATACAATCAATTTTCTTTAATTTTGACAAATAACCAGATATTTGCTTTAATAATGAACATTAATGCTACAACATGTCTGATTTTGCACAGACGCTAAAAAACATGTTTTTTGCTATAGCTAATACGCTGGTAGGAGATACTACCAGAGTTTCAAGTGCACAAAAGTGATGTTAAAAAAAAACTGACTTTATAGAACTTTAATTAAACTCATATTGTACATGTGCCTAAATTGCTTCAGCGAATATTTTTTTTTTTTTTTTAAGCTATCCTTTAGATGTAGACTTGTGTAGTTATTTATAAAATATATAAAAAATTATTGGGTGGAGCCTGCATGCAAACTTTCGGTCCTAACAACCTCCAAGAGGTTATTTTCTAAATTAATATAATTGACGTCAATTAAAAAATTTAATATTCAAAATTTTCATTTCTTTTTTAAATAAACTTCTCATTTTATAAAAAATTCTTTATCTAAAATATATATATTTATTGGCCAATATAGCATTTAAGTAATTTATCAAATAAGTGATATTATGTAACTGTTTTTAAAAAACTATCATCTCATAAAGTCAAAGGGGGGGGGGGAATAAATATCAGTATCTTTTCATCTTTTTTTTTATTTCGTAAGTTTTTACATTTAAGGGCGTATAATCTTTTTTTTGGATTAATTATAATCCTGTTAATTGTTAAGCTGTGCTCATTGTCTTTTGTTAAATTTTGTAACTATAAAATATATAAACTAAAAGGGGGGGATAAATTTTCAGAATCCATTGATTAATTTTTTTTATTAAATTATAATATTTTACATTAAGGGCGTATAACTTATATCAATTATAATATTGTTAATCATAAGCTTTTATTGATGATTTGTCTCAGGATGTCTTTCTCAGTTGTAAATGATAAAATCTGAAACGTCGAAATTTCTTTTGTTTCAATAAACTTGAGCCTTGTTAATTACTAAATTTGTCTTTGTCTTTTTTTTTTACTTTTCTTTTTCAAACATTGTTACCATTTTGGTTCCGCCTTTTCTTAAATTTAAGTCCCCTGGTAACATGTTTCTGGTAGCAGAGCGTGGTTTTCTTTAAATTCTAGCGTGGTTATCTCTAAATTATAGAGTGGTTAATTTTAAATTCTGGAACCGTAGTTAATTTTCAAAATTTTGCATTGGAACCATCTAAATTTAAATTCAAAAAATTTTCTTTGTTAAACAAGGCTCAATTTTATGTTTTGCAGCTTTTTTTTAAATACTGCACAACTATTGCTGATGAAATTTTTTTTTAAATATTTAAATCTATATAAACCTATTAGTCTCCTTTTTTTAAATTATTTTCATATAAACACTTTACACAAAAACTTCTAAACCAATTTTGATAAATTTTTTTAAAATTATTTTCTCTGCTTAAATAATTTTTTTTTATATTTACATACATTGCACACTCTCGTCATTCACTGAATTTGATCCAGACAGCGGGCTCATTCGGGAATTCCAAAAAAAAATTTAAATAAATAATAAAACCCAAAAATAGTTAGAAACAAAAAAAAACAAAAAAAATTCAAAATTTCCTTCAAAAAATTTTCTCGAGTTTTCTTTCGCTTGTCTGTATTAATTCATACTTACACACACACATATACACAACAATTACACAACATATAATTCTCGAGTCATTCTCTAGTCCTTTCTCTTCATTTTTGTATCATCTTAAAAGAAATTTTTTTTTTAAATCACTTTGTTAATTTTTTTTTTATCAGCAATAGTTAAAATGGCAGTGGATTTGCTGAGATTAGTAGACTCGTTAAAGAACACTGAGCTTGCTTTTGAATTTTTTTGTCATCTTGAAAGAAAATTATTTTTATTTATTTTTTTTTAAATTTTATCATCATGAGCAATAGGCAAGATGGCGGTGGACTGGTTGATGCAGATGGTGGCACTTTCTTAATAGATAATTGAAATGTTGAACACTCATTGAATAATATCTTTGTGTACTAAATTTATTTTTTTTTCTCTTTTCCAAATTATAGGGGCCCAGTTTTTGTATATAGGACGACATGGTTGGCCTGTTTGTCTTGATTATTTTATTTGTTTGTTTGTTATTAGCAGGTCAACATGTTTGTTTCCTAATTTAGTTTTTTTTATTAGGGTTGAGAAAACCGGAGTTGGGTTTTCTCACATTGTGGGTCACCTTTTTATACTGTCTTTTTGCCACACTCTTTTTTTTTGCTACACTTCTTTCACACTTTTTATAATCACAACATATTTTGATGAAATTTTTTTTTACACAATTTTTTTGATTAAATTAAATTCCTTTTTTTTTGGGGCACATGATACACATATAAGACCTTAAGTCAAACACCACATGCCCTGCCTTGGGCACTAAAACAATTTTGACTCCCCAACGTTTCATACTGCTTCTTTGTTTATTTTTAAAAATGTATTATTTGTTTAGACCGTTCAAAATTCTTTTTTCTCACGGAATTTGTTAAGAGCCGTGAATAGTTTAAATTTCTCTTCGTATGGGAGAAGAGGAATTTAAAAAATAACGACGCTGAGCATGATCTGACCCAAAAAGGCTTCAGGAGTTTTTGGTTTTATTTTTATTTATTTTTAATATATATATATATTGTAATGGTCGGTTCAGAGGATTCTCCTCCCGCTTGTGAGCTTCCTCTGAGTCCGGCCTTTTCCTGAAGTCCTTAGTGCCATGCACTTTCCCTCCCCTGGTCCCCGGAGTGGTCACCTCCTCTTGGTGTCCCGAGGTGCCACTCCACCCCTTTCCCCACGTACCTTAGTGTACAAAGTCAGTTCATGCACAGCAATGTCGACCTTTGCGTCATCCTTCAGCTCTTTCTGTCCTGGGCTTATCCCAATTATAGGTGGGAAGAGCTGAGACGCTGTAGAAATTTCAAAATTTAATAAGTAAATGCCGAAGGAGGCTACACCCTAGAGTGGTGACTATAAAAGCATTATGAAGCGTTGTTTCTATCAGGTGCCCCTGATTTCAAAATTTTGTAGGAGGCCCTTCTGGCCCCTTTCTTCAGAAGTTTGTAGGAGGCCCTTCTGGCCCCTTTCTTTAGAATCTTCTTGAAGGCCCTTCTGGCCCTTTTTCTAAATTTTGTGAGAGGCCCTTCTGGCCTCCTTTCTGACTCCACCCCAACTCCGTCTTTCGGGGGGGGGGGAGAGCTGTAACATCCTAATTCAAAATTACATCTGCAACATAAATTCATTCACTCGTCTCTCCATATTCAACTTCAGTCGCTTGACAGATGCTGGCACCTGGCGGCCTTCTCCAAAACTAAGCATCGCATGACATCCAAGTGCAAAGTACAACGGCAGGCCAGCCTAGCTGTTCTAATACCCATTGCCAGTCTATCTGAAATAACTCACGATGTTCTACATTCTATTATAAGCTCCGTCAGACATATTTTTTCGTTCTCAAAATTACTTCTCAGTTTCTAAACGACATGTTAAGTTACAGTTTTGTGCGCTTTAGTTTTTTTTAAAAAATGTTAAATAAATTATTATTCTTCACGGCACAAGCTCACGTGATCTGCGACAGGATTTTCCAGGTATTTCAAATTTACAGATTTTATCATATCTTAAATTTTGTTAATGTTTTAAAATAATTTGTTAATTATCATGTATTCTTTAAAATATGTATTTCATGTTTTATTTAATATTCAATGTTCTTTTTGAAACTGAATGATTATAAAAATTTTCTTTTCTTGAGATATACTTTACAAAACCTTGCAAAGTCACATTTTGAGTTTTGAACAATTATGTGAAATAGGTGCAAACTAATGTTGAACATTAAATGATCAGAATATCTTATTGAACATGTCAAATATATAACAATTAGAGAAATCTCTTCTAAATCAGAAAATTTCGTTTTACAGACTTTTGCAGATTTTTGCAAGTCTTATACAAGCTTTGTTTTAAACAAAACTAAATATATATAAATAGATTTATAGTCATATAAGAAGCTTTTAATTACAATCTTAACGAATTTCTGTGATACAATCAATTTTCTTTAATTTTGACAAATAACCAGATATTTGCTTTAATAATGAACATTAATGCTACAACATGTCTGATTTTGCACAGACGCTAAAAAACATGTTTTTTGCTATAGCTAATACGCTGGTAGGAGATACTCAGCAATTCTTGCCTCAGATTGCATAGACCAGCTAAAGATCTAAACATGTTTCGTCCTGTTGGCAAAACACGTTTTTCTTAATATACCTTCAGAGTTTCAAGTGCACAAAAGTGATGTTAAAAAAAAAACTGACTTTATAGAACTTTAATTAAACTCATATTGTACATGTGCCTAAATTGCTTCAGCGAATATATTTTTTTTTTTTTTAAGCTATCCTTTAGATGTAGACTTGTGTAGTTATTTATAAAATATATAAAAAATTATTGGGTGGAGCCTGCATGCAAACTTTCGGTCCTAACAACCTCCAAGAGGTTATTTTCTAAATTAATATAATTGACGTCAATTAAAAAAATTTAATATTCAAAATTTTCATTTCTTTTTTAAATAAACTTCTCATTTTATAAAAAATTCTTTATCTAAAATATATATATTTATTGGCCAATATAGCATTTAAGTAATTTATCAAATAAGTGATATTATGTAACTGTTTTTAAAAAACTATCATCTCATAAAGTCAAAGGGGGGGGAATAAATATCAGTATCTTTTCATCTTTTTTTTTATTTCGTAAGTTTTTACATTTAAGGGCGTATAATCTTTTTTTTGGATTAATTATAATCCTGTTAATTGTTAAGCTGTGCTCATTGTCTTTTGTTAAATTTTGTAACTATAAAATATATAAACTAAAAGGGGGGGGATAAATTTTCAGAATCCATTGATTAATTTTTTTTATTAAATTATAATATTTTACATTAAGGGCGTATAACTTATATCAATTATAATATTGTTAATCATAAGCTTTTATTGATGATTTGTCTCAGGATGTCTTTCTCAGTTGTAAATGATAAAATCTGAAACGTCGAAATTTCTTTTGTTTCAATAAACTTGAGCCTTGTTAATTACTAAATTTGTCTTTGTCTTTTTTTTTTTACTTTTCTTTTTCAAACATTGTTACCATTTTGGTTCCGCCTTTTCTTAAATTTAAGTCCCCTGGTAACACTACTCTCTATATTTTTAGAAGGTAATAATTATCTAAATTTAGGTGTTCACAGATGAAACATAATCCAAGATGATTTTATATTTAAAAGGTCATTCTTTTATTTTATAAGAGCGGTAAAAGCCGAGGGAAATTTGTTAATATACTTATTTTTCCGTTTCCAAACTATTCAAATTTTTATTGTTATGTGAACCTTACCAAATCATTAGTAGATATAAAACAATTGTGAACCCATTTCATTTGCAAATTGCAAATCATTAAAAGAGATTATACAATTTTTCAACTATATCCAAAATCAACGTAGATGAGTAAATTTCGCTCTAAGATGAGGGAAAATTTCTTATATCCATTGAACAAACCGACGAGACACATGTAAAATAAAATATGCTAACAGGGCTTGAAACATTTTTTGTCGCCTTGCTTGAACTCATATATATTAAAGGTACATTGATGCTTACATGTTTGTTATCCTGCTGCAGAAAATGGAGTTAAAAATAGTTTACGCTTTAGCTACTTATTTACTCCTTTTTGGGAGATTGTTATTTTAAGCCATCCAAAAATGATTTATTTAGAAATAAATGAGTCATAACAAATAAAACAAATGTCAAGTGAAGCGAGCCATCCTAGGCCTGAGCTTATATAGTCCTGGGAGTGGACCCTTGTCGGGCCGTTGCCCTTTGTCGGGCCGTGGACCTTTGTCCGGCCGCCGTTTGACTATCAATATATCTATTGTTTTTTGTGACAGTTGTCGTTCCTGGAAGATTCTAAGCTGCATAATGTATTTATTTTTGAAATAACGGGTTTCCACGTGTTACTGAGTTCATAGCTTTGGTTTTTATTAAAGTTGTCTTTATGTTTTCTTATATCTATTGTTTCTAGAATTTTCCTCTCGTAATAATTTGAAGAACTAGCTAATATCTTAACTTTATCGAATTCTATTGCGTGTGATGTTGTGGTAGAATGGTCTTCTATTGCTGAAATGTCTGTAACTGATCTTTTTGTACATCTTATGTGTTCCTTTACCCTTGTTGAAACTAATCTCACTGTTTCTCCTATGTAGCACCTACCGCAACTGCAAGGAACATAGTACACTCCTGAGGTGTGTAAAGGGGGCCTATCTTTTATAGGTTTTAAGAGCTGCAGGATTTTGGTGGGTGGTTTAAAGATTGTTATAACATTGTATTTTCTTAGTAATCTCCCATTTTTGTCAGTAGTTCCTTGAATATACGGCAAGAAGGCTGAAACGTACACCAGCATATCGTAACTAAAACGGGATGAAACGAGCTTACTTTATTAAATTCGTTTGGGAAACAAAGTACAAAGAAAGGATAAATATTGAGCTTGAATTTTGAGATAATATTAGATAGAATAAAACTCGAGTTCTAGAATTTGTGTTCGAGTTTTATTCTATCTAAAAAGAAAGGAGTTTGTAAATGGCTGATTGATAAACGAAATCTAATAATCTTCCAAATAATGTTAAGGAGTTTGATATCTATAAAAATATTTCAATTTCTCAATTAGGTTGGGGAATTTAGTTACCAGTAAAATAGATGATATCTTAAATGCGGTCGGTGGATTTCAATGGCTTTCTATCCCATTTTCTAAACAGTTGAGTGATCGAACCTAGTTACGAGACTCCCCCGCCTCTATTTGTTTTTTTTACATTGTTCTAATTACAGGTACACAGCACCATATTTGTCCCAAAATGTTACTTTGCTTCGAGCCTGTCAAACTGTTCAGTAAAAACTTTGGTGACAAATATAGTTTTTTCCTAATATTTTCCTAATTGTTTTCAATATAATGAATTTTATGTATTGGCTTTTTGTAAATGATGGAGTCTTTGTAACCTTAAACACAAAATCTAAAATTACATATTCATTAGGATGCTAGTTATAAAGAAATTAAAAAAAAAAGGATTCTAGAAAGAATAATATGCTTATTTTATTTAATCTTAAAATTCTTTTTCATAATTAATCTCTTGTTCGTAACTCACGTTTTAAATTCCGATAAATAATTCACGTCAGCTGCTTCACCAAACGCTCACTTTTAAGGATGAAACTATACTTGAAACGGCAATCTTTGTGTGTAGAAAATATACATCGTTACAATAACATGATATTCAAGTAACACCGAAAAAACAGAATTATTTTTTTTTTAAAAGAAGAAATTACAAAATACCTGTACACTAAACTCTCACTTTCAAGGATAAAACTACAATGAAGGTAAGAACCTTACCCTCCAAGACAAGGCAGTGCAGGTACCCTAATAACAATAAAAATTAGAAACCAATGGTAGATTTTCAAACAATATACTGTCCCAAGTGAGGGTAGGACAATTTCAGAACCTTACCTGACAAGCCAAAACTCTTTCAACCAAATAAAAACAAGTATACAGAATGACACACACGTGTTGGTCATGGGCCTAGCTGGACAACACTCCTTTGACACACACGTGTGCGTCATGAGCACTCAATGTGTTACAATTTCAAGTAGAATTTGGCATTTTTCAAAGTTGACTTTGTGCTGTGAAGATATAATCCACAATTTGAAAAGATTTATAATGTATTCAATAGTTTTTTTTATTGTATAAATGTCTTTGGAACAGATTTAGTATATTTGATCGATGATATGATTTTAGCTTCTACTTGAACTTCATATCATACCGTAGTTTTAGTGGAGTAGACGTTCGTTAAATGCTATATTGAAGTGATCTTCACACGACAGGTAAAGTAGTTTATCTTGTTTACTTTATATACATATAAAACATTGTGAAATATTTAGCGCTGCCATTCATATCAATAAGGAATAATCTCCTTATTGACACTGACTTGTGCAAGGCCTTTCCTTGTTTCTTCACAAATCATAATCTGAGTTAAGTTGACAAACGAATTGTCTGATGTCAACGAACCTTGTAAGAAGTCTTTATTATTCCACTGATTAAAAGTATCCAAGGATGTAATTTTCACCTGCAGGTTAAATCTCTTTTGACATAATGGGAACCTGCTTTAAAGTAAAGGCTCTCTTAGTGATCTATAAATAGACGCAACGAAATAAAGTAAACATTAGATCGATGAAATGTTATGTTTTTTTTACAGAAGATAATAAGTATCTCGGTCTCATTAAGAAAAAATTAAAAGCTTTAAATTAATTCGATAATTTTCAAACAAACCGTGCTTTTAAAAAACCAAAATCAATTATGTCCTAAAGCTTCTGTATTATTTATATATTACAAATAAAAATGAACCATAAATGACGGTTCATAAATATAACATTCTTAAATATCATTGTAAAGTAATGGTGAGCAACTGTAACCGATGGAACAAATCACATGTAGATAATGGCACAATCTAAATCATCATCTAATTAATAAAAGACAATTTTTCTTTTGTAAAATTTTATAATTTATTTGGTCTAGCCGATAATGGTTTCGCCAGTTACGGCATTGACGAGGCTCTTACAAGACTAAATACAAAGCACTTTACTTCAACCTCTATTCAAGATTGGTTAATACCTGTGTGAATGACCTGTGAGGTTTTCCGAAGGGTCTTTGTGCTGTGTTTGTTAACGGGAATATCCTGCCTTTCTCGACCTTTTATAATAGTTATGGTGTACTTTATATTTAGTCTTGTAAGAGCCTCGTCAATGCCGTAACTGGCGAAACCATGGTCGGCTGGACCAAATAAATTATAGAATTTTACAAAAAAAAAGAAAAATTGTGTTTTATTTGTTAAAATGGAATTCTATCAAGTACCGTCGGTCATCAGTGTAAACATCATCTAATTGTATTTTATGTCATGTTATCGTGTTTGTTCAGTGTCGTTATGGGTTTAAGTATTTAAGTGTTAAGCCTACGTCTGACGAAGCCGGCTGTAAACGGCGAAACAGCGCTGTCGTGTTTCTACAAAATAAAAAAAAAAAAGATCTGACTACTGAAAAAAAGGTAACTAATATATATATATATATATATATATATATATATATATATATATATAGGCAATTCATAAAAAGCTAATACACTTTGTAGTTCTACATAGGATTATAAAAAATATAATATAAAATAACATACGTTTAAGTTAATCCAAACAGAATTTACCTTTCAAATATTATTTAGAATCTGTCTTCTCTTCATTAAGAATTATAAATTATATATTAAAAATAATATTAGCTCTTGTTAATTACCTTAATAATCTAAAAAATTGTAACAAAATGTATATTCCGTAAACAAAGTGTCACGGAACAAATACTGAGACCTGCCAAACTCGAATGTTATTGGCATGGAACAAGAGAAAACTTGTTTAAAAATAATAGCACCTTTGGGAACCATTTGAGCGTCATTTGGGACATGTGCATTTTGTAATAACTTCAAATAAATCTGGTTATATGAAAAGCTAAAATATTGAATGCATGAGATATAATGAGAATATGTTACTCCTCGTACACGAAATAAAATTCATACTATAACAAAGGGAAAACAAATGTTGTAATTGTGTTCTTTTGTTTAGGTCAGGCAGATGAAAAAATACATATCATGCAACATCAGAACGTATTTTCAAATTTTAGTCCCAAAGCATATTGACTTTTTTTGTGTTTATAGTTATAATATATTATCAAATCTTAATACTCAACTTATTATATCAAGTAATAAGGTAGTAAATGTTCTCATTTAACGCAAATCTATTTTAGGTTTCTATAATTTTGGGATTACAGGGTCCAAAATACCATATTTGAATAAAACTTTAATATATTTAATTGGTGACAGTTGGGAATTAAACTTACATTAAACACCTACATATCTTTCCCTATTTCAGTGCATTTAACAACATTAGTGTAATGTTAGAGGCAATGTCATTTATAAGCTTATGTT
Organism: Aphrophora alni; assembly: GCA_963513935.1. NCBI lineage: Eukaryota > Metazoa > Arthropoda > Insecta > Hemiptera > Aphrophoridae > Aphrophora > Aphrophora alni. The sequence goes on from OY740770.1 coordinate 91,261,111, forward strand.
CAATGGATATGGAACTCCACACTAATATATAAAATAACAGCTTAACCTTTTAATATCTGTAACATTTTATACTGCTCTCGTATATCAATTAATATTATTTCCCTTGTCACAAAATCCTGAAATTATAAAAGAATAATATTTCCTTAAATTAAAAATTTATTTTAATTAATAATTTAATTATGCTATAATCACATCTTATTTAAAACATGACATATTTTCTATTATTAAAGTAAATATACAACGTGAGCCTTATAGTTCTACATATCTATAAAACATTGTTTATCAATGGGGTTGTATTATAATTGTGAACACGTTCATTGTAAACCTATTTGAAACTTCTAAACAGTAAATAGTTTTATTGTAGTTATTAACTTTTGAAATTTAATAAATATAGTCAATCCTTAAAATTTAAAGTATAGTATTATAAAATAAACATATTGAGTAAAGTAGGTAGTTCTAAACATCCATATTATATTTCTTTTTTAAAGTCAAAGTTCCATACATGATTTCAGCATGTCATAATTACAACTTTCTATTTTTTTATGATCTCATTATAAAATTTACTTATGTTAGCATTAACTTATGTTAAGATATCGTGCTTTATTGTATAGCTTTAATATAATTGCCCTGTGATTATATTATTGCATGTATTACAAAATGATATGACAGTTGGTAGATTAGTTTTGACTTCCATTCAATGTTCTGCATGACTCTATGACTGTAATATCTTGTTAAAAAATAGTCCTAAAAGGTTTATTTGTAACTTCAATTGATTGTAATTGTTATAATGCGTCCAATCCTCCTAATTTCCGATCAAAGTTTAGGTTGTTGATGATCTTAAATTACTAATTTCAAAATACTGATTCTTAACCACATAAGCACTTGAACTCAAACGACATAAGAATTTAGATTTCAAGTTTATCTATTGTCTTTATTTTAATGCCTAATTTATAGGAACATTTATTTAGTTAAATTGTTTTCTTTTAAATAATCTACTCCCTAAATAATTACAATTGTTATTTTATTCAAATTTTTATTATATTCGTTTCTATATTATATTTGAATTCAATTATTACATTTGAATTTAATTAAACACACACAATTTAAAGTTACAATTATTAATATATTTCTAAAATAAGTTTAAATAACATTTCAAACATCATAAATTACTATTTATATATAAAACTCATATTGTTAAACGATAATTTCATTTTCTTCTCTTATATGTTTAAAAGAACAAATTACCAATGTTATCAAAACGTATACTGAAAATGTGCCTTATTAGGCCAAATATATTCTGCACAATAATAGACTAGTTATAACTATATTAAATAAGTCAAATTTCCTAAAACATTGCAAGGTTATTTTTTAAATGAATAAAACGTTTAAATTATTTAATTTGTTTTTTAAATGTTTCAGCATCTCTTTAACTTTCTAAAATTATAATAACTATTATTATTCAGCTTAGATTTTACGTATATTCTAAGAAAATGATTTAAGTTGGTTAAATAAATCTAAATTTATATTATTTTTTTAATAATAATTCATCACTTATAATTTAAACATCATGAAGAATACATTACCAATTATAATTCAATTGAATTCCTATACGTCAACATTGAACACTAATATTTGTAACAGTTTAGGAACTAGCAACATGATCTCCACCTTTTACTTGCCTACTGACTGAGTCACATGATATCTTCAACACAAATGAAGATATAATATGATATTCTAGATATTGATATAGTACCCTTACAAAATCTTTAATGTCTGGAATTCTATGACAACCCCAAATCACACACTCGAATATGAGTTGGCACTATATACATACTAAAAATAATATTATACAAGAAGAATTTTACAAATTAGAATTACTTGATGATACACGATAGAAAAGTGCCTTCATTACCATGTAGGATTGATTATACACGATAGAAACGTTTCTTCATTATCATGTAGTTTTTATGATACACGATAGAAAAGTGCCATCATTATCGTGTAGTTTTTATGATACACGATAGAAAAGTGCCATCATTAGCATGTAGTTTTTGTGATACACGATAGAAAAGTTCTTTCATTATTTTGAGTTTTGATGATACACGATAGAAAAGTTCTTTCATTTTCATGTAGTTTTGATGATACACGATAGAAAAGTCCCTAAATTATCATAGATTTGATTATACACGATAGAAACGTTTCTACATTAACATGTAGTTTTGATGATACATGATGTATAGCTGCTTTCATTATTATATAGTTTTGATGATACACGTTAGAAACGTTTTTCATAATCATGTAGTTTTGATGGTACACGATAATAGGTGTTTTTTTGTATAATTTTAATAATATTATCAAAAGAACAGAAATATCTGAGATAAATAGATTCTAACCCGGAAGTTCATTGGAACAAGGTGAAGGTGAATGATTTTATCTTCCTAATTCATATTGAGTGTGGAGATATTTCAGAATACTTTATCAGGGTTATTTTATAATCATCTAGATTATCACAATATGTTATTTAAATAAATATATACATACTATGCTCATAAAACGTATAACAAATGATAAAGTTACTGACATTCAATAAATGCTCCCATTTTCAAAAGATCCGCATAAGTTTATAATTAAATTATAATTCCTGACTTCCAAGTTTTAATTTATTGTGATGAGTACGTTTTTAGGGTTTCTCAAGCTTTAACTTTTGAGGTTAAGTCATAGATGGAGTTTTCTCATTTTTGGACTTTATTTTTAATTTCGTTTTTCTAATTTTTATATACTTCATATAAACATAATAACATTTATTTGTGCTTGTAATAAAATACTTATTTGCTCAATACAAGTTGTTATGCATCTTTAAAAAAAAAATATTTTTATAGCTTGGGTTTTTTGTTTCCTTGGTTTTAAAATGCAAAAACTATTGGTTACAATGATAAAAATAAATGGGGACTATTATGAGTACTAAAGAAATTGTCGTGAAACAGGATGACTTCGAGTGATGATTGGTATTCTTTGCCGACAGAAAATTAAATCTATCATAAAACGAGTATATTGCTTGTCCATACAAAGAAAACACATTTTGTTTCTCTGCCTTAAATTTTTGAGATAAAAATATGTTTTGAAAAATGGATCATCTGTATGAGTGAAGAAATACCACAAAAATAAATAACGTAATTCTGTATACTGATAACATTCGTACTAAATTGTGTATTTTCTCCTGGCTATCATACTATTAAAAGGCACACAAACACGAATATTTAGATTACAACAAAAATTTTGTATACATTTTAAAAATTTGCATAGATTTTTTTTAACCTTTAATTTTTTTTTTTAAAGAGACGAAAACAATGATATTTTTAATATAATGTTTCATGAAAAAAATAACTTTCTGCGACTTATTAAACAGAGAACTAAAAACGAACTCTTATTCTTGGTCTCCACTAATTTGTGGATACCGAGTTAAATCAAATTCCTTCTCTTATAATCGCAAAAATAGGAAAACATAGAAACTATTCCGTCAATACGGGTAAATATAGATTGTTATACTATTTATTAGTGCACGCATGTGGATGAAAAAACACATATTTAGCAGATTTAAAACGACAGCAATTCATTACTTGATTTTTGTTGTAACCAACAAAACATTACAACAAGATTAACATTGAAGTTACGAAAGTAAAGAGAGGGATACTGGAAGACAAGAGTGAAGGGGGTGACCACGTGCCTTAAGCCCCGCCTCTTGCTCCTCCCCCAACCTCTTAACCCGCCCCTCCACTATTGACCCTTCGCCATTTGCCCCGCCCCTACATTTTATCCCCGCCCCTTCACCTCCCTCTCTACTCTTGCGCCGCCCCTTGCCATTCATCTACCCTTTTGGCAGCCTTGCCCCTCCCCCTCAACTCTCGTCCCACTCCTTGTTACCCGTCGTCTGATTTGGTGCAGCGGCGGAGCAAGAGTGAAGGGGGAGGGGCAAAGGGCGGTGCAGAGTGGAGTGATGGAGCAAGGGGTGGGGTAAGAGGGGGACAAAGGGCTGGCCAATAGTATAGGGAGGGGAAGGAACGAGGCTATGGGGAAAAGGAGGTGAAGTAGCGGTTAAAGTGTGAAAGAGGAGCGACAAGGGACGGGGTAAGACTGGTTGAGGAGGGGCAAGTTGGGAAGGAACGGAAGAAAGAGGGGAAGGGGCGTTCTAGCGTGATGGACGAGTGGCAAAGTGCGAAGCAAGAGTGGATGGGGAGGTTAAGGGGAGGATATGAGTAGAGGGATAGATCAAGTTCCGATTTTAGAGTGGAGAGGCATAGTAAGGGGCGGGGCAAGATTGGGTGAATGGAACAAGAGGCAGGGCCAGATTGGAGAAATTGAGCAAGGGTCGAGGCAAGATTGGAGAGATTGAGCCAGGAGCGGGGCAAGAGGAGAGTGGGAGGGGCAAGAGTGAAGGAGAAGGGGCATGGGTAGGGGTAATAGTAGAGGGGCGGTTGAGGTGTGGGTTAAAGGGTGGGGCTTAAGTCACGTGGACAGCCCCACCAATTTTGTCCAAACAATTTTATATATAATTATAAATAATCATTGACGTACAAATAAATCATCGTTTCAAATATATAGATTGAATAACATTTTCCGAAAAGTGTAAGGAACATATGCCTAAGAGGCCTGTTGTTGAACAGAAATCATGCTTTTCAAAACATCTTATATATTAAGACCATACATATAAGTCTATCAATATAAACATAGAGATATTATATAAGTGTAAGAAGAGACACCTTTTAAACACTTTAGAAGAATGCCTAATATACGGCAGTAATAAATTATAAACAGAAAACTTTTTAAGTGTCAAAAATAAACTTTTTATCTAATGGAATAGTCAACAGAATTATCCCCTTCCACACGCAAACAAATCCAGACAAACAAAAACAAACATTGAACAACCAAATTCAGTTGTGACTCAGATTATGTTGATGAAAGACCAAAGGAAATATTTAAAATATATATATATATTTTGATATTTTAATTTATGTGTTTTAACGTTTTACACGTGCGCATGTGTTTGAAGTGTAAACTTATAATAATGTGTACTGTTTGTTGTTTTATGGAGAAAAATAGTTTATTAATTTATAATAATTACATAATTTTAGGTAAATTGATTGAATAAATAAAATATTTATTCTTGTATGATATAGAAGTCATAATTTGACCAATTTAACCTCAGTTTAAAACCTCAATTTAACCTTGATATTATTTTTTTTCCCCTTTTTTTTACAACATGAGCTACAATGGGGGAGCAAAACCATCCACCACAAACATTATTCGTAGAAGAAATAACTTCTTTATTCTATGATAACTAGCAAACTTTTACATAAACTTCGAGAATTAACTAAAGTTATTTTTATCTTATAACTAAATCATATGTTAATCAGTTTTTTGCTCCATAGATATGTTACAAGGGAACTAAAACCTATACTGATTATTAACGTATGAACAGTGAGAACTTATATTCTATATGTTAAACAAATATGAATCATACAGTACTTATAAAATTGTCTTTTAATTTTCATCTATGATAATCACTCTTTATGATAATAATAATTCGGTAAACCATATGTATCCTCATAGTACTAAAATTTCAAATTTGTTTCTAGGTCTTGCCTAATACGTAACGCAACCGAGTAAAATTATAGAAATGCTTTTACGTCTACAGATGATTTTCTGTACTACAGTATTTTATAATATACATATCAATATCCTACTTTTTTGTACAAGTCACAAGGTTTCATCTTTAGAAGTATCTTAAAAGTTGAACATTATCTGGATAAAAGATCTTTACTGTAAAACTTGGGGGAAATATTTTAGAGTGTATCATGACACTTACTTTCTCCGTCGGGACTAGTGTGACAGGTTTGTCTTACATCATTAAAGACAAAGCTTGCTCCTGTTATTTGGATGAAACCAGAGTTATATTTTTCTTAAATATATATACTGAGTTTAAAAAAGTATAAAGTAAATTTTAAAATAAAATATTTTAACAAAATTTGTGATGCGGTAACAATGAGTAAAATCAGATTTTATTCTACACTATAAAATATTTTTTTTTGAATTTGAATGTAGGACAGCTTGAATTTGAACCGATATTTATTAGGACAGCTTAAATTTTAGTACACAACTTTATTATTTCAACGTAATCTCCATATTTAAACGGATAATTTTAAATAGTTTAATTTAGGGTTTACCGGTCTGCATATTTATGTTTTTTGAAGAGTGATTAAAATTCTTAAGGTAGGGCAAACGTGGAACAACTCAAAATAACTCGTTTCGTACAACTAAAAAATCGCATCAAATGATACCCTAAAAGTGTTTTATAACAAATGAGTTCTAATGAAAAAACCACATTGATTAATTACAAAAAATCTAGACAAAAGCAGTTACAATAGTTATATTAGTTAAATTATCGATTTTTTTACATTAACTTTTAAACACATTTATAAAGGTGTTTGAACATTTCGAAATGTAATTTCTCGTTTTATGAAACTGTAACTCGTTAGGCTGTAACGCTTATTTTGTGTACCTGGTGATCACCATATGTTTATGTACCATACTGTCAAAACTCGAGTATCGAGTTTTTACATAAAATTCAGACATTAAAATTAAAACATTTTACTTGGACGAATTGTTGCAAGTTTATTAAGGAAAGTTTAATTCCAAACATTATAAATCCGGCAGTTCAAACGTAATTAGTTATTAAATATTTTACAGGCGATAACTTGATGATGTAGCATTTATTAAATGTTCCTCTAACGATATAATATAAGATATCCTGAACTAATCTTGTGTGTATAAAATGTTCACGATTACAAAAATTTAATGGATATTGTTGCGAAAAGCACTTAGCAGTACTTCTAAGTTTATTATTTACATTACCGCTGAAGATAAAAGTATTATATTAAGAGTTAAAAATTTTCACAATATGTAACCAACTATAAAAACTTTTGGGTAATGATTGTAAATACTCCCCCCCCCCATCATGTTCTTATACACACAGTCTCCACATACAAGTGCCATTACTGACACATTATCTGATATATAAATTTTAACCTAAAAATCAATATATTATAATAATTAAAAATTGATTTACAGTAATTCCTTAGTATAACAATTTTGTTTGCAATAATTATTTACAAATTAGTATTAAAATATTTCTGTAATTCACCAAATCTCTGCAATGATTTTTGTTAAACTTACTTTTCATTCAGATATGGCGAAAATGAATAATATCTTTAACACACATAAAAACTATTTAATGCGGATAAGTACGTTTACTCACGTTCTGAATAACACTGTTTCCAGTGGTATTTGTGTGTACATTTGTAGACGTAGGGATGTAGTTTTAGCAAAACCTGTAAACGTTTCAACAAAGTTAAATTAAGCTATATTTAAATACACACGTTTGACTTATTTTTATTTAGCGAACAGATTTTTCAAAATGTTACACTATAATATATAAAACCGTCAATTTCAATTAAAAAGATAACAAGATGTGATATAGAGTCACAAAATAATAACTTAGGCGATAGCCAATTAATGTGTTCAACAGAACAGAAAACACAGGTAAAATCGTAAATATTAAATTTGAAATTTAATGATATCATATAAATATACATTTTACTTTTCCTTTATTCTAGGAACTGACCGAAAGATGACATTTACTTTAAATTGTACATTTAACTTTACTCAATAATTTCTTGAGATGATGGTTGTCGTATCACCTCCGTAGTCGAAATTCTATCTGATTTTTGTTCTATGGATTGACCAAATTTATCGTTATAGGTCCAATTACAAATTTCTCGTTTTAGTCTCAGGCTCCATGAAGAATATTTAAACTATATTCTCTTTCTTTTTGGTAGAAATAATCACACATGCTGGATGTTAATACTTTCAAAAATTCATCGTTATAAATTAATTTCGTTTTTATTATGGGGTGTCAAATGGAGTCCCAGATCAACAAAATTTTATAAATATTTGAATTGCTTTTTACTTTTATCCTGAAACCGATTTTAACTATTAGATTACAACGATGCTCTTATTTCACACTTAGTAGGAAATAACATTGGCAATTAAGTAAATGTTTTTAGGTTATACATTATACAAAAGTATAGACAGTCATTGAAATTGTATAAGCAAACTTTTATTTAATAAATTATTATTTAAAATTTCGAGAAAATGTAGTATTTGTGGTTTAGCAAAAAATAGTTTATTTAATTAGACACATGCTATTTTGCGGGGGAATATATTAAGTCTCTCTTAAGATGGTTATTCTGTATAAATGGTGAATATATGTTGTTCATTTTAAATAAAATATAAATGCAAGATCGTGTTGTAAATTATATATGGAAACATTATATATCAATAGTGCCCCTTATGTGAAGAGGGATATGCGATATATCATGCAAAGGATTACAAGAAGACATTTATAAACTAACAACCTTGTGAGATAACTCCTTGTGTTTTAAAATATACTAAATAGCAAGAGATGTTGTTAAAATACCACTTCTCTTATTTATTTGGTCACACTTAATGATCAAATACAAAATACTATGTTTTCTCGGTAAAATCAGTTTACTTTTCCATACCATAATATACATTCACGTGTAAAACATTTTACACGTGAATGTATATCCCGTGTAAAACAAAAATTAATTTTATTGTAGTATGTATGTACATTTATAATAAAAACATGTCTAAGACACTAATAAATTATGAGATATTATATACGATAATATAATGTGTTTGTTGTTATTAAAGAGAGCTCTATAACAAGTTTAAAAAATAATTTTAAATGTATTCCAATCTTGGTTACTGAATATTTAAATATGTAGTGAAATAATAAAATTTGATAATTTTCTTGAAGAATGGATATTTGTTAATATTTATAATTATTTTGTAAGACGAAATAGTGAACAGATAAATAAATTCGAATTCCACATCGTTCTACCACCTTTAGAGAAATGTTTTACTTAAGTTTCATTCTTGTTCGACACTTGACCGAGGCTTAGATAATTTTTAAAAAATTGTCTCCATTGTAAGACAAAAAGTTGAATAGTGAGGAAAAACAAATGTGATTATGATTTAGAACAACCTAGACTGTTTTGGGGGAATACGATTAACCCGCTCGTGCAGCCTATTGAAACCAACTAACACAGAATAAAATTACTTCTCACACCTTTATACCAAAATAAAATTTAATATAAAACAGTTTTTGAAAGTAAGAATGTTTTTAATTTTAAAAATGCAAATTAACACTTAGTTTGTATAATTGAAAATAAATATGAAGTTAAAGCGTATAGTATTTTCAGGACTATTATATTTTTTCAAATTATTTGTGTAGAATCATAACAGACTTTATAACACCAAATTATTTATTAGTAAACAAATTTTGAATATTAACATTATTAAAAAATTTTGCACTGGAAGTCACGTAGCAAATAAAATACAAAGATCTCTTACTATTAGACTGTAAATTTAGGTACAATAACTATCGATTTCCAACGGGTATTCTAATGTATTTATTTAGGAAACTGTACTTTTAATATGCCTATCATGTAGTTAAACCATGTACAGAGTCAAGCTGAAATTCAAACATACAAGTACAAATATAAACCGAATATCTGAATTTAATAAAACTCAATCAGTAATATTTTAGTTTTGTCGTTCGTCCACGAAAACAAACAATGACACTGCTAATAAGTTCTTCAAAAGTTGCTATCCACCAGTTATAATAACTTGACGGTGTTAGTCGAGTGGTGGTGGACTATGACTACTCTTACATGCAAAGGAGCTACTAATGTTTACAAAGAGAGCAATCATGAAAACAGACACTATTCACTCCTAATACCTTCTGAATTTAGCTCTAAACATTAATATAGTATAATTCGAAATATATTGCCCCAAGTCCGAAATAACAAAATCACAATATATACAGAACTCCAAAACCAATACTTTATAAGAACCAATAAAACTTCATATATTTTAACTCCACACTACAATTTATTATTTTTTTCTAATGCATAGTACTTTCAAATAAATATTTATGAGGCTGAGTGCACCAGTGTTGCCATTTTTAAGCGACGACTTGGCGATGAATTGATCAAACTTGGGTACGATACCGTATTGACACGGTTATATTCACAAAATATAAGACAAACACATTCACCATCTTGTTAAATTTATGGGAATTCCAAAAATCATAACTTTTTATTCCTACTATTTTCGATTATCAATAACTATTATTATAACTTCTACTACTGACAATACTTGGGTAAATTTCTTTTTATAATAAATAGAATAATTTGTACTTCCTCAAATTATTTTTTTTCATATATATGTTATATAATTTTATTGATTATATTTTTTAAGAATCGAATTTCAATTAAATTTTTAGTTGCACTGTTATTTAAATATATTTTTTTAAATAATTCCATTGCGAAAAAAATTAATAATTATTTGTAATTAACTTAATTGTTGCAATTATTTACATATGTGATTCTCTACAGTTTATCAAGACTCGTATAACATAAAACTTCAAAGAAGCCAGATCTCAAAATCTGAAATTCGTATTGGATTAAGAATGAAGAACTAACATTTTCTAATTTCAATTTCATCCATTTAAATTAGTTGTTTTTTATTCTGTGTTTCATTTTTTTAATCAACTCAGTCAAATTTCTAATAAAATATTTATTTTTTGAACCTAAGGTCAGTCTATTGAGATTGAGTCAGAGTTGGTTACTGATAACACTTATTTATTTACGTGTTTTTAATGTGACGATATCATTACAGTAAAAACACAACTACTCAAAAAAATTAGTAACATTTTTGAAAGGAAAATTAGTAATAATTTTAACTTACCGTGACTCTTCCTGGGTAGTATGTTGATGTAGGAAGATTAATTTTTGTTTTACTGATTTTTATATAGATTTACTTGTTTAAAAACTAACAACTTGGTATCAATTTTCGTTGATCTCAACGCTACATTACCTTACCTGCAATAGGTCATTGTTAAACGTTCAATTTAGATCAAAACCTCCGATAACCGTTTTGAATTGCTGCCATTTTGAAGTTCCATAATATTATTTATTATATGACAAAGACTAAAAAAAAGATAAAAACCTAATTTACGAGTCAAATATGATTAGAAAAATAGTAAATTATTTTTGAAAAAACATTTTTTTCGTCAGCGATTCAAATTAATATTTATCCTAAAACTGCCTCAATAGGAGTAGTAAATGCATATAGAAACATGAGTGTATTATTACTACTAACTTACTGTAGCACTTATGGTAGAGGTTGTTCTTTTTTTAAAAAAAAAACATTTAAATTTAACACTAATTTAAAAATTAAGTCCATATGATTTGCTCATCCCACTAATTTAAAAACGATATAAAACTATAGACTAAATACTATAATATTATGATATTTTACGCAACCAACTCCACACTTCACTCTATTAAAAATAACTTGCACGTTGTATGTATGACAAATCTGTTTTAGGATCATTACCGGTGTTCACTTTATAATCTTTACTCCTCACTTTGCTACAACAGCTGTATTTGTAAAGATAATTTTTTAAATATATAAATTATCAAACTTAATATTGTCTAACCTTCTCTGCATACATACAAATACATTCTGAACACAGATTGTTCATTATGAAAAGTACTACTTTAAAAAGATATATGGAGAGTTTGATGACTTTGTGGATTTTTTAAGAAGTCTCTACTGATGTTTATCTTAGGTTTTATTTAACATTTTGTTGTATTTATGTCTCTTATGTATCTCCTAAATTGGTACAAGTGTACCAGTAACTTACAGGGCAGCGACATTTTGCAAATTATAACTAGAGTATTTGGGGAGTAAGAGTAAGCAATAAATCAAAATAAAGAATTTAATACCTGTCAGTAATACATATTTAATTTTAAAGAATTCTTAGTAGCACTTCACTATTTAAAATCTTGAAGACATGCCTGAATAAAATTATAATGCAATAAAACACTCTTTAATAAATAATTGTGATTATTTTTACTGTGTCGTCTTTACTTAATGGCATACTGTTTCTATATTACTGTTAATATATTCACGTTTACTAGTCGACATGGGGGGGGGTTCAAAGTTTTGCAACATTAGAATGATTGGTAGAATCCTTGATTGTGGATTGTTGAATGTGTTTATTGCATTGTAGGAAAGGTAGTTTAAAGCAAAATTTAAATGATTTATTAATTTATGAATATACTCAAATATTTCACATACCATATCTCTGTAATTATTGAAAACCTAGTAGTTCTTTTGGAGAGCCTCATAAGCTAAGCAAAATTTTAGACTCGTTTCAAGAGTCTGGTGGAGCCCCCAAGGATAAAGGTAAAGTTTAAATATAAATTTAAATTCTAAAGGTTTACATAATCAAAAATAAGCCAAAATCTCACAAAGGTGTAAGCACTCAAAACCTAAATTAAAATTTATTTAAAAAATCTTACAATATCAAAGAAGAACTCTAAATACTAATTACGTTTTGAAGGTGCCCTTATGTAGTTAAAATAAAAATATAAATATATACTTAGATATACTTGTCTTTCTTTTTTGTTGTTGTTATTTGATTGTATTCCTAGCACTTTTGGCCCTTTAATTATTAATCAATCGCCCATATGACTTTTTTTTTTACTATAACTAATTTAATGCTAAACCTTTTCTATTGGGCAGCAACTTAATTAATATTTGGACATTCCAAAAATAAACTCCCATCTTGTAATGTTTTAAAAAAAAAAATTGTATTGCGTAGGGTAGATTAGATTATAAATATCCCATACCAAATAATTGTGCATTTAAGGCTATTAAGTTTCAAAGAACATCTCTCTTTAAATATATGTATGCATAAAAATAAATTCAAATCGTGAAAAACAAAATTAAAATATTAAATATTTAGTTAGTTGAAAAGGTGATTAGTCAAAACTCATATTTCTTGTATATTTAATCATATACCAAAGTTAATCATAATCCATGCACATCTTATAAACGGGATTCTATATTTTGTGCTTAGTGAATGTTTATCCCTTCTAGGACTAAACTGGTGAGTTCTTATCATAACATATTTCATTAATTATCATAGTAGTAATTTCTGTTTAATTTTATTAACCCATCAATTTACAAAATAATTGTTACATTTAAATCTACAGGAAACTTATGAATTTCCAAATTAACTGATTACTATATTTATAATCTAGCTGTATACTGTTTTTCTGGTTATGTTAATAAATGTAGTTGACTGATTTTTCCTAACCGTCTGACTAAATAAATTCTGATGATTAAATTATTATTTGTCAATGTGACTGCCTGACTTACTAATATAACCTAATTAACTAACTTAATAATTGCTTGACACTAATTAATATATTTGTTCATAATAACATTTCCCTACGATTCATAACTAGATTTAGTTATGTTTACAAATGAATGATAAAACTAGTTAATCTCTATACAAAGCCTTAATATTATTACCATCTTAAATTATTTAAATATAGCAAAACTTGGTTTTGAGTGCTTTACATTTTTTTTTTTTTTTTTTTTTTTTTTTTTTTTTTTTTTTTTTTTTTTTTTTTTTTTTTAATATTATAAGTCCTTCAGATATACCACAAAAATTCCAAATATGAAGAAACTTAAAGAACATTTTTACTTCTCTCCTTACTTAAAAAAAAATAATAAAATTAAAAAATAACTACTCTAACTTATTGTATTTATAGAATATAGAATATTCTAAAATCAAATTCAGAATTTTTACTGATCTATAAACTCAATATGACTTAGGATATTTTGAACTTATAAACCGAGTGATTTACGCGAAAGTGGTTGTAATTGGTAGATATGATGAATGGTATAAATAAACAAAAGTTCAAAGAAATATGTATCCAATAATTTTTCATTTGACGAAAGTTACTTTAATAGTACGAGTATATTCATTGTATTTTATGAATATATACAATGTCGTTTCAAAAACGTATCTTATTAGCTTTTAATCAAATGTTACAAAAGATAGGTTTGCCATTTAAATTTTACATGTTTGGTATTTGAAGGGTAAATTCAATGTTATATTTTGTTGTTGTTATTTTAGTAAACTACAATAATCGAGATATACGTAAAACACTAATTGTTACCAATTACACGAAAGATATTTAAGGTGTTGGAATCATCAATACAAACAAACAACACAAATTGCTACTAAACATGCAACTTTAAATGTTTTAATTATACCGATGACCAGTTCATAAAAAGTTTGTTTACACCTTCAGATCTTTACAGAAATTCTAAATTATAATTTTAATTTCAATTTACTAATATCATAAAATCATATCCATATGAAAATGTGTTATTGCTATCTATAGTTCGTTAATATCGAATCTTATTAAAATCTTACTAAACTTTTTGTTCACTCTGTAAGTAATAAATAAATCTTTAATTTTCTTTAAATATCAAATACATTTGTAAATAAAGTAGGTCAAAGTCTGTCATGAAGAATCCGTGACATATGAGATATTCAATATTTAGCTGGCCTGTTCCTAATCTTATATTCTAGGGTTTTAGTATCCCTATAAAACCTGGACTAGGTTTCTTTTTAAGTGTATATAACAAAACATAGTTTGTTTGACGTAAGTTGCAAAAGTATAAATAATATATGACAGCAAATAGGGTGGATATTTCTTGGTTTCATCAAAATGAATAATAAAAGTGAAGAAATACAAAAATAACACTACTTGAAATAGATAACAGAGCATATAAAAAAATCAATTTGTCAATTAAAGATATTGTAAACACCATTGTCAACAACCTGCGTCTAGTTCTCCCTTATCTTTAAAAAAATAATAAACATACAAAAATGTATTGGCTTTGTGATCACTCTCTTTCGTTACTTAGTACTTTCACTTAGATAACCATAATTCGATTCCATCTAGATGGACGAATCAACATTAGAGTTAAACTAATAATTTATAACGTTCAATCTTATTGATTTATTGTTCTTGTTTCATTTTGAAGAATTAAAAAATTTATTTTCCCAACTTTTAAATGGAACAACAGTTTTAAAATTATAGTACCATATAAGGTATCAAAATTTAACGTCTATATTTCGAAAGTTTATTTCATGTTACTTTCTATCATTGTGAAAAACATTCTTCTACGAATATAACTATTTAAGTTAACCTAACATAATTAAGGGAAATTTTAAAACAAAATAAAATAAAAGCATATAACTTTAAATAGTAACCTACAAGTCCTGTCTCCCTTCCATTCAAATAGAACAATTTTAACATAAAATAAGAGTAATATTTCAGACAATATAACGGAAATATATGTTTAGAAACAGATTTTACCGATTTATATTAAATATAAGTTGCTGCATGTAAACACGTATTAAATATATATACGTGTCCTTAACGGACCAACCCATTACTAAATTAAGTCTCGAAGAAGGAGGAATTGCGAATTTTATTGTCGACAAATATAAAACATAAGATCGTGGTAAAATTGAGAGAAGATTGTACTCAAAATAATTAAGAAGAAGAAGTGGGTAAATAAATTTTTTTCAACGTGAAATATTGTTGAAATATAGATAATGAAAATCCATAAATATATAAATTTCGCCAAACAAATATTTAAAATCATAAAGACCGTGTAGGGCTCTGGAGAGTGATAAAGGGACATCACACTATGGGATCGAATTACATTACACATATTGTATTGTTTGAAACTTCTGTCCCTTGTGGTATGTCATGTTCAGGGATGGTGAAACATTATAAAAGAGTAGAGTGTTTATATAGTCCATAAACACCTCATAATACTACGTACATACTGCATACAATGGAACTGAGATAATTAGATTAATAACCAAGGGACTAGTTTACATAAAAATGCTGTTGTGTTCTAGTAATCTTGTTTACATAAACTCTCAGTTCTTGTCTTTAGTTAATTTACATCCAATAAATTAGATAACAAACTTTTCTCTATTTAGTAATTTTATATATGTATTACAAAATTTAGATTTCTATAAATATAGCAATTAGGATCTTCTTTAAAACAAATCAGACATCCGAAACTCTAAAATGTCCAATAACCATGTACATTGAAGTAAAACGGTGTAGTTTTGATTTCCCCTTATACTACAGTTCAATTTTGATCATCTTGCCTCTTTAGTCTCAGATTTTATTTTTCATTTTCGTATTTGTGGTCGACATAATATATTTTTTATCAATATGTTTTAAATCTAAGTAAACAGTCTTAAACATGTCAAAGATACCAATTTAAAAACATTGTTAAGGGACTATATTACTGGGTATAATACATTATTAAAACCAACTTAAGGGTTTCTATATTTTATTATTCAATATATATTTAGACGAGTCAAATGAAAGAAAATTCAGTACTAAAATAGTGTGAAATAAAAGTTTTGACATTTGATGGCAATATTAAAATAAATTGATTTTAGAGCAATAAACTTCTCATATTTGATTAATATAAAAATATTTGAATGTATTAACACAATAATATTAAAAAAATATCTTATTATATATTTTTTTTTCATTATAAAACAAGATGTAAATAATTTAATAATATATACATTTGTTTAATATTAGGTTATTTATTTCTATCATATAATAAAGTTAAACGCCATTTTATTTGCAAGAAATAAAATACAAATAATCGTTCACTTAAAAATAATCGTTTTGGGCATATATCTCACACTTTTAATAAAAATTCAAATCTCTCTCAAATTTTGTTCATTACATGAATATTTTAAACATATTTATACAATTTAGTATCACTGAGCCAGACGGAACCATTGTGAAAGATTCCCTAGATTGGAACCCTCAAGGTGTCAGAAGAAGAGGTCGACCCCGAGAAACCTGGAAGAGGACCATTATTAAAGAAGCAAAAGAGTATAACAAGACTTGGGGAGAAGTGAAGGCACTTGCTGGAGACAGGGACAGATGGAGAGCTATTCTGGACGTCCTATGCTCCAATAGGAGATAAAATATATATTAGTTATATATTATATATATAGTTATATATATATAACTAATATATATATATATATATATATATATATATATATATAACTAATTAATGACATATGAAACGTTGTGTCAATACAGAGGCATATAATTGCAACCTTCCCATTTAATACGCCCCTTGTACTCAAATCGAGCTCATGTTATGAGTTTTATTTATTACAAAAGAAAAGAATATATTGAAAATTGTAGTAAATTTCTTGAATACGTCTCATTTTAGTCACATCGCTTCATACTAAGGGGTTTTGTCATGACCGTCACAGAATTGTAAAGTGTACTACTTCCCTATAATACGATTCTTTATAGTCAAGGTCGACAACTCAAAAGAGTTCAAACATTGGCAAATAATCGCAACGTGTACTCTTTCCCTTTTATTACGCCTCCTTAAACTCAAGTCACGCCCACAGTAATGAGTTTTTCTTTCTTTTTTTTTACAGTCAGTTTTTGTAAGGTTTAAAGAGTTTTCTGTAACTCGAATTATTGTAGCCCACACTATATAGTTTTGTAACACCCACATACAGGCACATAATCGTAAAATATGCTCCTCCTCTTTAATAGGCCTCCTTTAAGTTGTAACAATGATAAGTTTTGTAATACATACTCACAGATTTGAAAACTATACTCATTGTCTTTTGCTTTGTAAAGTGTATCCATCTAATCACTTGATTTACATACTATGGATTTTGGTCAATACACAGGGACAGCATTACAAAGGGTTCTTTCGTTTATACGCCTTCTTGTAGTGAAGTCACTCTCATACAAAGAAGTTTAATCAACCCAGAGTTATTAAATTTCAATTTTGTAGTTAATATGTATGGTTGAATTTCTTATATCATCTACACTTTCTGATAACCTCTACCTTTTTGCATTACACACACCCTTGTAATAAAAACACCGACAAAGGTTGGTAATTTTGTAGTTAATATGTATGGTTGAATTTCTTATAACGTCTACACTTTCTGATAACCTCTACCGTTTTGCATTACACCCTTTTGATAAAAACACCGAAAAAGTTTGGTAATTTTGTAGTTAAATATGTAAGAGTTATTACGAACCGCAAACAATACAATTATTCTATAAACTGTGTAACGCATCAAATTTTAAGGGGGGGGGGGTAAGAAATTTTTGGAAAAGAAAGTTTTGTAGGTCACAAAGCAACTTTCTCCGGAAGAGAAAGTTGACGTTGCCCAAGGCTACAGGCGGAGTGGTGGTAGAGGCAGAGAAGGGGTAGCGTGCTATAAAAGGAGACGTCCACCGGATCAAGGGGAGAGTTCTGTCACTGGACCGCCTGGTGAAAACCGGCCTCCTCTTACGCTCTCAGGTAAGTCCTAACTTTAACTTAGAATCAAATTTGCTTGCTTGCGGTAGGAATAAGAATGTTCAGGGCTTATAGGAATAGTGACGTGCCCTAAGCACATGATACAGCTGAGGAGATTAAGGCTGAACTGACATACGAATTCGCCTTCGTTGTTTTAGGGCGTATGTGTGGTGAAAACTCACATACGAATTCGCCTTCGTTGTTTTAGGGTGTATGTGTGGTGCAAACTCACATACGAATTCGCCTTCGTTGTTTTAGGGCGTATGTGTGGTGCAAACTCACATACGAATTCGCCTTCGTTGTTTTAGGGCGTATGTGTGGTGCAAACTCACATACGAATTCGCCTTCGTTGTTTTAGGGGTATGTGTGGTGCAAACTCACATACGAATTCGTCTTCGTTGTTCTAGGGCGTATGTGTGGTGCAAACTCACATACGAATTCGCCTTCGTTGTTTTAGGGTGTATGTGTGGTGCAAACTCACATACGAACTCGTCGTAGTTGTCGCGGGGACGCGGGCGAGGACGCGCCGCTCGCACCGCTACCGAATAGGAAATTTCGTCGTTCGCGTAAGTACGTTATTTCCCTCCCCCCCCCCTGCCTTTCTGGCTATGATGACGATATTGGTTCTGGTATCCGTAGAGGAAGTGCTCTAGGATCGGACCGGGCTGAGCCAGTTCCCTCTTCCCTGATAAGCCTTCGACCCCTGGAGTTAACATCTCCGCCATTGGCCGGACTATCCAAGGCAACAATTATAAATTTATTTTGGTGAGTGCTAAGATTTTCCCCGTAGGGAAAAAGGCCTCACAACTGTGACGCGCGAAAAGGGCGTCTGTATGAAGTTTACTAGATGGTGATGCAATTCATACCATATCTCGTATTTTTTAACTAGTTTTTGAATAGAACATTTTTTTCCCTATTCCCTCAGCTAAATCTAACTAGATAAGAATACAGAATTGACTTTTTGGATCAATGTATAAGTAGGAGCATTGTTAAGTGATACTACGGGACGAACAGGAATGTTAGGTTTGTGAAGCATAGGTAGGCCATATAATCTGGGAAGTTGGGGGTTCATAATTCTGTATTTATAAATTTCCACTAATTTTACATCTAAATATAGTAATAACAATCATTTAGATTCAATTAATAAAATTGTAAATGTTGCCCATGCCTTCTAATGCTAAAATTGTTTCTTTCGACATTAAACGTCTTTTTACCAGCATACCAATTAACGAATGTATGAACATCGTCAATGACATAATTAGAGATACCATTGGTGATACAGTACTTAGTAAGGAATAATTTAAAACAGTTATAGAAATTTGCATTAGTCAAAATTATTTCAAATTTAACGATACATTTTATCAACAAATAGAAGGGGTTGCAATGAGTTCACTTTTTTCACCAATTCTAGCGGATATTTTCATGGCTGATTTCGAAAATAATTTATTTAGTAAAGACAGTCTTTTATTTAAGAATATAATTTATTGGTACAGTTACGTTCACGATGTTTTGTGATTGTTTAGTGGCACTAATAGATAGTTAGACTATCTACTTAAAACCTTAAATTCTGTAAATAACAACATTCAGTTCTCTATGGAAGTTGGTATAAATAACTATACTGATTTCCTGGACATTAACATTAATATCATTGATAGTTTTCATTAATTTAATATCTTCAGAAAACCAACATATACCTGATGATTTAACCATCCTATCAGTCATAAAAATGCCTGATACATAGACTTATTATTGTACCACTCTCACTTCAATGATGAACTGAATGTTGTTAAACAAATTGCTATTATTAATAGTATGATGTTAGTTTAATATATAATATTTTAAGAAAGAAGTTAAAGCGTAGAGCTGAAAATTGTGTTTATTCTTCCCATGATGATTGCAATCAAATAGTTAAATATTGTAAATTATATTATGCCAACAACACTAGTTATATAAAATCAGTAATATTAACTAATATTCAACTAAATGTAATCGTAAAGTTCCCTTTTATTGTACAAAAAGTGTAAGAAAATGTTGGATAATAATAAAGATAAAAAAGAAACGTTAGAAAATAGTGGAGTTTATAAAATATCTCGTCAAGATTGTAACTTTGAGTACATAGGTCAATTAGGTAGATCTATAAAAGTTAGGATTAAAGAACATGTAAATAGCCGGAAACATGCCTATAGAAACTCTAACTGTGCTTACCAACTTTTGGACTCAGATCATAAATTTTATTCTAAATTGAAGGTTAAACTCTTACATATAGAAAATAAAAGCAATAGATTAAATAATTTAGAATGTGTAGAAATAATTATATCTATTCCTCTTAGGGCTATTTTCAACTTGAACTTAAATGACCAAATCGTAGTAAATTCTTCACCCCTTGTAAAACCCATCTTTAACATAGTTCATCAACCTTCCTCTACCTGCTAGGTCATTCCCAAATTGTTTATGTATAAATAGTTGTCAATACCTATTAATTATCGGTTGCCCGATGATGCCGCAAGGCGAAACAATTGTAGCTCGTTTTTATTATAAAAATAGTTTTCAAACTTTAGCTTTATTGCTTTATTTAATCTTTTAATATGGAGTTTTAACAAAAAATATCTGGTGTTACATTAAATGTAATAAATATTTTATTCATTTGTTTCTAAACAGTTTATATGCAAATGTAAAAATCACTGTTGTTATTTAACTCTAAATAACATTCAAATTGTACATTATTGTAGAAATTTTTATTATTTTTTTAAACAAACAAAAAGTAATTAATTATCATTTTAAAATGTCATAGACCATAACATCTTACTAATTGAGTATTATTGAGATAAATAGACAAAACTTTTATATAATCTCATAATTAAAATCTGTCATGTGCTAAGGTCAAAGTTCAAATGATAGTTAAGTCGCAGACTAACTAACTTTAATTAATTATGAAACAAAATATTTTAGCTAATTGCATGGTACAATTTTGAAGCCATACAGCATGTTGAAATTCTTAAACTGATTTCAAAATGTAATATTTCACGTATTTGTTAAAACATAAAATTTCACGAAATTTTAAACTTTAAAGGAACAATAATTACAAGTTTTGATTACTTAAAGTAAAATAGTCAAATATTAAATAATAAAAACAAATATTGATTTGATTCACGCTAATTTTCTTAGCCGATAACATAGGGAATAGGGTTCTTCATACAAAAGTTTAATTTCTAACAAAAAATAAATCATGTGAAAATCCTGTTTCTACAGTTACAATTTAAATAATATTAATATGTTAACTGTGTTAATTTATCGATTCATATGAAAACGGATTTTATATCAAAGTAAGCAACGTGGTTACTTGTTTATTAACTAGTTGGTATAGTACAAGTATAGATTCTAAAATTGCAAACATGACATGAACTTGGTCAATTTTAAGCTGCACTTATTAAAATGTATTACAAAACCTAACCTCTTTTGAATCAATTTTTTTTTTTCAATGACGTGGTAGTGCAACCTTTTGGAGTAAGCTTTTTTTTATATACTGAAACACTTAAATATCTATAACAAGATACCAGGACCTATCCTGGAATAATGTTATCTTTAGCTTCATAATTTAACTTTCTGCCTGTATTTTTTATATTGTCGGTATTTTTTAATTTTTTTATAGACAAAAAATTTAATTAAAAATAAGAAACATAAAATAGGACGAACTAGAGGAAAGTAGAATAGTAACCCATCATCATATACCTACACCTTCAATGTAAAATTGTATATACTTTAATAGTATTAGGATGAGGGAACTTTCTAAGTTTATTGTTTTGGCTGACATCCCCAATATTCTTTTCAGTAAATAAATAAATAATATTAAAAAATAAACAATTTAAATTAAGAAATGTTGTACCAAGACTTGAAATAATCAAAAATGTTTTAACAATATCAAGATTTAAAAATCCTTTACTTTACATTTTTATTTTTATTAATATTTTACATTATTTTTATAGCAAGGTTGAATCTATTATTGATTTTTTTAATAAAAGGGAAAAGGTCAAGATCGGAATCTTTTGGAGTTTTCTTCAAGATCAAGCTACCTCAAACGGTTACCTTTTTTTCTACATTTTGTAGTAGACGAGACAAATACTTGCTATTGATTCTCTTTAGTAGATTACCCTCTCCTTTTATTATGCTCTTCGAAATCTATCTATACCTACAATAAAAATTGTGGTGGAAACACAGGAGCAGAATAGTAATTTTGTGCTAGATTATCCTTTGGTTTAGATTGAAGTCAAGTCACGGTTACACCATTCGGGTTTTTCAACTCTCAGGCTCAGAATTGGAATGTAATAGCTGAATACTGTATATACTATTTATTCTCTTAAAACCAAATTTAGTTATAGATTATCCTCTCTCTTTGAAAACTTCTTGTAGTCAAGTCACGCATGCATTAAGGGGTTTGGTCAACACACAGGTCCCGATTGTATTTTGTAGCTAACTTTAAACGTTATAAACCTTCTTCTAATGGTTACAATTATGCAAACGTACATATTGCAAATTTCTAAACGTCTACTGTCTGATAATACCACGTTTCACTAAAGCATTTAACAGCGTTATCTTCTGTCTTTACTTGATGAACATTGCGTAAAACTCATTGATTAAAAACACAAGAAATATATGTTGTGCTAAATTTTTTAATTATGTGTTTGTTATCAGCTGTAGTCCTCTATTTTACTTCACTTGTACATTGGACTCAATGTACAATGTACATTTAACCTAATTTATTTAAACTACGCATTTTTTTCTAACGGTAGGATCAACGCAATTTTTGTGGTTCTGAGTGTAGGCTATGTCTTCACGCATATGACGCAATATTAACAGTAATTTTCTATAAAAATACTTTTGAAACAACAATTAATTATTTTAAAATTCACTTTTACTGTACGAAATTCAATAACTAATAACTGGTAGTACACTTAAAATCCAAATCTACAATGACATAAAACATTGAATTTATGGTCTAAATATATGTAAAGGCAGCGAATACTTTGCAAGTAACATGTCTTTCACTAACAAACTTCAATGTCTAATTCCCTGATGTATAATAGGAACTTTGTGAAAAATCGGTCAGTTGTGATTACGAAACTTATTTGATTATGGAACTTATGTTTCAAAGAAAACCAACATCTAATCTCCATTAGAAATTTGGAAAAGTTTAAATTCCCGGGAGGGTCAAACTTTAGTGGTGTTTTTTTTTGTTATTTTCTTGTTATTGGCAACCATGTTGGCATGGAGGCAACCATTTTTAAAACTCTGCTTATGTCCAAATGGATATCAAGAGATTATGAATGGTACATTGTGTAAAAATTAAGTGGGTTTCTGTCGTTGTGGGTTATGGGAAAAGGAGGATTTTATCTTTGTATTGTACCATTCAAAGGGGGAAAATTTTAACAAGAACGAAGGAGCGTATTGGAACCAAAGGAATGGTCATGTCAAGTGAAGAAATTTAGTTATTTAGTTCCCTCGGTGACCTTGGCCTCTTTGTAATCTAACAGTATCTGAGTTAACCGTTTACAGAAAAACAGTATAACATATAACATTAGTTTGCTTTTTTTAATTAAAGAACAATTTGTAATGAATCAATTGATCTTTTATGAATAATATATATATATATATATATATATATATATATACATGTGTAAAGTTGATACGCCCTTAAAACAAAAATTTACATAACGTTAAACAAGTCCCCCCATAAGTTTTAAATTACAAAAATATTTTGGTGAACAAAGATAATGGTAACAATTTGTTAATAGTACTTAAGTTACAAAAATTATTCTAAGACTAACTTATTAGAAATTTAAAAAAAAATTAATTAATTACATGTATATTCTCTGAGTTGGTCAACTATATATATATATATATATATATATATATATATATATATATATATATATATATATATATATATCTTATTATAAAAAAAATTATGTAATTAGTTACAAAATTATCTTATTAGTTACAAAATTTTACTAGTAATGGACGTCAATACTTTATAATTTAGAAATTCAACCCCTTTGGGGTCGTGAGGTCCGAAATTGCTAACTTGTCCCTTTCAAAGAAAAATTTATTTTAGTTATGCATTTAAAAAAATATATTGTTTTTATTGTTAACAAAAACTTAAAGCATTATTTAAACAAATTTCACAACAAGTCCTCAATTAATGAAAATACATAAATTCAAGTTCTTTTGTTATTTATAATTTTCACTTTTACATTTTAAACAAAGCTGAAATGTCTTTCAGATGAAATGTCTGGACTTGAGTTTGAACTTGAAGTTATAGCTTCAAGTTATAGTTTGTAATTCCAGCTTGAACCAGCACAAGCTGATAAATATACAGGTTGGAATTAGTAAATGAACAGAGACCTTTTACAAGTTTAAAACACTTCTGTTCTAGGTTTATAAGTAATATATTTCTTTGTAACTAAGCTCCAAAACTGCAATTTCTGTGAAAACAAAATCTTATATATGTTAAATGATTTCACTTTATAATAACTAGAAATAAAATGAATTGCTATTCGTTTTAAAGAAAGACAGTTTGAGTTTATACTGTTATAATTTATTGAGGAGCTAAAGTTTAGTTATAATTAATTAAAAACTGATTTTAAATTTTTACATTTATAAAGACAGTACATATTTTAACATAGTTAACTCAGTAAAATAAAACAGTAACTTTCTTTTACCTGGTTCAAGAGTTGTCAAAAGATGTTTTAAGACGAGGCATGATGAATGAAGACGAAGTCATGATTTTTGATTTTTCTTTATAAATTTAGAAAGAAAAAGAAACTGCCCACATCTTAGTGAAGCTTCTGTATTAAACTATTCTTACTTTTTTAAATAACTAAGATAGATCAACATGATGACAGTTAAAGTAATAGATAAATTTTAGAAAACTTTTCGAGCGAATGTCTTCAGTGCAAAACTCAGTTCCGGACTATCTGTTATCTCCGCAGGAACCGTTAGAATCCCTACGGCAAGAATCACCTGACGCTGTTTTCGGACTTGAACGCTAGGGTACAGCACTTTCCGGCAGTAAGTTCTATTTACCTCGGAAAAAAATAATACGTATGTCGGTACAGTATTTGAATAATAAATTTGCATGACGTGCATGTGTATAAGCTGGGCATGTTTGTTTATACCCAGTGATGAAGTTTTAGGGTTATTTTTTATTTCAAAATTGGTTGATAATTTTTAGATTCACCTTTTTTCTTGTGTATTATATTTTCTAAAAAGTTAAATCCAGAGCTTATTTATCAACCAACAATAATTTCCTATTTTATTAACCATTAATTTGTTTCTATTCTATTTGATATAAAATTGAATTTATCTATGGAACATAAAATATTAATTTTATTGCCTAAGTACTGGATAGATGAATGGCGGTTTTAAGTTTGGTTTTATTTTTTAGAATCACTTATCTGAGGATTTCTCTTCTGGAGTCATCTTTCATCATGTAGTGAGAGACAAGTTGTTTGTTCATCTGGTATAACTCTATATTACAAGTATTTATTTTAATTTTAAATCTAAAATCTAAGCGTGCGGGACTTTGCCTAGTTTCTTAGTAGAACGTCACTCAATTCTCTCTTATCTGAAGTACTCCCTGATGAGCCTCTCATTTATTTTTATTTAAAAGAATAGTCCATGTTTTCTACACTTCTATAAAAATTCGTCTCACGAGCAACTCCTAAGTAGTTGAAATTAATCAGTCTAACTTGGGAAAGACTAGAAACTACATTTTAAGGCAATTTTTATATAAAAATAAATCTGAGAGCATCCATGGTTTTTTAAACTTTTTTTTTACAATCTAATGCGGGATAAATTGGTTTCATACTGATTCTTGCATGGGTTTTGATGATAAACTTTCATATATTACCAAAGTTTTTTATTTATCACCATTTATTAAATATAACTTCTTGTTTACCAAGCGTATTAGGAAATTGTTTTATTAGTTTTAATGTTTTAAACTATTTGTTTCCATAGGTAGCCAAATTTTAAACATTGACGAATCAGCACGACTAAACAAATGTCCTATAGGCCTAATCCTGCAGTAAGTGTTTTCTGAAAAATAACTAAGATACCAAATACAAATGAAATAAAAGTATAATTATGATATTAGTTTTGAGTTGTTAAAAACAACAAAAATACATATATTTTGTTGGGATTAATTGAACAATAGAATAACATAGTAAATCTAAGCTGCCTTATAATCAAACTATTGAATATTACAAAGAACATTTTAAACATGGTCGATAAATATGTTCATATATAATTTCCTATATTCAATAAATAATAGTACAGTAATAACAATTGTCCAACTAGCGAAATGAAAGACGAAAATTTTCTTACCAACACAATAAAAATAATTACCAAAACACTACGCTTTAATGAATTATTTATGTTTGAACGAAATTATACTATGGAGATACATTTTCTTACCTGTTATGAACTGAAAAAGCGTTATTTTTTATCTTTACATACAAACCATTTGCATTAAACTGACGAACGGACGTTTTTACAAATGTAAAATCTACCTCTTCCCATTGGTAAACTGTCACGAATTAAAAACACGTTTCGGCTTATAGACTGCGAATACTATTTATACTACAACTGAGTTAGTGAATCTACTTTTCATATTGAATGTTTCGTACATCTAATATCTTTTCTCTTCTGTTTTATAACATATTTTGAAAATATCATCCGAATTATAACAACAAAGTTTGAATTAGTACATTTGTGCTTATCAAAGTTCTTTAAGTTTCGATAAAATTAAAATTAGGTTCATTTGTATTTTCATAACAATCCATTAGTATTACGAAATCGGATTACATCAGTAACAGTCTGAGTTTAAGAGTACTTTTACATTCAAATAGGTTTGTTAATTTTCAATTATCTTTTTATCCTGTTTGTGTAACGAAAACATAAATCAACCTCCCTTTCATGGTGTTTCCATCTACTGTATTCTCATCATTTTAATTAGAACTTGTTTGTTTTCCAATACGGATAGGACATTGTCTGACTAAGATATTTGGTCTCATTTTAATGACTGAAGTACCTCTTATAACACCTCTGTTTGTGTCTTTTAAATTTGTATTTTGTTTTTTATGTATTGAATACTCTTACAATCATCTAACTTGTAATGCAATAATATAAAGTGAAATAGTTTACAATGGCCTCACCAGTTGTGAGACTTTGAGACCATCCAACTCAATATTTAAAGGTGGTAATGGACAACTAATAATCGCTAATCTAATTTTTCAATTAGAGATTAGTTTTGGATTTAAAATTTTGATTATTATTATTATTATTATTGGTGATTAGTTGATTATTTTAGAAAATGTTTGATATTGCTACTTTGCTCCCATGATTAAATAATATCTTATGCCTTCGCTGTATATTTCTTTTAGTAATATATGAGACATATATATATATATATATATATATTGTTTATGGAATTTATTGGCTCCTTACTAATTTTGATGGTGAGTAGTAGTTAAATTTTTTTCTTTGTGAATTAAAAGTTGATCTCTATTAATAATATAATAATAACAGATATTGCCAGTTTAAATGGTGTATCCTAAATAACATATAACTTTTCAAATTAGGCCATCAAAATAAATATTTTATTTAATAATTTGGAAAAAAAAACTTCTTCCATACTACGCAATAAATTTCTCAAATTACATTACCAGTCTATTAAATTCAGTCAACATCTTGCACAGTCATATATTATTTTACAAAAATTCTTGGCCTATGTAAACTTAATATACCTGGCACAAATTGTGATATATTATAATAATAAATATTTAAACAGTCGGTCTGAGAAAAATTAGTAAAAGAATTGATTTTTCATGCTGTAGCTATATGTGATACAAGTCATGAAATAGAAGATCAAAACATATTGCCTACCATCCCCATCAAAATCCCTTGAAGATTTAATATTGTTCAAAATCCACGTTTTCAGTTTTAATCAAATTTGGATAAAATTTTAAGATTTATGACTCAAGTGATTTTTTCTGAAGTTTAGCTCAAAAACCTTGAATTGCCAATATATATATATATATATATTTATATATTAGTAGCCTATACCGAAACACCAATCTTCGGTAATGATGATAAATATTAAGGAAAGGTACTACTAGTGTTTTTTTGAAAGTTTGAATGTGTAGTAAGAGAATTCATGTGATGAAAGAAGTTATTGGATTCAATGACGAAAATAAAGAATAAGAACGGAAACACCATGTCACGACAAGAGAAAACCCGCATCCGAATGCATGGACAATGAAAGCCTAAAAGGGATATTGGAGAGAAAGTAAACTTTAGATCATGAAGCACATCTCTGATCTTCCGAAAGTGAAAAAGTAGTGCAGGAAAGTAATCGATTAAGGTTGAGGCCTTTGGTGGTATATATAAAAGATAACGAGACCAAAGCCAAGAACACAACGCTAAACACTGGATAAAAAGAGAAAAGTATTGGAAAGATACGTAAGGACATAGGATCATATGATTCGTATTTAGAAATAAGGAGTAAAATGTCTTGCAATTCGCTTTTATCGAACATAAAAGTCAACATTAGTCTTCGTAGGTATGATTGAAATACAGAGTAATGGAAGCGAGTATCAGGCTTTGGTGTTGGACATATGAAACATTGATGTGATGTAGGCCTTCGGATGAACAGAATTAATATAATGGAGTTAATCAATGTAAACACATTTACTTCAGTTTTGTTGATCGGTTTCTTTTAAATATATTTAAAACATGATTGCAATGAAATATACATTTCCTTTGCTGTAGTACAGTATATGTTTCCAAGTGACATTTGCCTTTGTTTTGTATTGAACCCACGTAATGCAAAAACATAAAGGAAAACAGATATATCTTATTCTAAACAGAACCGTAGTTTTATTGGCCTCAATTCCACCTCCCCTGAGTCTTGAGAGAACTTCCCTTATATAACTTTAACAACCCCCCCCCCCTCCGCTTAAAAAGCACGAATCCTTCCTCGTCTGTTTGGTACTTCAATATGTACAACTTCAATACAGATTTATAACTATTAATATTATTATAAGATTATTATAAGGATACATATTATCTAAACTACGGAATTTTACGTCACAATTTTGTTAGTTATTTTGAAGTTGAATATACTAATTATAATACATTATAATAACAAAGGATGTTATTATTTCCTTATATGTTTATAGGGAATTTTTTTTTTAATATATATTCCAGGTAATTTTTCCTATGGACTATCAACATTTTTTTAAACACAAATTTAACCCGTAGAGTCATAACTAAGCTTCTAAGGAAAATTTTTAAAATGGTCAAAGAATTAACGAAGCTAGAACGTTGTCAAATTAAAAATCTGTTGTAAAGAAATAACGCATTTTACATTCTTCTGAGTGCACTTGAAAATCTAATAATTATAGGACCCCTTTTATTCTTATTAATTTTAATTTCTCACAAGTAGTGTAGAGAAATTAATATCGATGATGAGTTTAATCGGAATATTTTCGTCTTTATGTGTTCTGATCTAAAAAAAATTGTTTTTAGAATCACGTCTGTCTGTTATCTGTTTCTGTCTCTACAACCAAAGTGATTGCACACATTGATCAGATTTTGTATGTGGACATATAATATAGTTATATCTCGGGGAGTTTTTCAATTGTTTTTTTGTTTTTTTTTTAATTATGACATAACTATCATATTACCAAATTTCAAAATTGTATGCATATTTTTATTCTCTGTTAGATACATTGGTTTGTGTAATTAAGGTTCACAGTTCACCAAAATCTCATGTGCTGATTTTTATGAAAATGGTTGTTCATTATTTTAACGGTCTCTAAAGAGTTTATGTGTGTACTAAAAGAAAACATCTTCCAAATAGTTCTAGTTTTAAATTACTAGGATTTTAGTTTAGGTCTGATGGCAGCTTCTCCCTCAAATTAATACCCTGATTGATAATTGGCTTTTTGTATGGATAATGAAAGAGTTTATCTAACCATTTCTTGAATATTGAAACTAGTTTTGGATTTAGAGGTGAATAAACTATATTTTCAGTAATCCTTTATTGAAACGTGAGCATATGTTTTTTTTAATAATTTTATTTATTTATTTACTTATTTTACCGATAAACTTGTTTAATAATTTTATTTCAAGTTTTTATTTCTATGTTATTATCCTATTTGTTGGATTTAATGTACATAAATTGTACATATTCCCTTAATATTTGTACTAATACTAATGATATTGAAAAAGTTGTTATACAATTGGAAGGCAGAAAATTCATATTATTTCTTCATACCTGTTTTAAAAAATTCTACACAACCATTCTAAGCCGTTTGACGAAAATTATAAACTTTTTCATAACATCAGATGTTTTCAAAGTTTCTTAACATTCCAAAATTATTAAAATCCGTGCATAAGGCGGAAGATCTAAAGGTGCCTTTCACACTACTTTCAGTATTCACTAAGGATTTCGAAAAAGTGTTATTAAAATAGATTCAACTAAATTTTGGAGAAGTTTCACATTCTGACAGGGGTCTAGTACAGATTCACAACAGCAAGAATTACCTCATCAGCAATGATAGATTAATAAATGAGTTTCTGACGTCATGTGATATAAAATCACTTACGTGATTTTGTTTTTTGCAAGATTGCTCTAAATTATTTAATTTAGTTATTAATAATAACAGAAGCGGGTTTCACTTCCTAGACACTTCAGCTTATAAGGCTTTTTATAACGGTTAATAACTTTTACCAACTCTAAACCCATTCTTCCACATCGTGCGTCATTCGCACTCTGGTTCTGGATGGTTTAATCTCTTCTCTCGAGGCAAGGCCGAATATGTTATAAAGATATGCTTGGTATTGTAGGTTAGGTTAGTTTAAGGGATGTTTTAAAGGGGAAAACCGAATTGATTAGGCTTACTCATGATGACCGGTAAAATATCAAATAGTGAAGTACACTTTACCACATTCCAGGAGTAGGTTTTCACGTCTGATGCTTTTAAACCTACCAAAGAGGTATCGTCTGATAACACCACTAGGATACAAAGACCTTCCAGTCTTTTAATTTTATCAAGACTTATTCTGATTTGTATGCCCTTCAAGAATCTTGGCAGAATCTACCCTTGAGTAAACCCTAGGAACTTAAAAGATCACTTTGGTAACTCGGAGGATGTACTTTAGCTTACCTATAGATAGCTTAGCATCATTCCAAGGTTTTACGTTTGGGGCTTTTTTCTCCAAACATATCTCGGTTTCTAAATTTTCACAGATCATGTTACAGGTTCCAGCCTCTAAGTAGGTGTTACGGAATTGATAAAATATTCAATTCTCTAGAGTTTCAAACTTCAGAAATAGCGAACACTCCATTAGCTTCTAGTTTTCTATATTCAATTTTTGTTCTGAATATTTACTTGATCAATAGCTACGTTATACGATGATATTGTTGCTTTGTATTTATTTGAAGGGGAGCTGTTTGTTTCTGCCGCCATAGGTTTTTATTTTCACTATCTATGGGGGGGTACTGCCATTTGAGAGACTTCCTTTTAAGCCGCTAGCTTTTATTTTATTCTCAGTAGAGGCTTCGTTGGCTTAGTTTTGCCTCTTCCTCACAGTCTAGGATGCGATTCAATGCCATGTACTTTGAGTTTTTCTAAGAGGTTTTTTTTCTTTTCTGCTCTGTTCTACTATATTTTACCTTTTTTTTCATCTGTTTTTTTAGGTGTTGTTTCAGTTGTAATGATGTCTTGAAAGGCATCGTTTGTTTCCAACATCATGTCTTCTTTTTCAGATGTGATTTCAGTATTGGTAAACGACATAGGCTCTTCCTCCACTCTGTCATTTGACTAAGAAGCTACTTAAGTTGTTTTTGCTTCATCGTCAGTAGCAATGTCTGAGAACGCTACAGTAAATGTTTTTTTTATTTTGTTTTTGATGAATTCAAAAACAACCCGTTGTTGTAACTATGAGTATTAACATTTTTAAACTAAGTAATTACTATAAAGGGTTTCCTAGTCCTCAATAGGCTACGTATAATGCAGAATTACCCCTGTACAAATAATCCATCCGTGCGATTAACTTTAGTATTACCCTAAGAACAATTTACACCTTATATTTTTGAATGTTTATTGTCATCCCAGATTAGATCCGCTGTATTTTGTTGAAGCAGAATCATCTAGACCAGGATGGGCTTTTTGCTCGCGCACAATGGTCCTGATGGTAGCTTTCTAGGATGTAGATGTGATTATCATCCTCAACTACCCTTAAGGGATTATTTGTCCTTAAACCCTTAATCCAATTGATTTAAAATCTATGTAAATACTGAATTAGAGGAACAGCACTTAATTGGATAGATTCCTATATCAGAGGCTGTACTTACTATGTTGAAATCCCAAACAATTCTGCTGCTGATAATAAATATTTTTTGATGCTACTTCCACTTTTCTAAAGACAAGTACTGGTGTACCCCAACTTTAAAATGGTCTTGGGACCAGTGTTATTTATACTACTTAAATGATTTTTATCGTGTGTTGAGTATGGTAGAATATTATGTTTGGCGATGATATCACCGTTAATTAAAAAAAGAAAAACTCTATTCCATAGTGGTTCAGTTGGAATTAATTTACTATTAACTTAAATAAAAAAATCAAATTATATTAACTTCACTTCAAGAAAAAGTCCCTCTTCCATTTACATTTTTATGACCTAATTAGGGACACTAATGAAACTAAATTTCTGGCTTTTGGAGTTGAGCAATGATACCCACACATAGACCATGTATGTAACAAATTAAATATAAGCAATCTCCATTGGTACAAATATAGAACCTAATTTCTAATAATATAACAATTCGAGTTATATTTTTGAT
Source organism: Aphrophora alni (assembly GCA_963513935.1). NCBI lineage: Eukaryota > Metazoa > Arthropoda > Insecta > Hemiptera > Aphrophoridae > Aphrophora > Aphrophora alni. Next base: position 91,294,424 of record OY740770.1, read on the forward strand.
TTAAATCAATTCTTTGTAATTTTATTAACATATTTGAGGTCTACAATAAATTACAACTTAAACAACTAAAACTAAATGAGACGGTTGGAGGCAAATATAAAATTGTTTTGTTTCCGTAACTTCTAACCTCAGATAGTCTTTCATTCCATCCCTTATTTATTGCTGTAATTGCAATTAACTCCTACAACCCTTTGTAAGGGATGTTGGGGTTTCGTAACACTATCTACAATGTAATATCACTTCCTCTGGTGTTGTAAAGAAATTACTTTAAACATTAATAATAAATTCGTACTGTTCGCAACTGTAAAAGGGGAGATGTTTGGTAAAAAAATTTCGCCCAAAGTGCCACACATTCAAAATGTTTATACTCCAACCATCAATATTCCTGAGATTTATACACATGACTATGAATGTGCACCGATCCTCTTTCTTGGGACAGGTAGTTTTGCCATGTAGTCAAATTATATAATATATAAAGGTTAATCGTAATAACATTTTCACTAAGTAAAAAATAAAATAAAAAAATACAGAACGAAAGAAGGAATTAAAAATGTTTACAATACCTACTGGATTGGAAACCTTTTGAAAGCTTAAAGCCTTTCAAAGAGGTATTTTCGTTTTTTACCGCTTCTTCTCTAATTAAATGTTTATTAGTTTTCCTCTGTCGTTTAGTTTCCCCTCTTCACAAATATAAGTGTAATAATTGTGTTTGGCTTCTCGTATTGCATTTATTACTTTATTTATGAAAATGGTATATTGACAATATAAGTCGTTAGTACGTTAAGACGTTTTTTGAATAATTTATTTTAATACTTTTCATTTCCAACGTCTATCCAGGGCTTTAATTTTACTATTACCTTACTGTATACTTCTGATTTTGCACAAGACTCTTCAACTATTTATGGAATTATTTCAAGAAATACATCAAATACAGCGGAGACCTTGATAATTCGGTTCCCAGTTAATATTTTTAGAATTATCAATTAATCTTTTGAAGTCAATGTTCTGTTGACATGACTTAATATTGATAATTCTTTCACACTTAATACACACTACACTCATTCTATGATCACTCACTCCTGCATCAATCACACAGCTCTCATACTTTATATCTAAACAAGTTCTAATAAAAACTGGTCAATACTCGAGTCAGCTGTTACTCTAGTTGTATCGTTGTTGAGCAAAGCGAACCGTCTTCTTGCCATTCTAATACGATAGTCATCAACAATTCGAGTGGATTTTAAAAGGTCTAAATTTATATCCCCGCTAATTACTACATTATGATTAAAAATTGACAGTATATATGACTCGAATTTTTGAAAAAAAAGTATCAAAAATAATCGCATGCAATCGATAAAGAGCTATAAGGTCTATCTGTATATAATTCGTTATCTATATTATAAATAAACAGCATCATCTGTAGTGAGGGGAATATTTAAAACATGATAAGAAAGATTATCTTTTAAGGAAACTATTGGAATTCAAAATAAAAACTTTGGAATTTTTATAAGTTTATCTCACATCGATTTATGTCTCATTTAATATAATTACGTCTGGAAGTTTATCTAGACTCTTTTAATTAAATAAATCAAAATTGTTTCTTATACTCCTATTATTTTGCTGGATAATATTTATATAATTTTTAAACATATTAAACCTATTTTCTTCTAAACAATTCACTTACTGTTTTTAATTGTAATAATATATTTATTGCACTTATTACATATTTATATACCCACAACGTAAAAACACAAATTCACATATAAATTTATAGACACGTGGAAATATAATAGTTTACATTAATACACAAAACTTTTTAAAGTCAACCAAGCACAAACATCAGTATCAAAAACATTTTTCCATATTTAGAAATAGAGTTTATTGTGTATCCAGGTTGGGCTGGTGCTTTTAGATTCTGCAGTTCTACTACCAGTTCCATAGTAGTGAGGGCGATAACTTTAGCACCATCATGTGTTCAAAGCAGAATCCTTCTGTTCCGAACCAACAAGAACTGAAAACTTTTTTCCTTATTAGCCGCTCTTGCAACATTAATGACTCTTCTCCTGGTTGGACTTTAACTTTTATTAATGTAAATCACTTCAGCCGGAGCCTTCATCATTCCTATATCGTTGATATTTAAATTTCGTTTCACTTTTCTTTTAATCAATAGCTCTTCTTTGAATATACGCCGAGTCAATTTGACGATGATCCCCGATTTTTCGGTCCAGTTTCACTGTGCTTTGGTCCCAGGCGATGGCACGCCTTGACCATCCCATCATTTATCGACGAGCCTCAAACTGCCCCCCCCTTTTTTACACCTTCAGCACATTCTCGTCCTTCAATACCATTAATTTCTACCGAGTCGTAACGGGATTATCGCTCTATATCTTCCAAATAGCTATCCAAGTTTCCTGATCTTTCACTATTCTAGAGGGTATCAAATGTTCTCCTTAATATACGTTTTGAACCAATTTACAATCAATTACTCAGTTCCACACGGATCAACAAGTTGTTAACGAACAGAATTAAAGTGGTTTGGAGTGGGTTTTTAGGTCCAAAAAACGTCGAAAGCCTACTTTCACTACGAAACAAACATAAACTTGAAAGGTTTTAAAGTTTTAAAATGCAGGACGTATCGTCAAAAAAATTTTAGAAAAATTTCAGCACATTACAAAAAAATTAAATTAAAATACTACGTACCCTATTTCATGAAAAACTGTTCATTAATATCCGAAATACAAAGATGTACTGACAGGTAAAATAATACACATGAATAAGTCCTAAAATATCTCTTTTTTCCTTTTTATAAAAATAAACCATATAAAATTATAACTATATTAAATTTCCTTAATCATTTGATTTTAACCTGTTATACAACTAGTTAGTAGTTTAAAAGTTTTTAATGCTATACTATGTACGAAGATGTTACATTCGGTTTTGCAATAATAAAACCCGATGAATTATCCAAGAGAGAAAACTCTTTCACAGAAAACCGGAGGGGAATATTTTGTCGCGGAACGACTCACTTGAGAATAGTCCTGAATATTTAACTCAGTTGGAAGGGCATCTGGTATTCCATTTTAGGTTTACTACCAATCCAATATTCACCCCATCGGTTTATTGTTGACCAATAAAAGAGTAAATAGTGAAATGTTTTGTCAATATAGCTATAAGAACTATCTTTTTCTTTATCTCACATATAGAAGACAAATATTCTGTCTTCTTTTCTTCCTTCTTTTCACATTTTCTTCCTCCCCATCTATAGTTTTCTAGTAGTTATCGTATAAAAGTCAAAAACAAATTCTTGAGTGTTAAATTGTTGATATATGCTTAGCATGCAGCTTTTATTGTATTTATTTTGTTTAACAGCTCATTTGCCGACATTGTCCCAGGTGTTAATTAATGCAGATAGTAAAATCACAAAATAATCCATTAACATAGGTTTTAAATAGAAATAAAACTGATTTCGAACTGCCGCTCTTTTTTGTCTCATTCTAATCATGTTCCAATTAATAAATAATAATAATAATAATAATAATAATAATAATAATAATAAATGCATTTATTAAACCAAACTAAAATTAATATTAATACATTAAAAGCAATGCCCAGATGGCATGACCGAGGTCGTCTGCCAGAGTAGCGAGAATTAGAAATCAGATAATTCATAAAATTTAATATATTAACACTTACATAGATGTATAAATAAAAATAAAAATAACTCTCAGTACCCATTACAAATAAAAAGTAAATAAATATAAACATGTGTAGCAAAGCAAAAGCAAAACAAAAATAATAATTACCTTTAATGTAATAGCAGATATTTCTTGTTGAAACTCCATATTCAAGGATAAAATAAAGCAAAAGCTTAAAATTTCAAATATTTAATAGTATAAATGAGCTACAATTGTTTCGCCTTGCGGCATCGACGGGCTACATATAATAATTACACCTGTACTAAAACTAACATTCAAAATTTACTACACATTTACGTTAAAGTTTAACAAATTTCCCACTGAGTAAATCCATATCAAGTAAACTAACATCTGTATACACAAAACAGAAGAAGAAAGATAAGCACTTCCGTCTATTAAGAAAATTATTCAATAATTAAATTCAGCTATCAAATTATCTATAATACGGAAATAAATAAATATCTGGTGCAAATCAAAAACAATAAATAGAACCTGGACCAAAAAACTAACATTTAAAAATTCCAAATTGCAAATAAAGTTTGAAAAAAATAAAAATAAGTTCAAATTCCCAACTATATAAAAACAATTTTAAATAAACTACCAATATATATTAACTAATATATATTGAAAAGGGGAAAAATGGTAAGCAAATTTGTCTAACAAGAAAAATTATTCAATAATTAAATTCAACTATCAATCTATCTCTATATTTGTTAGCCTCCCATATATGTAATTCACTAATGAAAACCAGTGTTTGCCGTTCAAATATTCCACAACAGCCTTCCTTGACAGCTTACCATCGCCCAGCCATTTCCGCCAGGATAGAACAGGAGCCCAAAAAATGCTCGGCATTCTCTATATCACCCGAATTACATAAGGAAAATCTAAGCTCATCACTCTGCGGTCTGCAGTTCAGCATTAATTGCCCACACCTGGCCTTAAAAGTTGTATTTATAATTGAGTGAGGGTACCCATCTCCAATATAAGACTTATCTCCCAACGAAATTGACAATTCTTTGTAGAGAGTGTTAAACTCTGCCTGCGTTGCCCTTTCTAACACAACGCTCTTCCTCCCTTATTTTCGCTGAAATCTCCCGCAATTTCTCCTGCGATACTCCAATTTCCCTATCTTTATACTCGAATACATAATTATATCTCAGACCTAGATCCTTCCAAGCACTGTACCATTAGATATTTTTTTCCACTACCAACAATGCCACTCGCTTTGTCAGTCTCTCGTCTGCTAACTCAAATGTACGAAACACAAAGCTACAATGCAGGTTAAAGAATAAATGCCACAGCAAATCCACTCCCGTTTCTAAATTAATTACGTAATTAGGTGTCGAAATCTGTAAACCATACATTCTTTTCATCGCAAACCGTTGGAATTTTTTTAGCTCTTCCAATCGATAGAATCCCAAAGTCTGTGCTCCATACCCAACTATAACCCGACATATCGAGTTAAATATCGTCCACTTAGCCGAAATATATATGTCATTTTTATCAAAAATACTGCTATACATCCTGTTAAAGGCAAACTTTGCTGTTGACACTCTCTCTTTCCCATGATCTTTAAATTTAGATTAGATTTTAGAATAACCCCTAAGTATTTAAATATTTAAATTTATTTACAACCTCAACCCGATCACCCTCCCAATACCATTTTTCCCGGGTTTACAAACTTCCACCACGTCTAAATACCATAATCTTAGTTTTTTCTCTATTTACAGTAAGTCCCCATGTGTTATTATAGATTTTAAGTTTACTAAGCATCTTTTGTAATGATACTGGTTTATCCGCAAACAGTACTAAATCATCAACGTAGAGGAGTGACCTGACCGAAATATTACCAACAACTACTCCCCCCCACCCAACTCCTCATCCAAATCGTTCATAAACAATGAGAATAAAAGCGGCGAGAGAAGACAGCCTTGTTTTACACCGATACTAACATCAAATTCCTGCAACAAACCTTGTTGACACCACACACGAGATACAGTATCAGTATACAACGATCTCAATACTTTCATAAATTTAAATGACAAACCTATGCTATACGATTTATAGAATAGTACATGCCTATTAATAGTATCCAAGGCCCCCTTAAAGTCAACAAAACTGCAATAAACCATGTTGCCTTTGGTGATCAATTTTAAACTAACAATATTGACTAAAGTCAAAATATTATCATGAGTCAAATATCCCTTCCTAAAACCCGCTTGGTTTTCATTTAAAATTTGATTGTTATCAACACATTCAACTAACCGATTTAATAATATTAATGTGAGCAATTAACATTCAAATCCATAAAAGAAATACCCCTGTAATTTTCAACTTTAGCTGTGTCGCCCTTTTTATTTATTGGAAAAATAACAGCTCTCTTAAATGCTTTAAGAAGCTCACTCTTATCATAAACATTGTTAAAATAATCCACTAATAAATTTAAAAACTCTATAGGAGCATACTTATAAAATTCATATGGTATTCTATCCATCCCCGGAGCTTTGTTGTGCTTGGCTTTAATCAAGACTTCTTGTAATTCCTTCAAAACAATTGATTTATCTAAAATTTCATCCTCCACGAAATACGGGGTGTACAATATATCATCGTCATTTACACATGTATTAAATAAGTTCTTAAAATGATCGATCCACTCGGTAGGAGAAATATCAGCATTAGTGACAAAAGACCCCCCCCCCTCCCTTAATTATCTTTACACAATTCCAAAAATCTTTCGAATCCTTAGCTTCATTAAAAGCTTGAATAACATTATTAAAGAAGTATTCTTTTTTGTGTTTACACAAATACTTATATTTTTTTAAGGCATGAACGTAATCACACCGCACCAAAGTGGAATTAGTTTTCCGGAATATATTCAATAAATTAAAAAGTTTTTGCCTCGCCCTTTGACACTCTCTGTCGAACCGCCTTTGTTTCCCTACAACCTGCTTATCTCTGTTTATTTTTGCTACTATTAAACTTAGTCCTATCGCTGGAGTCAACAGCCCCGCATATAATATCCGATATTACTTCCGATGCTATTTTTACATCTTGAGATAATTTCCCTTTGCTTAGAACCGCATTCCTAACAGCTGTTTTATACTTCCCTTCCCCCCTCATCTTCCATTTTAATTTTGTCATAATCAGTAATAATCCATTCGTTTTACTAAGGTTCATACTGTCATTTCTATCCGACACTAACTCCAATACTAACGGCATATGCTGTGAAATATCTCTTTTCCTACCGTAAACGTTTTAAATATTTTTACGCTTTCATTTGACATACAGCAATAATCTATCACCGACGCTCCTTGTCGACTTACAAACGTGTATTCCCCACTACTATCCCCTTCTGCACGCCCATTCAAAAATACTAAATTGTTATTGCCACACATAATCCAGAAAATACTTTCCTTTCTGTATTGTAACGCAATCCTTGGAATGTCTTTTACCCGCAACACTCTCGAGCTCCAATTCTTCTGGCAGAAACTGTTCGTCGCTGGTCCTAGAATTGCAGCTACCCATTAAAATAAATTTGTTTGTACCCCCATGAATATCCAAGAAATTAACTAATTCTGTAAAATCTTATTCCCAGTCCGATAAATTCCCCCCTGAAAGGTATACAAAAACTAAAAAATATTCTTTGTTATTGATTACTATTTTTACCAATGTTTTTCCACCAATTTTCTCAAAATTACAAATATTTTTCAACTTCTTTTTATACCCTATCACTAGTCCACCCTTAGCCCTCCCACGGACAGCTTCCCTCTTTTCTGGATCCCAACTCAGCTCAAATTACGTAAAACAACTATCATACCTCTCAATTACAAATTTCTCCACAAAGGTCTCCGCGAGGCAAAAAATATCAAATTTTGCAATATTCTTAAAGAAAGACACGTGCTTACCTTTTAATCCTGCAATATTATAGTAAAGAACAGAAAACTGTAAAAAAGACAGAGGTTCGGTTTATACACACACATTTTTCACACCACTTTCACTCTGACAGACACTTCTTTTTCACTTGCTCTTCTTCCCGGAGTCATCATTCAAAACCTTCATTACTAAGTTTCCCACATCGTGTACAAGAAGATGTATCAGCTTTTGGATGTCATCTTCTCCTCCCAGCATCAAAAGCTTATCTTCAAGTCGAAACGCGTAATTTTCCACTATGAACTTGTCTTGCACCACTAGCATACGCTTATTCGGAGCCTCTTTCATTAATTCTGTCATCAGCTTGAAAAATTTTGCCCTTGTTATTCGAGTGTCTTTACAAAAATCCCTGCTCACAAAGAAATTAGTCCCCTTAAGTTTCCCAGCGACAAAACACAGTTAAAATCATGGTCAACAGATGCGCTATGATGGGACCATCTCTTCTTATTGACCCCAAGGGATGAGCTCTATTTATCCAAATCTCACTCCTTACGCCAAGCACGTTTACACAGAAATCTTTCACAATCGTGACACGATCGGCCCGTTCATCTTGCGTTAAACCTCTAAATATGATTTTATTTCTACCGTTTCTGTTTTCTAAATCATTCAGTCTATATATAATCGTAGAGTTTGTCTGTTTCATCCCCTCTACATCCTCTTTCAATGCTTTATTTTCCTTCCGCAGTCTACCGATTTCTGTCATCAGACTCTGTATATCGCTTTTTGTAGCCAACTTTTCGAGCTTTTTATCCAACAATGTATCCAACTGCTCTATTACTGCACCCATATCCATGCTTTCTTCCAGAAGTCGATCACTTTTAGATTTCTTCACAGTCTTTGGTTCAACCAACTCCGGAGACGTCTGAGATCGGATACGTTTCCCACCGGACGTTGTTGAAAAATACTTTTTAATATTCTGTGACATATGCCAACACCAAAACTCGCATCACGGTAACTTATTACTCGAAATAAAATAATTATTTCACGAAAATTAATTTAAACTAAATTCTTGCAGGAACCAGCATAACAGATAAGTGGTTTTATATCATACACACATTGTTTGAACAGTAGAGATAAGAGAGCCGCAAACTACGTCCTTACTGTTTGACTGCCCGCTCGCTACTCCAATTAATTTTTTTTTTTTAATAGTTTAGAACCAAAATTTGTCTAAATTTCTTTTTTCCCATTTATTATTTCTCCCCCCCCCCTACTACCCGTCCAATTATTGAGGTTATAATTTTAACATTTGTGTTTATTTAGTAATAACACTCATACTTTTTATCGTATTTTAGATCATGGTACAATATTTTTACTTTACAAAAATTAACCTATTTGCAACGATCATTATCAAAAATCTATGATATTGAAAATTGACAATCAGATATTTTTTTTCAATTTACTGACCCATTTATCTGATTAAAAAAATCGTCCAATTGTTTTTAAAAACCACCCACACTGTTTAGTACAACTATAACTACGATCTCTAGATAACAGTGAATCCCATTCAATTTATTACTTACCTAGTATTGGAAGTACACTTTACATTTGGAAATTTCAATAATTTTTTACCTCCATTATTAATTAATATTCACTATTCATATACTTGAAAATTCCCCCAAAAAATAAATTTTGAAATGAAGTCCGTCCGTCCGTCGTTGTTATAGTCTACACGCATAACATGATAGCTGCCTCAAAAAATAATATAGGAACATGAAATTTTGTATAGGGGACTACTGAATATAATGTGATTACCTAGAAACTTTAAATTCAGAAAAATAAATTTTTAAATGTCAAATTGTCCGCTATTTTAATCAGTTCGTTGTTCATAATGTGTTCTAATTTATAACATATTAAATTAGATAAACATTACCAGATATCAATTCTGTGTGTAATGCTTTCAACAAATACGACAAAAAAAGAGCGAAGTTATTGTATAAAATTAAATTTTGAATCCAGATCTTAAACTATTTGAGAATATAAATATGTTTTATATTCCTAAGACCGTACTTGTCATTTTTTTACAGATGTGTTAAGTTCACATAAGTTTTCTGTATTCTTTCAATTATTATTTTCATTATTGAGAGTGGGGATATGTAACTTGCGGAGACATAAAGAGGAATGGTATTACTGAAACAAATAAATCAGTCCCTCATTAGTAATTTGATCTGCAATTGTATTTAGGAGGGATTACAAAAAAGGTTATGCCCACATTTTTGAAAGTTGGTATTAAAAACTCATCATACATGTTTAAAGATCTGAGATACTCGAGTGTACAATCACATTACTCAAAGCAATAAAATATTTCAAATTAAGACTGATTATATTAACAAAAAATGGAAGGAAAGTTTTGTATGTAGATGATATAGAAAATATGTTACAAATAGTTACCTACATAAAAGAAAAAAAAGTTTTATTTTACTGAATTAATTAATTTCTTTTTTTTATTTTAATATTTCTGATTTATTTAATAGAAAGAGTTCGTTTTTAATTACCAAATATCCGATAATATTGTTAGTGTACATCAAAACTTAATATAAAATAAGCATTCTGTAAATCAAATTTTACATTCTGGCTGATCATTCTAAACAAAATAAGTTTAATGTTGTTGTTTTTCATAGGAACTGTAAATTTATTTCCACAGAATGAAATAATTTTCTATAGAATAATGGAAATAATGAGACGATTATTCAATTCCACCTAACAGCTTTATATGTTGCGACATATGTTTCAGAGTTGCATGAAAATGCCTAACGGCGAAACATATGTCTCAATTAAAGCTGTTTTGTGTAATTGAATAATCGTCTCATTATTTCCATTATCATAGAATTCCATCATGTACCGACTGTTGTAACATTAAATTATTCTATAGAATACTCAATTTCTCAATTATTTTAATTAAACCTACTAATGAACCTTAGCTAAAAATTGCATACAATTAATTTTATCATTATTTAAAGTCGTAGATAAATAAAATACTTTATGAAAAATGATATTATTTTACAAAAGTTATAACGCAAATAAGGATTCTTACGACAAGTACAAATAACCGAGAACAGCTGTCCGGAAATATTAAAGTTTAGTTAATGTTTACGGTTATATATTTAGTAACAGCTGGTAGAAACAAATGTAAAACTTCAAGATTAGAAACTTTCAGAAATAAATTGCACAACCGTTTACATTCACGCGTAAATTAACTCACGTCTTAATAATAGTTTTATTTAATAAAACCTGTATTCACTTACTGCTCTATTTTGTCTTTAACATCTCTTTGTTTGTTCTACGTGATAACCTAAATACACAGAAAAATAATAGACGTAATCTAAGACATCTTCAAGCTTCAAAAGGTACTTTCTTATACATTCATAAGAATTCGGAGATTATCGGTTCAACTCATTTCTATATCTAAATTTACAAATTGCCCTAAATAACGATAAAGGTCTTTTTATATTAACCTTTCTTACTAAAATCACATAACAAAATTTACTTCTAAAAATGTATACTGGACTTTTTAAGAATTGTAAATTTAAAAATGTCTTTTCTCTGTTACGTAAATATTTAAAAAAACTAATATTTGTTACCATTGAAAAGTGGTGTTAATTCAATAATAATAATTATTATTATATATATTTACAACAAACGTCCTCAGGTGGATATGAATACTGCCACGCATAATTTTTCTCATACATTTTTTCGTTATTTCTCTCTTTCCTCCATCGGTCCTTCTCTTTCATTCCCTTCTTCTCTCTTAATCCGTTTAAATATCTACAACACCCAACGACACTAGTGGTTAATAACAATAAATAATAACTCTTTAAATATATATATTAGCTTCTTTCCTTTATCTCTTATTTGCTTCCTCACTGAAAATTATTTTATATTCATATTTAATTTCAATCCTACGTTTGGAGAATGCAAATACCTAAATGTTAATTTTCGCTAACACAATATTTAGGGACAGTGGATTATATGAACGCATAAAATTCATAACGCAAACACCGTCTATAGGACTCTGGGGAGAAATACAGCGCAAAACAGCGACATCACGCGTTTGACTATTGGACCGAATTACGTTACACATATTGTGTTGTACGAAACTTCTGTCCCTTGAGGGGTGTCATGTTCAATGATGGTGAAGCATTATAAAAGAGGAAGAGGGTTTATATATAGACCATAAACACTTCATAATACTAAGTGCATACAGCCTACAATGAAAGTGATATAATTAGTTAAATAACCATGGGACAAGTTAACATACAAATACTGTAGTGTTCTAGTAATCTTCCTTACGTCACTGTCAGTTCTTATAATAAATTATGAATAACACAATTTTTTTTCTATACTTAGTAATTTCAGATTCTTAATTTATAATTCTTATGACGAGCTCCCAGGAGGCTCATATATCATATTAGGCTAATGCTGCTGATTACCAAAACTTTTTTCTCAAAATTCTTTGATTATCAATTGATTGTCTTGCATAAAACCATCTTGTTTATGTTTGTCATTTGGCCTCAGGTGAACAATATTTATACACCTACTGTTTGGTTTACTTAAAAAATAATATAGCATAAAGATAACTATGTCCAACTACTCTGCCTACCCCCAATTCTAAACTTGTCCCAGTGAAGGCAAAAGTCAAGCGTTCGGGCGGCTTTACCCTGATCGGACTCATTATTAAAAGTCCACTCTTCTTAGGAAAGATTGTTACACCTCAGGACCTAAAGATCCACTAAAAAACCTCATTTTGTGTATATCTTATCTTTCTCCCTATGTTACTGTGTGCTCTTATGCTCTTAAAACTGCGGAAGTGCAGATAAATGTTTATTTATTTATTTTACCTTCATTTGTACCTAGCCTGTACAGCTACATTTTATAAGGATATGATTCATAGTCTCTTCCTCTTTTCCGAAACAAATTAAATTTATTTTGGCCTGTGTAGCAACGTGTCCGGTTCTTGTCGGGCATTAAAGCTGACTATAGCTCTTGCTACTCATAGATAATCGGTCGTCACAGAGGGTGCAGGTTGATAATTAAAAAGCGAGGTGCCTGTAGATACGTCTCTATATTGATCGATCCAGATCATCCTTTATTTCTGTTCCATAATTTTGAAGTATCTACTAAGAAAAATCTGTTTCAATGGTCGGTCTCTCAGTTTCTATGTTAGGTCAGCCAGGCCATCCACCTTTTCATTTCCTGATATACCACAGTGACAAGGGATCCATTGAAAATACATACATTTGTCATTGGAAATTTTTTTTTAACATGGTATTATATGTTACTTAGTACTTAAACATGCTTAGTAAGTTTATATTTGAGTTTTAAAATTTATATTGCAATACCTTTAGGTATTACGATCTACCTTATAAAAAATAGGGTATCCAAAACTACAAAATTTCTACTTACTCTGTCCATTGACGCCAATTAACTTGACTTAGCTTTGAGTCCCTTTATCTTATATAAACAACTTTGAAAATGTCATAGAAAAATACTTCTAAATCTACTAGACTTCTTTAACCTCTTTCTATATTTTTAATAACATCTAATTAGACATGCCTCATGAAATATTAACAGTAATACGATGGTTTGAAATATAAGTTGATTCTTCTTGCTGGTTCTATTGCAATTAAGTTAATTTATAACATTGAACTTCTGTGAACATATATTGATTTAGTTGAATAAATATAATAAATTAATTATAATAACAAATATCTCTGATTATATATATATATATATATATATATATATATATATATATATATATATATATATATTATAACATACCGAAATAGAAAGCTCCAAAGGTCAGTACCCGGCAGGCCATAAATCGTCAAGACATGAAAGGATTGACGGACATAAAAAAATGTTTCAACAGGGAAACAACGCACCCAAACCGTCACACAAGATCCATCAAAATTAAGCTTTTAATACCGAAACAAATTGTAACAAGCCAATCAGAGCAAGTGAATCAGTTCTGAAATAACGTCCAAGAATTAAAACTAGCCAATGGAAGAAGAGCATCATGACGCTGTTTTAAAAAGAGGAGAACTTATAAATAAGGGTAAAAGGGAGGACACGTGGTTCTTTTAGGTATTCTGGTTCCGACGTCGTATTAGAAGGTTGTTCCGGGGAAGTGTTTCTCCTGATCGAAAGAGTTAAGTGTTTGTGAAGGACTTTGCCTTTCCTATTCGTCGTTTTTCTTTTTTAATAGAACTGTTAAGTTTATAAAAGTCAATAAAAAGTTATCCGTCGTTTTAAAAACTAAAAGAATCATCGTATTAACGTATAAGAAGTCTTCGTGGTCGTTAAGTGAGATAAGTGTGAAGTTTAAGGAGTCATCGTCGTATTAAAGTTAAATCAGTGAGAAGAAGCATCGTCGTAAAGAAAGAAAAGCATCATCGTCGCAAGAGTGAGTGCAGAAAGGTGTAACCCGCGATTGGGATCATCTACGGGAGAGGCAAACCATCCAACCATCACGCAATTTTCGAGAGAACCACGGAACGAGAACAACCAAAAAACTGGAAAGGAACACGTCAATTGATAAGTAGAACTTAAAGGACAATACATTTTATAAATTACCACCAAATTTTGTTTTTTGAAATAATAAAATAAATTATAGCCACCTAAGAACCAACGAACCCCAATAGAGATTTAAATTAAATTCAAGTAAATAACCTTCAGTTAGCCGGAGCAAATATTTTATAAAGCTAATTAAAATTAGAGTCAAAATTAAATACAAATTAAATTGATGCATTCTTAAATTCCTTGTTTTAGACTAAGTTGTTTAGGATAAGAATTTATAGTGAAGATGTACCTAGTTTAAGCCGTAGTATAAAATTGTAGAATAAGATATTAATCAGTAATATTTTGAGCATCAAGGTAAAAATTATGTTTTAAATGATTAAAAAATTAATATTTAAAAGAATTAATTATTCAATATGTTTAATTAAAATTGAGTTATAATCCCACATGTTTTGAGTGTTATTATTTTAATCAATTGTCAAATAACAAACGAACTAATAACCAAATGAATCATAATAAATTAATAAATAGTAAAAGAAATATAGGAGAGTTTTCCTATATTTAAGCGACCAACGTGTAGCAAATAACTAATAAAATAAAAGAGATTATATATATAAAACGTTAAAATATATTATATATATATAATAAAAACATATAACTCTTCTAGAAATTTATCCAAATTATTATTATTATTATATTTATTTCTAAAATAGGTTCAACACAGTTTCTCTAACAAGATATTTTACATTTTTATAATTCGAAATATACGTTTATTTCACACTTTTATTACTCAAAATGTCTCTCATACTATTCTTATAACTAAGATATACATGTATGATGTTAACATTTACATCACGTATAATAAGTATAGCATTTTTTTTTTTATTTGTAATTATAGTAATACTATTATAATACCTTTTGTGTGATCAATTGTGTTTATTTCTGGTTATTACACTTAGCTAAATATTTCGCTTCACATAGGCATTATCTTCAGGTTAGTCAATTGCTAATAAGATGATACACTTTACACATCACACAATTCTAAAACACATATAAAAAATATACATGTCTTAAATGTATATTGTCCGTATTATAACTTTTGTATTGTATATCAATCAATTTACATCTTGCTTGTAAGTTACTGGCGGGTAGACGGATTTAGAAAGGAGTTGTTTGGTATTTATCAGTTTTGAACTATAGACAGAGAAAATCGTGTACAATTAAATTTGAATTTCGTTTTTCATTTAGTATGTCATAAAGATAAATAGAATTGAAATTTAATTTTTCTTTTAGTATATTATTCAGGTTATATTTGTGATTACTTTAAATTTCGAATTCCTCTATTTCATTCATTATATGTCCTTTGTCTAGGTAATACGGATTTATTATCCTAAATGATTAGTGTATGAGATCTAGTTATCCATTAAATGTTCTATAAATGCAGAAACCTTTAGTTTTGTGTTTTTATTTCTCGGTATATTATGTTGTTTGAATCCCTCTTTGGATATTCTGCCAGTCTGTCAAATTTATTAATTATAGCAGTCATTGCATTTTAGTTTGTATATGCCACAAATAATAATAATAATACTGTATTGTCAGTAGGTCCAATAAGTACAATTTAAACTATAAATAAATTGAGTAAATTTGTGTTTTTCCTGAGAAACTGAAAACTGCTTAAATGAATCCTATCTATACAAATGGACAAAAATATAAGCAAAGTGATTACGAGCCCGTTTAATTGATGCCTGTAATAGCAAATGTGTTGGAGTCAGATGTTGGGATTCAAATTAGTAAATATTTTGAATGTTTTGGTTTGTGTAGTCCATTAGAATAGGGATTTAGGTCATTCAAATCAACTACACATGCGGTAGATTCCTTAAATATTAAAATTATCACTCTTTTCTAAATTGAATAAACTGCATTATTATGGATTTGTTAAATAAACATCTTCAATTTTTCAAGTCATATTAAAAGATTGAAAATAGTGGGTTTATACTGATAGTGGGTCTTCTTCTTTCTTGGGTGTAAAATCTAGTGTTACGCAAGGCTCTGTTTTTCCAACATTGAACAGTTATTTTACAGTGTAATTGAAAGTTCACACACTACAAGATTCTTGCCCAAGTGAAAAAGTTTTCAGAAAGTTGTGTGCTTATCTTGTCGAGAACCAAGAAAAGAATAGAATTTTTATAGCATTAAGAAAGGTGATAACAAATTTTTAAATGTGTAAAAAAATTCTTGCATGTTGATGTCTGAGAATCATTTGTCTACAGCTTAATGTGCAGATTTTTAGAAACTCTTTTTTTTTTTAGTGTGACTGTTGACAGTGTCTATTGTTCAACATGTACTAATGATAATAAAGTATTATTATTTATATATATATATATATATATATATATATATTGACATTTATTACAATGATTAAACATGAACAATAAACTCTCAAGACATGTATTTAATATATATTTTAGTGTTGTGTGATATCTAATATGTGATGTTGTGTACATGATTGATCAGCCTGAGGATGCCGCCTGTGTGCGACGAAACATGTAACTAAGTATATTAACAAAAAATACTATAATAGACTACAAAAAGATTAGATAGAATAAGACTCGATCACAAGTTCTCACAAAAATTAAGTTTACTTAATCAAATGCGTTTCAACGACAAATTAGCCACCCTCAGTGATACATAATAAATAACTAAACTATAACAATAGTTTGATTAAGTAAATGTAATTTTTTTGAGAACTTTTTTTCGAGTTTTATTCTTTCTAATATTATCTCACAAGTCAAGATTATCATTTATTTATACTTAAAAGGTATTTATTAAAATATAAGTCGTTCAATGGCTAAACAATGAGATTTTTTTGTAACAAATTAGTGACATATTGTCCTAAGAGGCTGACTACACGGAGTTTGAGCTCAGACATCCTGATGGACCCTATTCACAAAAGTGTTTAATTCATAAAGGTAATGTCCGATCACTACCAAATTTGTTATACAATGTATATGGTTATATTTTACATAGAAAAAAGCTCAGATTTGTTAGTTGATATTAAAAAAGATTGTTATCAATGTTGCATAATATTAATTTCTTCTCATCACTGAGTTATCGTATCTGTTCAATTATTGCTGCGTTATGTATTTTTTTGTTGTAACAGTTATAATCCATGGATTTCAAATGGTAATTTTGATGGTTCTATTGTAATCAAGTTAATGTATATCATTGAACTTCTGTAGAAATATATTGATTTAGTAATTTTGAATCTTTATTTTATGTACATTTATATTCATCAACTTATTTGAGAGCACTGTTTGAGGTCACATTGTTCAAAACTATAATTGTCCAAAAGAAACACTTTATTTGTTTAAAACGACGTTTCAATGGCTAAATAACAATCTCAGTAGTTGGATGTACACAATTTTTCTATAACACATAAATCGTTGAATGGAACAAATAATATATAATATAATGTTCTCTTTCATTTGATGATATATATTTTATTTTGTGATATTATCTTAAGCTAAACAATTATTCACTAACCAAGATTATTCCGCCTACTTCTCCCTTTGTAACCAACTTAACTTTAAGGGTATATATGGAGATTTATAATGGTAATAACCAGAGTTTTTTAAAAAATGGCCACAAACAATTAGAAAAATTTGTTGAAATTTGATACATTTAAAGTTGTGAGTGAGGCCACAATATCCCTCCTTCTAATATCACAATCAAATATAGGATAATGGTTATGTTATTTTAAATTGTTTAACAATAATACATTATTATTTTGAAGTTGTAAAATAAAATATCTTTTCATTATTCGTGATGCTTTTAAATTTGTAAAACGTACGTGATTAAACATGTTTTCCCCCTTTTTATCAAACACATTTTATCCAATGTATCATAATTTAAAACGTATTACACACTACTGAAGTCCCATGGTAAATATGTGATCTCAGTTTGATAGATTTCCTACAGTATAATAGTTAGAGATCTGGGTATTTTATTGCCAACGTGACTGCCAGTGTCCGTGACTTGACTACAAGCAGAGAATCACAGAAATAAATCACTGCTGAACGAGTTTTATCAAATATCCTTTGGGAAACTGTGAGCTCTAAATTTACTTTCATTTTAAATTGAGGACAACGAGTACCCTTCCCTTCCCTTCAATATGTTTAATTTGGTGTAATGTGGATTGTTAAGACTATTTAAAGAGAGAGAGAAAAAAACGTAATTTGAAAAAATAATACTAGGTAGTCCAAAGGATATATGGTTCTATGTTAATATTTTTTGTAAAAAAAACTTTAACGGTGGAAATGAAATCGATTCTTGAATTAAACATCGAGATTTACATATGTGTTTTTGAATTGACTCCAAATCTGAGTTAAATTTTAAATCTTTTGAGTTAATGACTGATTTATATATATATATATATATATATATATATATATATATATATATATATATATATATATATATATATATATATATATATATATATATGAATTTTGTAAGAGCTGAATTTTTAATTATATATTTGTATATACATACATATACAAATAAGAACAAAAACTAAGAACAAAAAGTGGTGTTCATATATAATTGTATTTGCAATTATAAGCAGCTTATTATTTATTTATTTTTTTTTTTTTTTACAGTTGAATTATATTTCACATTATTACTTTTATATAGGTAGTATTTTTGTACCATTTGTGTATTTTTAATGTGTGAGAAAGGTTGTAAAATGTTTTGTACACGGTTTATATTACAGCGCAAATCTCGCTTCAGTAATGGAAAACATTTTATGGACGTAAGGAATTTTAATTAAATCTGTTGAAAACGAAGGAAACCTAAATTACAGAGAGACGTTGCGTATATGAAAGAATTCCTTGCAGATCAGATTTATTGAATTTGTTTGCATGATTTAGTCTCAAAACTTGAGGTAGAGGTCACAAAGAAAACATAAAAGATGAATGTTCTAGAAACACGAACCTTATTTATAGACTGCAGTAAAATTAACCTAATATCAATTATATAATCTCGATGAAAACCACATTTTTTTCGTTATCTTTTAATATATAACCAAAATTAATTATAAGTTATGAAAGGGTAAGTAAATTTCAATGATTATAATTAATGCAATAAAATTATGGGAAAAATTATGAATGTTTTATTTATATAGCTTTTATTATTTGTGTATATAAAAATTAATACACGAGATTTCCAGAGTATAAATCATCTCTCATTATCAACAATTAACCTAGACCATAAAAGATAAAAACCACAACATGGCCTAATATTAACGTTAATATTATACTTTCGAAACGAGAACTATTAGTTTTTATACACACAAATGATGTGTGGTTTTTAAAAATACAATGATAGTATATTCAAAATAAAACAACAACTTGGTGAATATCATATGGTAAAAAAGAACTGCAACATCCTTGTGAGAGATTAAAATTTTTAGAACGTAGTGTCTTCTACTCTCGTTTGAAACTACTTCATATCCTTCCTGAATAATAAAAATATATAAATTCTAGAGAAGGTTTTAGGTTTCATTTAGTCGCCATTCCCACATCATGGAACATGCATGCTATTCAGTTTGTATTAGCTTATAACGTTCTGGTGTCAAGTGTGAGAAGTAAATTTTTATAATCCATGAATTTTAAGTAAATTGTATGTGTATATTAAATATAGTATTTTAAGTATATTGTATGTGTATATTAGATATAATATTTTAAGTATATTGAATATGTATATTAAATATAATATTTTAAGTATATTGTATATGTATATTAAATATAGTATTTTAAATACAATATATACGTATTGTAAATATTATATTTTAAGTAGAGAGTATATGTGTATGTATTTATAGTTTTAGTAAAAATGTAAACTAATGAAAATTAAAACAAAACCCATGTGTATTAGTTATCTGATTTTCTGTTTTTACTAGTATTAAATGTATTCAAAGGATTGGTAAAATCATTTACATACCAAATTTTATATAAATGTTACTTAAACAGATCAAAAACCTAATGGTATATACATGCTATAAAATATATCAACAGTTATATATATATATATATATATATATATATATATATATATATATATATATAACTGTTGAAATATATATTGTACGTATTAAAATAATTTCATATATATTTTCAAACTTTATTTTTGACGTTTTTATAAACTACCTTAAACCCTCAGCAAATAAACCGTTTGCTAGGTTTGTTGTGTTATCAATTTTGTTGCATATTGTTTAATAATAACCCCCTCAACACTCTCTCATAATTTTCTAGAAATTTTGACATAGATATACTACAAAAGATATTACATCTTGTCTCTATAATCCGGGTACTTTCTCTAAGCCTAAGGTTTAAAGGAATGATGTTCCGCTACTGCGCTGATGTCGGTCGTACATATACCAAAGCTTTTATAAGAATGGAGGGGAAATATGTATATATAGTTGTCTAAGTTCAGCTAGAAAAGTGGCTGTAACAAGTCAATCTGCGATTTTGGTTGTTATTATTCAAAGTCTATCGTTACGACTGACGTTATTTTCAGCTAAATCATTTCACTTAGATACCTGATTGATATATGAAACTAATCATGACTTTGGTGAATTTCAGTTTTAATTTGAAATCTTACTTAATGATGTTCTTAAAATTTAAAACCTCGTGCCATTTACAATAATATATGTTACCTACAACTCTAAAAACAGATATTTGTTGTTTAAGTCACAGCAAGAGTTTTTATACAACAAAATGATTTTATAAGTTTATCTCTTTCAACATTGATAGCAATTTTATTTGAATAAGTTTTGTTCGAGTTATTAGTTAGATAAATAAAAACTTTTACAAAAATAATATACTTTGACTCAATAACTAAATATGTCTGATTGCTAGCTAGTGCTCACACCCATGCATGAATGCAATAGTATTGTGTTCTAAAACAGGAAACTTCACATCGAAATCAGTTCATTCCATGTCACTCCATTATTGTTGTAACAATTGTTCTTGTGACGTCAAAGCAGTGCGCACAGTCACGAATAAATTTAGCAAAAGATAATGATGTTGATAAGATTACAAATTGGTTTAATGCTCAGTTTTTAACACATCTATGTATTTTTTTAATGTATTTTTTTTTGCAGTAGAATAGATCTCATTTAATACACAGAAAAAAAACAATCCTACATATATATTCCTAAGCCTGACTCCAGATTTATATCCTATTTAATAATGATCTTTTGTGATTATTAATAATTTCATTTCTAATTTTCTCTCTTAATAATTACATTTCAGGTATATTGACAAAATAATACTATTCTTTGTGTGTTGACGATTATTAAAGTTTCGTTGCTTCATTTGGACTGCAAGAATACTTGGGAAGTTTAGAGGATACACTGGGAAATAATCTTTAATACTGAATATTGATTTGACATTAGACCCGACCCAGTAATGTTTAAAAATACTGTAGGTAGAAATTTCCAGGAAAGTTTATTCAAATTAGTACAAAAACAGATATTACAATGGTAATGAAATTATTTAACTGAATTTAATTAGCTTTCTCATATTCTATACATTTAAGACATAAACTTATCCTATATTTGAAGGTAATATATTTTTAACATGGGAAGCTGATTTAAACCGCAAACTTAAACCATTTTAGTTTTTCGTGCCATTTGAAGTTTTTTGAAGTTTGTGAGCTCATGAGGTAGTTTTTAACTGCCTCGATTTGGAAAGGAAACAGAGTAGAGATTGTTTAATTAGAAGCTTAAGGGACCAAAAATAATTCGAACTATCCAAAACTTATAATTATAAAAGTTAGGTGCTCAGGTAAAAAAACTTAACAAAATGCATTTTTATAACAATATAACTTTATTTCCAGTCTAACACATGAAATCATCATTTTAAAATAGTCTGAAGTACATTAGCATTTAAAATTATATTTATAAATATAAATAAATAAATAAATTGATATTTATAATGAAAAATATTTCAACTTACGTCATCCCATACACGGATTGTGTTCTCCTACCGGCGGTGTCTCCCTATCAACTTCAGGGTTGATCCGCTACTCCTTCGTCAAAGTCATTTTTTAAATAAAAACATTACAGAACACAAACATTTATTACAGACGTATACGACATACACTTTACCTCCTGTTATGTCGGGGGTCCATTCAGTACTGAATCTTTATCTTGTTTATCAGTATTCAAAGATTCAGAGTGAGAAATGTCGGATTCAAATTTTACTTGTTCGTTTATAATTTTAATATTGCTGGTTTGGTTTTCAATAAACAAAATAAAATCTCTCCCAAGCAAGTATATATCGTATGCGTTTACGAAAACGGTAGGAAAGAACAATCCGTGTATTGGATGAGGTAAGTTGAAATATTTGTAATTATACCCATACGACAAAAAATCAAATAAAGAAGCTGATATAAATTGGTAACTTCCTCGGCTTTAGTGGATATTTTTGTCTCGCGCTGGTTTAAACCATTTGAGAATGAATTCATTACCACCTAGAATTTCCAAACCTCTTTCTCCTTTTCAGTCCTTTCCGCATTTTTTTGAACCAATGTTCACGATTTTTCCATATTTTTTTAAATAAGTAGATGAAATATTCTGTGGTATTTCAAAATCTGTTCATTTTTTAACGACCTTTGGCACTTCACGGATAGCAGTGACTTTTTTCACTAAATTTATTGGTTTGTAGACTCATGCTGAAATAGACATGGCGGCAAACACAGTAGAACTAAAAGTGAAACACTGACTCACAACATTAACTTGTAAAAAATAAACTTTCAGCAAGAGTGTAACAAACCAACTTATTGGTCTCTGCAAGAGAGAAAGCGACTAAACAATGCATAACATCATAGATCGACACACGCTTACAGCGTAGTAAATTTGTTCCAATTCTTACCTATCGAGAGTAACTATAGTTTAAATCTCTATAGTCTTTTAAAAAACTAGTTTGTTTTGGCCGTATATCTAGAAGCAACCATGATACTATTCAATAAAAATGTTGACGAGAACTGAGCATCGCTAACCACAGTCCATTTCCACAGTCCCTTACTAGTATTCTCCCTTTTTGAATTATACTCTTCACAGATATCGTTCGTAATTCCCAGCTTAATATGGTTAATTAAACCACAATAATTAATTATAGATAATACCATATACTTTATTATTCCCCAAGGCCTAGTTTAGGTACTGCACATAATAGAAACAATAAACCTATTGCTTATTAGAAATGCAATGCAAAGTGAATGAAATTTGAAATTTAGAAGAAGCCTGAAGAACTTTAATCGGTTCGATTCTATTTACATAATGAAATATTAAATTTATTCATCTTTGTTCACTGAGCTGAGTTTTAAGTTAATGTTAATTGCGTTTAAATTTAACGTTAAGGATGCATTTATATGCAAAATTATAAACCAACATTGGGAATCTTTAGTTTCAATATAATTATGTATTTACAAGGGTTTAAATAATATCAATATAGAATTAAATTCTACTCTAACTTTAAAAGTAACTTTTTTTTTTAACTCTCCGATGTAGGGGAATGCATGACACAATATAAGTCGACACTTGACTTCCTCTCTTGGACTCTCAGGTGCTTGACATACCAAAGGAATACATGATTAAATCACAAACCTCTTTTTTTAAAACAAGATCCAGGATGAAACAATTCATACGTCTTGTTATTAAAGACCTCTGGAGCGCTCTTACATTCTTTGGAAGGCCAATTTTTTTTTTTACTCTCTCTGACTTAAATAACATTACTTAAAATCAGTAGTTTTTCTTGTCTATTTCCTTCTATAGTAACGCCGTGTCGATAGAGCTCCCACACTTCTTCCCAAGCACCTTGCGGACAATATTTTATGAAGTGACTTCTACCACCGCTTCAGTTAACTACTATCTAATAATTATTGTAATAAATATTATAATTATAAATAGACTTCGAAAGTAAGGTTATTAAAATATATATAATAATTTATATTAAGAAATGTATTGTTAATTGATTAACATTGTAGTATTATTCTCCCGAATTGAATGTTTGCGTTGGCGTTTAGTTAAGGTGAAATATATTTTTGATTCATAATTACTAAAATGTGTGTTGAGTATAATTAACTCAAACCTAAGCAAGACTTCAATTTAATTTATGGTGTATTTACTTTTTATTCTAATAAATTCTTTATATAATTTTAGTAAAACTCTGGTTCTAATCACTGCTGGGATGGGAATTGGAGACAAGATTCCGTTGGTTGCTCATCACAGTCATGAATGTGGTAAAAGTTCGGTTCACTGTCGGGTGGAAAGCTTTGGGTCTGGGATGGAATTTGGAGGTTATATTTAGTTGTTAGTTCATCAAAGAAGATGAGCCTGGTTAGGGCTGGCTTCAACGTTAGTTAAACGGTCGCTTTGTTGGAGACGTAATAGAAGCTTGATTTTGAATGTGCAGTGGATGGTAGGTGGGTACTTTTTAACATTAGCCTATAGATAAGAATGTAATTAATTAAACATGTGTATTAGTATGCAGAAGATTTTATTTAGCTGTATTAACACTAAATATTAACTACTAGCTCACGATCGTGAATAGTCTGGAGTATTTGGTTTGTTATTATTTCATTTAGATAAGAAAGTATATTAATATTAACTTTACCACAATATTAGTATAAGTTATGTCTGTTCCGCGTAATTATTAGTAATTTAATTTCAAATGTGTAATAGGTAATTCTAACGTTCAAACGCATTTGTATTGTTTAAAGACAGTTATGTGTTTGTAATATGATAGTTTACAAAAAAGTTAATATAATTAAAAGTGATAATTTTTGTTTGTTTGTTGATTTTTCAAAATAAATCGTGTTAATGTTTGGGTTGGTGATAATTATACTAATGTTCATCACAAAAATAAGCGTATGTCAATGAAAAGTTCTCTGTGAACGGATTATCCTCTTCACGGATATTATATGTAATTCCCAGTTTAATATGGTTCATTATATTATTATATCTTAGATAAGGCCGTGACTTTATTCTCCCCTAGCATAAGTGTAGTAGAGCACATAATAGAGACAGTAAACCTATTGTTATTAGCGATACAATGCATAGCACATGGAGTGGGTGTATGAAGTCACAGCCTAAACGTACTGTTATCGATACTAATCCGTTTACATGAATAAACGGTGAAGTATTTAATTCCGTTTATTTTTGTACATTGTTTTGAGTTTTAGGTAAATATTCATTGTGTTTGAACTGTACATTACAGTACAGTTATAAAACTTATTGTTAACTAAAATTGAGTATTGCCGGTTTTAATGTATTATATGTTAAAATTAATTTTATTTTAAAAAGAATGTTTATTAAAATAGATAGTTTATAAAGATGTGTGCATTAAAAACACAAGTTGAATAGAGGTTTATTATAAAGTCACAGAAGTAGTTTGTATTACGACTTTGGATTCATGATTAACAACAAGTGCATTTAACATAAACTAAAACTAAAGCACGAGTTTAAAATTGTAAAAAACATTTAAAATGTAAAAACTGTTGCTAGCATATTTTATACCTGAAGGAAATCCTGCAAGCTTCATTCCTAGCTCCATTGTGAAATTCCGCCCACTCCCTTGGTTACAGTATTTGTTTAGTGTCTCATGTTTAGGTAAACAGGCACGACTTTTTAATTTTGGAAATTTATTTCAACTAATGATTTAGGACCAAACCTTTCTTTCAGCGTTTGACCTTAATCATTTGTTTATGCAAAACACAAATTAACATAACGTAGGGTGGGCACATGACCACGGAAACACACATGTGCAAATTTCAATATATTAATTAGTTAAAATATATTTTATTACTGTATTATACACTGTTAATTTTTTATTTACTAATAAATCGTAAGTGAAATAAAGTAAAATGTTTACACTATATGCTTAGTAAAAACTATAGGTGTAGTAAAAACAAATTTTCGCTTTATATTATGGCTACATACAACATTTAAATACAAATAAAGTTCTATCTCTAATATGTTTGTTTTTGTAATAAACATTGCTTGTTTAGCTGTTTTAATATTTTATAAATTCCTCCTATGTCTACGTATTGTGACATTCACTCTTGGGAATTCTTGGTATTAACTTTCTCAATTTACTTGCTCTCCTAATAAATCTCTACTTATTGTGACATTCACTCATGGGAATTCAGGGTATTAACTTCCTCAATTTACTTGCTGTCCTAATGCATCTCTACATATTGTAACTTTCACTCTTGGGAATTCTTGGTATTAACTTTCTCAATTTATATTCTCTCTTAATGCATCTCTACTTATTGTGATATTCACTCATGGGAACTCAGGGTTTTAACTTTCTCAATTTACTTGCTCTCCTAATGCATCTCTACTTATTGTGACATTCACTCATGGGAATTCAGGGTATTAACTTTCTCAATTTACTTGCTGTCCTAATGCATCTCTACTTATTGTAACATTCACTCTTTGGAATTCTTGGTATTAACTTTCTCAATTTATTTTCTCTCCTAATGCATCTCGACTTATTGTGTCGTTCACTCATGGGAATTAAGGGTATTAACTTTCTCAAATTACTAGCTCTCCTATGACATTCACTCAAGGGAATGCAAGGTATAAACTTATTCAATTTACTTTATAACAAAACTAGAAATATTAATAAACAGTCTACCAAAGTGACACCACAAAATTATTCCTACTAAGTGAACACTTAGAACGTTCAAGAAAATATTTTTAATAATTGAATTTGTTAAAAAAAAAAAAAAAAAGTAATAATTACCGTCTAGTCCTACCGAAATGTAAGTACCTATATTTTACACTTTTGTTCTGGAGGATGAACTTAAGGTCTTGTACAATTTGACTTGGGAATATTGTGATTGATTAGACCACACGGCCATAGACTGCTAGATACGCTGATTACATTACCATACTTAATTTTTGTCGATATAATTATAAAAGAAAAGAAATATTTTAATCTATTGTTTATTTCACTTTTAACACATAGGAACCAGAGAGAGAGAGAGAGAGCGAGAAAGAGAGAGAGAGAGAGGGGGGGGGAGAGAGTAAAAAATTTAGGTTTTATCATGTCGCAATAATAACACGTTTCAAAAAAGTAAATTTTTCATACGAAAACATTCACATCCCCATTTATATAACAGATGTTACTTTGGCAGTCTTAATTGTTTATACTGTAATACGAATATTTATTTAGTAAAACCAAGCTTTATTATTTGTTCTATCTTTGAATGTTTCTAAGTTACAATCCAAAAAGTAATATGTGTATCCCGGCATGATTCCTTCTCTCTCACCATCTGATTAAAATTATATACAACATGATGATGCCCAGAACAATAAACAAAGATAAAATTCCGTCAGGTGTTTGGTTAACTCTTTCAGTTCTTGGGTTATTTAGTAAACCGCCTACTTGTGAAACTTTTCATAAAGCAATGAAGGAGCTGATCGCTAAAGTTTTACGAAGTTATCTACACAGCAAAATTAAGTGACGTTTCAATGTAGCTATTGACTATAACTTGAACTTGCTAATCTAGCTGTAACTTAGATGTCAGACTGAAATCCTTCTATTACACAATCATGAAAATACCATGCCTAACCTTTCATTTAATGCTTGTTAAGACGTTTCCATTACCGTTACTTGTATTTTATTAGAAATAGTTTCAATAAATAATATTGTTTTAAAAAAATACATATATAATAAAAATAAAATAAGAATTATTTTGTCAGGGTTCTTGTACTGCGTACTTTGCTCGAAAAAACAGAAATAACAATTATATTGAATAATTTACACCTAAAGTACGGGTCTTCTTCTTTAATAAATTAAATATGATGTCCTGTAATGAGTGTAGACATTGTCAAATATTTTCTAGATGTAAAGTTTTCATAATTTCTTACGTTTCAAATTTTTTAGTCAAAGAATGAGATTTAGTGGAGTTTATGTGTTCAATGATTACACATACAAATAAAAATATTGGGCGTTATAACTGAATGAATCTCAAATGTGTGAGAGAAAGAGTGACAAAGTACGTGTGAAAAATAAAATAATTGAACAAAGACGAAGGGAAAATACTTGAGCAAATTGAAAAATATGACAACTGTACTTGTGAAATAAAAAAAGAAGTGTAGTAAGTAAAGTAAATAGTTGCTCTTTTAAAGCAAACTTTTATTTAGCTTTAAATGTTTTATTTCCTTTTTCAACATTAAACATATTCTTTAAATTACATTGACAATTTTTAGGAGTATCTATTTTTCGTTTTTTGTTATGAATGATATTTTATATGTTAACTATGAATTATTTACTTATTTTTACAATTAGATTCTTAAAGATATCCATGAAGAAATTCTTTTATCCAAATAGATTTATGTTATATTTTCTACTTATTCAACATATAATTCACAAAATTAGTTTAGACAAAGAAATTAATTGATTATGTAGTAGTTGCAACTAAACTACTACAAATATAATAATTTTTCCACTAAACTTGAAATACTTAAGGTTACCACCAGTAATATCTTAAGTAAACTACAGGGACCAATTTTAAGCAATATTAAGTGCAAAAACATGGTATAAAATATAGATAATCGTGACAAATAAATATGGATTAAAGGATTTTTAGTATAAAAAACTTCTATAAAATAGATATATACCGTCCAACAAAATGTTTCAGACATTTAACTCTTCCATAAAAAATTTAATTTACTAATATTGGAAATTGCACTATACACAATACCGCATTTAGATTGTTTGTAGCTGGTAGGCGATATAAGACATTTAAACCTTTTACACTTGATATATATTTTTTTTATAATCAATATAAAGCCGTTAATTGTTTACATTATAATTAAATAATGTAGCTTTACGGTACGTATTTAGTTGCCTTGCTATCAGCAATTTAGAAGGTAGTACTTTTTTTAACATTTACTTGGAAATTAAGTTATAATGTAAATAATTCAACTAGTTGTGAAATTATTCTATTTTCTAGTTGATTTACATAATGAAACGCAAATATTTGCAAACATTTTAATCAATTCAGTACAACTAGGTCAATTAATATTTAATTTGCATGTCATTTCCTAAAGACTCTTTATAATAAAATATGCTTTCTATTTGAATACTACTAATATTAAAATATTTAAAATACAATACTATACAAGCAGAGAGAGAATGAAAAATTCCTTGTTATCAATATGGTGATTCAAGGTAGATAGATATATAATAGCACCACATATCGGAAGAAAATCATAGATTTAATTCATAAGAGAATACAAAGCGTAAAATTAATTTAAACGTAAGTTGAAAGAAGCCCTACATATTTTTAATAAGGTATAACGTTTTGTATCGACTTAGTTATTAAATGTATACAAACATTACATGGGCCTCACAAAATAGCCCGTTAATTTTTTTCTGAATAATCATAGATACAATGCTAAATGTCAAGATCAATAAATCTATTTTTCACATCACGAACTAGAACAAGATACAAATGTTGATCATTGTTTTATATTAAAGGGATTTATAAATTACCAGAAATTCAAAGCAAACACAAAAGCAAATGGAACCAACTTTATTTTTGATTAGTTCTTAATATAAATTCCCATTTGGTTTAAACAACAGGTAATGAATCTGTTTTATTAGATAACAAAATTTTCTTTAAGCCATTATTTGATAATATTGTTGTAATTTGTAAACCCAATGTAAGATTGTATTATCTTTATTTTCACAAACATCATAAAACCCTAGATAAGGTCCGTGATTGGACAATAAACGACCCTATGAGTTAAATGGGTCTGCATCGACTTCTGTTAATTCCACAAACAAAAAAATAAATCCAATTCCATTTTTTCTTTATTCTCTAATAATCCTTTGTCAAAATCAGGTGAGGTATCTTGATATAACTATGGATTTCCCATTCAACTGGAAGATCATGTTAAAAAGAAGATAGCAAGCTTGAAATTAAATATAGAAATATGTATTGGATTCTCTGGAAAAAATTTAATCTAGACATTTGTAACCAGCTACTTTTGTAGAAACAATATTGAGACTAGTGTGTATGTATGATTTACAGCTTTGGAGCTCAACAGAAATGTATAATATTAATAAAATACAAACATTAGTTATCAACGGACCATAGTACATACGGATGTTCACAAAAACCAAGGTTTAAAATCACTTTGTGAAGTAAATAAGACCTAATGCAATTAGCCACTCGTGGAGATTATGAAATCTTATGAACGTAATGGTGCTGGAGGTGTTCAATTGCAGTATGTTGGGAGACTTATACTATCGAAGCCGTTAGACTTATTAAAGTTATTGATTATATGTAATTTAGGGCGACATCCAGTGGCATGGTTTTTTGAATTTTTTTTTTAACTTCATTAGTTTATCTTAGTCTTATTTAAATAAATGTTTATTTACACAACTTGATAGGATGGTCCTTTATCTTCCGTTTTAATATAAATATAATCTAAAATGTAATTTATTGTTAATATTATTCTTAATTGTATACTCTTTTTTCATCGCTTTCTGGTTTTCTATTATCCTATAAGCAGAAGAATAAATTAAACATCAAAATATTAAAACTATTTTTTTTTTTTTTTCAATTTATATATAAGAGGTACATTTTATTACTCATATTTGTTTGGGATCATGTTTGTTGTAGTGTGTGAATTAATCGACTAAAAATCAATGATTTAATAGTAGAAAATACCACCATTTTAATTTTTTTAAATGAACAATTTTACCTAGTTTCTGTAAAGCGTATTATCGAACTACACTTGTAACATTTTTAAATCTAGCAAACTAAGTAATAGTTTTTATATATTTACCTAAATTGCCCAATTGCCATTATGATTTCTTTGTTGTCTTGTAAGTTGATTATATGTTCTCTAAATTTATTCTTACTTACAAAATCTATTTCATAAACCCTAACTGTAAATTTTACGATAATTTAACTAATTGTATGATGATTTATTTTCAATACTAGGTAAGTAAAAGTGTTTATATAGAAAACACGATCTCTAAATAACATTGTTTACCCTTAATTGCAATCCATATATAATTAATATAATTTACTCTATGACCCTTTAATTATGGTCATCTAATATTTATTAAGAGTATAAAGTTGTATCTATTAAATACAACTTCTGGACCAACTATATTTTTAATAAATTTGGTTTTAAAAATATATATTACCAATCTTATATTCTGCCAATAATTTGTATTGCCCGGTCTTGCAGTTTATGTAAAAGAAGAAGATAATTGTAATTTTGGTAATATATTATCATTTTAGTTTTGAATAGTATGAGTTAATATTGAGTTTAGGTTTACACATGAATAAAATTTGAATTATGGTTATACTGGACTTTTAAACAAATTCTTTTCTTAAAATTTAGAGAACTCTGCTTGTACAGTTCAATAGTTTACTATTATTTTATTATAATTTTTTTTTTTTAAATAGGCGTGTAAATAATTATATATTATTTAGTTTGAACTGAAAACCTTCAACTTTATCTTCTATGGTTTTGAAAAGGGTAAAGCCCATAAAATTAAAATTAGTTTTTTATCAATAAAAATCTGCATTTTAGCTACTTACTCAAGAGAAGACAAACTAATATGTTGATTATTGTCACATCTGCGTGATGACTTAAAAGTGAGTAATGAGAGATGTCCCTTTTTAAATGATATTTAAATATCGGATAACCATTCATATAGACACGTATGTACTGATCTTACTTGACAAGAGTTTGGAAATTATATTATTGTTTGCTAAATTATTATACAAATGATTTATAATAATCAAATATATTTAAATGTAAACAAATCATTTTCAAGTCTTTACATCCCCCTCCAACTTAAAAAAAAAAAAATCTTTACCAAAATAATAACTTAAGATTTCGTGCATTAGAACACAGAATCCATAATAAATAAGGTTTCATTTAGTATTTCTAAACTTAACTCAAATTTATCAAAATATATATTCATGAAACAAAAGATGTTAATTTCAATTCTTCAATGGATCCCTCTATCCTGGTACTGTAGTCTATAATATTACTACGGTGTGTTGGAATGTGGTTTGTGGTGATATTGACCTGGAATAAGATCAGCGTATTTGTGTGTGTGATGAATTATAATCGGGAAGAATCAGTTTTCATTCAAACTCTATTAATTTATTTTATTATTAAGCATTTAATTAAACATTTTCCCAAAATAAGAAAAAGTAATAATATGTTTAAATAATAATATAGAAACTATTCTAATTAATAATGAGTTGTGCAACTTCATAATTCTTATATTTAACGAAACATTGAATTTCCAGTATTTAAATTTAATAATACTCATACTAAATTAAGAACCTCTTCAAATATCCCAGGTAGTAGCTCGTATACTCTGCTTCATAAAAAGCATTATATAATATGAGACTATTCGTTATTTGTTTTGTAAATATTAAATAATATCGTAATATTTTTATTTTATTTTCCATCTTAATAATTAATTATCACATCAAATCTTGTATAGCCTATCCTGCACCCTTATATTTAAATAAGTAAAATTATATTTACAGTATATGTAATTATACTTAAATAAAAGAGTTTTTTTTTTTTTTTTTTTTTTTTTTAAACACCTGTTGATGACACTGAATTACCTACAGTATGTGGTAATTATTTTAAATAGACACAGAATATATGTATTTTTTGAGAATAGGTGAGGAAATCACAGTTTCTTACTACTCTTGAATATCAATTTATAGAACTGTGAATGATTTGACATGGTCAATATGTTCAAATGAGTTCAAAAAATTATGTATCCAGATTTTTGTTTGTTTGTTGCTATATATATATATATATATATATATATATATATATGTAGAAAATCCCTTTTATTAGGAAACTTTTACATTTTTGTGAAATACTGTGTTTTCTGCTGAGCATACTAATATAAATCTCTGTGACATAATTTGTAGTAATATCTAACGTATAAGATGTCATAAAATGACCCATCTTTTGATATAGTAAAGGTAATAAGTTTAATGACTTCGGTCATAAATTTATTAAATTTTCACGTCCACATGGGAAAAATGTTTACTCAAATCTAATGAACATTTTATTGCTCAGTCTAAAATTTATCTATTGTGAGTTTTCTTCTCAACTGAAACTACAACTAATACCTGAACTACAATAGGCATTGGTTTCATTTGGTTGTGTTTTTGTTCAGCTTAAATTTGTACCTAATTGTTAAGAAACATATTTCAATATTTATCTTAGGTTGTTTGTTTTAATGAAATATAAACTCAATTTTCCAATGAGTTGTTATATAATTCGTTTGGGTTATAATATTTGATGTTAAAATTGTATTACTTTTTTTCATTAATTTTATAAAACTAAGATTTTGTAAAGTTACACGAATTAAGAAATACTTTTTTTCATGCTGTACATAACATTCTTGACTGTCACTACCAATTATTTGTTGAAATAATAAATTTACTCTGTGGCCATCTTGTAAAGTTCTATTAACATTTGTTGAGAGGATACTGTTCACTAAGTGAGCAAAACCAAGGCGTAATATGTTTCAACAATGATAAATTGGTAGAGGTTAATTAAATACAATTTCTAGACGTTGTCAATATATGTCAATAGATTAAACAGTACAAGGTTGAGATAGATCAACAAGTGAATGATGCATGCATAGTTGTGATACCAATATGGCTCATGCATGCATGCTACATGAAATTTGTCTGCTCTGCCTACTTGCCCAAACCTCCGGTTTAGCCGCCTGGTTGCAAGCCTCCAACAACCGTGCCACCAATGCCTGTAACGTAGCTAACGTTATATTACTTTATTTATTAATTATTTACTTATTTGTGACGTCATACTTATTACATCATATTTATTATTCAGGTATAAAAGAGTACGTTAGCTACTTAGCTATATGATATACCCGTTAACTACGTAACAGTCATTGTTCCCCATATACCTACCCACGCTTTTTGAAAGGATTGCAACCAGGCGGTTAAACCGGAGGTTTGGACAAGTAAGCAGAGCAAACAAATTTCATGTAGCATGCATGCATGAGTCATATGGGTATCACCTATGCATGCATCATATACATACGTTACACACTTTTTGATCTATCTCAACCTTGTACTGTTTAATCTATTGACATATTGACGTGTACTTTGATTATTAAAAGTATAATATACTAAAGTATATACTATATTAACTTTGCAGTTCTATATTATTTGCAAGATGACTACTACGAATTCAAATGAAAAAAGTAGACTATATACTGATTGTGAGGGCAATTCTGAATTTATACAGTGCGGAACAAAAGTTTATTTTAAGTGGAGAAAGTGGCAGTGAGGGTGAAGAATGTTTGAATAAAGTCTCACATGACCAGACTTAAACAAAGTACCCATGGTACCCATTTTAAACAAAGGGAAGAAACTGTTGAAGAATTTGTGTTTAGTGAACCTTTAGGCTACTCAATAATACAGGGCCTGAATCTACAAATAATGGGAAAATTTCCACTGGTGTACCACTTCATCGAGGTAGACATACCATTGGCAATGATTCCAATATTGACGGATCTGTTGACAGCTTGGCAGGATTGGTAGTTACGGATCCTTGGAGCAGTATCATTAGACGCTTCACTACTCTCAACCCATTCAGATACAGCGATGACGACCCGCACATTGACATTGCCTTCTGTTCCAGACACATGAGTAATTACGGACAATCCTATCTCTGCGATGGAATTCACTAACCATTGCGTCACATTGGTCGTCATTATTATATAATATAATAATACATTATATTTATTATTTACGAAGAATTTGAACAAATCTCTTTCTATTTCAAAAATATAAACGGTCTGTAAATCGCCTTTGTAAGTTGAGCTTTAGGAGCTGGCTCCAACGTTTTGGATGGTATTCCTGATATTTCAGACTCCGAGTTTAAAGCTCTATCAAATGGTATCTCAGTTTAAATCGATGTACTTAGTCACCTAGCTGAAAGGATGATATCTACTCTCCCACATATAGATGGATTTGATTTTACAAATGTTTTAAGCGTATAATGGTCATAACCCTCTGTTGGATATATCCTGATATTAACCAACCAATTCTAAGAGTTCTCATTTTTTATGCTCAAGGGTAATTCATCCTTTTCTCTTGAAGGATAACTCTTTCACTGTCTTTCATAAAGAAGCACTAAGCTTTCATTCCTACTAAAAGGCTAATCACTTTAGCTCAGGATATCTTTTACCGTCCACAAGGACGTGGAGAAATATTACACCAATTTGTTGACGACATAAAAGAAACTGAGGAGATTTTACAGATAAATAAAATCAGAAGTCGAAATAGTAAAGGTAATAAGATAAGTTATCACCAAAAGTCAGAAACTGTTCTGTTTTTGCTACCCGATCAAACTGAGATATAGGCAGCTTATATGCATGGGTAAATAATAAAATGTA
Organism: Aphrophora alni; assembly: GCA_963513935.1. Taxonomy (NCBI): domain Eukaryota; kingdom Metazoa; phylum Arthropoda; class Insecta; order Hemiptera; family Aphrophoridae; genus Aphrophora; species Aphrophora alni. The sequence continues at coordinate 91,330,080 of OY740770.1, forward strand.
TGTTCATCAACAAAGAGTCACCTCGGAAACAAATAATATCAGAAATGAAGAAGGCTAGAGATCACTTATGTATCCACTGTATGTTACCAATGTGGGCATAAAAGACATAACTGCCCAAATTGTAGAAATATGACCAGGTATTCACATACCAGTTCACCTTATAAGAAAAAACGAGTCGGGGATCCGAAATTAATAGGAGTTTTCTCTTCAACTCCTAAACAAAAATTTGATATCCATAAATTTAATAATTTACAAATATCTTGCACCCCTTACCACTTCACTAAATCTAATAAGCAAAATCCAAATTTAAAATTCAATACAATTAAAATATACCCAATGAGCACAAAACATCTTAGAAAAGGTAACACATCACCCATTTATTATTGTTTCGATATAATTGGTCATTACATATGGAGATGTCAATTTTAGATTTCCAAAAACGATAGGAATATTTAAATCTTGAGGAACGGTCTTTGTTAAAAACAAAACAGGTTTAAGTCCATAGAAAGTGACATTCCGGCTTTGTTAGATGTGTTATGTCTTCAGATTTCTTTAACAAAATTCTGACAATTTCTTTATCAAAGACACCGCCCAACTTCCAGTGTCAAATTTTGATAATCAGTTTGTTTCTCAAACAGACACAAGTTCATGTGCTAGGAATAGTTCTCCTCCAACAAATAGATGGTTGTCAACAACATATTACATTTGCGTCACGTTTTCTGACCCCCAGCAGAAATGAAAGCCTCTTCTGCTAATGAATCAGATGTCTTGCTGTACTCATTGGAGTAGAAAAATTCCGTCAATATCGGGAAGATTGTGAATTCCTACTTAAGACAAACAACCCAGCTCTTTCCTGGGCTACTAGAACGCTCCGGTCAATTAGGTAAGTTAGGCAGATGAATATCTAATCTTATCTCTCTAAAGTTTAAAGTTTGGCATTTTAAAAGGTACACAAAATAACATCGCCAATTCTCTCTTTAGGATGTTTTAATCGGAAACTACTCAAGACTGTGAAGCCTGTTCTCTCGAAAATGTCTGTAATAGCCTATAAACTCCATTTTCTTTATACTTTCAGGATATCAGTAGTCGTCAAGGTGCAGCACTCTTTTTTTACCATTTACGCAATGCATTCAGTATGATTCAAAAAAACCATCATTAAATTTCAAATTAGTTGGCAGTGCATAAATATAGTAGGTTTGTAGTATTTAGCAAACTTACAAATAGTGTTATAAGTAAATTTTATCACCTTTTAAGTTACTTATAATGTTTGCAGCTTGATGAACTCTATAGAATATATTTATAAAGTCGTGACCCAGAGTAAATAGAAACCTTTAAAACAAAATCGTATTTTCAAATATCAATCTGTATGCCAAGTATTTCTTAAAGTTGACATCAATACCTAAATCATACTCACATTTTCCTAAATAATCATGTAATTTATTCCGTTTCTACTGAAATTTTCATAAATATAATGATTACAATATTCTTTTGTGCCCAACTCATTCCTGTTAACTTCTTCTTAGTCACGATCCAGAAATATTTATTTACTTTACAACCTAAAATATTTTCAAAACTATTCGAATTTATCCTAGATAAAAATGTACCTGGGACTTTTCTAAACAATTTTTGAGTGAAGAAATTTGTGACATCCGTCTTATATAAAATTATACAATTAATGCTTCAGATTTCATATAGTTTTAGTTTTTAAAGAACATTGCACAAACAACTTATCACCTAAGAATTCTTTTTTCTAAATTAAAACAATTTATTACAGCATTCTAATTTGACAGTTATGTTTTTTAAAATTTTGAAAAAATTAAACCTTTTCCCAGATAACAATAAACCAAAGGTAAATTACAAAAAGATTAAAATTATTTTATTATCTAGCTATATTACACTTCAGATTATCCCTTTACACACGTCTTCGTCTATTCCTAGTAAATGTTATGAGAGCATTAAATGGTTTATGGAACAGTTTACAAATTTATAGTTCAGTGAATTTTTGAAATGCCAAATCTATTAATTATCTCAAAAGATCTTATCACTATTTTGATTTAAATCTGTAAAACGAACTAGTAAAATACCACTATTAGGAAACAAGTAATACTTTCTCTGTATTTTTACTGATAGTTTTAAAGTAAGAATACTCCCTTAAAATTATAAAAGAAAACATTATGTTTATAAATGTATATTATATTGCGGCATATAACCAGATGGCCAAACTTAGAACACAGTTTAAACTTAATGTATCCCTCGAGCCCAGTAAAGAGTGAATACAATGTTAATATTATGCAGCGATATGAATCTTAATCGGATTGGTTGTGTGTGGAGTTTGTTACCTCAAAACAAATGGTTTGCTAAGTTTCTAATTTAAAATAACTCCTTAATTATACGACGGACAAATAATAAATGGTTAAGCAAAAGACTACAAGCTACCATATCTCTTAGCCATAAACATATTCAATAAGTTAAATGAAGGCAAGATTAATTCTGTATTTTGAACTTAGAACTAATGTACAATGTTACTAAAGTAATGATTATTAGTCTCTATTGCGTTGTTGTAAATTTACATTCAAAATCACCATATATATATATATATATATATATATATATATATATATATATATATATATACAAATATATTATAACAAATCCAACTCTCCTTTCTTTAATATTTTCAATTAATTAATACTCATTTAACAACAACATTTACCTTTTATAAAATCTTTCAGTTTATTTTAACATGAATCGAGAATAATGGAACATGTACATCAAATTATTCAAATCTTACTTAACTAGTTCATTCATTCATCAAACATTCCTTATATTAATTTATTTATTACAATTTGGTTCTTTAACTTCTAATTCCCTATTCTAAGAATATTCAAGGCCTTTTGTCTGTCTTTTCCTTGAATATTTACACAACAAATTTATCTCAATCTTGACTCAAATTGGTATGATTTTATGAAACGATTCTACAATTATAATATGAATTTACTTTATTTTTAACATTTAACTTTCACTTGATTATTCAAATAATTAACTCCTTTTTTAGAATTTTATTATACTTTCCTTTACCAATTGATTTCACTTTAACTTTTAAATTTTTTTTTCTTATAGGCTAGCTCAGTTATAAATTTATTTAACAAAACACAATCTCTTATCTCGGGTCAATAGGTTCTTTTAATGGATCAATTGAAAGTGAAATTTTTATGACGAATTTAAAATAATTAACAAATTTTTGTACTTATCAATGTTGATCCCTTCAATCAGTCGATTTGCACATTTCACTACACAAACACTATAATTGACTCTTTTAAACCACCACACAGCCCGACGCACTTTATTCTTTTATTAATCCCTTTTTCTTGCGCTCTCGGTTGATCCAATTTCCAGCTTCCTTCTCTGCGATGATGGTAATACCTTGGCACTGGTCGATCGAACTCCTTTTCTTTATCTGACTTGAAACTCCACAAAACTTCTAATCTGCAATTTTACTGTTAACTATTTCTTCTTTTCTTTTACTTTACTTTAATCAAAATTATTAAACTTTTTAATATTAACTCAGAGACGTCTTGTCTCTTTCTTCAACGTTGATAAAACTTTCTGCACCAAAGAGCAGACTCTCTGTCCACAGAACCTTCCTTCTCGACTTCCCTTCGAAGACTCTCTCTTTTTCGAAACCCTGGTCCCTGTAGAACTCTCTCCCTTCTTCGGAACACGAGTTTCGCGCCCTGTTCGCTGATTCGTTTAAATTTCCCTAACTTTCTCAACATGTGTCTTTTTCGCTTCTTAGTGGTCGTTTTAAATCTGCCCGTTGGTTTTTTAAGCGTATGATAGTATTCGATTGGTCAACCTATTTTCTCCTTTTCGTTTTTTTGTGTTTTTGAAGCACCGTTACAACTTTCTACTTGGTGTACCGTTACGACGCTGGCTTTCCCTTCGATCTCTTTTTATTTTATATAATAACCTCTACGTTCCCCTTAGATCCCGTTATCGACGTTCTTTTTTATGTAGCCCATGTGTTTCTCCAAGGTTATAGAAATCCTGGTTCTATTGTAAATGACACGTACACTTTTAACTGCAGGTGACAGCTGTCGCTTCCCTTCATCATTTAATATTGGTTCTTTCCTTCATATTTATTACTATTCCATTTTTAATTTAGTTTTTTTATAAGGTATTTTAATTATTTAGTATTAGATGTCATATGATATCAATTGTTTATATAGGTGATATTATATATCGTTACAATATATATATATATTCCTTCTTTTTTTTACGTTCATGATACATTAAACGGATATTTCCACACAAAACTATTAATTTTTCGACTTACATCACGACTTTGTTTATAATTTGCTATGTAAATGTAAGAAATTTAAAAGAAAATTCGAAATATAAACATGCAAATCTTGAAATCAAAGCTTTATTTTATGTCATCTTAAACATTTTCCATATGTAATGATACATATAGACTGTATAGATTATGTATTTGGTTTCTTTAATATTATTAAATATCATTTATACCGCGTAGTTTTGGAAAGACTATTTAGGTCTTTATGATGTGTTGCTTTCAATGATATAATATAATGTTTAAACCTTGTGTATTTTCTATTATGTTAATCTTGACGTTTAATTTTTATTGTACATTTTTAAATCAAATTTTTGTTGTAATTTTAAAATTAAATTTATTATGCAGTTTATTGTTTTTTAAGTTTATATGGTATTTATAAATTTTTAAGTTTTAACATTTTTATCAAAAATAGAATATCGTTATTTACAGTCTGTTTTTATTGATAATCGATTGTTCATGCTTCTGATATAATTTATATGGAGAGTTGCCATCATTTGCGTATATAAAAGTGGATAGACGATATTTTGAGAGTATATATCAGCTCACTTTATCAAGTTATAAATCTAGGATATCAAAAACACGAAAAGTGCCATCATAACCTCTAATCTAAAGTGGAAAAAGTTTGGAAAAAACCAAAATCGAAAAATGTATAAAGGGAACTTGTATTTAAAACGGATCGAAACAATTTACACTATATATAGACTTATAAGGATAATAGTTATCCTTCTGTTTTTATCTTCTTCAAAGAAGTTGAGAGGGGAGATGAAAACGTTATCTAAGGGGACGTAATTCTGAACCGTATGCAGCTTTCACCGAGGATGACAATATATCCGAAGCAAAAACTTCAAAGTATAGACAGTATATAACTATTTCATTATATTTTCTGATTTCATTGTTGGGGGATATAAGCGAGTGCTGAATTTAACTCTAGATTATTTAATCAATACGTTAAATTTTAGTAAATAAGATTTTCATAATTTATATATATATATATATATATATATATATATATATATATATATATAATGATCGATCATAGCAATGCTGAATTTTAAATGGAGATATCCTAAATTCATATAACTGTGCTTGAGGGTCTTAAATGTTTGTTATCAATAATTCTATACTTAACTATTTCAGATATGTAATTCCGATTCAGATTTAAAAGGTCTATCACAAAGCCTTTAATACATTGTATTTGTCTTTCTGTTCCTATGTACTCACATCCATTTTGTTCGAAAATATAAACATAATAAACGTCTAAAACAGAGCCTTACGGCTCAAAACAAAAATTGTTGACAAACTATTGATATATAAATAATAAATTTCATATCAGCAATCGATCTGCATTTTGTTTATTTTTTTATTCAATATTTTATTAAAATAGTTCAATGTTGCCTCAATTTTAAAATCTATTTTTATTTAAGCTATAAAAATATGTCTGGTTTCCTCCGGAAAAGCAAGAGAAAGAGTTGTATTTAATAAGATATGACAAAGCTGCCACACTAGTTCCCAAGGGGAGCTTTAGTGTCATGATACACTCTGAAATATTTCCCCAAAGTTTCACCTTATATCCTTTATCTAGAGGATGTAAGAACTTTTTAAGATATTAACACAAAAAACGTTGATATTTGTAAAATCACAAAGTCGTGGATGCATATTGATATCTAGACACTTTATGTCGTCTAAATTTTAAAATATATTCTTTGTAATGTAAGAAGAATTTGGATGTAGAAGTTTTAAGCTAATAATACAATAAAAAACTTTCACATTTGTAAAATCATGGAGTCGTAGATGTGTATATTATAATTATCTAAGTACATCTCGTACATTATAGAAATATCAGTAACCATTATCCAAGTGTTTGCTATAAGTTTTCTCAATTCTGGTTCATATTAGTCAAAATGCAGAAAACAATTTAAGTTTTATTGAGATATTAGGATACTTAATATTTATCAAATAACTTGTATTACTAGAGTAAACAAAAGTTAACATTACAAGCAATTCGTTTAGATATATATTTTTTAATAAATTACAATTGATTTAAAAATATTCTTCCTCAATTATTAAAGCTTGAAATCCTCCAAATTTAATAATGTAATCAATACTACAACTTACAACTGCCGTTTTAGAATAGTAACTTAAATTGAAATTATCATGATGTTATAACCGGTTATACTGTATGAGTATATGTATATCCAAGAAAGTTTGTTATTATATATTTATAATAAATAAGAAATGTTTAGATTATTGTGAAGTTAGTAAATGTTCTAGAAATGCAACTAGCCATCAAACCTACAATGAATTTCGAAGAAAATATAGGATTGTAAATTCTCTGTATCTTATCCTTTTACTTGACGATATTGCCAACCCTGGCTAAAAGTACTTCCGGTTCAGAATGTATTCCGCTCAGATAACCCTTTATTCTCTTTTAACAAAATCTATGAAAAAAGTATCAATAATTACTAAGTTTCATCCAAAGCTACACGATATTATACAACACACAATAAAAATTTGTTCTTTTTTTGTTCAATAAATATACAGCAAAATTTACAAATTATTTCTCATTCATTTTTTTTTATTTAAGATAATTATTGGTACTGAAGGTTGATAAAGCATTTGCTTTTTTATTGAGATAGAATAAATTGTTATTGAGGTTAAATTGGTTAATCTAAAACTTGTATTTCATACAAGATTTAATGTTTTTATTATTCTATCTATTTATTTGAAACGAATATTGTATGTTAATGATAAGTTTTAAGAATATATCAAATCTATTTAATCCGGTTATAATAGTTTTTTTCCCCTATTTTTCAAAACTACTCTATTCCGTAATCTTCATTTTATTTTCGTTATTACAAAAATCAAGTATGAATTAAAGTAACTTTAAATCCGGTCACTTGTTTTTTTTTTTCAATAAAATGCGCAAGCACACATAAAAACTAACAATCTATCACATAAATTTAATTTTAACGGAATAATTTCTAAACTGTTGGGATTATTTATTGATATAACCATTAATAAGTAGATACTCAAAACACTAGTCACTCTTAGGTTGTCTTTACTAAGTAATAGAAAGTGTTTTGTCATGTATTTCGATAAATTATATTTAAAAATTACCTTGACACAGCCCCTTTAAAAGATTATTATAGTTAGAAATAATATAACTATATTTCTAAAATATTTACAAAATGTTCTTTCTAATCTAAATATTGATGTGTGAGTGACTTTAGTATTAATATTGTCTCAAGAACGTACAAATTTTAGAATTAACAAATATTCTCAGAACACAGAATGAACTCTATTGATATTTGTCTAATTTCTTGTCATAGGACCATCGCACAAAGACTACGAAACATTTTTGAAACTCTCTTTTTTCTGAGAATGTTAGGGTCGAAAATAAATGTTATATTTCAGTATAATGGACAAGGATTAAAATTATTACAGCCTGTTTTTTTTTTTTTTTTTGTAAACAAATGTGTTTTAATAATCTATACCGTTGTCTTTATTAAATGTTATTAACTACGAGAAACTAAATGTATATTCTCACAACAAGTTTTTTAAAACATTTTTTGACTATAAGGAGTACCACAATATAGGTATTACGATAGGATTTTTTTTCCCACTTACTTCAATCAACAGACTAAATTAAGATGTTTTATAACGATTACTACTCAAGACCCTAGAAGTCCCCATTTATTATAGATAATTCGCTCAAGCGGAATGGTTACCACCGTACAATTTGAAATTTTAAAAAATACTATACAATTTTCTAAAATTGAAAAGATACTAAAGCTAAGTGTTCTGGTTTACATTTTTAACACCAAATAATTTTATTGTACTATAACAAAGCTCTATCAATAGCATTAGTGAAAACAAGATGCAATAAGATTACAAAACAAAGGTATTATTAATGTATGTCTTTTACTATTTTTAAAAATAAATAAACCAGAATATCAATAACAAATCATTTATTGTATCGCACAGTTTGCTGGCGTACAAATGTGTTTAAAGTCTAAGATATACAGTGAAGGGATTTGGAAAACTGTGAAAGGGACTAAACGGCACTCCAGGGAATAACCCTGCATATTGAATCTGATTGCCTGCTGACTCTACGATTTCACTCCTTTAGTTAACCATAAATTCATGTTCGGTCTTTTATCCTTAGCAGTATAAAATACTGTTCAGGATAAATAAATCCATATTATTACAAGATAACAATAAATATTTCAAATATGGGATTGGACTTTAAAAACACCACTTTTCAAAACAAAATTTAATTGGATTAATTCTCTCTAGTATAAAAGCAATCTTAAATTCCCCTGTGCCCATTTTTCTGTATCATGATTACAATAGTATTTGTTAATTTCCACGAGCACTTTGTTCCTAACGTGTTACTTTTTAAAATCCTTCATAAGAAAATTTCTGTCTTCGTCAATCACAAATTATAATATGAAATTAAGTTTTATATATTTTATTGTTTATTTCTTATATACACGATATTTACATTTTTACTGTTATTAGAATCTAGTGATCTCAATTTTTGTCTCTTAGGTAAAACACTAACTTTTTCATTATTTGTAAAATGTATAAAGAATAACAATGAAAGAATGCCTTAGCATGGAGTTGAATTTATTAATTTAGTTATATAGGAATGAATAGAGTTTTGTACATTTTTCTAATGAAATATTTTTTTGCATGTGTTTGTGGTGGAAGCGTATATGTAAGCGTGTACTTAAACGCTGTCAGGATTCCGCATATTTGACATATTAAAAGGGTAAAATATTAAAATTTACTTATTTAAAATATGTAACATGTTGAAAAATCATTTGGCTCAAATATTACTTGTTCAATGCTTATATATCTCAATAGAAATTGACGTTATGAGAGGGTATTTAAAATCTACAATTAAAAAGAAATTAAAATTATGATTCAATATAGTTCGTTATAAGAGAGATAATCGCGTATTCAAATGAGACAAATTGATATAATTTGCAAAAATTATAGTCATTGCAATACCATTTTTAAAAAGGTTTAAGAAACTAATTAAAAATTAAAACTATTTTAGCATACATAATACAATACAATATCCTAATAATATTTTTTATATATTTTGTTAACGTAGATAAATTTGTTGTAAATATATAAGATCGAAAATGGATTAAAATATTTATAATACAATTAAATAAGATATTTAAAAAAATTGTATGTATGAAATATTAATATAAAGTAGTAGTATAGAAAGTGGTGTAAAATTTAAACGTTAAAGTGTGCCTATATATGTAAACTATATATTTTTTAAATCTAATCCAAATATAAAAAAATACGAATGACAAAAGAAATTAAAAAACAGTTGTAATATTGTATTGAATAAAATGTATTACAGAAGACGATTTAATTAAATCAGTATTTAATTAAGACAGGTACACTAAAATAAACGTGATACGAAAATGTAAAGAAAATTAATTTATGATGTCTTTCGAGTTCAGGTGTTATTAAATGTCTACAAGATACATTACTTTAAAATTAAACTACTCTTTTACCAATAGTATAGTGAAGAATGATGTTACTATCGGTCCAATACAGATCATTTAGGGAGCCTTAAACTAATCTTGTAACTGTAATAGAAATGTATTTTTGAAAAACATTCAATAGATTGATTAAATAGCAATTATTATTTTAAATCTACAATGCAAGACAAGAAAGACATCTTGAAGAATATGTTGCTAATAAAAAACGAAACCCATAATATGATCAATACAGAAAGTTAGACTGTACAGAAAGTTAGAAATATGGCATTAGGAAAATTATTAAATTTGCAACTTTAACGTTACAAAATAAGTGGGGAATGATTGAGGTTACCAGAAATATTTAACGTTGATCGTATTATAACTGTTCTCAGAAAAGAATGATACACGTAACGGCAACTCTGATAGAATGAAAACCATTATAAAAATCATAAATTAATTCAGAGAGAAAACTACTTTTGTCAGCGAATCCAGTTGAGTGAAGAAAGCAAGGAATGCATGATTGAATAAAAAAGAATATGACCAGATCCAAAACTGAAACTAGAATTTTCTTATGGAATAAACATATCAAAGAATATGGATCATATTGAAAGCAATTAATTAATTTTTTCAATATTAATATTTTAATAATTGGCTAAATATATTAAATTCAAAAATAAATATCCATGTTGAAATTGAAAATTTAATATTTCAAAGTTTCAAATATTTTAACACTGAAAAATAATAGAAGCGTACAACACTCATAACAAAATCTTATTAAAAATAAATAGGCTAATTTATGAATATTTAGAACTACAAAACTACATAGTTCAAAGTGTAAGTTTATTAATATTTTATAATACATTAAAATATATAATATTATAATAAAATAAATGTCAAGTTTTGAAATGAAAAGCTACAAAAATACTAATAATTGTGTTGTTCTACGAGGTTCCATGCGTTATCACATAGATAGCGTTGTGAGATCAATTCCGTCAAGTTGCAGATTTTTTAATTTAAAGGAAATCATTGTTCACCTTTCACTCAACTAAAGGGACAAACACTTCTCATACAACCAGTTAATCTATACTGTTGGGTATTGGAAGTGCAACTTTCTATGATGTCGTCAAAGCTTTTAATATAATACGGTGATTCGTATATATAATATATAAAATTAACACCCAAAACTTTATAAAACTTAATAATGTAATGAAATGAAATTTGCAAAAAGATCTATAATTTAAAAAAGTTTTTTCCTAAAATAAAATATTTATAAAATTAATTCTTGAAACTATTTGAATTCTGAATTTTTCTATGAAATGCAAAGAGTTATCTAAATTTAATTAAACATGTGTTTTTTTTTTTTTATAATTTATAATCGTATTAATATGATGTTACAAAACTTTTTAATATTAGAAAATAAAAAACGTAGTTAGTACATCCTTTTAGTGCATTGTTGAAAGTCTTTATACCTCTTATCAAACATACAGTTTGGACAATAAACCTGTTCACGGGTGTAGCTCCATCATAATTTTAATTTGCCAATGTATTGAAAATACGTGAGAAGTAACCTTTTTTTCTGGGCGAGTAGATTAAAAGCTTTTGGAATAGCAAACAGATCTACAGAGAAGTAATTTAATAAATCTATAAATCGTACATTTTAAAGCTCCACAAGTAGAACCACACAAAATAAGTTCTGGCGTGAACTTAGTGTGATGTTGAAAGTAGTTTAGAATAAACTTAGAGTCAAATAAAGTTCCGTTATAGATTAGTAAGCACATATGATTGAAGTTCCTCCTAATTTCCATGACATGAACTGTCCATAAACTCATAAACTGATCAATTCTTGTATGGGAAATGCAATTTATACAAAATTGCCCAGTTATACTCAAAACAAAAATTGTTGATTTTACACAAGTGTGACTTTATGGACTTCAGTTTCCGGATCATTTCACGAGTCTCGTCTTCATAAATTTCTAAATAAAAATAATAATAACAGAGAGTCCTTACTTTTATATGTCCTCTTATCGAACCTCGAAAAACAATGATGGTTAGGTGGCTTGTATTCTTCATAAAGTATTACAAGAAGTGAATTGTTGCCATACATATGGTCTGATTTTCCATAGCCCATATTCTAATAATCTTACCGCTTTCTGTACAAGTTTAAACAAATTTCCAACCATCACCTTAGTGTGCTATGTAATAAACTTGGTTATACAGTGAAGGTTGTATTTGAAGCAAGTTGTTCAATTTTGCAATTTACAAGGTGGGAAAACTGATTTACAATAGGTTTATTTTGTATAAGGCAACATCATTTTCACAACTAAAATACACATTACGGCCTTTCCTGTTAAAAATGGAGAGTGTAATTTTTCAACTAGTCCTGAAACTTTTCCAACTATGAGATCCCTGCTCTCTACTCTGGAATTACCACCCTCGTTTTAGCCAACAGTTTTTCGGCTCTAAATATCTGTCTATTTCCCTTGTCTTTCCATATATCCTTGTCATGGGATTTTTGTTAGCATGAGCTCTGCCGACAATTAATTAATGGTCTAGCTAAACACAAAATATCAGATTTTTCTATCATTACTATTCCTTTTGAGTAAAATATTCCTCTTTGAAATCATTGTAAAGTCCCGATCTCTTCAGACCTCCACTGCCAAGAATAAGGTCTACATTCAGATTGAAAAAAACTGTTGAATTAATTAATTGATTTCGCATCGCTCTGAAAAATAAAGCCAAACGAAATGCCCCGTGGACTCTCAAAGGCGAACGTTCACGTACTCTTCCGAAATCGGTTAACACATTACAACCTCATAGATCAAATGTCTATATTTGATTGAAGGAGTACACTCCGAGTATCTTCGATGTACATTTGATAAGAACTGTACAGATATGGTGTTCTAGATTAGTTCAATTTTACGGGTAAAAGCAATATCTTGTGGATTCTCAAAAACGAACTATCACGAACACTTCCAGAAACATTTCAACTGTTTACTCCTTACAGGTCAACAGTCTACATAGACTGGAGGAATAATCTCCGAATAATCTATAAGGTACTTTTATTAAGAACTTTTCAGTGACCAGCGTTTCAGTGAAATCTTTGACAATTCGCTTTAAAACATATTCAATGTATTTAAGTGTATTAATTTATTTACTAAAAGTAATTTCGCAGAAAAAACTATAAAACAATGCTAAAAGTAATAACTAATTTTCTATAACAAGTACTCCTAAAAACAGAAATAAAACACTGTATAGCGACGACTAAACGAATAATCCTGAATTAATGCTGCCCCATAAAAAGTTAAGATACTATTGTAAAGAATATTACAGTTAACGTTGTCAAAGGCTGTAGTTGAATAAAATTATCAATAAATATTCAAAAATAATTTATTTTGAGGCTAATGAAATAGTGGGAAAATTGATAATTGAAATTAAAAAAAAACTTATTACATTTTAGATGAAAATATGATATAAATATATAAATCAATGATAAAATACCTTTCTTTCTTTAATATTGGCATAAATATTCACTTCATTACCTGAATATACACACAAAAACAATTCGACATTAGTATATCAAACACAACATATAATTTAAAATAATGAAAATATAATCCTAAATGAGAAATATGTAATAAAAAACATTATATGATATAAGCAAAAATGGTTAGTGTTTACAAAGCGGAAATGAAACAAGCATATCCAGAATCACGTCTTTATTTCCAGAACACTAACAGTGGTATGATGATAATCGTGGCCTTACTAACAGAACGTGAAGTCATGTCTTCATCAAGTAAATGGCAAACAAAATAGCGAATTTATTATTGTGCAGTTCATAATAATATTCTTTACTCAATATTAACCCTAATTTTAAATACACTAAATGAATAAAATGTTACGTTATGATGTCACCATCAGTACGACTTGTAAATACTACTTTAATTTACATAGTAATGTGCCTATAAATCAATCATCACATCTTTCCACAGACATCTGAATCATGCAATTCCTCACTCACATTAAGCCTAGAATTCACTAATCTTCTTGGTGTAAAACTATCATACTGGATAAAAATTATCATTTTTTAGAAAATATTTATTATTGCTGTCATTGTTCTATGGTTGTTTGCTTTTACGAGAATAGCTCTACATCATATGATATAGGATTTTTATTTAAGCATGTTTTTACTTGATAATCCATCATCAGTCAATTTGTCAATTCTATCTTATCATCATGAATAATATTAATTATCAAATTAAAGGCATATTACTGCAAGGAAAGACACTCGTAGAAGACTGGACGGTTTGACTGTTCCAATTGAATTTGGTCTCACCGGTCATAGCCTGTATATGGCTTTTCCCCCAACAAATATTACATGGCTATTTACAAATCCAAGCTGGTACAGTGGTAATTTCAATCTCATTATTTATATCTTAACCGTTATAATTTAGTGTAGTAAATATACATATGACGACTATCCAATAAAAAGCAATCCATAACAAGCTGTTACATTAAGAATTTAAAAAAATTAATTATCAGAATGGAATGTGATAAATGTTGAGTTGATAAATCCATAATATCTCATTTGTACACTAAAATTGATTTTCATTACTACTTGCTATGGAACAATATAATCTTTTAAATGTTACAAACTTTTTTTACTTTCTTCAGAGTTTTATATGTTTTCACTCATGTATGTATAAATTTGCCATCATTATGTTTTTCAATTACAAGAAATAATATATATGTTTTTGAAATCAAAATATTTGTTTTAATTTTATGGTATGGAATTCGCTGTACGCTAGTGAAGAAGCATTGTTAATTTATAGTATTCTCAATTTTTTAATCGTTTTACTTTGAACTTGGATGAACGGAAATAAATTGTATTTTTAATTTTATAAATGTATTTGCAACATGCTAAAAATACAAGTAGAGTTAGAATCGGTCGATGGAGAAAAATATAATTTGTGAATTTGTCCACACAGCTTCACCCCGTCGATAAGTATAAAACTAAGAGGTAAAAGATTTATGAGAAATAAAGAGAAACCATAGCAACAAAAATAATGTTGTCTTATTTTCAAATCAGGTTCGGATATTTTTTAAAAATTTTATAATATTTACAAGAATACTAAGCTAATATGATTTAACCTAAAAAATAATAGTTACGGTAAATGTACAAAATGGTAAGCAAGGGGTGAGAGTCAACGATAAGAAAGGTCTTATTGGGGAAAAAGTAGTTCTATTTGTAATAATTATTTTCATTATATTTAAGTTACATAATTCATTTTTAGGTGTTATTATTTGTTACTGAACATTTATTACAATTAATTAATAAAAATTATTGTAATTAATATTAATTACGATAATAATAAATCAAGAGGAGTAATTAATGATTTATTAACTTAACAATTAGTGTCGTTACAAAACTTTTGTAAGAAAGAAAAATCACGTGGAAAATTAACTACATTATTCATGACTGAAAAAGAGAAATGTATAAATCAAATCTAATAGATGTGTGTTTGAAACATTTAAAGTCAAATTATAAACAAGTAATGTACATTAAGTAACTATGTTAGTTGTGAAAGTATCAGTTTGGCTTTGTTTTGTGTAAAAATAATAAAGGATAAATTAAGTTTTTTTAATATTTACAAAATTAATAAAGTAAAATAATATTATTTATGGGACATACCTTGGTTTAGAGGGTATAGAAACTTCATTATCAGGCTTTACTTACTTTAAATGTTCTTTCTCATGAGCCAAATATTATAAATTAATAGGATTTAGGCTTGCTTTTGTTGTGCCATTAAACTAGTTATTTTTTTAATCGAGATTCATTTCACTAGATTTTTTCATCAATTTACAAAATTACAAAACTCATAAGATATGAAGAAAAGCTGTTTACAATAGCCTTCATTTTGACAATTTATAATTCGATTTTTTGAATTTAAATATGGGCACACCATGGGGGTAATTTAAATTAGTCCCCTATACCTAATTTCATGTTACTGTACAACCTTAATTTTTGTGTGCGCTATCATACCTTCGTACAGACGACAACGGATGGACTATATGTCGAAAATCATTTTTTTCTGTTTCCCGAGGCCAAGAAACGTAAAGATCAATTTAAAGACGGAGGACGTATTTTATAGCGATTAACAAACTTACCCTCTACTTCATACACTTAGTATTGAGTATTTGGTTGGTTATCAACACCAGGGAAGGCAACCTGATATGGTTTAATTGAATCTGCACAACCCACGCACAATACTTTACCTTTTGCTCAACTGCAAAAACCATTTTGTAACTACAAAGGACAATAAAATTGCACTCAAAATTAGGTTATATGTTTCTGGTTCAATATAATTGTTGATTAACAACAATTAAACCTGCAAGTATGACAGGGATAAAAGTATAGAGGCATAGAAATTGTTTTGTTGCCGCCATTTTGTTTCACGCATAGAGCTGATAATTTTACAAAATAGTGCGACACTCTATTCAATATTTATCACAAAGTCGGCACATTTTAGCTATACCACTCCCCAAACCCTCACTACACTACAACAAGATTTCACTGTCAAAGAGATATGACACAATATGGTGTGGCATAAGTGTTGTAGGTGAAATTTTGATAAGAAAAGCTTAAAACACATACACTCTAAACTTACGTCCAAAAAAATGTTTAAAATCAATAAATTTCTCTTTTGTAAGTGATTAATTTTAGATTAGTATAATTTGTCAATCTGTCTGTCTGAGGAACGTTGCAGGGTGATTTTACTGTCAAAGTTTCGCTCATATAAGTATACTTCACCACAGATTATGCAATCGACAATAATTAACCTTTGAGTTCACTTTTTAAAGAACAAGACAGTCAGTAGATTAATAACATTTCTAAACATACACGTTATTCGTGTTCCTTGCCATCAGTCTTTCCAACGACAAATTAAAGAGAAACAACTTGGATTTCATATGTACATTTGAGATGAAGTGTACCCTTAGTTTTGAAAACCAATTTATCTCAGTTAAAATAAGGGGATTGTCCTGCATTTTCGGTTATATATTTTGATCCATTCACCTTTCGTTGCAACGTTATTCCATTTTAAAATGAACCTACGTGCATAAAGAAAAATCGTAAACTGTATATAAAAACTGCATGCAGATACATCGTCAAATACAGTAGGCAAACGAAAAGGAGTAATCAGCGCTAATAATAAAACGTGACATGAACATCGTTCTAAGTGTCACAAAAACATCTCAAACTATGTATTGATATTTATAATAAATATTGAATGACTATGTAAAGAAATAATTAATTGTTTCAAACCTCGCGAGAAAACAATAAGGCACATTAAATTCATAAACATTCATTAGAGGCATATGTACATTAGATTAAGGTTAGATTAAAACAAGACCTCAACAAACTTATATCGAAATCGGGATAAAGTAACATTGGAATATGAAGAATGTCTTGTATGGTGGAATTACAGAAAACTTATATTTTAGGCTATTTCAAATAATAAATTTATTTATACTGGATGTCGCACCTAAAATATTAATGTAGATAACTTTTGAATTTTAAATATGATAGAGTACTTTAAATGGGGAATCATTCATTCTTTTCAATGAACTTTAAAAATTCATTTTGCAAAATGTTAAAAATTGCCGCCATTTTCTAATATAGCGGCCAACTTTGAAATTTGTTACAGATCTCTATTTTATGTTTTTTTTCTGGTGTAAAACAATATTTTAGAAATGTTTTATTCTTAGGTATTTTTTAAATCTTTAGCCTTTTCGAAAATCAGGCACTTAAATTTTAGAAATTTATACTTTTGAAAGGCCCACAAATAATTGATTCCCACCTAAAATATTACAATAGTTAACTTTTGAATCGTTAGGAGTCCAAATAAGTTTTAATGAGGAACTCCCCTTACTTTTGTATGTTCTAAAATTATAAGGAAATCAATTTTGAAAAAAAGTGTTAAAATTCATTAGAAATAGGGATTTATTTTATTTTTTAATTGGTAACCCCCAATATTATTATGACTTAATTTCCAATAAAACTAATAATCAAATACAGTACATGTTCTCCAACTCTGTTATTATTAGGAATTTTGGGAAAGTGTCAATTTTAAAAACTCTCAAATTTGACCAAAGTATAACTTTCCATTATAAACATTATATAATTGTTGAGTTCACCTATTTGAAAATAAAGTTGGCAGTTTTGTGAAATTTCCAATTTATCATTTAAAAGTTTTCAAAATAGAATTAGTTGTTGTCATTTTATTGAATTGTATAACTTTTATAGCTTTGAATTGATAAGAATATTTTTTAATCTTAGGACGGTTAAGCACTTTACATATGATTAAGGAACTGATAACGATATCTCATAAGTATACATACTGTATGAAACAAATATTTGGCAGGAAATGAGCCTGTCAGAAGACAATGTATATATATATGGGAACTTTAATGAACGTGGAATTTCATTATGTAGAGTTTTACTGCTATTAATAAGTCACTTTTATGCTGCATTTATTTCCCAAGATATGCGAATTGCGGAACATTTAAAAATTTTGAATCAAAACACATTACGAGTTCAATGCACACTGGCCATTGACACTACGTGGATTACACAGGATGCAAAATATTTCATATAATCAAGGTAAACCCTTATTTTAACTTATTTCTGTCGTATTGTGTCGAATGTTACTTTTATATGTTGGTAGCAAAGGATAGTAGTGTTTGAATGGGCAAGAAGAAGAGGAACTTATCACTACTCGAAGGTATTATTTGTCATCAATAAAAAGGTTTTTTGTGCATCAAATGAAATTTTGAATTAATTGTAGACTTTTTTTTAAAAAATCTTTAAATATTACCCATAATTTCAAAACTGTTCTTTTAATAATTTAAAAATGGTTGCGAATATATTTAACAATGTTTTTAGTTCAGTAGCACATGATTTACGATTGAATATAGACCGACACAAAACGTTTATTAGAAATGCAAGAACTAATTTAGATTTCGCTAAAAACAAACATTCAAAAAATTCACTAATTGAAATTCACTACTAATACTACAATGAAAGCTATTGTTGTTCAACAAAACTCATTTATTCTTATTATAGATAATAAATCAAAATTAGAACACGCTTTACCTATTTATAGAAAACTTGAGATTCTACCTATAAAGAATTTGTATATTTATAAGGCATAAAAAGTTTATTATAATAAGAGTAACAAACAAAGATAAGATATTCGAAATCCTACTCTAATCCTTAGAAATAGATTGAATGCGTATGTTCCAAGACCTAGACTTACCTTATATAAAAAGTTTTTCACATATCTTGCTCCGAAATTTTATAATTAATTGCCCCATCAAATTAAAATTGTTAAAAAGTTAAGTAAATTCTTAAGAGTGTTAAAAACATATCTTCTGTTTCATGATAATATTTCTATGTTTTATGACTGTTTAGAATAAGATATGACTTATAAGGAATATTTTTTGTGTTTTTTATTGTTAGGTTTAAGAATACTTAATTGTTTAGGGTATTTTTTTTTTTTTTTTTGTTAACTAAGATATATATTTTCTATTTTGGCATAATTAATATCATTTAAAAAAAAAAATAAAATAAAATAAAAAATGTTTGTCCTGTATAAATAATAAGTAGCTTTTGTCTTTTGTTGTTTCTTCCATGTTGAGAGATGAACATATTTCATGATGAACATATTCGGCGAATCATCAAATGTAACCGATCAGCCGCTACCTCTATCTCTAGCTCTTGTCTTATAGATTCTAAGTTTCATGTGCATCACCCCAAACAGGTTTGTTTTATAAACCTCGGGGACAGACTTTATTGTTCTTAAGTTTGTAAAGTTTTGTAAACTGTACATGTATATGTATATAGTTGACTAATAAAGATATTTCATATTTCATATATTTCATAGAGCAGTAGATCTGGGATTTCAAAATTGATTTAATTAAAAAAATGAGCTATTTTATATTATAGTATTTTTATTATTTTATAGATTTTATTATTAAGATAATTTTGAAACTTTGGCTTTGTTGCTTTATTTAATCCTTGAATATGGAGTTTCAACAGTAAAAAAGAATTTTGGTAAAACTCAGTTTCTCAGTAGTTTTCATCCCTAAATATAATGATAATAAATAACAAATGAAACGTTAAAAGTGATACGTTTAACTCTAGTGTTAAATCGTCTTTATAGATGGAATCGAATTCTGGATATCCCAATTTAAGGAACTAAGAAACGAAGATAATAAATATTAGACCTATGAATTTGTGTACCTTTATTTGTTTTTTTATAAAAAGGTAGAATTAAATGTATGTTGTTGTCAATTATGTTTAAAAATACTTTAATTGCACTGTTTTCGATTTATTGTTTTTGTATTTGATCACTGTTGTTATTAACTTCGATGAAATCAGGAAATATCCACCCTTTCCGTTGTAATATATTATTTATATTCTTGGAACTTTCGTCACGTAAACTGTGTTTTATTACTTACACATAAAAAGCAACCTAGTCCAGGTTTTATAGAGACACTAAACAAACCCTAGAATATAAGATCAGTTGACCAAGCTAAATATTGAATATCTCTCATGTCAAGGATTCTTTTTGACCTACTATGAACTACTTTCATTACAAATGTATTTGCTATTTAATGAATAATAAAGAATTAAGTAATTATTTATTACATACTAACATAATTAGATTCTATAATTATCTAAGAACTCAAAACAGTTTAATAGGTCTCGTCGATTTGAGTCCTTATAAATATAAATTGACCATATTTTAAATCAAAATTGTGACTTTGCGTAAAATTCTGGAACTGTAAAAACAGTTTTTATGAACTGGGAAATTGTATAACTACACCTTTTCAAGTTTAACGGATGTAGCTATTTGAGTTGTTTGTTTGTATGGATAATGTTTCAAACAAAAACAGAAGCCGTTCGAAAAGTCTTGCATTTTGCTGCTAACAATTAGTTTTTGTCTACATTTCATTACGTCAAAACAAGAAGAAAATATTACTTTAAATTTAATCTTTAAAAATCAAATATCTTAAATGATAGTGGCGAACCTATCTTTTGTAAAATTTAGGAAAAATCCAATATATTACGTATTTCAAAAGCATTTGTATATATTTATAATTTTAAATATGATTATTAACCACAGGTATTATGCGTGTTATAGAAACATTTTGACTTGAAACTCAGTCTCTTCTTTACAGGTTATACTCGTACCATTGATATAGCACGCGTCAAGTGAATAATTATTGAACACATGTTTCTTGAGATTATTGGTTTATTCACACTTCTGATCATATCTATAAATTATTACCTCTTCTACCTAAATCACTTTCCACATGAGTAGAGATTGTTTTTAATATTATTGAGTTTATTTGGGAATGAAAATTCAGGATTTACTTCTAGGATATGCTATAAATATAATAAATTAAGGTACTTATTTCCAAAAATATGTTAGGACGGAAATAAAAAGGATTTTTAGAGTCAATCTTATTTGCACTTTTTTTTCATTCTTCAGGACGCATAGTGTAATTACTTAAACACTTATTTAAACACCTATTTTTCACATATTTAAACATTTTAAGACGATAATAATATTAAGGTGTTTTCTAGGCACTAACTAGTTTTACCATTATTTTGTAAACATATAACTAAATTATATAATTGGTAGAAAACAAGTATATTAATTTAAGTTACGTAATATTAATTTAGTCGGTTATGCAGATATTCAATCACTCAGCCAGTCATGTAGACAAGTGTTAATTTAATCATCAACATTTATGAACTCAGCTGGTTAGGAAAATACTCATTTAGTAAGTAAGCTACTTAAACATTATAACATAAAAAGAAAACCATCACATTGATGACTTAATAGTCAGTTATTATGGTAATTCCCATGTTAATAAATGTCAAACTTGACTTGTGAGATGAAATAGTAGATCAAATATACTTGAACACAAATTCTCACAAACAGTACGTTAAAACACGTTTTTTCAACGATATAGTTGCCATCTTCAGTGATGCAAGGAGCTGCAATAACACTAAACTATAAGTAAACCTAGTTCGTGCTAAAACCCTTATTTATAGTGAAATAAAATTGGAGTGGTATTAATCTACTTTAAGCAGTAAGTCGTTCACAAATGTCTTACATCTTTCTAAATGATCTAATGTTAATATATGACTACTTATATCTAATAATACAACATGACTATTACGTTATTATAAAACACTGTATAGATCCTAATTCGTTATTATAAATTATATTACGATATATTTTAATTTAAAGAGTTTCGCAAGCATTTATTGTAATTATTACTTTAGTAACATTTTTCAACAACATAGAGTTTTATACTTTAAAGTAAAGTCGTTTTCATCTCAACAGTGTTTGGTCATAGATAATTTATCAGGCCTATTATATTTAAAGCTCAAATTATTATTTAAATCCTGTCTTGACGTTTCTTTTTGTTTGGCCTACATATTTCTTCGAGCATATTTCACAATTTATAAAACAAATTCTTGACTTATGTTTTTCCTGAATTTTATCTTTAGGGTTTTCTAATATTTCACCAAGATTATTCTCGACTGATAAAGTTATATTTTTATATTTGCATGTTTATCTGGTGACTTCTTTACAATATTCAATATTGATGGATCAAAAGCGGTTTTGACCCATCGTTGTCGAAGCTTGCTGCTAACAAGAATACATCTAGATTCTTTGTTTTTGTTTTTTTTTAGATTTCGCCTTCTTTATAATGTTATCTATTACTTATTTTTGATAACCATTATATATTACTTCACCATAAACATACCTAAGTTCTTTATCGTACTTTTATTTAGACAGGAGTTAGCTGATTAACCGGTGAATTATGAAAGTAAAACTGGCCCTTATGACCACCTGAAGTTTGAGTCCTTAGTTACACAACTGTCCATCTGTGTAAGCTTTTTGTAAGCAGTAAATTATAAACTATTATTTTGCATAATCAATTTTACATCAAAAAAATGGAAGGTTATTTATTTTAAAATTTCCGTCATTAACTTTATGGTTGAATTAAATCCATTAGTTCTGTTACAAAAATCTTCTAGAATATCATTTTTATAAAACAAAAACTACTACAATGTCATCCACATACTGCACCCATACTCGTGGAATGTGTTTCGTTGAACTTTTAGAGTTTATTTCAAACATACACATAAAAGGTTATCTTAGATATTTGCTACATATTTCTTCAGACATATTCACAATTTATATAAATTATTATAAATATTAGACATTAAATAAATCTAATAACGCTAACACTAAAAATATAAATATTCATGTTCTCCTCATACAAAACCGATAAAAAAGAAAAGTAATTTATTTTAAAAATTGCATTTAGATTTAAACACAATGTAGGGAATGATCAACTAAAGCAATCAGAGATGATATATCCCTTCATAAAGTTTTTCCTCTGATGAGAGACATTTTATCAAAACGAGTTATTTTATGTAATATATTCCCAAGGGAGTGGTGCATTATAAACTTTGTTTGTAATGTAAAGGAAAAAACGCTAGAATATTTTTCGCTCATTATCATTCAACAAAACTTTTATTAATTATTAAAATGAATTATGAAATAGAGTCAAAATCTATATAAATTTGACACATTTAGATACATACATTTTATTATTGACTGTCTGTGCATAATATTTGTCACTTTAAGGCTTAAAGCTAGATGTAAATGTTGAAAGGATACTAGTAAATAACAAAATTAAAAACTCATTTTTAGAATGAAAACAATTTTCTAGTTATAATAATTAAAATAAATTTTCGTTTATAAAATATGTTCGTTCACTTAACTCAGTTTTTAAGTAATTTTAAATAATTCAAGATAACTGCTTCTAATTTTTTGTATTACCTTCTTCACATTGGTTCATTGTATGCTTCGACTGTCCTATTACTGATCTTATTTTATGATATTTACTTTAAGTGTGTTAATTATTTATAGTGAATTTTATTTAATTATGTCTTAAACGTTTATTATAAACCGGTTATTTCCCTAATATATTTTCCAGTGTAACTCAATAATCCTTGAGTCAATACAAGACTTATTTCTCGACTTTACATAAAGTATCTGATTCAAAAATTCACCAATAAGACTGCCTAGTGTTATTTTTTTCTATTTACGACTTACTACATAACGACAGAGGCTTTGTACTATTTGTTATACTTTTACCAGTAAGAGGAATTTATTTAGCTCTGAAAATCACGTTTCTATATGATGCTTCTTTATGAACTTCAGATGATGTGCGTTAATATGAGTTATTGTTAGTTTTTATAGAACACCCCGATTATGAAATACACTTGAATACTTTATTTCAGATCAAGATTTAGTGAATTTAAATGTCCAGCATTAAACATATGAAATGGAATGAAAAGTTTTCCGATATTACCCCAATTTAAATATGATTTCTTTGATAAAGTAATATACTTAATAATGTATAATCATCAAAAAATATGTATTTAATGATTATCTAAACCTAGTTTATTATTAGTAACCTTATATTTGCTGTACTCTTGTGAGTTCACGTTTTTAAATGCAGAGTTTTTTTACATTAAAAAGGAAACTTAGTTACAATAGTTAAATGATGAATAATTAAGGACGTTTTACCTCGACAACATTCCCACACATGGTATAAATACCACCTCAAACTAAAACAAACAAAGCACTGCTAATTTCCAAGAAGTGTAGATAAAAGCCAAACACAGAACTCACATAAACATTGTTAAGTACAACTTTAAGAAATCCGCAACGTCGACAAAAAATTCCGAATTACATCTCTAGGGGGTGCTTGCATGAACATTAACTCAAATACTCTCTTTTTTCACACTGAAAAGGTTATGCAGTTTTTTATTCCTTTTAACATTTTGTCCTATATAATTTAAATAGTGTCTATTTTTTATAAATGAAGTTGTTTAAACAACCGGCCAATATAACGAAAAACTTAGGCTTCCAAAAAAGCAATTATCGGTTAGTGAATACCAAAGTAAGACATCAAAAACTCAATTGAAGTTTAAGTAACAATAGAGCTAGTAAGAATGTAAATAGTCTAACAATAAAAATGTGAACAGATTCTCACAAAACAACATTTAAGTAACAAACACGTATCAACGGCAATATCTTCAACGACTCATCAGTTATAACAATCAAATTATAGTAAACTTAATTACAGTTATAATTTCATTGTTGTAACTGTAGTACGACTGTAGATGATTACATTGTTAACAAATCATTTATCAATGTTATTTTAAAAAACCTCCTTTTAGTGATTAGTCTTAGAAAAAAATATAATAATAAAGATTTCATATTTCAATGTTTTGCGACTGTCACATTGAAAGCCAGTGGATAATTTGATTATTATATAAATTATTGAAGTATTTGTGGGTAAAGTGGAACTATCTAAGCTCCTACAATTTGGAAAACAATTCAGGTTAATGAGTGTACAAGTTAAGCATATATTAAAATAACAAAATACTAATCATAAAGATTAGCTCAAATGGTGGGGAATTTGTGGATGTATTGCAAAATTACAAATCGTCATTTAAAATTCGCCCTAAACAAGATATCTTAGAGAGTACTTATTGAAATTTTGAGTAGTACCATATTTTCAGTTGTTATTAAATTATTAAGAACACTAATAAACTATAATTTTTACATAATTGTGTATTATGTATATATTAATATTTTAATGGACCTTATATTGATTAACTCATTCATATACGGCGATGTATTCGATTTCGATAATATGGTTAATAATTATTTGTAAAGGTACTTTTCTGGCCACAAGAGAACGATAATTCAAATGTGTATATTTTAGTATTATATTATATCTTATTATGTACTACTTAAAATTAAAACATTAATATAACAAATATAGTTTATTTAACAACTATCACTTATATATGCTTAATATCTTAGTTAAAATATAAACGGGTATATTAGAAATGGAATTTATTAATCATGCAATTTGGTTACTAATTATATAATTTTGCACAATTATAATCAAAATTATTTAGGAATTTCTTTTAGAAATATAGATATGCAGAAGATCTATTGTTAATTTTGCACTATCAATTGAACACCCCCATGACCCTTATGTTAAGTTTCAAAAAAAGTAACCCACGAATAGAATAAACGACAATAATATCAATATTCTTAAGTTTAATTGATATAGCGGTTCAAATTTTTTATCAACTATTGTATTAATTGGAATATCTTAAGGCATACTACAATATATCAATCTTATTTAAAACTAACATAGACTGTTTGAGAAATGTAGGTTGGTCGCTTTTCACCCCATTTAAAACAATTATCACAAGTTACAATTACTTATAAACCTTTATTTAAAAAACTTCAATAATTACTTTTTTGAACAAAGATTGGTTATCCCTTCCACAATATTTCGTTTATTATTTTAGAGTCGTATCAAAGAGAGATTATAATTTCGGATATTTAAATGTTGTGACCATTATTTTATCTGGCCGAAGATTTGAAAGTAAGATTAGTCTTTATTTAAAAAATATGTAAAAAATTTAATTTGCATGAATGAAATTCCTTTTTAAGTTAATTGTATTTGAATACAGATGATACAAATAATAGCATTAGAGTTAATCGAAAAGACATAAAACTTTTTAAATTATTTCAAATTGTAGTAATTCTATATTGAACTTTCTTCCAAAAATTAATCCGTACTAACGTTTGTTTCATAATTTATTGAAAATTTTATATAACTTTCCTGTTATTTTAAGTCACCAATATCTAAGAATAAGTAGATAGTAAAAAAACATTTCCCATTGACCATGATACGTAATATTAGCTGATACCTATTATATATTATACATTTCATAAATACATTCAAACATAATATAATTCATAATAAATAAAGGAGACTGAAAGTCACGTAGCAAACAAAAACACAAAGATCTCTAACTATTACATTGTGCATGGAGGAACATTATTCATCGATTTTCAATGGTAGTTGAAAATATGCATTGAACAATATTCATTTTTATTATGTCTATCATGTAGTTAAACCACGTACACAGTCAGGCTGAAATTCAAACATATCAATATACAACTATTAGCTTGTTTCCGTTGCTCAATTTAATAAAACTCAATCAGCAACGTTTTAGTTTTTGGTTCCTCCACTTATGGTCAAGTTACGTAAACACACATTCACACTGCTAAGAAGTTGATTTATCAGACTGTTGTATTTAATTATCAAAAACTGTTTAATTATTACGTAAGAATCCAGGTGTTAATCGACGAGTGATTGAGGACTGTGTACTTCTCCTATATGCAAATGAGCTGCTGGTTTTTACAAAGAGATCAATCACAAAACCATATATACACATAATACATTCTAAATTTCTGCCCTAAGGATTAAACTACTATATTTGTAATCTATTTATCTACATCCGGCATAACTAAAGTAAATAACAACGCAATTATTACCAAATTCCAACATCAATACTCTACAAGAACCGAATCAAACTTCAAATATTTTAACCCCAGATTAAGCTACAATGTAGTAGCACAAAACTCTTCTTTTTTTTCTTGCTCTAAAGCAAAGTACGTTCATATAACTATTTATAAGATTGAGGGGGAGTGTTCAGTTTTCAGGTGAAGACTTAGCGATTGATTGATCTGAATTGGTTACCTGGCCGTGTTGTTACTATTATATTCCAAAAAATAGTAGACTCAAGACATCATATTTTAAATTTTTGTTAAATCCTAAAATCGTAAAGTTTTTAATGCTACTATTTTCATTGCTTCTATAAAGATTCTTGATATTTTACCTTATGTTGTATACATCTAGTGAATATTTAGATAATTTAAGAGTTGGACTATAATAATAATTAAATCTGACTGTTATTTCTATATTTTAAAAAGATTAATTATTAGAATTCATGATAACAATGAATGGATAATTAGTTATAATTAACTTCATTGTTTAATTTTAGCAATGCTTTACTTCTCTACTTCTCTACAATTTACAAAGACTCGGATTATTATGGAACTTAAAAAAGACAAAACTCAAAGTTTCAAATTTGAATTTTATAATTTGTGGTTAATTTCTACTTAATTGTGTGGTTCCCTTTTTCAAACATCTCAAGAAAAAGAGAGATTTAGTTTCAAATAAAATATTCAGATTTTGAACCATAATTCATACTTCAATTGAGACATAGTCACCGTGTTATTGGATGCAATTTATTTATCAAATTTTTAATAATGTGACGATATCATTTTAGTCGTGGAACGCATAATCACTTTAAAAATATAATGCAATTATCTCTATTTATTTCTTTTCGTGATTACCTAATATTTTAATGGACATATTACCAAATATATTGACTAGTGATTCTGCGAGTCTTTGCGTCTTTGCTTTTAGTCAAGAAAAAACGCTGTAAAAGAAATATTCAGAGATCGAACTGTTACACTTTGGAGAGATATCAGACTTGTTATACACTGTTGACTCTCCTAAATTTGTTTTTCTTATTTTAATAGTAATATAATTATATTAGGCACTGAAAGTCTAAATTAAAATAATTTTGTAACAGTTTCGAAAAGAAAATTAATTATCTATTTAACTCACCTTGGCTTTTCGTATGGTTTTGGTTTCACTATTTTTTTTTTTTTTAGATTTAGCTTGCTTGATACCAAAAACTTGAACACTATATAACATTATTTATGGCAGGGTTTTCCATACCATCAATTTAGAAGAATTTTTCAGATAGCCGTTTCCAATTGCTGCTATTTTAAAATAGAACAACCTTATTTATTGAGTAACAAAATTATTTATTCATATTCAGAGTGATTTACGTTTAAGTGGCTCAATTTGTAGATATGGCCAAGGGTGTAAATTAAAAAGATCTTAAAGAAACATGTGTAAAATTCTTTTGATGTACGTTAATTTAATGTTACAATTATATATGGTATAATGGTAAGTAGGGAAGAGATTAAGCTAACAAGTCAAATTGCTGCATGTACGTGTGAATAACAGTGATTAACAAGAATATGTAAATAATGTATACAAAATCGTTCGTTTCAATGAATATATTAGCTCTCACCAAAAATTAACAAGACATAAATTGGTTATATAAATGTAAGATGTACATATTTTGTTGATGTTTTTGTTCTAACATATGTTTTTTATTCACTCAGCATGTAGTAAATAAGTTACACTGTACGTTTTCTAGCTAATAACGTGGATACTTCTTAATTTTATCAAATGGGATATTTCCTATTTTCATCAAAGGACATAATAAAAAAGGAACGAAAACAAAAACAACATTGATTTTAATACATGAATTCATGAACACAATAGATACATGAATTTGTAAAACAAAAACGAATATTTCAATAGAATTGTTAAACACCATTGTCAACAACCAACCTTTAATTCTCCCTTATCTGTAATGAAAAATTAAACGTACAAAATTCATTGGTCTAACATTTATTTTACTTTGTGTCTTAATTAATACATTTACTTTGAATATCCACAATAATTCCATTCCGTCTATATGGACGATTAAACCATAGAGGACAACTAATCATTTTTATTTTTTATTTTATTTATTTATTATTTCAGTTATCAACATTTTTGTGGATTTAAAAAAAAACTCTCGAAAAACCTACAAACAAACAAACAACAGTTTTCACATTATAGTTATTATTTACATTTTCAAAATTAAATGTTTACATTTCGTAACTTTATTTGAAATGAATTTCAATTGATAAAAAACTTATAGTTTATAAATGTAAATATATAACCTAATTTAACACAATAGAGAATGTAAATAAAAATTATAATATATTATTTAGGCAGTGGGACTAAGGGATAAGTTACCTTTTCCCGTCCGTTCAAACTGCAACGTAATATAAGGTTAGACAAAGGATTTTTCTATTTATATTAAATAGTTTCTTAGTGTGGACGTAATATTATTGGCTAGTGTAGATTGAACACACAAAATGTGTTGATGTGTTGATTTTCTCCGCGACATTTACACAGTGACTTTCGTTTGATCTAAATTCAACATAAAATTCACATATTAATGGCTTACAAGTTGTATGTAAGGCATTTCAAGCTCAGTAAACGTTCCCATATCTGCCCCAATCTATGATTTATTTTCTCTCACACACGAATCCTCTGTAGTTGATAAAATAATCCTCCGATACAGACTCATCTTGCAATGAATTTACATTCCTTACACTTGACACAAAACTTTTAATTTTCAAATAATTTGTATTAATAATATTTATAAACTTTTTTTTTAAATCAGAAGATATTTTTTTGAATACACAAAATTTAACATTGCAAAGAAATTAAATTTCAAATAAAGCAATTTCAGAAAAAAAATATTTAAAAAATTTTACTTTTCATAGTTCAAAACGATTGTTTCAAATATTTTTTTGTCTGTGACTTATATAAAATCAGTATAATTTGTCAATCTGTATGTCAGTCAGGCACTAGGAAAAAATTGAAACAATATTATATGGTAAAAGCTCACTTACATATGTAAACATCAAAGATTATGCAATCAACAGTAATTAACCCTTGAGTCCACATTTCAAATAACAAGACGGTAGGAAGATTAATAGCCTCGGTAACCACATACACGAGAGTGTTCAACCTTGTCTGTCAGTCTCTGCTTTATTACCATACATAGGCTTCTAATTTCCTGCAAAACATATATCACACCAAGGGAGACCAACTTCTGTATTCAATACACGTTAAAGATAACAATTTAACGTTTATCCTCAATTTTTAAACATTGATACCTCAGTTAAAAAAAAAAAAGGTCTCTTGCAATTACGGTTATACATTTCTATCCTGGGTTTAACTACTCACCTTTATTTGCACTAATATGTAATTTTATAATGGGAATGAAGAAAAATAATAAACTTTGTAAAACCTCTGCATGCACAAACATTCACGTTATATATTTATTTTTTACGTTTCAAGGTCCGTTTTTGACTGATTTTCATGTTTTAATTACATTTTATGCCATACATCCTACATTATACGCCATACATAATACATTATGCTCCCAACATATTACATTATACACACTACATACTACATTATACACCCTACCAATATTATACGCAATACATATTCACGTCACAATTACGTTTCTTAGTACTTACTCAACCCAAAATAAAAGTATTCACTATCTTAGTAATTACCCTTTGTAAATAAATAAGTATATATAGTTTTAAAACCGTTTTAAACTAAACGAATGATGTTTTACAAAATAAAACCCACTACATACATACCCTACACACATAACTATACTTCTACATACACACTTACACCACTACCATCATATCTACAGATCTACATTCAACTTACACCACTACATACACTTTCGTCAC
The DNA here is from genome assembly GCA_963513935.1 of Aphrophora alni. Lineage (NCBI taxonomy): Eukaryota > Metazoa > Arthropoda > Insecta > Hemiptera > Aphrophoridae > Aphrophora > Aphrophora alni. The sequence continues at coordinate 91,361,393 of OY740770.1, forward strand.
ACAATTGATTATAAATCCTACCTAGATACATACACAATGCAACTCATCACCCACAAACTACAAGTCAACAACTCATCCCACAACTAAAAACGAAATAACACCACACTACACAACACTCCACACAAACGATTCGTACACCCAGAACACACAACATATCTCAACACACCATATACCATACTACACGCGCAAAACTCCTCATATTAATCACATAACATTACACAAAACATAGCAAACAATACAAACTATATCAACTCCCCCAAAAAACCTCTTAACATACCATACATTGCATCACAAAACACTCATGCACGCCCACACTCACACATAACACATATCACATAATACGCCACCCAATCACCACACTTAACACACCAAACAACCAATCACGTAACAACTAAAAAACCCTCATCAAATTCCAATACAAACAACTAACACACCAAAACTCATTACACAACAAAATACAAAACACACTAGCAAACAGCTAAACAACATGCCCAACTAAAACCCACACAACCCACCAAACAAAATACCATACAAAACACCATACAACTCACAAGAAACACAAAACACAACTCTCCACAAAATACACGAAACACCACACAACACGCTGAACAGCGCAAAATACACCACACCAAATAATTTAGCTACACACCACCTACACCACACATGACAACCATATACACCACACACACACACACACCGCACAACACATCCCATAACAGAAAAAAACCAGCATCAATTTATAAAAATAACAATTCCTCTGTAAATAATATAAAGTGAAGAAATAACAACATAAAATACCCAGAATATACCACATCAAATATACACACACGCACCAAACAGCACTCCATTCAAAATAACACACAACCCACCAAACAATACACCACACAGCACATCACACAACTAACCCCATAACCCACAACCCGCCACAAAACATGCCACACTCACACTACAAAACACAACACACCTTAAAATTAACTACGAAGTTCCGTATAAACTCACCATTCAACTCGTCACTTACACTACAAGTCACCCACGTAACCTACGACAAAACACTAAGCAACATACAACACAACAACCCACACAACTCAACACACCACACACTATCAACAAAACATACTACACTCACACAGTACAACATACAACACACAATACAATTAACCACAAATGTTCCACGTACACACAATATTCAACTCGTCACACAAACACTACAAGTCAACCACGAAATATACCACAAAACTCCATAAAACATACTACTCAACAACCCATGCCAACAACACTCCACACAAAAAAAACTCTACAACAAACCACACTAAACAACATAACACTTCACATGACAGACAATCAACAAACGACATAACAATCCACAGAACACAGTATTAAACAAAAAACAAACAACCACACAACACATAACACACCACACAACGTAATAAAAACACAACACAATAATCGCACATTGGACTATGCAACACACAAAAACACAAAACGAAACACACCAGAAAACGCATTATACAATGCCTCACGTAAGCCAACACAACAAACCTCAACACACAACAAAACTCAACACACTACTCGCAAATAACACAACACATTACCTACACAACATATCAAACAATACACTACACATTACATCACACAACACATCACAAAACACACCACACATACAAACAAATTTGTATTACATACATACAAACAAATAGATACCACAAAATACACAGACAACACATCAGATAAACCCCAACAACACACTACACATATGACATCACATAATACACCACACAATAAATCATTTAACAACCACACAACCTACGACATTTGCAATACAAACACCACAAACACACCACACAAAATACTAAACTCCATACATCAAACATTATACATACCACACAAGTCACTGACCCACACAACACACATTACACTGAACAATGTAACACATAACACACGAAAAAAACAAACACTATCTACACTACACTAAACAACACATCACAACACACACACCCACTTGCACAGACAACCCACGACAGAACAAAAACATACCACAACACATACATATACAACAAGAACCATACAACAACGTATCCCTCTTTCACCTTTCTGCCAGCCCCGTACATTCTGAAATGAGTCTCTGAGGGTAAGAGTTGGTCAAGAAATACTTACTATGAAAGGTCAAAAGATAGATCTAGACTACATAAAAAGAGTAGGTCCAGCTATGATTACCTCGGGCTTGCCACAACATATATATTCTTGTTGTTCAAATGAGAAAAAACTTCTTGGTCATATCATTGTATAAGAAAACGAAGAAGCAAGCATAAATTAAAGATAGTCAGGCTTGGAATACTCTTACAATAGCAGGTTCGGAAAAGAAGAAGAGTAGTTAGTAGACCTGATAGGAAAGATTAAAGAGAGGGATCTAACCGGTTTGATCCCTTTGTAACAATTTTAACAATAATATTGGAGGCAAAGGCAATCGCTAGACGGCTTGATATTCAGTCCCGAGTTAGTTGTGTAGGTTGTTGTATGGTTCTTGTTGCATATGTATGTGTTGTGGTATGTTTTTTGGTCTGTCATGAGTTGTGTTGTGCAGTGGTTTGTGTGTGGAGTGATGTGTTGTTTAGTGTGTTGTAGGAAGTGTTAGTTTTGTTTTAAGTCGTGTGTTATGTACTGCATTGTTCAGTGTGATTTGTGTTCTGTCGGTCAATGTGTAGTGTGGGTCAGTGACTTGTGTGTTATGTATGTTGTTGGATGGGTGGAGGTTAGTATTTTTGTTGTATATTTTGTGGTTTGTTGTGGTGTTTGCGTTGTAATGTTATGTGAGTTGTGTGGTTGTTAAATTATTTGTTGTGTGGTGTATTATATGATGTCATATCTGTAATGTGTTGTGTGGTGTATTTTGTGATGTGTCGTGTTATGTAATTTGTGGTGTGTTGTTTGATATGATGTGTGGTGTTTTGTGGGGTAGTGCGTAGTGTTTTGTGTTGTCTTATGTGGGGTATCGTGTAATGTGTTGTGTGGTGTATTTTGTTGCGTGTGTTTTTGTGTTGCATATTCCAATGTGTGATTATTGTGTGGTGTGTTTTTTTTGTAAATTGAATGGGGTATTCAATGTGGATATTCTTTTTTACCGTGAGGTCTAAATTTAGATATACGTATTAAATTTAAATATACGTATACAAAATTTAAAAATATTTTTCTGAGTGAATAAATAATTATTTCTCCAATTATAGTAATGGCTACAATGTTATTTCGTGAAATTAATTTTCTCAAGTAATCGATTGTCCGTAACTCACGTTTTAAATTGTTATAATTAAGACAAAGTGACTGCTTCTAATTTTTGCAATATCTTCTTCACATTGGTTAAGTGATTGCTTCCACTTTGATAATAACAGTAACAAATTTTATGATATTCGTTGTGATAATTTTAATTACTTAACGTGAATTGTATATTAATAATTTTTTTAACATTTCTACAATTTTATTTACGATAATATGGGTTGCAGAGTTCCATGGTCCGAATAGTCAATGCAACGTTTTATAACATTCAATGATAAAAATGTGTACTTAACACAACGTTAATATGTTTTCCTTTAATCCACACTGTTACACCACCAGCAGTCTTCCTTCATTTCACTTCCATTACTGTAAATATATCTTACAAAACAAACAATATTATACAAACCACACGATATTTTGACTTCATACAAATATCTGAATCAAAACTTCACTAATAAAACTGCCGACTGTTTGACATTTCTCCTCAGTGAATTTGTTCTCCGAAGGTGCCTTCTATTACTTTTTTAGCAAACTTTTTAGAACAAGGTGTTATTCTAAAATTAGTATTGTTGTTATTACTGAAAGATATTTAATTTAGCTCCATAAGGCTAAATGTTTCGGTTTATTGGAGTATTATGGAAGCTAAATATCAATTCTTAATGTTAGTCTGTAGTTCGTTCTTTTCACTACAATGATTTAATGTATTCTAAACTTGTTGTTTTCCTCGTTTCAACCAATATTGCTTTCGTCTTTGGATTGGTTCTAAAATCACTTTTTCAGATATATTTCTCAATACTTCACAATTTTGTTTTTATAAAGGCACACTAATTAGGATAATATAATATTAACTATTTATATTATTAATGGTATTTTTGATTACAAATTGCTCTTTGTTTCATAATTCACTATTTTGTATAATGATTGTCTGTGTATTTATGACCTGTTAGATAATGACAGAAAATTAATAATATTTATTATATTTTTACCAGTAAGACTAATTTATTTAGCTACGTGAATCACATTTCTGTGTGATGTTTCTCCATGCAACTCAGGTCAGGTAATTTAGTATCAGTGTACGTTAGTTTACTTTTAAAATATTTCCCTAATTAATTGTAAACTGCATTTGAAGAAGTAATTTGTGATCAAGATTTAGTTTTAAAAATTTCCAGTATAAGATACAAATTTTTATGACTCAAAATATGTATATTTTCACCAATATTACCCCAAAATAAATATTATTTATTTTACGAAATATTGTAGTTAATGAGGTACATAATATAAATATAATATATTAATGACTGCTATAACTAAGTTTACTAATAATAAAAAAAAATTCTGTTCTCTTACGAGTTCAAATTTTTTAATTATTTTTTCACCCATAGGAACTTAGTTAACATGTCATGAATAATAAAAACGCCTGTTACCTTCACAATGATTCCAAGCATGTTACAGTGACATACTATATCACCACCTCATCCTAACACAAAAAATACTTCTTCTGATAATTTCCAAGAACTGTAGATAAAAGTCAAAATCAGAGCTCACATAAACATTGTTAAGTACAACTAAGAAATCCGCATAGTCGACAAAAAATCTGACTTACGTCTCGAGAGGATGCTGGTATGAACATTAACTGCAACTTCGCTTTGTTTTTACACTGCAAATTGTAACTATTTATCTAATATTTTTAAATTGAGTCGTATTTACCAACCAATGTAACGAACCTTATATTTCGCCAAAGCAATCCTTTTAACTGAAATGTTATATTTTTCTAGCTTACGTTACATTATTTTTAAATGCTGGAATTAATGTATGTCATACTTTCCCTCCTTATCTTTTTGACCGAATGGATACTAGGTATTTTTCTTTACAGATTATATTTGTCAATTATATGCCTGAATGGAGTTTAATAGTTTTCGTTTTTTGGTTTCTTAATATTATTAAATTTATCTATTGTGTCTGGTGAAAGAAACATTTTGTATTCTCAAATGAATATAATATGCTAACTGTTACCCCCGCTGCTACGCAAACCATCATTTCAGATTATATTTTTAAATCTTTTATTCATCTAACTTTCTGATAACTGTAAAATTGAGAAATGTTATACTTTTAAGACTATTTTACGCGCATTTATTGCTCTTCGACTTTTAAAATGAGCTTTTTTTATTGCTTCTTTCTTTCTGGATGTATTGCAAAATTGCAATTCGTCATGTAAAGTGACCTTAATATTGTATAAAATAGATATCTCAAAGAATAAATGATTGAAATATTTAGAAGTACCATATTTCCAATTATCATAGAATTATTAAGTCCTCTAATAAACTATAAATTGTGTCAACGGATTTACGTAACTATAATATTACGTACGGACCTTATATTGTTTACGTCATTTATCGGAGATTGTCCAATTCGTTTTTTATGATTAATAAAGAAGTTATTTGTTGTTAATTTGCCACAAGTCACATCATGTTATCACACGTATATATTTCACTATACAAAAAATAAAATATACATTAGATATTACTCATAATCAAAAGTTATCGTAACAAATAATGTCTTATAGTAAAATAGGAAGGGGGAGACATTCTTAATGGAATTCAGTAGGCTACTCATGAATATATGTTACGAATTACACAGTTCTTATCGAAATTATTTATTATATACTTTTAGAAATATGGTTACTCTCATGTTAAAGTTTGACTACCAAGTGAACACCCGCCATGGCCTTTTTATCAAGTTTTAAAAGTTATTAAAAATTGGGTCACAAAATAGAATCAATGATATCATTATTAATACATGCATAAGTTTTATTGCTATTGCAATTTTGTATCACCAGTAAGCCTTTGGATTATCTTTAGGTTTACAAAGTGAAATATGCAAGAGAGGGGTGTAATGCTTACACCTTCCTTACAGCCATTTCCAGCAAAGTCACGGTATAAAATATTATAAATGAAGAATCTGTAGCACGTAATGTGCAATAATTAGCAGATATTTAATCAGTAATTATAAATAAATAGTGATCACCTTATCCTTAAATATAACTAGCCTTTTGGATCTTCGTGATACATAAGAGCAGCTTCAGTATAATGAGGGTTTTTATAATATTTATTTAAAAGGCATAGTAATTTAAAGTTGAGATGTATAAAGTTATACTTAAACAAGTTTAAAATAGAAGAGGAGGGTAAAAAAATTAAACAGAATTTATACTCCGTATAGGAGACGCTTGGTTTGTGTGAATGTTATTATTGATGTAAAATTAGTAGTAGTTTTTACGTAATACATACTCTCAAATAAAGGGGAAATGTATGTTAGTTTACGTAATTAAATTATTCATTTTTAAGTCCTAAATAATTCTCTGTATGTATTATCACTATTTTTAATAATACCTAAAGCAAAGCCAAGCTACAATTAACCTTGATATTTGCATTTACTACGAAATGTAATTTAATTAGATTTTATATTTTACCAGTCAAAAAATCACAAAAGATTGCAATTTAATTCGTATATCTAAATAACCCGTTTTTAAGTCTATTTGTTTTTCACACTCAATTAAAAAAAGAGGATTTTTTTCTAGAAATGTTTTTATTTTATTTTTTATACAACTGATTGTCACGTCTTTGGTAATATGGTGATTGAAATCTGCTGTAAAAAATCATACACGAGCTCTTTATTTCCATTCATATTATCACGAGGATAATATTTTGAAATTCAAATAGAGTTTTTCGCATTCTCGGAATAATCAAAATTACTATTTCTAAAGTGTCTGTTTATTGAAATCCCATGATTACATATCGATCCTCTAACATAGATGATGTTTTCATCGTACAAGTTTGAGATTTCGTATTAGGAAGCGAAGAGTGCTTGTTCAGAAACTATCCCCTGAAAGGTAATTAAATATTTCAGGGTTGATCTTTTTCAATTAAAGTAAAGATAATTTTATTTTGTCATCAACTCGTACGTACGGCATTTTCCACACAATTTTTGTTATGGGTAGTTTGTAACCTGTTGCTGTAGTTCAACTTTCGCATTTTTATCTGAAGAAAATTTTAGAAGTACCAATTCTTGTTTTACGTTTAAAATAATATGTTTGTAACCTTCAATAAAACAAACCCATATTCTCAGGGGTATACTAAATGAAAATGATTATTTTTAATTTAATTCTTATTCTGATTTTAACCAACTAAACTTCTCAAGTGAATTAATCTCTCCTGGACGTAATGTTAAAATATGTTTCATTGTATTTGTGATACCTACATTTTTAACTCTGTCAATATCTTTTCCACATAATTTGTAACAAGTTTCTACAAACGGACCTATTGAATTATTAAGCAATTTAGAGGATTCATCTGCTATTTCAACGTTTGTAATATTTGTCCCTCTATCAAAAGAAATCTTTTATTTCACAATGATTAAACATCTGTCTGATGTAAGGGAATCCATCGATATTTACGAACGAATTTGATGAGAATGGATTACGTGAGTGATATTAAAATATCTAATTACTTCACTATTAACAATTAGAGAATCTATATCCAGTACATAGCTCATTATTTGTTCTGTAAATAATATATAACCCTGCAACTAATTTAGAAATATGCGATTAACCAATGTTAGTCTTTTTATGTAGGTTTAAAGACTTTATGTGCTATCAATGGTTTTGGTATATATTTTAATGTAAATACAAAAAAAAAATACAATAAACATGAAACATGCACAACGTATGACGTCTATTTTAACACTGGGAATAGATATAATTATTATGTTGTGCTTCTCGAGTGAAGACGAATATTTTTTTCCCGTAGTTTTAGATTTCATAGCAATGGCGAATTTGCTGAAATAATTTATCAAAATGAAGATATATTTATAACCTCTATTAACTTTAGCAAACGGTAACATTTCTACAAGATCCACTTAGTCCAAATCATTAAAACATTTACGTTAAACGTTGCGAAATTTCTAATTTCTAAGAATAAAAAAAATGTTTTTCGTTGTATTATGAATATAAACACGCTATTGGACAGTTTTCATTGTCACTACAAAAACACATGTTCGCTCAATAGAAGTATTTCAACATGCTTCCTATGGTATAGAAAATTATCCGGATACAATAAATGTTCAAGAGTTATTAGACTATTTTACTAAAGGGAAGTTTTCTGTTTTAGTAATATTGATAAGAAACCCGTTTTCTAAACTCTACGTGTGCTTTTTTAATTCAGTCCATTTTTTAACTATGCCCAAATAAACAAACTTATTATAATTGAGTATGTTATAGTTTCTAATTTAACACTTGATAGCATTACTCTTAAAACGTTACTTATAACAAAGGTTATATTAGGATAACCATTATCGTTTTGTTTCAACATATCCTGTTCTGCCTGTTTTAACTCTTTATCTATCACAGGTTTTTCTTTGTTTATATAGATTATCATAAATACAGCGGTTGAAATAACAATAAAACCGATAAAAGTTGAAATTATTGTCATCTTTTTAGTTAAACATGAAGTCCATATTTCATTCTTCTTCAGGGTCTCTAATGTGTATATTTTTCCTTAGTTTTTGATAACTTGTCCTTACTACTATATTGGGTTTAAATAATATGAGCGAGATCAATCATTTCTTTTCTAAATTTCTCTCTATTTTGTCTTGATTCTTTTTTATTCCTGTTGTGGAATCAACTTCAAGCACTCTAAGAGATTCCACTAGTTATTCGAAATTAACTGCATGCGAATATTCTATAGCCTCCTTCACGTTGAACAATTTATTTCCACCAAAGTTCCATCATCTACTGTCCAACGTTATTACCTTACAGTCCACATACAATTTGTTGGTAGCATCTTCCTTTTCTATTGGAACTTTCAAGTTACAAATATTGGATTTAAGGACATCAAATAAATTTTACTCGCTCTTACCCATAAAAGAATGTTTAACATACATCAAATTAAGACTGTCATTGAACTGTCCTTTCTGTACTACTTAGTAATTCAGTATAAAAAACACACAACACAATTCTCATAAAAAAATACGCCTAAGTATCAGACGCGTTTCAACGACAAGGTCGTCCTCTTCAGTGATACACCAGCTACACCAACCAAACCACAACTGTTAAAACAAACCAAAACTGTTGTTGTGGTCTGATACTTAGGTCTGATACGTATTTTTTTATAAGAATTGTGTTGTGTGTGTTTTTTATACTTTATAGTTTTTCTCATAAGCCAAGATCAACATTTAATATACTTAGTTATTGTTAACAACAAACGAAAGTAATATTCGAGACAATAAAACAGAAATATAAGGTGAGGCGAGGGTTTTCATAATTATATTAAATAGATTGCTTCATCTGGACGTCACGTAAAAGGCTAGTGAGTATTGAACTCATAATGTGTGTTTTGATTTTAAAATTCAGATTTTTTTGCGAGATTTGCATAGTGGATCTCACGGGGTGTAAAATTCACCAAATAAATAGTTTACAAACTCTATATTACAGAATTCTATACTCAAATAAATGTTCACATTTCTGACTCGGGGTATGATGTGTTTTGTCACACACTAATCTTCTGTAAGTAGCTGTAGTAGATATAGTATTCCAATAAAAGCACATCTTGCGCCTAATTTAAGTTTCCTACACTTAGGTGCACTGAGTGGAATAATATCGTTAACCCTTCCTCAATCAAATATAAAGTGCCTAAACGTCCAAAGACTACAAAATATTCTCGCCCCTTATGTTATTCACTACAATAAATTTGGAATCTCTCATTCTATTTAGAAAACTTAAAAATGATAAATTCAAAATTGACAAATATTCCAACTTAATTTTAAAATGATGAACTCAACAATAATCTTAAATCAAAGTTTGTATTTTTATCAATACTATATGATAGAAAATGTCCTTAATAGAATTTTGTTTTATTATTAAATTCGCAACAATTTTAGAAAGTCTGATTTATTTATTTTTTTATATACACAATAGCAAACATAGTAATGAAACTAAATTTCTAATAATTCAATTTTATAAAAGAAAAACTCCTTAATAAATAATGTTTCCAACTTCAACTAGCTTAGTGCAAAAGAATTGTTTAAAATAACTGAATGCCTCTTTTCTAAGTGATTTATACTTAATGAGTAGAATTTGTTAATCTGTCTGTCGATCTGTCATTGGGAGAAATGTAAAACGGTATTCTAATGTCAAATTTTCACTAACATATGTAAACTTACCAAAAATTATTTAATCAACATTAATTAACCCTTGAGTCCACATTTCAAATAACAAGATAGTCGAAAGATTGATGGCGTCGCTACCTACACAGATTATATAGTGTTCACCCTTGTCTGTCATTCTATACTTTACTATGCATAGCCTTCTAATTTCATACAAAGCCTACGTCAAATCAAGGGGGACCTACTTGGATATTCAATATAAGCTTGAGATAACAAATAACGTGTATCCTCGATTTTGAAAACAAGGGTAACTCTGTTAAAACTAAATATAAATTGTCAATTCAGTTTCATTATTATATTTATATCCCGAGTTTAACTACTCACTTGTATTTTAGCTTTGCTATTTTATAATGGACTTACGTATATACAGAAAAATAATAAACAGTGTAAAGACAATATGTGAGCAAACATTTTCACATACAGTAGGCAAAAATATGAGTTTTCACCGCCCATATTTATTGAGACATGAACTCCGTCCTACAATATGCAATAAACATCTCAGATTATTGTTATGATTTATATTAAACATTGAATAACTACGTCCCAGATTAATGTGTTAAACCCCGTGTAAAAATAATAATTCATTTCATGTGGGATTTCCAAAGTTGGAAAATGGAGAAGGTTTAAGAGCATAATTTTAAGATGTTATAGAAAAATAAAAAATAAATAAAGTCGAAAACCTTATCAAAATTAAACTATGAAAAATGGAGAACATGTATTTTGATGTTATGTAAGAAAACTATAATTTTATGTTTGTTTGAAAAATCCTAAGGTGTGTAAATAATCATAGTACCTACTCAGCCCTAGCAAACAATGTAATACAAGCAAATTCTGTAAATGGAATGCCCTAAAGTTGTTATCACTGTTTTTGCAAGATATATAAGTTCGATTAGTAGATCATGAAGTCAAACCCCCATTTCTGTAGGTTTTCTAAAACAATTGATACACACGTTTCTTCAACCTTGTAATTGTGTATATAACTGCTACTTCAACTTAAGCTAGGCCTACAAGACGGCTTCGTAGGCCTACTTATAGGAAGTAGTCTCCACTCGCTAAGCTCGGGTTCGTGATACAAATATCACATTTTCTTCCAACGTTAGGGTTCGAAATTATATTTTTAACAATAAGCTCTTATTTGTCATCGTATATAGGTTATACCATTATAAGAATAAGTAAATCTGTATTCCTTTATCGGAGATAGTGTGGTTTATGTTGAATAAAACATAAGATAGAAACCAAAGATTTTATAAATGGCCACCATTTTTACATTTTCAATTCAATTTTCCAGAATTTCAATACAGTAGGTTTCTGTAGCACCCTGTAATCCCTATCTTTAATGTCTTGTCCTTATCTTATTTTTGTGGCCACTGTAGTGTTTATGCTCAGAAAAAAATGACTACGGACAGACGACATTTCGAAAATCACTTTTTCCTAATGTCATGAAAATGAAAATCAATAAAAAAAAGAGGTCGAAATTTTTGAAGATTACCATACTTAACCGTATACTTTATACACTAGGTTAGTAAAATTAATAATTGGGTGAAAGATCTAATCCAAATTTTAAATAATTATCTATTAAAACCACCAGTTTTTTGCAATAATGAATTACAAATACTCGATTTGTTCTTCTTTCCATAACCTATCCTCTAGTTGCTGTAACATGTAATCGTTCCTTGACACATGCTTAATTTTGACTAAACTACACCATTTCGTGTTTAACACCAGTTACGCTTCAGATTAGCAAATATGTCTTACACCGACATATTTAATTCAAAAACTGATTCAAATATATTCCAAGACAATTGAAGATGCGATATCGCAGTGTTTATGCTATCATAACACTTTTCATTAAACGAAATTTTAAATTGAAACAAATAGCAAGCTTGTTGAATTTTTAAGTTTTTAACATTTATCATCCGCCAAGTTTTTAATGTACATTGTTTGATATCTATTTGTTGCAGTTCAATTTTTTAAGTTGTATTTAGACTTTAAAACTATGAAACAATAAAATTGAGTTATTTTTTATTAAAATATATTAATATACAAAATGCATGTCAATATATATGTTTATAAATGTTTATATATGTTTATATATGTTTATATATGTTATATATGTTTATATATGTAATTATATGTTTATAATTTTGTATATACAATTATTACGATTTATATTCAACAAGTGTGTATTGTTGAGATTAAGTGTTTTTTTAAATTTATTTATAAAAAGTGTTATTATTTACTTCCGTCTACTATAATAGCCATCATTAACGGAGATTTGACGGGTTCAATAACACTGAAATAATTGTAGTTTTAGCATCAGTTGCAAATATTTCGGTTGGTTTACAATAATTATAATTGCCAAATGATTGCAATTAGACATTGTATATTTTGTTTTGATGTCAAACCAAAAATATTTACCAAATATAGAATTGTATTTAAAAATGTTTCTTCCTGCATCTTCCTAAATAAAACCGTTATCCTTAATATAGTGGATATTATTAAAACTAAAATGTTATAGAAGGCTCAAGCCCCTCAACAAAACAATTTATGCTAATAAAATGAAGACTTTAAACACAAATTATATATTATATAAAAATATTAGTTATATTGGAAAATATCACATATCTATACAACTGGGAAACTATCAAGCTGCTTTCCTATAATATTCTTGACATAATAATCTGCAGTTGATACGATTTTAAGTACAGATCCTTCACCAAGTTGTACATCAGCATCAACCATATAATTAGTAGGCCTACCACTATCATATAAATAATAATATTAATTCCATACTTTTTGCTTTACTCCTCATAAAAACACCAAATGGGCACCAGTCACAAAAACCTACCAACCGATCAATAGTACAGTATGATCATGGCTTGTTTTTTCTCTACAATTCTTGAGTAGCTTGTCCTAGATTTATTTCACTGCAGCTAACTTACTTTCTATTTTCCACTCCACTCTGGTTTCCCTCTCAAATCTGATACAGTTTATAAGGAAGTTGAACCTTTCCCTAGACATTGTCTTCCTATATCTAAAAACACAATGTGAGTCATCTAACATCATAAGTGTAAGAAGATAATTGTCTTTCATTACAAAAATAATATATATATTAATAATAAAAATATAACAGTATACCTTATACAGCTTTTAACTCCATGGATACCTTAGATATAGTAACATTTAGTTTAGAATATTATAGTTTTGAATTTGAATTTCTTTTTTGGTTTTCTCTAACATTATTAGCATAATGTCCTCACTTAAAAAAATGATTTATTTATTCTAAGGGATCGCATTTGCGTATTTCGTTGGCTCAGGCTGCATATGTGTTATGTTTTTACGTGTTTTTTTTTTGTTTTTTTTTTTTTCAATTTGGAGTATGTTCTTTGCTAACCATTTTTAACCTTTTCTCCCCATACAATATTCCTCTTCAATATTGACTAGAAGATCATTACAAATATTATCAACAAAATCTATTTTTTTTTCGACCTCTTGCCGAAGCAGTGATATTGTTTTATGTTCATTGTTCAGATGTTATTTCACGATTTTCCCGCAGACTTTTAGTGGATGCTGGTTCACAATATTTCTCCACATCTTAAACGTGGTTTACAGTTTTATTGCTTACGTCATTACTCCTGAGCCATTCTGCCTTCAACATTCCCCGCTTCAAGCCTCCTCGACCCTCCCGGGTAATACTTCCTACACAAACAAGGGTATATGTGCTCCGGCCCGCTTCCTACACAAACAAGGCTCATCTCGAAACTCTAGCCTACGTAACAATAAAAGTTAAAAACGAACGCCAATAGTATACAAAGTTTACTTACCAAATATTAACAATAGCGTACTACAGATTTTCTGTTAAGATTCGTACTTTATTAATAATATACGTTGAAAATGCATCCGCGAAATATAAAACTACTACTAATAATACTCCTAATTATCGTGCAACTTTTTTCTATACATAAAATTTGCGTGGTACCTAAAGGTAATTGAAATATAACAGGAATACAACAACATTATACATCCACTTGTCAGGACAGTCGAAACGATACTAAAGGAGGGGATCACACTAAAAAAGAAATGGTTGTAGGCTTAGAGGGAATGAAGCCAGTCACGATTGCAATGGCGGCTCAAGTCAAAAAGACGTATATTAGTATTATAGGGTTAAGGAGTTACACCCAATTGAGTAAACCAATAATTAGGATGTTTAGTAATAAATTTCTTTGAAACTAAAATAAACTAACGATTTATATACAATGTTTGCAATTTTGTTTTTCATTATTAAATGGATGCATCTCAAACAATACTCCACAGATCTAGGGCGTTAACGCAGCTGGGAATGGATTTTTGCCTAATCTATGAAAATTACACTAACACGTTAATATTATGTTTTACTTTTACAATAAAAAATGTATTATATAATAATTGTATAAAACAATAATACCAAATAACAAACAATTTCAGATTTTATACAATTATTTTTCAGATACTAAACCAATTAAAAATATATTTTTTTAGTTTCTTTACTTCTATAGAAAATTTCCTTACCGAAATGACGATAAAAATAACCTTGTTAATAATTGATCTGAACTAATAAACGTGATTACGTCATACTTATACGGTTACTAATTTTGTTTGAACATGGACAATGTGTTTTAAGCGACTTAATGTAAATTTCCAATATCGTTGTTGTTGGCGTTCAAGTAATTACTTTTATTTCTAAAAACCTATGTCTTTCTCATAAAATGTTTTCATAACTAAGACACATTTTGTTGTGCATTTAAAATAGTTTTAAAAAAAATCAATAGAAGTAAATCAAGTGCATCTATGCTATATTTATTAAAAATTAATTCAAATATTTAATCACATATATTCACATGTATCTGGCTTAGTCTGTGAATATAAAGAACTACCTTTATATATAAAATGCTCTTTAAGAAGTGGAAGTGTAAATTACACTTTGGAACTAACCCGAGTTCTCTCCTCATAACGACATAACCTCTACGTGTAGAAACTTGAAATTACAGTTCAAGAGCGTTGTATTGATAATAGAGAATGAAAGAATCTGCAATCTTACATCGGATGTAATATTCATAGAGTAGTAACATTATCTCCACGAATATCTCAAGAAAATATCTGTCTGTTAATGACATACTATGTTGTTTTACGATATCAAGTATAAATGGGCATTATTCAAAGTTGGTTCTATGTTCCGCACTTGTGATTCACAAGATTGAGAGCTAGATAAACAAAATATTTAATATGTAACGGCTTTTGTAAGGATATAGGTTTTATTATCGATGGTCTGGTGCCAGCTTCTGCTTGATATCCATAGCATGTCATAGTTTGTAGATGGTGAACACCGTTATGTCAGATATAGAAGAGTTCTTATCACGACATGTTAAGATGGATATCGTGTGTCCATTATATACAGTTAAAACATGGTGAAGTTGTCGTTCATACCAAATAAAGAATTGACCTTGTTATCTAACCTTTCATTTAAATGGGTTGTAAATGTACCAAGTTTAAGTAGTCTAAATAATTAGTTTACTTTATTTGATAGGTCTAAAATCTATCAAAAAGTCTAAAACCTTTAATCGAACTAAGAGACTTACATAGTATTTGGACCAAACACTGGAGTCGTGATGTGAATAAAAGTGGCTATCAAGTCTAATAATCCTCAATGTAAATACCCTACGGCCGTTTGCAATATAAATTACACTTTATATTCAATGCAGTCTTTAGATGGGGTTAAATTCATGGTACAAATAAAATAAATAAATATCTAATTCAAAACACTACATTTTGTTGTATCCCTTAAACAAAAACTGACGAATAGTTAAATAATTTTTTTTTTAATATACAAATATATAACACTAAACATTTTATCTGAATAATTGATCTTGTTTCTATTTTGTATTTCGTATGTTCCGAGTATTATATCATTCGTGGAAACCTACACACTGGCCGTGAAATGATTTTCGATTTTACTTATAAACAGCAGAAATATAAACTTAATATGAAGACCTGGTTAGCGCTACTTGGCGTTTTATTAAAATGTAAATGTAATTTCGTAGCCATAGACGACAAGTTAGTTGGTAAAATAACAGAACAGACGTTTGATTATCTTCACGTTTAAGAAAAAAACTCATAATGAGACATGAACAGCAAGTAGGGAGAGACTAAATAACATCAAAACATACATCAATATCATAAGGATAGTATCTGCCTATACATTATTTCTAACTACTTTGTAAATTTTCATACGATTTTGTAGTATTTATAAGAAAATAAATTTGTATACTGTTACTTGAAATAATTTATTCCACACTTATTTTTTTCAGGTTAATAGACAGCACTGATGATCTAACCACATAGTTTTATTGGAAGCATGTTGAGCCCATAATCCAGAGGTCCGTGGATCATAACCACGTTCTGCTACACACTGTAACGGGAAACAACTCATATATAGAAAGGATGGTAGAAATGTGAGCTAGCCACAAAGTTTTGCATTAGTGACCCGTGGATTTCTCAACACTTGAATATAAAAACCATCGTCGACACTGTCAAACTAACAAGCACCAGAGAAACAGCCTTAATATTTAAATAATATAAATGTTACCGATTAGGGAACTTACATATTAACTTAAATTCACTACAATATACCTCACCTATTGTTATCGAAACTTTAGGATTTTGCGCCGTAACATCCGTAGAACTAGAACGGACATAATAAAGGTTTAACGGCCCACCGGTAATGTTCTAGAATTCCCCGATTGTCGATAATTTTACCCGATATAATGATATTTAAACACACGAACTAAACAATATGGAACACAGTTATATGTCCATCAAAGTCCGGGTACTCCACTCATTTCTACAAAACATCAGAGTTTCTGCTACTGATTTCACTTGACGAATATCTAGTTAGCAAGTTTCGGACCGCTCCTTCGAACTATTCACAGTTTAGAAGAATTTTATAGTCCGTGGATGAGTAATGGACTTAAAACCACGTCTCCCTGGATCTGCTTTAACTTTTTCAAGTACGAAAATTCAGCAGGCGGAAGTCCACCTTATATTATCTTGATATAGAATCCTGTACTTATATGAAAAATAATGGTTCTTCCTTGCAGAATGACTGCCTTAACTTTATACCTGTCAAATTTTTATACACAAGAAGAAGATAGCTCATGAGAAGTTTAAAAAACTGAAGTATTTCTCATGGTACCGCAAGAAGACTGCATTAGATTTAAATTATTTTGAGAAATTAATGAAAATCTATAATTTTAAAATTTTGCTCTTCACAACTTTCGGGGATAATATAAACTCTTACAGTTTTCTCGAGGAACAAACTATGAAGATCACCAACGTTAAAAAGAGGTGGTAACCTGGTAGAAGATGTAAAAAAACAGCTTTAGCAGCAACTGGAGGAAAAAGATGGTTTCATAATTTTGTAATAAATATTTATTTTCTTATGAATAAAATTATTTGCATATGTTATTTAAAATGTTTGTAATGTTTGTTTTCTAACAATTGGTTTACAAATCTATTCTTATCAGTTTCGAATGTATATTTGTTTGATTGTAAATGTTATTTGTCAATAAATAATCTACCGTATCAATTAAAGGGCAAACTATCAGTATACAGAACTCTTGGTGGTAGAAATATACCGGGTGTTCAAAAAGTCTGTAAACCGTTTAATATTTATTTTATTAATAAACGTAGAACAATGAAACTCTAGGATTACGTCCTCTCTGTAGTTACTGACTTTTTGGTCATTTTAGCTGTCTTTTTTCGCTTTTGTTTAGACCACTTATTGTTAGACAATGTTCTATTTTACGTTCGGTTTGCGTTTTGTTATATCAATTTCAGATTGAAATATTGTATTTCATTTTAAAATACAACTATTTATTTATAACGACAAACATATAGTCTGATTGAAAATTCAAAAAACCTAATTATGTACATCCGATTGTATTTTCAATAACAACACATTCCATTAAAGGAAGTTACAGGTGTAATCAAAATAATTTAGTAGATATAAAATCATTATTCAATGAATAATCTTTTAAATAATTTAAAGTTTATAAATAAGATCCTTGTTCAGAAAAGAAAACTTTTTTTGGGAAGGGGTAGGGTATTACTTTGAGACATAATTTGGCGTTATCTGTTACAGCTGTTCCTAAAAAAGTTTGAAAAGAAAGTTTAACGACAGGATTTGTAAGATATTAGAGTTTCACAGTTTAACTCTCAGTAGGAAAAGTGAAAACAAAAAGAGGAAGGAAAAGATACACACACACACACACACACACACACACACACACACACACACACACACACACACACACACACACACACACAAACACACACACACACACAAGCGCACGCACACACACACAAACACACCAACCAATATAAAAATATACGCTTTAGAGCCTATCTGTATTTTTGTTGTTTGTGGTCACCAGTACCAATGACTACATAAATACTATTTATGTAGTCATTGCCAGTACGTTTTACCAAAATATTGTCAACATGTTTCTCTAAACATTATACAGTTTGCATATACAAAATACATATTAATACATATGCATAATTAATTACATTATTACTATATTAAATGTTGAGCTTGACTTATGAGAAAAATTATACAGCGTAACAAACACACAGAACACAATTCTCACAAAAAATACGCCTAAGTATCAGACGCGTTTCAACGACAAGGTCGTCCTCTTCAGTGATACACGAGCTACACCAACTGACAGCTATAGTTGAAGAGACTGAAGAGGACGACCTTGTCGTTGAAACGCGTCTGATACTTGGGCGTATTTTTTGTGAGAATTGTGTTCTGTGTGTTTGTTATACACATTTTTACTAATGTTTGATTAATCTATATTTTGTTTATTAGATTTTTTTTTTATATAAAAGTCAAAACGAAGATAATCGTTTATAAATACACATTTTTCCAAGTTTATCTCAAAACATTTTACTAATAAATACAGATAAAACTTATAATATTTTTGAATTTACAATTCAATTTTACCATAAAAGTCCCTTATGAAATTTATTAGTTTTCTTTTAATCTTTAACCATAAATCTTCATAAATTTACCAGAAGTAACCCTTAATGATGATTAGGCCTACTAATGTAACGTAATTTTAAAATAAATATATGTGTTGAGTTATTGATATAGGTGTATTATTATAGAACAATAAAGTAACAACAGATTACATTTTAAAGTAAAAAGCTTTAGATCCTATTTAAAATTTGTAAATGTTAAATCGTTGACGTTGACTAACAAGTATAAACAAACTTCTTAACCTTTTGAAAAAATCTAAATCCCTTCTCACGTTGACGCTTGAATATTGAGGAGGGTGCATGTAAACAAAATTATCCCCATGAAAATGCAAAGGTTGTTCCTTAATCAACGCTATTATGTTAATTTTATTTATTATTTCCATGTATGTATGACATGTCTGTTAACATTCTTCTAGGAACAGGACGTTTGATCCATTTTGTTAAAATTTGGTATAAAAGTACTTTTTGTAAAACTTTATCAAGAAGTCGAACGAGAACTTTTTTTTAAAGATTGCTAGGATTTAAAATATTTCAAAGATCTTATTTTTGATCAAATAAATATACAGAAAATTTGAATATATCTGTAGACTTGACCTCTTGAATAGTCTGGAAGCTAGCGCTCTCGCGTTCTAAGGAAGGTCATCGTGTCTTTTAATTTCAGTGGAGTTTCAAAAATTACGGTATTGACCTAGGATTTTGGGTAAAGAGAAAACTACGATTAATAGCTCATTATAATTACGAAGGCAATAATTACAGAAAGTGAAATTGTATTTCCTCGGCACACAATTTAAACTCCATCTAAGGGACCTAATCGAGTTAAAACTATTGGGTAACAGGACATTATCATCAAGATAGTACCAGTAACCAACCTCAAATATTCACTACAAATCAAATAAATTATTAGCATACAAGTAATTTAAATTTTGGTAGATGAGAGTTAAATAAATTATATAATATTGAAATGTAGGTACAGATTAGATACTAATACATTTTATTTTGCGAAGAAAGTTTTATAATTTATGACTTCATTACTAGAGGTTACCGATTGTGAGTTTAGTTTGGGTATTCCATAAATGACCAGAACATAGTTTATTACCTATTTCCTAACATTTCATAAATACTAATTTAAAAAAAAAAATAGATATCTGAGAGCTATGTTGTGAATTGAATGCGCTAAATCATTTCTAAGTGATATATTAAAATCCCGAATAAAAGCTTCAAATACACAATATATTATATATATATATATATATATATATATATATATATATATATATATATATATGACGTAATATTAACACAATATCATATATCGTCATGTAATAACCGTTTCTGTTCAGAAGCAAAATGAAAAGCGATTTTGTCCTCTAATCTAATCCTTTTCTTTACCTTCTCCAATATTGACCGCTCTGAGGCAAAGCGAAGGATGAATTTCCGTTTGGCAACTACATCCGGCTTTCCTTTATACTTATATTATCTATAGAATGAAATTGACAACGAAACGCCAGCTTTGTACGTATTGTCATAAAATAACATTATAAAGAATGAATTAAATTACAAGATTAATCATTTAAAGCAATTATTTTAAATAAAGTGAAACACAGCCTCCAGCTCAATAACTTGAAGAGGAGGTAAGCTTATTTCCAAAATATTTGCCTTTAATTTTAATTATTTAGGGGAGGATTTATGGTTTTTTAGTAATGTCAAAATATAAAACTTAGAAATTAATTGATTATTAAGTTTTAATATTTTACTAATCCCATGGTATTCTCTTACACCTATTTGGTTCACGAGGTCTTCGCGTGAAATTTAGTTTGTATTAAGTTTTAGAGATCAACGCATAGGATTACCATTTAGCTATAACACAAATTGGTAAAAGTTAGTTCCTTGAAGTTACAATTTATCATTCCGGGAATCAATCTCTTGTAATCGACTTAGCTTTGCACTTGAAGGAAGCTACTTACATTCTTCTAATTAAAGAATATTACGTGCCTGAATAAGAAGAGAATTGAGACTATGCTTATGAAGTTATAGTGCCTACCTATGAACTTTATTCTGTACTATCTTGGAAATTATTTAAATGCGGGAGCATCTATTAATAAAAACTAGAACTATTAAGGTGTCATTTTTCTAATTAATGTTTTATGTTTCGATTGATCAGTATAGTAATTTAAAAAATAATAAAACTTGAAAGACTATATACGATAAAGGCAAATCTCATTTCAACCCTGAGTGACCAATGCGTACGTGAGTATGTGGCGGAGGGCAGGATAAAGAGTGCGGAGTCTGAAAGCTGTCAGTGTTAACCTGTCAGTCAAAGCAGCAACAATAAAGTATCTCTCTTGAGTAACAAATTATAAAGATGATTTTTCTTGGTATATTAATAATAGTTGGAATTCAATGAGTTTTACTTTTTCAAAACCACACTAGTAAAATTTTAAAGTCTTCCATTATATTTTAATAATATGTTAATAAAATAATTGGTAATCTGAACAAAATAAGACACTTTAATACTATTATAAGTAAAATTTATTAAGTATTAATATTATGTTGTTATAAAAGTCTATTGTAACTATAATCTTTTTATTTTATTCAAGGATAAATCAATCATAATTCAAAATATTCAAAACTGTAATGAAAACTTTATTAGCTAAATTCCAGAAAATATTGGTAATAAACCGTTACGTTAGGTTAGGATAACATGTCAAAATAGTGACGGAAGTAGGATTGATGGTAAATATGTTTTTTATACACTAAATTAAATTTATTAGCCATAGAGTTTGTCACAAATTATTGTAGTTAACCTCGACCAATTTATCAATCAATGTTTAAGATAATTGCATCTTGGTTTTACTTGATTATTAAATCGTATGTCCTTAATACATTATTGGAGAAACTTACTAAAGGGAAACAGATTTAAATTGGTTTTAGACGTAAGATTAGCATGCAAAAATCTATTCTTTAATCTGAAAAAATCCTTAGTTTTATACAATGATAACATCAATTATTTAAAGCCAGGTGCTGAATATAACTTTATACGGGAAAACTGAGTTCAAATTTTAATAAACTAAACAACCTAAGTTAAATATTAAAATCTGTTTCTCAACAGTTAGGTACATATTTATGTTTAATAACTGCAACACAACCAGATGAAATATATGCCTATTATTGTGTATGCTTTTAGTAGCGCTACTACTGACCCTTCCAAATCCTGGTCAGTTACCTGAGGTAAGACAGGTTTCTTTGTGATTGGCAGGTTAAGAGCGGGAGGTTCTACTTCGTACTTCCCTTCAGGTTTACGTTTTGGTTTGCTCTAAGACTCTGAATATTTTGACTATGTTATCGAAATGTAAATAAGAGTATTATAGTAAACATATTAGTTTTATTGTAATTTTAGTTTGTTTATTGTTTTTTTTTTTTGGTTCGGGGAATCCTTCTTTTCCAGATTAAGTTGAAGAACTTCAAATCAAACTAAATAACAAGCCGATCTGAACAAAATAAGAAACAGTAGAACCAACATTAACATAATTATCTAAATTTTAAGAAAATGATATATTTAAAACTCCAGTATAACTATAATCCCTATTTAATTAAAGTGTTGAACTTATGAATAATTTATCTAGGTGCATTGAAAACTAAAATAATAATTTATTACGAAAATTTCAGTTATCTTCAATTTTTAACTAAACTTGTAGACCAGAAGTTATACATTAGTTACAGAATGTGAGATCGCTAATAAATAGTCTGTAAATAATCGAAATTTTTTGGCAATGTAGTTTGTCCAGAAGTTTGTCAATGATTTTTCTGGGGCTTTTTATATTTATCTACTTGGCCTAATAACCAGGGCGATAACATTCAGTTGTCCATTATTCACTCTATGCATTTATATAATGGTTTGTAGAATATTCCAATATTCATTGTATGCAATATAATAATAACTAGAACAGAGAATATAGATCACAATTATTTAATTTATTTATAATATATCTTTTACTTTCAGGTAAGTATTACAAAAAAATATTAAAATTTTTAACTGCTGATGACAAGGCAACTGTACACTAAAGACATAATGTGAAGCAAAATTATTTGATCGTAATGTAAACAATTAAAGACTTCAAACTAACTATAACAAAATTAAATATTGCAATGTAAAATGTTTAAATGAAAACAGTCTCCCACCAGTTGCAATCAATTTAATTATATTAAACGATATTGCAAACAATATTATTAAAAATGGAATTCCAATTAATAATAAATTATTGTTTATTTTTACCCACTATTCTACACTTAATGGTAGAATTAAGGGTATGCAATATGGACAGTAGGGTATGCTGGACAATACACATATATTGTCTAGTAGTTTTTTATGCTAAAAACTCTTCAATTATTTTTAGTTGTCAATATGATCTAGTTTAAATTTTTATTTTTTTTTAATAATAACCGAAATTGGTCCCTGTTGTTAACTTCAGATTTTAACTTTAAATATTACACGTTTGGTGAAATATTTAATATTTTCTCTGGTAATATTTTTGGTTGATGATAATACATAATGTACTAAATTCCTTATCTAACTTAAGTCAATAAATTATATATTTAATAAGTAGAACATAGGGTTTAAATCTATTTAAAATTAACACAATTACCTCTTAAGTACTACAAAAACGAACCTCAAAATCAAACATGGAAAAAACTGATATTCACAGCGACATAGGGTGGAATAATTAATTTTAAATTAGGTATTTATAGTGTGTTAAAGGATGTCTTCCTAGATATCTTTAAGAAATCTAATATGAGAATAATTCAAAGCCTTGAAAATTGACATCATTCATGGCAAAAATAAAAAACTGCTCATGAAAAGTTAAGATGTTTAAGTTAAGGTAATTTAAAGAATATAATTAATTCTGAAAAATGAAAATAAAATATTAAAAATACTTAATGTAAAGTTTTTGTCAAAGCATCAACAATGTAGTGGTCACTTTTTTTCACACTTATTGTGTCAATCTTTCTTTTCCCTCGTTTATTATCTCTTCCACATCTACTGTAACTACCTTTCTCTTTGGTAATTTCTTCTCTCTTCCACAAAACCATTGCTCTCTTTCTCTTTGCTCAAGTCTTTTTTCTTTAACATCTCTTGTGTCCCTCATTCTTCTACCCTCAATTATTTTCTTTTTCACACCTACTCTGTTTCTTTTTCTCTCACTGATACGTTTTTTCCTCATTTAATGACTCAGTCAATTTTACCGCCCAAACTTTCGCTTTGTCTTTACTATTGTTCCCCCCCCCCCACAAAATCTCAATCTTTTACTAACAAATAAAGGTGAGCCGTAAGAAACTATGAACTCTATATATACGATTTAAACTATTGACTGAAGGTACTTGGAAGAACTCCATTTTAATGAAAAAACAAACACCGTATTTAGTAAATTCTAAAATGTATTTGAGTCTTGCCGACCATGGTTTCGCCAGCAACGGCATTTACAAGGCAGCTTAACAAAGACTAACGAAGATATTTAAAACTAACATATATTACAAAACTAACATATATTACATATAATTTAAAAAAATTAAAATGGTAACCAGTTTCAGTATTTTTAAGAAACCTATGTTTACTGACAATATTATACATTATACATCACAACATCCTTTGGCCTACAAATGGCCGCCTTCCATAGTATGTTGCATCGTCTCATTAACATTCCAATGTCTATTAATGATTTTTGTATGGAATTAAGTTGAATAAAAAAATTTCTTTTAATAATGGTTATGATGTTAACCTCATAGAAAAAATGTTAAAAACTAAATTGAAAAATAATGCTAAATTACTTATATTTCCAACTTTAGATTCTATTAAAAGCGCACTAAAATGGCCTAGAATTAACTATATTGGTGGTTAGCTATGCTGTTGGGCATGTATTAGAAAAGAAAAATCGTCGTAAACCAGCTTTTTACTGTAAAAACAATTTAGGAAAAATGTTACTAAATTGTAAGGATAAAATAGATAGCATGCAAAAAAGTAGTGTTTATAAATTAACATGTAATATTTGTAATGCAGCTTATGTAGGCCAAACAGGCCGTAGTTTTAAATGTAGGTTAAGTGAACACGAAAGAAGTTGGCGGTTGGGTCATAATGACTCTAGTTTTTCCTTTAATTTAAAAACTCATTTAGTGTCTAATTTTTTTAATAATGTTAAGTTTGAAATTCTCCATGTAAATGCAAAAAGTAGGAAATTAAATTCATTAGAAATGTTAGAGATTAGGAGAATAATTTGTAAAGACTCCAAACTGGTACTCAATGATCAGGTAGAATTTTTGTCAAACTCACCTTTGCTAAAACCATTGTCTTCCTTATGACCACATGTTTCCCGAGTCCTTCTACTCTCCCCCCCCCTAGCTAAGTAACTGTCCTTTATTGTAATATATGTTAGTTTTAAATATCTTCCTTAGTCTTTGTTAAGCTGCCTTGTAAATGCCGTTGCTGGCGAAACCATGGTCGGCAAGACTCAAATAAATTGTAGAATTTACTAAATATTTTGTTTGTTTTTTTCATTAACTCTATATATCTTTTTCCTAACTTTAACATGTATAGCTTTAAAGGAGATCATATTTCATTTGCTAAATAAGAATACCCGTACTTTAGATTTAATAATTTAAAATAACAATTTTTCTCATTGTGATAATTGCAATGATTTTATGTACCTATATATTGATAATTCAATGATTATACAGAGTGGCTGAAAAGAAACCTGCAACCCCTCAACGTTTTTGTTATTTGAGATATTTGAAAGCGGTTTGCGCCATTCTATTTTGAAGGTAGGGGACACTTTTCATGACCAAATGATTTTCAAATTTGTGTCCCGGGGCCCAAAGAGGGAGGGGTAACCCTGAAAAATATTCCAAATAGCAAAGACATTTGATACGACCTTTTGTTTGTAATGAAAAGACGAGAAAGAATCTTTAATTGAAATATCAATCCGATTATCCTAAACAAAATGGCAGCCCAATAAGTAAAATGGCTGAAAAGAAACCTGCACCCCCTTAACTATTTTTTTAGATATATGAATGGGGTTTGCGCCAGTTTATTTTAGAGGTAGGGGGCACTTTTAATGAAAAATATTATATTCGGGTTGCAGAGCCTAAAGGGGGGGGGGGGTAGCTTCTCAATAACTTCATGAGAACATAAATTATGTGATGAATTACTTTTTTCCTTCATAAAAAGACCAAACAGAATATGTAATTTTAAAACTTGATCATCCACACACAACAAAATGGTGATGAAAAAAAATAATCCCCCCTACTCTTTTTTGCTGTTTGATATAATTATTTAAAAGTCATTTTTGGTAAAGTATTTTGGGAATGCGGGCTACTTTTCCTCCCATTATACACTAATTCAGGTATAAGTTGGTAGTTTTTTTATTCTCACATTCGTTTTGAAATCAAGATCATCAAATTTGAACAAATGTACTTATTTTAAATCATGTGCTCAAACTGTTCGCCTTGTTTTTCCATGCAGTAATATAAGCGGTTTTTAAATTCATTCCTCACATTCTCAAAAGTTTGAAGGGAAATCCTTTGACATTCTTCAAAAATTTTGTTTCTAAGTTCTTCTAAGGATGCTGGCTTGGTGTTATAAACGACAGACTTTAAGTGACCCCAAAGAAAAAAATCCAGTGGGTTTAGAGCTGGGGACCGAGCTTGCCATTCAATTTCACCTCTTCGACCTATCCAGTGGTTGGGAAACTGTTCGTTTAGAGATTAAGCTCTTACATTTCGATCATAATGTGGAGGTGCTCCATCTTGTTGAAATATTATTTGGTTTCTGTTGAATATTGCACTTCCATCAGGGTTATGCACTGTTACCACAGCACGATTCAGTGCCGGGACTATTTGGTTTCGGAGCATATCCATATAAATATTGCCGTTTAAATTTCCATTAATGACAAACGGTCCTATAAGAATGTTACTCAATATCCCAGCCCACAGATTCATTTTTTGTGGATGCTGTGTGTGACTTTCCCTGTACCAATGTGGATTATCTTGAGACCAATATCTACTGTTAGGTTTGTTCACAGTTCCATTTAATGTAAAAGAAGCTTCATCAGTGAAAAAAAAATGTTGAGAGTTGACAGCAAGTTATTGTTCAATCTCTCTGTCATTATTTCACAGAACTGAAGGCGTCTATCAAAATCATCTTCTATTCGCTCATGTAGAAGAATAATTTTGTAAGGATAAAACGTGTGTTTTTTTAATGTCTTTTGTACTGACCATATTGTTAAAATATGGGTTCGAGCCAATGCTCTTGCTGATTGCTGAGGATTTATGGCAACTTGAGCTAAAATTCCTTCTTCAACATCCTCTTCCACACAAGGTCGCCCTGATCTCTTGACATCCAGTACACTACCAATTCTTTGAAATTATACTATTAAACTAGTCACTGACGATCGAGAAACAGTATGTTCTGTGTGTCTTTCATTATACAACATAACAGTGCCTTGATAAGTCCGAACCTGACCATATAAGATTACTATTTCAACTCTTTCCTCTAACGATAAAACAATTTCAAGTGTGATTCTGAACCAATCACAATACAAATAATCTCTTTAGTAAAGATATTAAAAAGATCAGGAAATTTACCACAACGTATCACATTATAATTTATAAAGTATTCTTCATTTTAAACATGTATTATAAGTACATTAAATTGTAGGAAAAATAAGGATTATTGATAATTTCTGGGAGAAAAGGGAGTATCACATTAATTTTTATCATAAAATGTTGGTGTCCCCAACCACCTCTCAAGGGCACAAGGACCCTAATTATAAAACATCTGTGATATAAGAGTATTTAAATACCTCAAACAATTAAAGGAATAGGCCTACTATGAATGCAATTATTTATCAGCCATTTTACTTTTTGGGCCGCCATTTTGTTTAGGATAGTAGGATTGATATTTCAATTACAGATTCTTTCTTGTCCTTTCATTACGAACAAAATGACGTATCACATGTCTATCCTATTTGGAATATTTTGCAGGGTTATCCCTTCCCCTTTGGGCCCCGAGACCCAAATTTAAAAATTATTTGGTCATGAAATGTGTCCCCTACCTCCAAAATAGAATGGCGCAAACCGCTTTCAAATATCTCAAATAACAAAATCGTTGAGGGGGTGAAGGTTTCTTTTCAGCCACCATGTATAATAAAGTAAATAAAAATGCATGATAAACAAGGTTCCTCATACTCCCTAGATGTAGTTACAAGTAAGAGTACAAAATCTTACAATATAAGGTATGATACAAATTTATAACCTTAACGGATGGTAGTAGGAAACTCGTTTTTTGAATCTACATTTAAAAAGGATTTTTTTTGTACTATAAATTATAAGTTAGTTCACAAATCAAACTATTTTATCTATAATAGTTTATATTTGATATATTTTAGTTCCTGGTTAATGGGTATACATTATTTATATACAGTTCTTTGTGTATTTATGTGTATTTCTATCTAACAAATATGTTTCTTTTAAATACTGAAATTGAATAAAAAGCATTTTAAAATATATTATTAACTATGACATATATATTATGACATAAGGTGTTTTGACAATTTCGTCATATCATTTCGGCTGTTTCCGTCAATAGTCGTGTTAAGAACACATAGTTGCTAGAAAATCCTCATAGATGAAGGTGTGCCATTATCAAATATTCTTTACCTGAACCATAATATTCAATTCAAATTGATCGGTGATGTTGGTTGGCTAGCAAAGTTAGGAAGTAAAAGCCATGAGTTGGGAAGTTTTACATATTTAAAAAAAAAATATTTTGAACAATTCGTAATATAATACCTGTAACAGTAATAGGAATGTCTTAAGAGGTATTGGAGAAAAGGTTGTAAATGGTAAATGCCTGATTGCTTAATAGAACTGTTTCAGTTTGCCATCAAACTTACAGGTAGATTAGCAAGTTCAAGTTAAAGTCTTTAGTTACAATGAACCATCACTTAATTTTACAGTGAAAGTAACTTCGTATAACTTAGCCTTCGATGATTCAAGGAATTCCTTTACTGATTGTTTGTTTGTTGTACTCCATGTACTGTGCATTGCATCGCTACTAAACAATAGATTCATTGTTTCTATTATGTACTGTACCGCAATTTGGCCATAGAAGAGAATAGAGTGTATAGGTTTATCTACAATTTTAGTTGTATAATGAACCATTGTATATTAACCTTAGAAATGCGTATAACACTTGTGAATAGGAAATCATACTCTGTTCTTAGACGAGAAATTATTATGAACATTTTCATTAATTCGTATCATGATTGTTTTATATGAATAAGCAAAAGAAATAGAATATTTATGAATACTAAAACAGCGTTTGCATAAAAGCTTGTAAAGTGTCAGTAGTTATGTATAAAGTTTTATATTTGTTAAATCACTAAAATGTCTGTTGTCATTGTAACGATAAAATATTCTTTTTTTTTAACAAATAAAAACACAATATTTAGTAAAACCACTAAATTATTATCTATTAAGTTGCCTCTACAATGCTGTAACTAGCGAATCATGGTTGGCAAGTTTTAATATAATAGTGGTTTTACTAAATATTTGGTTTCTTAATTAACATGGAATATCACAAGGTAACAACGGTCTTTAGCATAAATAGTTAATTCATTTGTATATCACATCCCCCCCTAAAAATAAAACCCATAGAAGCATAAAAAACTAAAAACATATACTGTTCCACGAGATCCAACCACTCTGAGCCACATAAAGTGGAACCATTTCCATTATGGGTATTCAGAACAACCCCCCGTGATGAAGAGAGCTCTAACCACGCTCACCTTTAGTGATGAGCACCCAAATTGACCTCACCTCCTCACTCGTTATGGCCTCTGATCCCGACCACAGTGGCTTGATTTATGAGCGTAACCAATCGATCCCACACTTTTAATTATGTCCTGGAATTATATTCCCCCTCCCACCCCGTGGTGAAGCGAGCGCAAACCACACTCTCTTTGCGTGATTAGCGACCAAATGAATGTCAGATCTAATTTTCATCCCAGTACGACGGGTCACCACCCCGCTGTGGAGCAAGCCCCAACATCTTTAAACGTCAATGATCGGCAATCAAACAGACCCCTCACACCGGTGTCCAGTCACGCCGGATTCTGACCCCTCTCATGTCAGCCTTGACTATACTGTCTTGTGTGATGAGCTAGCTACAAATTTCATATTCTTAAATCACCTTGCTCGAGGGGCCATACCAAATGTGATACTTGCATTTACACTTATTCTTAACAAGAACAATAATATAATTCTCACTTCAAATTACCACCCCAAGTTAGACAACGACACCTTCCTTAAAAATTAAAAAAAAAACGAATATAAAGGTTACTTCCTTGAAATACATTCAATATTTTGTACACAATCATATTAAAAATATATTTTTATTTTAAATAAATGTAAGAATTGCGTATTACACTTTTGAAATTAAATTATTTATAATACGAGGAACAATTATTAACAATATGTTTCCTTCTTCATTGAGTGCATAAGGCTTATACTGGACTGTATAAACTACGTATTGTGCTTGCTTTCCAACTGCTGCACCACTTATCCTACATAAAGGTCTGGTGTGGGTAAGCCTATTTCGTGTAGATAAGTACAAAAACCAATTACCAGTTAGAAATCTAAATAGGAAGATATAGTTAAAACAGATTAATGTTATTTAATAACGGAACTAATGCAATGTTTACAAAATTAATAGTTCAAGCATTTGTAAAAGTGAATAAGTTGCATATCACGTAATTATTTTAAAATTGAAATGAATTACTAAAAACTAAAAATGATCACGTAATATTCAAAGGATTTGTGTCTTTTAACGAAAATTAGGTTCAAATGTTTAAACGTTAATATTAATATACTTGGTTCTCTAAAGCAAATAGTTCTCTTACCCTTTTAGTAATGACTAACTAACTTTAGTAATGAGCACTTATTGAATCTCGTCACCAATTCCTATCCCGACAATGTGAGCCTTCTACCCAGCAGTAAAAATAACCCCTACCTTACTCAAAATCTATCATGAATTTGTTATGGTAAAAGTTAAATATACTATAATTTAAATTGAACTCGTGCCAAGTCGACTAAATTTACTCAATGCATATGCTGCTAATCATGAATCCATAATTTTATTCACCCTTAGGAAATACCGAAAGAAAACTAAATTTAGAAGTATATGCCTTTATCATAACCGCACTTTCTAAATATATTCATAAGTCAAAATCAAAATCAACATATAAATTTTAAGTGGAAAACATTAGGACAATCGTTAACTGAATCTGTGGTAGAAGTTACTCCAAAAATTATTATTGCCAAGGTGCTCGTGAAGTTTCACGAGCGTCATTGAGGCGGGAAATATCCAAAACATAAACACTGATGGCCAGTATTTTAAGGTAAGAGAGTGTAAAGAACTGGTCCTTCAAAGACGTAATAGAGTGCTCTAAAAGCCTCAAAATAAAGCCCCAACAAGAAATTCTACATGAACGGTTAAATACTGAATCGTGGCATGGAAAAAGGAGGTTTGTAATATAATTAGGGTATACTTCTGGCGTATGTCAAGCGCCTAAGAGTCCGGGACACGTTCACCCTACTTTTTAAAAAACATTACATTTAAACACTAAAAATCTATATTATAGTCTATTCATTTATAAATCATTGTAAATATAATCATAAAAAACTAACTTTACTCAATATTAGTTTATAATCTTGTACTCGTTTTTAACTGATTCTATAATGTTCAGTTTAAATACTATTAATTAATACTGAAAACTTAGCATAATGAACAAATATGAACTAAATCAAAAATTTCATCGATTATGTACACAGATTAGAATCAATTAAAGTATGTTAGGCTGCGACTTGATATACAAAATCCATACGCTGTGCATTGCATCTCTGCTAAACAATATATGTATTGTTTCTAATATGTATTGTACCGTAACTAGACCCTAAGGGGCAATCATTACATGATTTTATCTACGATCTTTGTTGTATAATGGACCATGTTAATCTGGGAATTACTTATATAATCTGTGATGAAATTACGTATAATTTATAAAATAATAAATAAAATTTGGTATGGAATTTGTAATTGTAACATTTATTATCTTTACTCCCATTGTAACAAATTGGAAAAAATTGTGATACAACAAAAACCATATTAAGAGTAAAGCAGAATTATCTTTAAACTGTTATTAGTATTATTAAATGTTACTTAATAGTTAGGTGTTAAATGTTATTCTCATTATAGTTATAGCGTATGTGCGAGGCTATATATATATAACATATAATAACATATATATATACATGTGTGTGTTTTAATATTTTAATTATTCATATAGATTTATTATAAAACATAAACAGTTTCTTAAATCTTGATTTATATTTACATCACGTAACATCTGGTAACCTAGCGTCCAATTATTGAACAAAAATGAAACCCTATCTAACTAAATATCTAATTAAAATGCGATTATATAAACGTTTATATTATGAACACGGTGTGATATAAGTTTATAATTATTTGAGTAGTCATCACAAAATATATTAGGTTCAAGATAGGGAATAATAAATATAGTTTATGCAGTCTATGTTTAATATTAGGTTCACAGTGGAAACATTCAAGTAGTACAGTATACCTGGAAGTACAAATTACACAAAATTTATTATTATGAATTCCCTCTTACATATATAAAAGGCAGGATTACATTTTATAAACTGACATGATAAATGAAATAATAAAGCTTGTGCATTCCACAAACGCGTTTTACATTTTTCACACCCTAGTCCACTGTGTACACTTGAAATAAAACTAATCTCTATTGATATAACACAAAAACATTTCTAACACTGCTCCATGCTAAGGTATAAATCATGTAAGTTTAACTTTTGTTTTTAATGGGAGCCTCGTGCTGCTTCACTTTACATGTTTGTTTAAAATATCATCACATTCCACTTACCTATCTTTGGTCAGGTTTTGTCAGTAAACATTACTGGTATTTGATAAAGTGTGTATAAATAATGTATGAAAATTAAATGATAATATATACAAAATATACAGACATATACAGACAAATAATTTAATTCATACTGGGACGATCCGAATGAGTTGTGTGAAAGACTGAGACATTTGTTGGCATTTCATGATGCAAGACACATGGGACATGCAAACCAGATATCTTCTATTATCGAAGAACTAAAAGAAGCTGAAATTGTAAAAAGCGTGGGAAATGCAAAAATTAGAACATTAATACAATGACTGTCGACAAGTTTGGACGTTATAAGAGTAGCGGCTCCACTAAGAGTAAAAAAATAGGTCCTAAAGGTGTAGAGTTTATCCTTACACCCGAGGGAGACTATGATATAGGAGGTAAATTGTTACGTAATGTACCTACTGCACGCTCTGCAACTGAAGCGGTCACCCTTAACCAATTAGAAACAAAGTGTTTAACGCTTGATGACAAGAGGAAACGATATGACGCAAGCTGGAAACATATAGGTGGTTTAGCTAAACCGAAAGACAATGATGATGCCGTGACAAAAGAATATCTCGAATCGTTAATTCCAGTTAAACTAAATAGTGGCTATGACTTTAAAAAATTATTGGCTACAGGATATTGGTAATCCGCTAGACGACGGTGATAGTTTAAACTTGAAATTTGCTGAATGTTCTTTATTGGGACAAACATGCACAATAAATTTGACGCTCGAAAAAGCTATATATGCAACGTAAAATCCCCAATACACATGGAAGACGCGGCCAACAAATATTATGTGGACAACAAAGTAATGCCGTTCAACAGTAACGGTTGGAACCTTGGCGGTTAGAAAACTGACCAACGTAAAGGATGGCACTATCAGCTTGGATGGAATCAACTTTCAACAACTTGAAGAATTCATGTCGTTGATTATAGATCGTGCGCTATTCAGAGATAAAAAAAAACTGCTTTAATGCTTCTTCAAAACGTATTTGTAATATTGCCGACAGTGTTACGGATAGAGATGCCGTCACACGAGCAAAATTAGTACAGGCTATTAGAGCAACTGAAGCTCAATCATTAAACGCCTGCAGTAAGAGAGTGAACGCATTAGACTTTCTTTTTTTTCTGTGTCTGACACTATTTGAAGGCCTGTGCGGCCTTATCTAGTGCCAAGTGTCCCAATGATTAACTTAATAATATTTATTGATACCCACATGGAAATCAACGACACCCCTGAATGTAAAAACTTACCTAATCTGAAGGATGCAAGGAGAATATTCACCATCAGCAGAACCATCACCTCCACGATTCCAACCTCCACTACATGAGTGACGGAGTGAGCTCCGCCAGGATTCCCATGCCCCGCGGTACCATGTTTAGCTATACTGAAAAAAATGGTACCGCGAGGATCACTTTACACAACAAATGGCGAAAGGAAGTGATTGATTTCCCACATACGATTAAAAAGGAATATAGTAAAGTCGATACTCCTAAAGAAACATTTAGCCATTGGCGTATGATGTGGAGCGAAGGCACTGAACAACCACAACCATAAATACTTTGCCCTAATAAGCATTGATTCAGTATAGATATGGCAAAGGGGCGAACAACATCAAAAAGAGTCACCACTAGGAAGGGCAGTGGTCTCGTTTCAGGAATTTTAAGCGTTGGTGATAAAGTTTTAAATAAGGCTATAGATCTATTGCCTGTAGAACTCCATCTACCCTCTTACAACTATTGTGGTCCGGGTACAAATCTAGCCAAAAGGTTAGCTCGTGGTGAAAAAGGAGTCAATCCTTTAGACGAAGCGTGTAAAGAGCACGATATAACGTACAACAAATACAGTGATTCAGAGCATCGTAGAGAAGAGGACAAAATTTTAGCAGAACGGGCTTGGAGTCGAGTCAAATCGGGTAACGCGTCTATGGGTGAACGGGCAGCAGCATGGGCTGTAACAACAGCCATAAAAGCGAAAACCAAATTGGGAGGTGGAGGTTTATCGAAACGTCCCTTGTTTAGTGGGGGGTTTTTATCTCAAAACGTATCAAAAAGGCAGCGGTCTGTATCTCAAACCATATGAAAAAGGCACGGGCCAGTATCTCAAACTGTATCCAAAAGGCAGTGGTCTTAAACCGTATCCAAAAGGCAGGGGAGTGAAAGGCAGTAGTGGAACCAAGAAGAAGATCAGTAAAACAAAAGCTTGATTCATTACTAAACAGACCGTTAACAAAATATCGAATTAGAGGGAAATGCCGTGAGGATACCGTATTTCAGAGGTATCGGGGGATAATCTGCCCGTACAACCTTTGCTAAACGAGTCGGCCTTTGTGAACCTGGACAGTATTTCGGGAGAGGGTACCCACTGGGTGTGTGTGTGTGTGTGTGTGTGTGTGTGTGTGTGTGTGTGTGTGTGTGTGTGTGTGTGTGTGTGTGTGTGTGTGTGTGTGTGTGTGTGTGTGTGTGTGTGTGTGTGTGTGTGTGTGTGTGTGTGTGTGTGTGTAGCGCGGTGTAAATGTAGAGTACTAGTTTCGGAAATCTAAGACCTCCACTTGAACTGACTACATATTTTGGTTCCAACGCCAATCTTCTCTATAATTACAGACGTCATCAGAGTGACACCTAAGTCGTCTGTGGACATTTGTGCATACAGTTTCTACTATCATGAGTATTGTTTTAAAAGGATATAGTTCTAAACTTTGGTGAAAAGACGGATAAATCGGGAAATTACTTGGCTTCGGTAATGGGGATTTATCAGCCAATCGAAAACACGAATCTGAGCTGCCCGTCAATATTATAAGGGTGAATGTTATTAGAGTTGCGTGTAGTATTGTGATTGGGTCATTTCAAAGTGGAAAAGAGTCACACAATATACACGAGTTTTAAGCACAAGTGGCTCCGGGGTACAAGATTGTAGAAATACCGACGACTGTAATATGTTTACCCGTCAACGTGAAAACCATTCATAACATCACCGTAAGGCTTAGAGATCAGAACGAAGTAGCTATAAATTTCAGAAAAGAATCAGTTTCTGTCCGATTACATTTACGTAGAAATGATCCTCGTATTTAATGGACAACGCTATAAGGACAGTATCAGAGTACGTTCAAACTCCACAGAGTTAACAGCTAGACATAATAGTTTTCTCTCAGCTTTGGGTATAAAGTGAAAATGGATCTACTGGCAATAGCTTGTGCAGCATAATACAATGACGTCATCAGGGGTCTTGAATATCATTTGCATAGACCTTATGAGTCGTCAACGTACGGTAATAACGATGAAATTCGTATTCCCATAAATCAACAGGAAGTGATCACAGCACCGTTTGGGAGTATATTGCATATAAAAGGAACACTGAGCCATACCAAAGCGGATTCCGGAGCTGCAATTGGTCAACAATGCCGTAGCCTTTCTATTTGACGATATTAGATACGAATTTACCGGTATCAACGAAATGTCGAAATTTCCAGTACCATTAAAAAATCTATACTCGTTGCGAGAGAGTGAAAACTATAAATAAATTCAGCAACGCAGGATCGTTGTGGCTGGTGGGATGGCTACTATTTCAAACTATTCCCTCTCTGTACCATTGAAGCTGTTTATGGGCTTTTTCGAAGGCTACCAACGGATTGTAATGAACGTAAAACAGGAACTCGTGCTCTTACGTTCGGCCTCCGATTTGAACGCTGTATACATTGATGATGCTGCAAACTTTAAACTTAACATAACTAGTATCCACTGGATAGTACCTTACGTAACGGTTTCAGATTCACTCTGATTGAATCTTTTGAAAAACGATCGAAAGAGACGAACCTGTCCATGTTCTGTTTCGTAGTTGGAAATTAATTGTTCCAGTATCCAATATTCCCGCAAACAAATCTGATTTCGTGGACAGTTATAACCCCTAATCATCTGGAAAAACAGCGCTACGTTATTCTAGCCTTCCAAACAGATAGAAAAAATCAGTTCAAAAAGGATGCCACTCTGTTTGAAATGCGCGGCCTTTTAAATTTAAAACTCTATCTAAATTCACAGTATGTTCCTTACGATAATATTAACGGCGATATTTCCACAATGTAAGAAATGTACCATAGATTCCAAGAATCGTACTATACGCACGAGTCCTTTCCCAGTCTAGATTTACAATCTTTTACAAAATCTCCTCTCTTCGTAATCGTTTGTTCCAAACAGACCGATTCTATTAAATCACGTCCCGTAGATGTTAGACTAGAAAGAGAAACTTATGCTAATATACCTGCAAATACTACAGCCTATTGTCTGATTTTACACGACTCGCATATTGTGTACAATCTCTTTACTGGCACAGTGAACAAGGTTGTGGAATAAATGCGCACGCACACACTGTATAAGTATAATATTATCGATAAACTGGGCTCCGATCATGCGCGGACGAGACAACATGTGCTACACATACCCAGGAGTCGTTCACTCTTTCCTCAGGCTCGTGCCCAAGGATATGTTATCTGATTTAGATGACGTAATTGACGGGGATAATATCTATTCATTCGATTGTTATCTGATCTAACCAATGTTGAACCCAGCATTCATCGATGACGGTCTGCTGCACAACCAAATTAAGTTTCAAGTCAATGAAACGCAAATATCGAGACACGTCTATGCAGCGTTAAAGAATCGGCTTTCCTCGGGTAAAATCGGTGGTTCTGCAGATTCGGTATACGTTTTAGTGGGTGCTGTAGGAGTGGTTTTTCGCTCACAACATTGTGAAGCTTGTGAGGATAACGAGGTTTATGACGTGATATACTATCAATTCGATTTCGACAACGAACCACGATTACACTAGTTTCCTCTTGTACAAATCGATCCGGAATTTGACGACGATTTAACTAAAATTACGCAAACATTTCAACAAATTATCTTACCTAGTGGTAGTGGGGGTGGAAGTGATAGTACTGAGAGAACAGTGTGCTCACAGTTCAGTCGTGACCATAGCGCCAAACAAGATGGATGTGGAGCGAGCTCCTACTAAGCGTCAGGTACCACCTAACCTTTCTTTGTGAAATTTTCATAAATCCGTTCATTTCCTAAACAGTCAGTGTACTAAATTCATAACAACCGGTTTATTCCAGCAAAAAGGTTTCGGTCTCGGACTTTTAGTACAGAGTGGTAGAAAATTTGTTTTCTTCAATCATCATCTACTTGACCAATTGTCGATCCACTTAAAATCTATAACGGTCGCTCCCAGCGATAGGAGAACGTGTAAATTCAATCTGACTATCTGTGACTTAATAGTACGGAATACTTTCGGTAAATGTTAAGTTCATTTGTACGACGGGCAGCATTGTATGACCTTGAACGCTGACGAATGGAGGCTACTCGAAGAGAGTATGCCGCTCGTGTTCAGACGTGTCGCTGAATTGTTTTATATCGAGAAAGAGTTACGCTCCTACATTATTGAGATCTTGGCTGGTGACGAGCTCGTATCTAGCACACTCTCCGAAGCGGACAAATTGTACGACGAAGTCAAGTAGTTTACATGTAGGCGGAATCCAGGGAATTCCTATAACCGTCCAATCTAAAGTGCTCAACGTATGACTCACTCTGTATGTACTACATTCATAGGATTCATATTTACTAGTACTCAAAAGATTCCGTGGATTATTAGCGCTTTTAACTAACTCTACTGAAAACTGTTTGCTCATCATAGTTCAAAAGTCAAAATAAGACTGATATTCCCCAAGAAAACTTTGCAATCACTATATCAGATGGATCGATGGTGGTTCACAGTGAGGACACGATACGTACCTTGTGCAAACCTTTTGCAATCATTTTCAAAAGAGGATTGGAAAAGGCACTATTATTGAGAAATTCACCAATAACATTAACTGTATCCTACCCCACCCAACATAATAGTAACGTGGATAGTAGATGTGCACTAAAAAGTACTAAAAGTTATTACGATTTACTGTACTCCTAGCCTAATTTGAGCCCTCTGGAGCGGTATAAAAACCCGTAAGGTTGTGTGTGTTGCCCAGGTCCCTGGCGAGGAGTACCGATATCACAGATACGAGGAAAACACCGGTGATTTTGGGGTAGATAAGGTTAATTTTGGGTAGGTACTATGATTATTTGGAGGTTCATGAGGGCTGTGGTGAGCATAGGTTTAGGCAAAAGTAGGAACATAAACTTTTCATACATTATAATAGACATAGACATAAGGTTCGGTTAAATATCTTTGGTTTAAGTGTAACACGTATATGATACATAAACACATGTGGGCTGTGGTAAGCATAGGTTTAGGCAAAAGTAGGAACATAAACTTTTTATACATTATAATAGACATTGACATAGGGTTAGGTTAACTGTCTTTGGTCATAGGTCTTAGGTGTAACACGTATAGTATGATACATAAACATATGTGGGCTGTGGTAAGCATAGATTTATCTGCGCTCTAGTAGCTCTAGCTGTGTGAGTCAACTTGTCATACATTATAATAACTTTGGGTGATTGACCGGTGCTATGTCCTAGTAGCCAACGGAGGAACCTCATATAAATATATAACACATTATAATAACTTTGAGTGGCTGACCGGTGCTACACCCTGGTAGCTGACGGAGGAACCTCATATAAATATATAACACATTATAATAACTTTGGGTGGTTGAACGATGCTACACCCCGATAGACAACGGAGGAACCTCATATAAATATATAACACATTAAATGTACCAGCTGTGGACACTCCTCTGTATTTTGAATATTGATTTGTTGTTGTGTAGCATTCAAATTCAAAAAAATCAATTCTGCAAAATAAATTTCATTAACTCGTTCTCCACATACTACTTCCGTCGCTTGACAGATGCTGCCACCTGGCGAGATTGCCCAAAACAAATCATCGTATGATATCAGAGGGTAAAGTACGACGGCAAGACAGCCTATCTTCTCTAATACCGGTATGCGAGTCTACCTGTAGTCACACACAATGTCTGACTTCTATACTTAGTTACTTTAGAAATGAATTTCCTTCTTGGTCTTCAAAATTTCTACCTCAGTTTTTTACAATGTTAATCTACAGTTTTTGTGCGTGTTAGTTCTAAAATGTTTAATAAATTTTCGTTTCCACGGCACAAGCTTACGTGGTCTGCGACAGGATTTTTCCAGGTACAGATTTTATCATATTTTAAATTTTTGTTAATGCTTTAGAATAATTTATTAATTATCATGTATTCTTTAAAATATGTATTTCATGTTTTATTTAATATTCAATGTTCTTTTGAAACTCAATGATTATAAAAATTTTCTTTTGTTAAAACATACTTTACAAAACCTTGCAAAGGCACATTTTGAGTTTTGAACAATTATGTGAAATATGTGCAAACTAATGTTGAACTTTAAATGATCAAAATATCTTATTGAACATGTCAAATATAAAACAATTGGAGAAATCTGTTCTAAATCAGAAAATTTCGTTTTACAGACCTTGCAGATCTTTGCAAGTCTTATACAAGCTTTGTTTCAAACAAATTATATATATATAAATAGATTTATAATCATCTAAGAAGCTTTTAAGTACAATCTTAACGAATTTCTGTTATACAATCAATTTTCTTTGATTTTGACAAATAACCAGATATTTTCTTTAATAATGAACATTAATGCTAAAACATGTCTGATTTTGTACAAGACGCTAAAAAACATGTTTTTTGCCATAGCTAATATGCTGGTAGAAGAAACACAGCTAAAAATCTGAACATGTTTCGTCCTGTTAACAAAACACGTTTTATCCAACATAGCTTCAGAGTTTCACGTGCACAAAAGTGATATTACAAAAACTGACTTTATAGAACTCTAATTAAACTCATATTGTATATGTGCCTAAATTTATTTCAGCGAATATGTTTTCTTAAAAAACTATCTTTTAGATGTAGACTTGTGTAATTAATTGTAAAATATATAAAATATTTATTGGGTGGAGCCTGCATGCAAACTTTCGGTCCTAACAACCTCCAAGAGGTTATTTTCTAAATTAACACAAAATTGACGTCAATTAATAAAATTTAATATTCAAAATTTTCATCTTTTTTTTTTTAAATAAACTTGTCATTTTATAATAAATTCTTTATCTGATATATATATAAATTTATTGGCCAATATAGCATTTAAGAAACCTATCAAATAAGTAATATTATGTAACTGTTTTTAAAAAAAAACTATCATTTCATAAAGTCAAAAGGGGGGGGGGGAATAAATATCAATATCTTTTCATCTTTTTTTATTTTGTAATTTTTACATTTAAGGGCGTATAATCTTTTTTTTTGGATTAATTATAATCCTGCTAATTGTTAAGCTGTGCTAATTGTCTTTTGTTAAATTTTGTAACTATAAGATATATAAACTAAAAAAGGGGGGGAATAAATTTTCAGAACCTATTGATTAATTTTTTTTCTATTTAAATTATAATATTTTGTATTAAGGGCGTATAACTTTACTAATTATAAGATTGTTAATCATAAGCTGTTTATGATAATTTTGTCTCAGGATGTCTTTCTCAATTGTAAATGATAAAATCTGAAACGTCAAAATTTCTTTGTTTCAATAAACTTGAGCCTTGTTAATCACTAAATTTGTTTTTGTCTTTTTAATTTTTTTTTTAATTTCTAAACATTGTTACCATTTTGGTTCCGCCTTTCTTAAATTTAAGTCCCCTGGTAACATGTTTCTGGTAGCAGAGCGTGGTTTGTTTAAAATTCTGGAACCTTATTTAATTTTCAAAATTTTGAATTGGAACCATCTAAATTTAAATTCAATATTTTTCTTTGTTAAACAAGGCTCATTTTTATGTTTTGCAGCTTTTTCGAATACTGCACAACTGTTGCTGATGAAATTTTTTTTATTTTAAATATTTAAATCTATATAAATCTATAGTCTCTTTTTTTATTATTTATTTTTCATATAAACACTTACACAAAAACTTCTAAACCAATTTCGATAAAAATTTTTTTTATTATTTTGTCTGCTTAAATATTTTTTTTTATATATATATATATATATTTACATACATTGCACTAGTCATTCACTGAATTAGATCCAGACAGCGGGCTCATTCGGGAATTCCAAAAAAAAAATTTAAATAAATATTAAAACCCAAAAATAGTTAGAAACAAAAAAAAAACAAAAAAAATTCAAAATTTCCTTCAAAAATTTTCTCGAGTTTTCTTTCGCTTGTCTGTATTAATTCATACTTACACACACACATATATACAACAACTACACTACATATAATTCTTGAGTCATTCTCTGGCTCTTTCATTTTTTTTTGCATCATCTTAAAAGAAACTTTTTTTAAATTACTTGGTTTATTTTTTTTTTTATAATTATCAGCAACAGTTAAAATGGCAGTGGACTTGCTGCGATTAGTAGACTCGTTAAAGAACACTGAGCTTGCTTTTGAATTTTTTTTGGCCATCTTGAAGGAAAATTATTTTTATTTATTTTTTTTTAATTTTATCATGTTGAGTAATAGGCAAGATGGCGGTGGACTGGTTGATGCAGATGGTGGCACTTTCTTAATAATTCATTGAAATGTTGAACACTCATTAAATAACTTAACCTTGTGTACATTTTTTTTCTTCTTTTTCTCTTTTCCAAATTATAGGGGCCCAGTTTGTAAGTAGGACAACATGGTTGGCCTGTTTGTTTTCATTAATTTGTTTGTTTTGTTATTAGCAGGTCAACATGTTTGTTTCCTAATTTAGTTTTGTGTTAGGGTTGAGAAAACCGGAGTTGGGTTTTCTTCACTCATGGGTCACCTTTTATATACATTCATCTTGGTACCATCTCTTTTGCTACACCTTTTTTTTTACACTTCTTTCTTTTGTACATTTTTTTTTTTTTTAACACTTAAAAATTTTGATGAAATTTTTTTTTTACACTTTTTTTGATTAATTTAATTTCCTTTTCTTTGGGGCACATGATTAAAGATACACATATAAGACCTTAAGTCAACTACAAGCCCTGCTTTGCGCAGCAAAAAATTTTTTTG
Source organism: Aphrophora alni (assembly GCA_963513935.1). Lineage (NCBI taxonomy): Eukaryota > Metazoa > Arthropoda > Insecta > Hemiptera > Aphrophoridae > Aphrophora > Aphrophora alni. The sequence continues at coordinate 91,405,004 of OY740770.1, forward strand.
ACTCCCCAACGTTTCATACTGCTTCTTTGTTTATTTTTCAAATGGATTATTTGTTTAGACCCTTCAAAATTCTTTTTTCTCACGGAAATTGTTAAGAGCCGTGAATAGTTTAAATTTCTCTTCGTATGGGAGAAGAGGAATTTAAAAAATAACGACGCTGAGCATGATCTGACCTAATTGGCTTCAGGAGTTTTTCTTTATTTTTATTTATTTTTGTAATTTAATGTAAAGGTCGGCTCAGAGGATACTCCCCCCCGTCTGAGTCCGGCCTTTCCTGTAAGTCCCATGTGCGATGCACATTCCCTCCCCAGTCCCCGGAGTGGTCACCTCCACTTGGTATTCCCGAGGTGCCACTCCACCCCTTTTCCCCACGTACCTTAGAGTACAAAGTCAGTTCATGCACAGCAATGTCGACCTTTGCGTCACCCTTCAGCTCTTTCTCTCCTGGGCTTATCCCAATTATAGGTGGGAAGAGCTGAGACGCTGTAGAAATTTCAAAATTTAATAAGTAAGTGCCGAAGGAGGCTACACCCTAGAGTGGTGACCATAAAAGCATTATGAAGCGTTGTTTCTATCAGGTGCCCCGTTTCAAAATTTTGTAGGAGGCCCTTCCGGCCCCTTCTTTAGAATCTTTTGGAGGCCCCTCTGGCCCTTTGCCCCTTTTTTCAAAATTTTGCGGGAGGCCCTTCTGGCCTCTTTTCTGACTCCACCCCAACTCCGTCTTTCGGGGGGGGAGAGCTGTAGCATTCAAATTCAAAAAAATCAATTCTGCAAAATAAATTTCATTAACTCGTTCTCCACATACTACTTCCGTCGCTTGACAGATGCTGCCACCTGGCGAGATTGCCCAAAACAAATCATCGTATGATATCAGAGGGTAAAGTACGACGGCAAGACAGCCTATCTTCTCTAATACCGGTATGCGAGTCTACCTGTAGTCACACACAATGTCTGACTTCTATACTTAGTTACTTTAGAAATGAATTTCCTTCTTGGTCTTCAAAATTTCTACCTCAGTTTTTTACAATGTTAATCTACAGTTTTTGTGCGTGTTAGTTCTAAAATGTTTAATAAATTTTCGTTTCCACGGCACAAGCTTACGTGGTCTGCGACAGGATTTTTCCAGGTACAGATTTTATCATATTTTAAATTTTTGTTAATGCTTTAGAATAATTTATTAATTATCATGTATTCTTTAAAATATGTATTTCATGTTTTATTTAATATTCAATGTTCTTTTGAAACTCAATGATTATAAAAATTTTCTTTTGTTAAAACATACTTTACAAAACCTTGCAAAGGCACATTTTGAGTTTTGAACAATTATGTGAAATATGTGCAAACTAATGTTGAACTTTAAATGATCAAAATATCTTATTGAACATGTCAAATATAAAACAATTGGAGAAATCTGTTCTAAATCAGAAAATTTCGTTTTACAGACCTTGCAGATCTTTGCAAGTCTTATACAAGCTTTGTTTCAAACAAATTATATATATATAAATAGATTTATAATCATCTAAGAAGCTTTTAAGTACAATCTTAACGAATTTCTGTTATACAATCAATTTTCTTTGATTTTGACAAATAACCAGATATTTTCTTTAATAATGAACATTAATGCTAAAACATGTCTGATTTTGTACAAGACGCTAAAAAACATGTTTTTTGCCATAGCTAATATGCTGGTAGAAGAAACACAGCTAAAAATCTGAACATGTTTCGTCCTGTTAACAAAACACGTTTTATCCAACATAGCTTCAGAGTTTCACGTGCACAAAAGTGATATTACAAAAACTGACTTTATAGAACTCTAATTAAACTCATATTGTATATGTGCCTAAATTTATTTCAGCGAATATGTTTTCTTAAAAAACTATCTTTTAGATGTAGACTTGTGTAATTAATTGTAAAATATATAAAATATTTATTGGGTGGAGCCTGCATGCAAACTTTCGGTCCTAACAACCTCCAAGAGGTTATTTTCTAAATTAACACAAAATTGACGTCAATTAATAAAATTTAATATTCAAAATTTTCATCTTTTTTTTTTAAATAAACTTGTCATTTTATAATAAATTCTTTATCTGATATATATATAAATTTATTGGCCAATATAGCATTTAAGAAACCTATCAAATAAGTAATATTATGTAACTGTTTTTAAAAAAAAACTATCATTTCATAAAGTCAAAAGGGGGGGGAATAAATATCAATATCTTTTCATCTTTTTTTATTTTGTAATTTTTACATTTAAGGGCGTATAATCTTTTTTTTTTGGATTAATTATAATCCTGCTAATTGTTAAGCTGTGCTAATTGTCTTTTGTTAAATTTTGTAACTATAAGATATATAAACTAAAAAAGGGGGGGAATAAATTTTCAGAACCTATTGATTAATTTTTTTTCTATTTAAATTATAATATTTTGTATTAAGGGCGTATAACTTTACTAATTATAAGATTGTTAATCATAAGCTGTTTATGATAATTTTGTCTCAGGATGTCTTTCTCAATTGTAAATGATAAAATCTGAAACGTCAAAATTTCTTTGTTTCAATAAACTTGAGCCTTGTTAATCACTAAATTTGTTTTTGTCTTTTTAATTTTTTTTTTAATTTCTAAACATTGTTACCATTTTGGTTCCGCCTTTCTTAAATTTAAGTCCCCTGGTAACAGTTGTATACAATGTACATAACCTCAGAGTAACCTAAACTTAGAGGTACGACCCAGACCTGTACCGTAAGACGTACGCGAGCTTTTCGTGCGCGCGAAAAACTCGGAACGTCTTACGGTAAGGGGTACGTGTCCAACCTCGTCCTTCTGCGAAATGTAATGGCGTATTGCCTAACATATGGATATATCACACACGGTCAAACCTTGGTGGTGCGTTCTGGTTACGTTCGGCGGCAACTACTCAACGAGTACACCCGATAGCTCAGTCGGTAGTGTGTCTACATTCGGGTGACTTGGTTGGTTCCAGTGACTTCGTTGGTTCCATACAAGGTAAGCACCGGTTTTTTTGGGGGTAGGTACGATTAATTTTGGGTAGGTACTATTGGAGGTTCATATGGGCTGTGGTATGAATTGGTTTAGGCAAAAGTAGGAACATAAACTTTTCATACATTATAATAGACATAAGGTTAGGTTAAATATCTTTGATTTAGGTGTAACAAGTATATGATACATAAACACAAGTGGTCTGTGGTAAGCATAGGTTTAGGCAATACTAGGAAAATAACTTTTCATACATTATAATAGACATAGGGTTAGGTTAAATATCTTTGGTTTAGGTGTAACACGTATATGATACATAAACACAAGTGGTCTGTGGTAAGCATAGGTTTAGGCAATACTAGGAAAATACCTTTTCATACATTATAATAGACATAGGATTTGGTTAACTATCTTTGGTCATATCTTTGATTATAGGAGGGGTACGTGTCCAACCTCGTCCTTCAACGCAAACATATCACGCAGGGTCAAACCTATGGGGGTGCGCTCTGGTTACTGTTCATACCTATGGTGGGGGAGAGGGGAAAGCAAAGACAAGTCTGAACTTGCAAAGATGGCTGCAAGTGAATGCGGGCAAATCTTAGAATCTCTGGAGAATATCGGTTGCTAAAAGTATATTTTGGTTGGTAAATCGGTTGATAAAAGTATATTTTGGTTGGTAAATCGGTTGCTAACATGATATTATGGTTGGAAAATCGGTTGCTAAAAGTATGTTTTGGTTGGTAAATCGGTTACTAAAAGTACATTTTGGTTGATAAAAATATATTTCGGTTGTTAAATAGTTTGCAAAAACATCGGCCATAATAAGACTAATACACACATACACCTTAAACATAGAGTCTTGTGAAACACTTGGCACTTTGTCAAGGATTGGACAGGTCAATGACCGGGGGTAAGCACCGGTTATTTTAGGGTAGGTACGGTTAATTTTGAGTAGGTACTATGATTATTTGGAGGTTCATGTGGGCTGTGGTAAGCATAGGTTTAGGCAAAAGTAGGTACATCAATTTTCATACATTATAATAGACATAAGTTAAGTCTAGGATTAGGTTAACTATATTTGGTCATAGGTGTAACACGTATATAATACATAAACACATGTGGGCAGTGGTAACATAGGTTTAGACAAAAGTTGGAACATAAACTTTGCACACATTAACAAAGACATAAATTAGAGATAGGTTAGGTTAACTATCTTTGGTCATAGGTTTTAGGTGTAACACGTATATGATACAAGTAGGCTGTGGTGAGCATAGGTTTGTCTGCGCTCTAGACGTGTGATTGACCGGTGCTACACCCTGGTAACTGACGGAGGAACCTCATATAAATATATAACACAATATAATAACTTTGAGTGGTTTACCGATGCTACACCCCGATATACAACGGAGGAACCTCATATAAATATATAACACATTAAATGTACCAGCTGTGGACACTCCTCTGTATTTTGAATATTGATTTGTTGTTGTATACAATGTACATAACCTCAGAGTAACCTAAACCTAGAGGTACGACCCAGACCCTTACCGTAAGATAAGAAGGCAAAAAACTCGGTACGTCTTACGGTAAGGGGTGCGTGTCCAACCTCGTCCTTCTACAAAATGTACAGGCATATCACACAGGATAAAACCTACGGTGGCGCGCTCCGGTTACTGTTCAAACCTATAATGGTGGGGAGTTTACTGGGGGGACTATTCGGCGAGTACACGATTACTCAGTCGGTAGTGTGTTCGCCTACGGGCAACACACTAAAGGGTCTGACGTCACTGATGTTAAAGTGTAAATGTGACTTCAAGGCCCAACCACTCCCACTACACCTTCCACAATCCGCCACTACACCTTCCACCATCTCCCACCACTCCCCAACCACTCCGTCAACACCTCCCACCATCTCCCACAACACCTTCTACTATCTCCCACTACACCTCCCACCATCACCCACCACGCCCAACCACTCCCACCACACATCCAACCATCGCCCACCACTCCCACAACACCTCCTACCATCTCCCACCACACCTCCAACCATCCCTAACCACACCTCCTACCATCTCCCACCATCCCTCACCACTCCCACAACACCTCACACCTCACATCCCACCATACCCCACCACACCTCCCACCATCTCCCCACTCCAATCTGGTTCTAAAGTATCGGGGACTCTACTATCGCTCCCCCAAAAAGTAAATTTGACAACCCTTCTCCTTTCTTTTTTTTTTTAATCTAAATCAAAATCACATTTAGTTGTTTTTATATCTGTTACAAATTCCAAATGAATTTTTTTAATTGTAATACAAATACAAATGGTATTACTAAATAAATTTATTTTGTTGGCCAACCTTAATACTAAACCAAATATATATATTATAAATAAAATAATTTAAGTTTTGAGACGTCTCTTGTATAAAAATAAAAAAAACAATTTAAATTTTGAAAATAACCCCTTTGGGATTGTTAAGTCAAAATTTGCTAACTAGATGCCATCCAATTTTTTACAAAGACAAAAAATTACAAGTAAATATACAGCCTTTAATAACATAACTAAATAATGTTTTTTTTTTATAGATATATACATAATTTTTTTTTTATATAGTCAGTTTGTCCTTACAATTGAATGTTTGTGATTCCTTTGTTTAAACCTAAAAAGATTAATATTACACTTGCATAGTACTTTTTTTATTTAATCAGCTGACTGTAGCTAGCACTGGAGAAATTAGTAGGCGACACAAGTAACTTAACTGGTCAAATTTGGTAATGTTCCTCGACCAGTTCAAAACTGGTTTAGCGAAAATGATGTTTGCCTCCGGGCATCGTGGAGTGTATTTTTTTAAAAATGACTGTCGACGTGACACACTTTACTTTAATTTATTATTTCACTATTCACAACACTACCGAAAGTAGGTACTTTATTTGCGGTGTTAATTTCGACATTTAAATATTTTTTTGTAACCGCACTTGAGTGACCCGTTCTTCGCTTGATTAGAAGTTCAATTGTCTCTTTGTTACGATCGACAGCTTGAGATCCCGTTATCTTGGGTCAGCTGTTTTGTAGTTTTTATGTAGCTCACTAGATCGGGTGAGGTTACGCTCTTTGAATTAGTTAAATTAATAAATTTATTTAAGTTAATTTTAAGTAAGATGTTAAAAAAAAGAGAAAAAAAGGTTGTTGTAGCGGTTCCTTAAAATCGCTACAGTTGACAAAATCGATAGTTCAACCATCAATAAAAATTAGTAAGTAGCGAATTATGAAATTTTTTTTAAATTTAAATAATTAAATTAATCTATATTGTTAAATAAAAACTGTCTGTTTCTTTTGATGAAAATAAGTTCCCCATGTTTAAATTGTGCTGAGATCAAATATAAGATTAGTTTGTGATAATTGTTCAGAATGTCTACAAAGCTATTTAAATACAGTTAAATTATTTTCGTTAGCATTGTATTGTCTACACTAATTCTACTACTAACGTCCTAGTACTAAAAATAGAATAATATTTTCCAGCATGTTTCTAATCATGTGTAAATTTCACTGGGGTGAATTTAATATCAAATCACATTCAGTATTCAAAGCTATTCCCCCGTGTATCCTGTAAACTTCCCAACTTTTCTCTCAGCCCAATGAACCGATAAAACTTCATCTCGGTGAAAACTCACATTTTATAAAAGCTGTAATCATTGACGGGGAAAGTTTAAAGAAATGAAATTATGAATAATCTCAAAAGATATTATTACATAGAATTCAAATCGCGAATTAGACCTAAGAATAAGTGTGGTAATCTGTGTTGTATATTAAAAGCGATCTATTGTACTGCTAATAATATATACTTAAAATACTGCGCTACAATAAAAACGAACATACAAACAATGAATTTCATTCTCCACTATTAAATCTGTTCGGCGTTGTGCTTACTCCATTTACGTCACGAAAAGCGATTGTTTCAACAACAATAATAGAGAAGACAAGGAATGAACTGATTTCAAAGTAAATCTTCCTGTTTTACAACACAATACTACTTCAATCGGTGCATGGCTCTGAACACTGCAATGAAACTTCATAGGTTATTGTGACAAAGCATTATCTGTTCTGGGCGTTTTCATAACTATTAACTGAATTAAAATACATTATTTAAAACAGTTGCATTAAAAATCGAAAAATATCTGTTCTGGAAGTTGTGAAAAAAGAAAATCGGCAAATGGCATGAGGTTATAATTGTAAGATTATTATTATTAGTAATATTGTGTTTACCTTTTTTAAAAAAAACCGTTATGAATTATTTCTAATTGTTGCTAGAAATCAGCTAAGTTCTTTTCAAATATAAATTAAAGAGCGAGGCAAAATGATTTAGCAGAAAATAACGTCGGCCGTGACTATAGATTTTGGTTAATAACAACAAAATCGCATTTCGACTAGTTATCTTACTTCTTCTATATAACAAGATTTGTCCTTGTGTATTTTCGCTCCATTTTTATAAATGATTTGATAAATGTAAATACAAAATTTGAACACATGACATGATAAATGTACGACCGACTTCAGTGTTATAGTAGAACATAATTTATTTAAAACAGGCTTATAGTAAGTACCGGGATTATAGAGGCAAGATGTATTATGTTTTGTGGATATCAACAATTCTCGACTTTATATTGTCTAGAGAGGTAAAACAATAGTGTACAATAGTGTACTTTGAATAAAATTGACAATCTGATATTGAACACATATTGACCTGAGATATAGTTAAGGATATATCCATTTATTTTAAAATATCGTTTTGTGTTCTTCCGTTATTTGAAGAGTTGTTATTTTTAAAATAGAAAATCTAACTACTAGTTCCTTTATAAGTGGACAGATATATTAGATTATGCTTTAAATCTTATTAATTTAGTTAAAGCAAGATTTAACCTCAAATTATTTCCCATAAAGCAATTAATGGCCATAGGCATTGCCAAATTTGGAGAAAACGTTAAGTCTGTACTTTTTCTTCCATATACCGTTAAAGTACGTTTGAACCATTCTCTAACACAGGAGACAAGTTGTTCTTTATTTACTCTAAAAAATTCTAGACATCTACTTCAACCACAACAATAATGTCGTTGGCAAAACCAACCATTCATACTCAGTTGGGCATCGGCATCTCTAGAAAGGGTCGTACACAACATAGCATGATCACGTGGAACTCCACATTGCATTTTTCACATGATCCATCCACTTCCTATATTATAACTATAGAAATATATATATTTGTATTATATTTCACATTATTATAATTGATTTCTTCTTTATATATATACAGTATATTCGTACCTGTTGATTATTGTTGAAGTGTAAGAGTATTGTTTGAATATTTTGTAAACTGTTTATAATAATTATTTGCAAATCTTCCATCAGTAATGGAACATATTTTAATTACATAAGGAATTTTAATTAAATCCGTTGAAAACTTAATAAAACCTAAATCACGAATTAATTCCTTATACACCACATTTAATGAATTTTTTACATAATAAAACACTAAACGGCAAGTAAAACAAAAAAGATCAATTTTTTTTTTTTAAACACTAAGAGTATTTATAGACTATACTGCAGTAAAAATTGCGTTCCTATAAACTCGTAAAAAAAAAGGTTTTTCTGCTTACCTTGAGATATAACGAAAAATAATTGTAAGTTATAAAAGGCCAGATTAAAGTTATTGTAACTAATGAGACAAATATAATATAGGAAATTAGTATTATATATATATATATATATATATATATATATATATAACAAATTAATTACTTATATGGTTTTAATTGGATATTTGTCAGTATTTGTTTATTTGTGTACATAAAAACAAATACACGACTTTTCGAGAGTATATATCAACTTTTTTTAATTTTTACATAACGTTTATTTCTTCTCTCGTTAATTTCATTCCTAACTTTTAAGCAATTCTATTAAAAATCTAACCATCTCCTTAGATGCTACAAATTGTACAAAGACCGACATTTTAAAGTTCACATATTTTAAATAATAATAAATCATCCATATAACAATAAATAAAACATACTGACGGGAATTCGTTGTCCCCCATTTAAAATAAAAGTAGAGTTTCCCAATGGGTATTTGATAAAAGTCGTTCAGCAGTACTTAATTTCTGTGATTCCCTACTTGTAGTCAAGTCACGGACGTTGGCAATAAAATACCCAGATCACTGACTATTAGACTGTTGGATATCTATCAAACTGAGACCACGTTTTTAACCTCGGACTTCAGTGCTGTATAATATTTTTTAATTTATAATACATTCGATAAAATGTGGTTTGATAAAAAGGAGGGAAAGGAAAACATGTTTCTTCACGTACGTTTTACAAATTTAGAAGCATTATGAATATTAAAAAGAGGTTATATTATACAACATTAAAATAATAATTTATTATTGTTATACAATTTAAAATAGGCCTAGACATTCTTCTAGAATTGATTTAAACGTTGGGAGTTGAGATATTATGGCTAGACTTACAGCTTTAGAGGTATTATCTTTCGCCTACTCTTTCTAAATGATTGTAACCATTTTTCTAACTCTGTAATTTACTCTGCCAATTACTATTTGTTAGGGGATAAAAAATAAGATAAAAATGAGTTATTACGTAGTTAGGTTTATTAAAATTAACTTGCCGGGAGCTAACAGTTAAATAATGCAACATTATCGAAAAACTTGGATGAACGGACGAGTGTGAACGTTGATGAATCGACTTTGTTCATGCCAGGTTTGGAACATCTCAAATGCGTTGGAATCCAAGAACCAATTAAAACTATAGCGATTCACAAGTAATTATTTTTCAATTTAAAACCAAGCTTGAAGGTAGAAATATTTTACATAGATAGAAAACCAAAAAAATAATAATAACGAATTTTATTGTTGATGTTGTCAAAGAAAAGAATAGGAGTTTGTTATATTCTGATAAATCGTCATTTAACAATCAACAAGTAACGTTTTCATTGATAAACGTATTATTTGTCAGTTTAAATGTGCTCGTAGTTGCGGATGTAATTATTATCCAAGTTTTAAACAAAATTGTTCACTTTGAAAATGGAATAATCAGAAAAATATAACTCAATCCTTAAACAAAGTGTTTCATTGCAAAAGTTAAAATACTTTACTTTTTTTTAACAGCAGCAAAAATATAGAATTGATACCTTTGCGAAAGATTCCCTTCAGAAAAAAACAATTTATTCCCTTCATCACCTATTACAAAATTGATATAGCAATATGAAATGATAGTTCCTGCGAAAAACATTTACTTGGTCACAGAAATAATACTGAGCTCTAACTGTGAGTCATCTATCACAACGAAGATGCAAACGGCTTGTCCTAAATAATGTTAACAATCGGACATATATATAACCTTTTGATGACTTAACTCAGCTCCCCGTGAATCGTGAAAACAGCCTGTCCCCAAAAGTTGTTATTCATGTATATATACAGAGTGGTCTGGACCTAGTATTAAATATTTTTGGGTGATATTTTTGGATGATCTAAGCCGCAGCAAGTATTAGTAAAGTATTTATAAAAGTGATTTTTGTGAGTTGATATTTTTCGATTTTTAATGCAACTGTTTTAAATAATGTATTTTATTTCAGTTAATAGTTATGAAAACGCCCAGAACAGATAATGCTTTGTCACAATAACCTATGAAGTTTCATTGCAGTGTTCAGAGCCATGCACCGATTGAAGTAGTATTGTGTTGTAAAACAGGAAGATTTACATTGAAATCAGTTCATTCCTTGTCTTCTCTATTATTGTTGTTGTAACAATCGCTTTTTGTGGCGTAAATGGAGTAAGCACAACGCCGAACAGATTTAATAATTGAGAATGAAATTCATTGTTTTTATGTTCGTTTTTATTGTAGCGCAGTATTTTAAGTATATATGATTAGCAGTACAATCGATCGCTTTCAATATACAACACAGAATACCACACTTATTCTTAGGTCTAATTCGCGATTTGAATTCTATGTAATAATATCTTTTGTGATTATTCATAATATCATTTCTTTAAACTTTCCCCGTCAATGATTACAGCTTTTATAAAATGTGAGTTTTCACTGAGATGAAGTTTTATCGGTTCATTGGGCTGAGAGAAAAGTTGGGAAGTTTACAGGATACACGGGGGAATAGCTTTGAATACTGAATGTGATTTGATATTAAATTCACCCCAGTGAAATTTACACATGATTAGAAACATGCTGGTAAATATTATTCTATTTTTAGTACTAGGACGTTAGTAGTAGAATTAGTGTAGACAATACAATGCTAACGAAAATAATTTAACTGTATTTAAATAGCTTTGTAGACATTCTGAACAATTATCACAAACTAATCTTATATTTGATCTCAGCACAATTTAAACATGGGGAACTTATTTTCATCAAAAGAAACAGACAGTTTTTATTTAACAATATAGATTAATTTAATTATTTAAATTTAAAAAAAAATTGCATGATTCGCTACTTACTAATTTTTATTGATGGTTGAACTATCGATTTTGTCAACTGTAGCGATTTTAAGGAACCGCTACAACAACCTTTTTTCTTTTAAACAAACCATTTTAATTTTAACGTGGCCATTTATAGATTTATTTTAGTATTTTAAATTACCAAAAAATACGTCATTAGCTATTTAATAATTTTACTAATGATAGAACTATCGGCTTTGTATGTGGCATTAGTTGTGTTTTAAAATAATTGTAACCTGTTTTAACTATATCTGCCTCTTTGAATTACTGACAGGTCACTGGGTTTTGTGTCTATCTACATAAAATGGCTATATGCACACCAAACATTTGTGTATGATAAATGATATAGCTGTTAATACTTAGTTAGCCTGGCCAGTTCCTGGACAGGGATGATAAGCCGTAGACATTCTAGGAATAGGTGGTCCAGATCCATCATCCAAAGCATCTCATGGTTTTCTAAGACGGGATTAATGAGGAAGGTCCTGTGAATGAGGGTGTACAAAATGATATCAAGGACAATGAATCATAGCCTAGTAATAATAATAAAACAAATATCTGACTCTTGGGTTTCGTATGGAAAATACATTGACTGGACTGTATGAACTAAGGTTTATTGTAATCGGTTGAGAATATTCAGAAAGAAAATTTAGACATGTATCACAATATTATTTTATACTCTAAAATTTTAGAGGGTAAAATAACATTCTATTGGAATCTGAGACAAACATTGATAATCATTTTATGGGCTTAAAACCATTATTACAAGTATAATATTGTTTTTTAGTTAGAGAGAAAACAAAAAATTAAAGCATGCCTAATTATTTATAATTTCTCTGATCTACTGAAACGAAAATGTAGTGGTGTTTTTTGTATGTTCTCAATATAAGTACTTGTAATTAATTTAGTATACTTCACCAAATTAGAAGCTTTATAGACAGAGTGCATACAAATGTTTAAGAAATAGAAAATCAATTTCATATAGAGATCGAATTGTATTAACATATATTAAAAACGTTGGTAATTTTGGATATCGGATTTTTTTTTCCAATTATAAAATAGTCTAAACATTAATTGATATACAGTATAACAAACACACAGAACACAATTCTCATAAAAAATACGCCTAAGTATCAGACGCGTTTCAACGACAAGGTCGTCCTCTTCAATGACACATAAGGTTGTTGTGGTTTGGTTGGTGTAACTGGTGTATCATTGAAGGGGACGACCTTGTCGTTGAAACGCGTCTGATACTTAGGCGTATTTTTTTTATGAGAATTGTGTTCTGTGTGTTTGTTATACTGTATAGTTTTTCTCATAAGTCAAGCTCAACATTTAATATTAATTGATATATAGTAAAAACTTTATTAGATGTGTAGGATTACAGTTACATGAAACTATTACTAAGAGAAAATAGGTATAACAACAGACATTACTTCAAATCAAAGTTATTTCCCACTTGTTAAAAACCGTCAATAATTTTTACTTTTATAATTATCTCCCTTCTCCATTATAGAAAAAAAAAAACTGTGCATCTAGGTATGAATTTCATCCAGTATATTTATTAAACAGTAATATCATTTAAACTTTTACCCTTTTGTCCTATGATTTTTTTTTAACCTGAGATTTGGAGTGATTAATACTACAACAATTTATTACAATAATATAATTTTGCATGTGAATGCATTTCTGCGTTAGCAAAATATCTTTATACACATATATAGTTATATATCTTATTTTCACATATATAGTTTGTTTACATATTCGTGAATTGCATACATTTTAATTAATAACATTCATTTGTTGAAAGTCTTTACAATGCTTGATTTTAGGAGATGTAATTCTTATCGATAAGTTTAACTCTGAGTATTTTTATAGTGTTATGTGTGTTTTGAGTGCTTTTTGTAATCTTCAAAGTTCAGGGTTCATGTAAATAGGCACAATTATGTATCTGGACTAAACCCGTGTTTACAGTGACTATATCATTAAATTTAAATATTTAAATTCCTTAACTATTTGCATTGTTTCTTTGCTACTTGAAAGATGGATATTTTTATGTTTTAGGATATTTAATGTTCAAGAGAGAATTAAATAAATACGTATAAAATTATTATATAATTGTATAATATAGATTTTGATTAAGACGTAAAGTACTTATTTTATAAACCTAAATCACCGCATTATTTCACTAAAAAACCAACATTTATTTTTGTTATTATCTCACTAGTGAATTAGGTCGATGCTATAAAGCTTTCGTACATCCTGTTTTACGTAACATATATTTTTTTATTGTGTAGAAAGACTATTTTTATGGATTTAACATGAACTAGATTCTAAAAAACTAGATGTAATTACCTTCTCTTTATTTTTTTAAGTTGAATAATAATAAGGGGAAAACACAATAGGAAATTTAATGTTTATAACTTACAAGGTAGGCTAAATCAATGTAGAAAGTAATTATGAATATATCCCTGAAACAATAAGAAGATAAATCACTCTACTCCGCAGTTGTTGGTTTGATCCTGCAGTGTGAAACTGTAGTTTCTAAACCCATCATTATAACATATGTACAGAAACGTGTTATGTTGTCATTTTGTTATATTAAGAACTGTTACTCGATCCCTTGATGTGTTAAACTAATAAATCAATTTGTCTATATTGTTATATTATTTATTAAACTTCACACATTATTTATAAACATATTATCAGTAACCAGTAATGTGTACTGACAAAACCTGACCAAAGATACGTAAGTGGAATGTGTTGATATTTAAAAAACAAACATGTAACGTGAAGCAGCACGAGGCTCCCATTAAAAACAAAAGTTAAACTTACATGATTTATACCTTAGCTTGGAGCAGTGGTAGAAATGTTTTTGTGTTATAACAATAGAGATAAGTTTTATTTCAAGTGTACACAGTGGACTAGGGTGTGAAAAATGTAAAAACGCGTTTGTGGAATGCACAAGCTTTATTATTTCATTTATCATGTGAGTTTACAAAATATAATCCTGCCTTTGGTTTCTGTAAAGGCAGTAAATATTATTATATTTAAACTAGGACGTTACTAGTAGTATCTTAGTATAGACATTAAAATTATAACGAAAATAATTTAAATGTATTAAATAGCGTTGTAGACTTTCTGAACAATTAAGATATACTAATCTCATATTTGAGATCAACACATTATAAACATGGAAAATTGTTAATCAAAGAAACTTTTTCAAAAGAAACAACCATTTTATTTTATCGTGGCCATTTATCGTGGAAACATATTATTAATAATTATGAACTGTTTCTCATATAATAAATAATTTAATTTCAAAAGTGTAATACGTAATTAGAAAATTCTAACGTATTTATTTAATATTAAAAATATATATTTGCATTATGATTGTGTACAAAATATTGAATGTGTTTAAAGGAAGTAACCTTTATATTCTTTTCTTTGATTTTTAAGGAAAGGGTCGTTGTCTAAATTGGGGTGGTAACTGAAAGTGAGAGATATATTAATGTTCTTGTTAAAAATAAGTGTAAATGCAAGCATCACATTAGATATGGACCCTCGGGCAAGGTGATTTTAGAATATAAAATTTGTATCTTGCTCATCACACAAGTCAGTGCAGTCAAGGCTGTCATGAGAGGGGTCAGAAGCCGGCATGACTGTAATTAAAGGTAATTAAATGAGGGGTCCGTTTGATTGCAGATCGTAGAAGTTTAAAGTGGTTGGGGCTAGCTCCATTGGGGGATGTTGACGCGTCGTACGAGGGTGAAATTAAAGGTGACATTCTGTTGGACGCTAATTAAAAAACGTTGAGTGTGATTTGCGTTCGCTATTTCATTACAACTTGCCAAACATGATTTCGCTATTTACAGTATTGTCAAGGCAACTTAACAGATAATAATTTAATGGTTTACTAAATATTGTATTTTTATTTATTATAAAAATGATTGTATGTTGTTACAATGACAACAGGAATTTTATTGACTTAATAATATAAAATATTAAAACTTTACATTCATAACTACACACACTTTACAAGGTATTATGTAAACGATATTTCTATTATGTTTTCGTAGAAATTCTATTTGTTTTGCTTTTACATATAGAACGATTGTAATACTAATCAATGAAAATGTTGATGATAATGTCTCATCTCATCTCCTTTTTTACCTGGAAAGTCACTGTGAATGGATTATACTATTTAAAATGGTTAATACGGTTTATTACACAACAAAAATCTTAGATAAACCTATACACTTTAGGGCCTAGTTGCGGTACAGTACATAATAGAAACAATGAATCTATGTTTAGTAGCAATGTGATGCACAGTACATGTTAAGTCTTGTCCTAACGTACTTTAATCCATACTTATCTATTTATATTTTAATTCAGTTTACCTTTTCATATTGTTTGAGTTTTAGGTATTTTTAATTTTGTTTAAACTGTACATTATGCATACAGTAATAAAACGAATTGTTAACAAATATTAAGTATTGCTGATTTTATTGTTTTATATATTTAAATTAATTTTGGTTTAAAAAAAATAAATTATTAAATAACTAGTTTATTTAGTTGGATGGTTATAAACACACTTGGAATATAGGTTTATTAAAAAGTCACACTTGTGATTTGAACATAATTAATGTTAAACTTAAGTAAAAGTTTAACGGTGTATATTTTAATGTTGATAGTATATTTCATACGAGAGAGAAATTCTGTATGCTTCATTCCCCTTACTCGTTCTGCTTAGTTTGTGTAATTCCATAAGTTTAAAGGTAAACGCGCATTTTTTTCAATTTTGTTGTTTTATTTTAAGTGATGATTTAAGTTAAAACCTCACCCTTTCTTTTAAATTTGGGTTTAACCAAACATTATTTTTAAGTTCTTGCGTTCTTAAACTCACCGAAAGATATTTTAGCCCTAATTATTTTTGAACTATTTGTTATGTTGTTATACACGCATCGGGGTCTCATTAAAATCCACATGTATGTAACAAAATTTGTATTTGAGGGAATGTACACATACAGTATGCTCAAATCGTTTCTACCATATTAAAAAAAAACTACATCCAAAAATACTAATTCACACACTTGGCGCCTGTCAAATAATCAGAGAAAAACAACATGTGCAAATTTGTATACACTTTTAAAGTAATTTGAAGTAACGTCAATTTTCTTTCTTATATTTCGATTACCTACAACATATTAAATATATATTATATATTTCAGTTCCATCTAGTATTATGTTTTGTTTTTTTTTAAATATAAATTGATTCTTAAACTTTATTATTATTTTGTTATATCATGTTATAGGATTACTTGAGATTTGAGACTATTTTTAATTCTTTAAGATCAGCTAATTTAAAAAAAAAATTGGAAAGAAACTTTAGTGCTCCTGGTGGATAAACACGAAACTAAATTGGAGCAATGGAAAGTCAGCTGATCGATTTTCCCTCGCTATAAATTTGAGATTCGGAAAAGATCATCTTCGTTGCTCTCTGCGATTATAAAAAGCAGCTGTATTCGGTACAGTATGATGAAAAATCATTTAACAAAAATAAAATAATAACAACATATTAAGAACTTCCAACAACTGTTCAAAATATCTTCCTTCACTGTTAATACAGTACTCTGTTAGTACAGTAGGTTTTGAAATTCGTCTATTACTAAGCCCCGTGCTACGTTAAACTGGTGTGTTAGTTCTCCTCGCCAACGATACGACGTTGTTCTCTTTCAACTAAATAAAAACATTTATGAAAAGAACCAGTTGTGCGTAAACATTGGGCATCTGAAGCTAATATTTTCGGATTGGGAATCCTTCTATTAGGAAATCTTTCTTGATATTCTTTATTTGCACCCAATGAGTTTCCATTGCAATACAAACACTTCAATTTCACACGCACTTTACAATTGACTACAAGTTTTAAAATTTGTGCGAAACTATTCAAATTGTCTAGACAAATTGTGATTGTTGATCAGCTGTTAATGCTATAGACAAATTGTGATTGTTGATCAGCTGTTAATACATAATGGTAACTAATGATATAAAGAAATCGATTTATTTGTCCAATAATATTTTTATTTCTTTGGTGCGTGCGCGGTTTTCAATTTTTGTAATTAAAAAATTTTATTTTAAACAAGATAAAGTCTACTTTTTGAGTATGTAATTATAAACCAATATTGTCTTTTTCCACGAGTTATTGATACTGTATAATAAGAAAAAACTAGTAGGCCTATCATAATGTTTTGTATCACGACAATTACAAATTTTGTTATATTCAGGTTTTTTGACGATAACTTAATTATTATTCAAGTTATAGAAAAGTTAAAAAAAAACCCATTATGTTTGTCATTAAGAATATAAATATTTTGTCTCTTTTAAAATGTTCGTAAAAAAAATGGTTTCCAAGATAAAACAATTTCAAAGGTCGGCATTTTGAATATTTACGTAGTAAAGTTTTGCATCTTGGTATACTGATAAGATAAGATATAGTATAAACAATGCGCATACCAAATTTAAACTCAAAATATTACTAATTTCAAAAGTTATAATTAATTTTATTAAACACAAAATGGCGGACAGACGGAAAACGAAGCGCTTCCACACTTATGTTCATGTGAACTTTTTCCATTATTTTCATGAGTGGAACTCGTCCTGAAATTCATTCCCTTTCTTCGTAAACATCATGTATAAATACATTAAAAACTGGAAATTAGTTTTATGTAAACATATTTTTCTAAAAATAAGTTATTAAATGAATACTGGTATCTTATTTAGTTAAAAGAAAATAATACATCCATTACGCGGGCACACGAGTTTGTGAGCTGAAAGTTGCTCATTGTTTTTACATCTTAAAAAAAAAGTTAATTATATATTTATATTAATTATTGACTATGTGATTAGTTCGCTAGCCTACTCATGATTTTATATTTTCACATTTCGTAACAATTTGTTAGGACATGTAGAATATAACATGTTTTATAATCCAAAGGAAAGGGGCACAGAGTACATTCACATGTTCAGGTGTAATCTTATTAATGTGTTGATTCTACGCTTGGCTCCCTCCAAGGATACTGTTATACCCCGTAGAACTAAATATAAAAATGATTTGTCAACCTAAATGGTTGACAAAAATAAACAGAATTAAGACAAAGATAATTTAAGGAGACATGTTAAGTATGACTCACCAGTTTTGTCGTTGCAGTGATAATGACTCGCCAATCACAAATGTACAGCCCTGATTAGGAGATGCACATTTAGGGTTGACCGGGGCAAGTTAGTTCATTTTTTATTCTTTGAATTTTTACTTTTTTTCTTTTCATATTTTATTTAGTTTTTTTTATATGGATAAAGTTTAGAAAAACTGTGCACCGTTATTATTATTATTAATGAAATTGAATTAATTTAAGTTTATATTTGTTTTTGAATATGCTGTATGTATATTCACATACAGTAAAGCGGGTTTTTTTAAACCTACTTTACTTAGGTAACGTGCCCCTTACTTGAGTGAAGTTGACCTATGGGCTGGGTTAGATTGGTAATATAAAGAAAAATTGAATTTGATGCTTGAAAGATGTATAGAGCAAAAACAATTACATATCAATGAACAGTGTTTATTTTTTCAAAACATTTAAGTACAGGGCTTAAATTTAGATTACAGTTTAGTCACTTTCTACATCTAAAGGGACTGAAAGATCATCACAATGCAAACATTCCCGTGATAAAATAGGCGCATGATATCTTTTGTAACATAAGTCATATGTGGCCCAACGCTGGCAGCTTGAACACTGAATCGAATAGTCACCTGAAAGGCTCTTTGAGAAAGGTTTGAGGCATATAAAACACAAAGCATCCTTTTCTTCATCATCATCTTCCACTTCATTCCTGTTCCTTTTCTTTCTCTTAGGTTGACGAGACAGAATTTTGTTAGCTGTTGACTTACTTTGGTAGAGAATAGTTTCTTTTGTGATTTCTTTTCTTTTTTGCTTTTCCTGTCTTTTATTGCTCTTCCAATGGGATTTTTTGAAATTTTATTATTACTTACATGCCGTTTAAAGAGAATTACTCAGACAGGATGAATCATCCCATTATTGAAACATGATGGCGGATAGATTAAAAAAATAATAAAATTTTAAAAAATAAAAAAACTTTGTTAAATTTATACATAGTCGTACAACAAAAATTACTATTTTTTTATCGTCAACTAAAATAATAAATTCCATACTTCTTTGATGTTGGAACACTATGCGAAAAGTTCAGGACATTTAAAACAATGTTCTTTTTGTAAGACTTCTGAAATCAGTAGGTGATTTTTATTTTTTTAACCTACCACTGTGTCTCCAAATCTGTTTCCTAACTTGGAGGACAGAACTCAGAATTTAATGTCTTAAGCATATATTATTCGTATATTTCTTTACTGAACCATTCATTTACTGTATAATCCATTACAGTATCATGCCTTTTCGCATTAGGCTATTGCAGGACCTAAATCATTTTTACAAATATATTTCTGGGCTGCACTCTTGTTAGTTTTTTTTCCAAACAAGTTTCAATTATGCAATTTTTTTTTTTAATTGTTTCCATAACTTTCTCGAGTAGTCTAAACATTATGGGTATTGAAACAAATCGCTGGTATCGGACTCCATAAGAATCCTAGAATAATACCTTTGAAACATTGGTATTTAACGTATTAAATACGATGAAGAGTCCCTAATTTGAATATTTGAATATAGAAATCTAATATTTATAAAGTGTTTGAAAGTAGATACTCTTCAGAAATTTCCCATAGATGAATTTATTTCCAAAATTGTCACACTTTATAATTTCTGACAATCTGTATATTGTATTCCTTTGAACGTCATTATGATAACCAAAACAGATTAATTACATTCTCTAAGATTCGGAACATATTCCCTTAAAGGAAGCCAATAATATTTTCAATGCATTAACGCTAGAAGACTAAAAATACAAGATGTTAGAAACAAAGAAACGGTATAAATATTGAGAACTGTTTAACACTTTCCATACATTATTCTTTTCAAAATCTTTGTGCCTTTTCTCATTACAATTATTATTATCCATTTAATTGCACAAAGTTTTAGATCTGTGTTGTTTGTATTTTTATAAAAATCAGCTTCCTTTCATAAGCAGTTAGTCTGAAAATGTTTGCTTTTTCTATTGGTTATGAATATTGTTTAAAACTATTTTGTGTAGTGATTCGTAATTTTTTTTATAAATACCGCCTCAACAAAAGCCTCTTTTCCTGTACAGAAAATAAACTGTAAATTGGCAGCATCTCCCTCTCAGCTAAGTTGAGAACAGTGTCATAAACTTAATTTTCGTTGGTTATTATTTACAATATATTTACTATATAGTTTCATTTTAGTTTTTGACTGCTCAGGGTTTGTCCTAAGTGTTTTTTTCATTAGGTTTAGTTTCTGAACAAATGAATAGACATCTAGGCGTGTGTTCTGTCTGCATGTTTTAGTTTGCAAGTTAATCACTTGATAACGGAGGTTGATTTATACTTTCGAAACGTCGTGTATTGTTTCTTATACATAAATGATGTCAAATGTTCGAACAAACAATAATATTAATACAAATAATCCATCAAAAAGTAATAATTTTAAAAAATAGAATATTTACTTTAAACTACATTTATATTTATAAGAAAGAATGAGAAATAAATTTATCAGATATTTACTAAATTTTTTATATAAGAAAAATCTTCTTGGTATAACGTCTTAATTATTCTTTCGAATTATGTATCAACTTCTGAACTTCAAATGGAGCTATAACCATGAAGTAGGAGGCCATTACTCCGGACATCTAGAAAAATTAAATATTTAAAATGTAATATAACACACTTGAAGATTTTAAGTTATAATTATAAGCTATTGCATTTGTGTAATAATCAAATTACTATTTTCAAACTGTATTTATGTCCAAATATTTTATTTTAGTATTCACTCAGTACACTTTATCATTTAATAAAAATAGACAATTTGGCTGACACATAATATTCTTACAGGGTATGCTTTTCAATTATATTAATCAATCCGATAAACTCTGTCAACTAACAACCTTAAACTTATGGGTGTGTTTTTACTTTTGTAGACAGTGTAGATCAACCAGTTCGCTTAGTTTCATTTTCTACGGTATTGGCTGTGTATTTATTTATTTTTCTGAAAATAAATTTGTAAAATAGTATTTTTTTTTAATTTGTAGCCCGCAATATCATCATCATTTTTCTATTATTTTTATATCTTTTAGATCGATGTTAAACGAGATGTATTAAAGAACGTCATGGACAATAATAGCCTAATAAAACTAATCGAAACTTTAGGATGTATATGATTTCCAACTCATTAAAACCCTTTTCCACCTGACGGGACGTACAAGTCCCCAATGTTTAAACATGTATGTTGAAATTCCTATATAACTTAATGCAATGTTATCTTCTGAGGGGACTTATACGTCCTAGTTCTTAATGGATTTGTATAAGATTGTGCTAGTTTCCTTTTCTTCCACCAGATATCGCCACTTTACAGACACCACTTCTAGTTTTGTTGATAAAAAAAATGTAACTTTATATTTTCATTTTTTCTTACTAATATATAGTTTTAGAAGCCAAACTTTTTCACAAAACTATCAAATAGAATGTTCTCTTACAAATAAAATATAAAAAATGAAGAATATAGTCTTACTGTTTTACATATTTGCCATAAAGTCAAGTGGACTTGTACGTCCCTTCAGGAGATAACAGTTCCAAAGTTTGTCACTTACTACAAGCATAACCTGCTTTCAGTAACCTACACGTAACTCATAACCAAATGTTGTTTTTGTCTGTGTACATTTATTTTAGAGTGTCAAAGTGTCTTTATTGTTTTAATAACAGCTTTTGAATGTTTTTTGTTGTAAATATTTGATGTGTAGTTGTTATTTTCTGTGGTTGTTGTTATAAGTGTTGAATAAAACCTACATTTCTTTATCTTTAAGTGTGTTCGTGTGGATAACCTGTTATCCTATATAGGTTATACAATTTTAGTTTTTATTTGGTCGTGTTTATTGTGTTTGTAAAATGTCCAAGCAATTTAGTGATAAATTGATTGAGTATTATTTATTCGAAGACATTCCGGAAATAGATGATTTGTCTGAAGTTGAATCAAGTGATGAAATTGAAGATGTACGGCCGCAATCTCCTCTAAATAAATTCGATGAAGTTTTTAATTTTTGTCTAGGAAATAATCTAGAAGAAAATATTCCAAATGAAGTGTTAACTATAACTGAAAATAATAGTCCCAGAATATTATCATCTTTGAATTCAGAATCAGGTAAGTGAAACAGATATTTCCTTTATACAGTAGACATATGCTATTTAGATACAGATTATTCTAAAAATTTTGAGTTCCTGATGTAGTAAATAATAATTTCCTCATTTTACTAGAATCCCACTAAAGATTTGTTTATGGTAGCCTCCGTTTTGATAAGACAAAAACAAACTTATCAGAATATATTTAGTGCCTATAAAAAATACCAAACTGTGAAGTACCAGTTTTTTTCTGTAAAATACTTTTGCAATATCATTTGAACATTTTACTTCACATTTAATTAGTTTCATATAAAAATTATTTGTAAGGTAATTAAGTTTATGATATAAAAATACAAGCAACTAAAATCTTATGGTATATATTTTTGCTTTAGATAACCAGGAAAAGATACTTCCAGCTAACAAACCAGGTCCTTTGTCCGTCCTTTCAAAGAAACCAAAGCGAATGGAACAACCCAACAGGCATTGGAAGAAAAAAGAAGTAGTGACTGAGATTCTTGATATTTCACAAGCAGAAGGTATGATACTGGTTTGGTTTTGAATGTTATGATATTCACTGAGCCATAACTACCAGATTGTATTATATTTTTATTTTTTTTTCAGAAAAATTGCACGCTGTGTTTAGTAATTGTCAGACTGCTACAGATATTTTTGTTCAATTGCTAGAGCCATGTGTTGAAAATATAATTTTTCAATCAAATCTATATTCAACACAAAGGGGAAAAACATTGAAATTAAATAACAGTGATTTTTTAATTTTTATTGGCATAAACTTTTTCATGGGTTATCATAAACTTCCATCTAAAGATCATTATTGGTGTACAAGTTATGATCTAAGAACACCGGTAGTTTCTGAAGCAATGTCTAGAGATCGTTTCAATGAAATCCTCTCCTCTTTACACGTAAATGATAATCATCTAATTCCTGACAAATGTAAGGACAAGTTATACAAATTACGTCCCATGATTACTGCTTTGAATGAATCGTTTTTTAGATCATACGATGGATCTCATCAAGTTAGTGTAGACGAGTCTATAATATTATTCAAAGGGCGTAACTCAATTAAACAATATAACCCGATGAAACCGAGGCTACAAACTCTGGTGTATGGCAGATTTAAAAGGTTATATACTCAGTTTTGATGTATATCAAGGGAAAAATGAAGTTTTGGAAAGTGAATTTGAAAATTGTGGTCTGGAAGAGAGAGTAGTCCTAAGCCTTACAAAAAAGATTTGGGGTACCAAACGAATAGTTTGTTTTGATAATTATTTTAGTAGTGTAACATTAATGGAAAAATTAAAAGCTGAAAATATTTTAGCTTGTGCAACCGTCCGATCAGACCGCAAAGGCTTACCTAAAAACATGAAGGCTGACAAAGATTTGAAAAGAGGTGATTATGATTACCGAATATCTGAAATAGGGATATCATTTTTCAAATGGAATGACAACAAAAGTATCCAATTTTTGTCAAACTATCATGGTACAGAAAAAACAGAAGTAAAACGCACGCAAAAAGATGGATCTAAAGCAATTGTACCATGCCCTATAGTTGTTTCTGATTATAATAAATTTATGGGTGGAGTAGACTTAGCGGACCGTTACAGAGTTTTGTATGGTGTTAACAGGAAATCAAAGAAATGGTGGCAAGGGATATTTTTTGGTCTTATTGACATAGCGTTTGTTAACGCATATGTTATTTATTGTGAAATGTTTGAAAAAATTTCTCTTCTACAATTCAGGCGTTCGGTAGCACTGGGCTTGATTGCAAGGAAAAATATGCAGTCTAATAATAACAACAAGAGACCATTTGATAACAAGCAAATTGGGTCTTCTGTGTCTTTGAAAAGAAGAAAATCTGGTTACTCGGTCGTAAAAGATGTGAGACTGTCTAACCAAGGTGGTCACTGGCCGAAATTTACTGAAAAGAGAGGACGTTGTGAACAATGCAGTATGCAGAAAATAGAATCTAAGCCTACTTCAATTTGTTCATTGTGTAAAGTTCATTTATGTTGCAATGATAAAAAAAACTGCTTTGCAAAATATCACAATATTCAAGTTTGACAGCTCTAACTACGTTGTGTATAAGTTTATTTTAGAGTTATTGTAATATTTTTGTTAGAAAACTTCATTAGATAACATATTTCTAAATAAATTAATGTAATTAGAGTAAAAGAGTAATTTTATTTCTTAATTATTGTTGTTTATACCAATCCATCCTGAATTCTTCCTAACCTCCTTTACGAGGCCTTTATCTCCTGACGGGACTTACAAGTCCCGCTTTTGTTTACGTAACATATAATATTTATAAAATTATGAAAAATTAATTTTTATACACTTTAGAGGTCCTAATAACATAAAATTAACATTTAAAGTAAATTTAAAAATTTTGAAATTGGTCAGGGGAGAAAGGGTTTTAAGAGATAATGATTGTTTGGTAGAGGGACGAGTTATTAGGACACAATTGACATGTAATTTTGAGCAGACAACGACCAGCACATTTTGTTAGAGGCTACATTTATCAAATTATACTAAAAAACTTGAGAAAAATTCCACTAAATCGAAACCTTTTTTACTTACTGTAATTAGCTCAAAATTTTATTTATCAAATAAGATCTACGTTTATTCAAAAATTATGTGTATATATTGAATTTTAACAAAACTAGTTAAACTCCGCTACAGGTAACTTAGTGTACAGGTTAACGAAAGGTATAAAAGACGGACACTTTCCCCTCGTGTTATTCTTATTGACCCAGGGACTCTGGAAACGCAATTTAATATTAAAATCTGGAAATATAATTTATATATGAACACATAACTCTGTACTACATAATGTGTGAAATTACGAGATAGGTCAATATGAAAATAATTAGAGAGACATGGAATATTATGGTCAATAACTCAATTCCCTTCTGAAAAGGGTAACCATAAAATTTGACCGGCAAATAATACTGAGGCGTAGAAATAAGTAATAACCTGAGTAATATATATATTTTCTACGTTTTTTTTATTTACTTTTTTTATGGCTTATTCAAATAAAAATGCTGAAAATAAAGTATACAAATTGTTTTCTTATTCATGCCATAGATGTGAAGTCTACAAACGAAATTACAATATAATCGACTTGCATTCTATAGCGTTTACAACTTACCTTCGTATTACTTGTGGGACGAACATTTCTTACTATATTAACAACTATTACATCAATCAGATGCAGAAGAGCTATAAAAGGTTATTACAAAATCTATGGATGAAACGTATTAATTACCGAAAAAGAAAATAAAAATCCATTTTAAACGTGGGTAATTTTTAAACACGTTGAAGATAAGTTCCATATATAAATCATATGTATGATTGTCACTAAAATAATGTGTGGAAAATTTAGTACAAATTTGTTCAGTTGTTTGATAAAAATTATCCAAAACGGACAGATTTGTCTTTTTAAACTAGAGAATGAGATTCTCAACACAAATATTTTTCAACCCAGTCAAAGATTTGTTAAATTATTTTATCAATTTATTAATACTATATTTTTATTAAGACTAAGGAAGCAATTGTCGTAGAATATTTGTGCACATTATATTAATAATTATTCTATACCAAAATACGTAGATTTATACTTCAACACTTATTAGTTTCTATAAAATACCTATAATCAATACATACCTTAAATTTTGTAAAATACCTTAAATAAATATATATTTGTCAACTTTAGTTTTACGCACATTCAAGCCAAAACTACATAATCAGTTTGTATGATAAATATAATATTTGGTTAAAGAAAAAAAACCATGTTATAAAATACATTTTACCATGTTACAATGCTTTTATATAATTAATAAACTGAAACCAACAATTTACAACAAAAGAACAATTTCCCTCGAATATCAAACAAACTTTGTGTATGTTCAATACATGATATGAATAATAAAAATAAAAACCTAATGAACAGTGATCCACAGCGTTGTAATGTAAACATTTATTTATATTCAACATTTGTAAAATAAATCCTAGGACATTATGATCTGTTTATAAAAATTGAAGTTAGAAAGTTTGATTATTAATATAACAGCAGATATTTCTTGTTGAAACTCCATATTCAAGGATTAAATAAAACAATAAAGCTAAAGTTTCCAAATTATTTTAATAATACAAATGAGTTACAATTGTTTTGCCTTGCGGCATCATCAGACAATTTTATATTATTAAAATAATGTTGAAACTTTAGCTTTAATTGTTTATTTAATCCTAGAAAGTTTGAGTTCAAGTTTCAATGTGAGAAGTATTTTTTTGAAAAACCAGATCACTTTCATTCTAATCAAATAATAAAAATAAATGGAAAACATTGTTTTTGAAGATTTTTTAAAACATAACTTTTTTCAAATTTCAAGGGAAATATGTTCTCCCGTTTTTTTAGGATAAAAGAGGATAAAATCAACAACATTTAAGATCAGATTTTACACATAAGCTGCGTATTTATAGTAATTTATTTTAATTTTAAATTTTGTGGTTAAATGATTTAAAATATAATTTCTCTTAAGTCTATTTTTCTTATTATAAAATGAGAGGTTACAGTGAACAAATATTTCATACTAACACTATTTTCTGATATACAAATTGTTCGGCAATTGTTGCTAGCATAAACACACAAGTGTGCTCACATAATCCTAGACAAATATAATCACCCTCAATTACATCACAACAACAAACCACATTCAGTAAGCCATATGAAAGTAATACTTACTCCATACAAGAGAGGAATACCGATTTCAAAACAGCCAGAGGCTGTAATGTGAACAGGTGTTGAACTTATGTCTTCAGCAAACAAAGCTACCTTTGAACATACAATTAAATAGAACGTATAATGATCTATAATATAGTTAATTACCTTAGAGGTTGTCCTCAGTCCGTATTATAGTTATGGATTCTAAGGTAATTAACTATATTATATATTAAACAGTCTAAGGCAACACATTATACTTTATAGTATGATGATCGTTGACATCTATAAATATTATCTGTTTTATAGTACAATTAATAAAGCCATAATTTTGCTATATTAGATCAATAGATAGAGATGAGAAGTAGCCTCATGGGTTTATACCTCATGGGTGCAGTTTACTTATTTACCTTAATAATTTTAAAGAAAAAGTGCCAAATAAACAGACTAATACGTAAAATCCATGGAATTGCTGTCACCGAAGTAATTAGGGATGATTTACTATTAGATATTCCTGAATAAAATTATTATGGATTATCGATTAGACTACGTAATTGCACATGCATATCTTGCACAACTTTCGGCAAGAATTATTTTACTTTGTCGTGAAATTAAAATATTATGATGTTTGTTGTAGGTAAGATATGTATATTTGAATGGCCTACCGCAGAAAGGAAACATCTCCAAAAACCTACTTTTCAGGAGAGACATAAAACAGTTTTTCTAATAATGGGTATTTAAAAAAAAAATTACAGTTATTCACAAAATGTAGACCCTAGAGTCACACTTTAATCACCATAAAATAAAAGCCCTAGCAGTTTTATTTATATATATTGATTTTTTTTTACTGTGGAGATGTTCCCTTTTTGCAGTAAAGGTGGTTAAAATTTTTAAATCAGGCAATTAAAGCATGGAAAAGTTTATTTTACATGGAATGTATTACCAAAAACAATATTTACAATGGTTTTACAACATTTTATTTAGTTTGTCTAAACTATTTCTTCACCAGGTCCAGCGGTAGTAAGCCAATTCATTATTTCAGTCCAAAAATCCATTTTATCTGGTTGGATGTACACAATAGTCTTTTTCAAGTCATCCATTTTCTTTATGTTAATGGGTCTTTTTTAACTGTAGGCTTTATTTTTCGGGAATGTTAATGGTTGTTTGGTATTTCTCAAGCAAAATAAATCAAGTGTCGATCCATTAATGTTAGGACAACACCTTAACTTTTGATAACTTTCACTGTCAACGAACATTTCACTATAAGTTGATATTTGAAATGATCTCTTTTGCTCCCTTGGAACATCTTTCCCAAATGAATCAACACTCAAACAATTCCTTTTATAATACTGAGGCCACTAAGAGCAGAACTGCAAGAAATTTTCATTTTTCGTTCGAATAACAGTAAACTTGTCAGCAATGTTTGAAGCAGTCTTGATAAGTTCAACTAAGTCATCAACTGTATAATATCGCTCTGTTTTCTTTAATTTCCTCTTTATTATGCCAAAATCTCTGTCATTCGGCATGAACACTCGAGTGTCCTCTCTGAGGAAAAACAATTTTAACTTTCTTAAAAACTTTTTTTTCTGCCAGTGCCATAACAAACCGAAATAGTGTGTTATTTTTATTTTGTCCGGCACAGTTGTCTCCGACAATGTATAAATTCTCTATATCCCTGCCCAGTTAACATGTTCCTCTCCTTTCAATTTTGCTCTTTTTATAATATTCCTATTATAAAGTTCAGATTTAATAACTCCCTTCTTTCTCTTCTTAGAGTTGTTCTGAATTTCTTCCTCAGTTTCATTCATGTTAATTAATTAATAAAACGTCTTAAAACTTCACAATAGCTGTCTAAATCACAATAAGTTAACGAGTGTTTTATAGGTTATCACAAATCAACAAAATAAACCTTATTCTTCAATAAAAACATCATTGTTTGTCAGCTGTTATTGACCTGCAGCTGCAGTGAAAGTAACAAAAAAAGTGAGTTTAACTGCAGACAGGGAACAAGTCCTGGAGATGTTCCTTGTTTGCAGTAAACGTCTTATCAAGCCTGCCTTTAACTTCAATACAACAAATGAAAAATATTCCCTTTTTGCAGTAAAGGATGTGTCTACACTTGTAGATTTCAAAACAATAAAAAAACGAATTTCGATTTTTTGGAGATGTTTCCTTTCTGCGGTAGGCCATTCATTTATTGTGAAATGTCTCTTTTATATGTTGATTTATTGTTGTTTCTTTCATCCGTGTCGGAGTAAATGTCATAAATGTCATAAGTAAGGTCACAATTTTAAGAAATATATGACATTTGTGTTTACTGTACCATGTATACCAAAACCGTCGCCAACACAACAAAAATAAAATAAAGTAATTCATCAACCAAAGCTCAAAGTGATAATATTAATAATTTGTTTTCTTCCCAGTAATAAAATGAATTATTATCCAATTAGACACTGATATAAAACCATTCATTGTAAGATATTATTTTAGAACAACAATTTAAAAGACAATAGAATTAAAAACATTAATTTTGTTTCATTATTTTCGTTTTTTGCTATTTGATATCATTCCTTACTTTCAGGGACGTCGGCTAAGAGGTGAAAAACATTTATTTTCAATTTATTACCTAACTTTTTGTGTGTTGTTAAGAAAATTATTCAATTCCATGTATTAGGATCTTACATATAAATCTTAAATTCACTGCTAAATAAATATTACACACACTACTTAAGATATGCATAAAGGGACTAATTATATTTTTAATTATACCTCCTGTAAAACTTGAATTTCCATGGAAGAGGTTTTAAGCTTCAACAGAGCCGAAAGCGCCTCCTTTCTCTGAATAAAAAAAATGAGTATCAATACATTTATAGAAGTACCCTTTTACCAGCTGCAACAATAAAATTCCACCCATTCTTAAAATTATAAACCCTAAACTAACATTGTTTGTTCCATTTTTAAAGTTTTTATTTTTTTGAGATATTTGCTATATTTGAATTGTTTGAAACATGTTTAAAACTCGTTATTTATTGATTTATAATATTTTTTTAATACATTAACGTTAATGCTTAATTTTTCGTTTGTTTTTTTTTTTTTTTTACACATTATTGTATTTGATTTTTCTACTTTACATGAATTAACACTCCATATTATTTAAAATAAAGAATTGAAAGGATCTACAAAATTAGACTACTATAATAGAGTTAATAAAACAACCCTTTGGAAAATAAAGTCACCAAATGAAAGAAACACACAAATATCCACGAGAAAATTTTTATTTTAAACAAGACTATGTTCTAATGAATACGTAATCATCTTTAATTGTTTAGAGGTAGGCCTACGCAAGTTTAGTGCAACTTAATTTTAACTTATAAAATAGAGAAATATAATTTAGTTGGGATTAAGGAGATTTAAAACAAATTAGGGTCTAGGTTGAATATAATTTAGTCCGAAAATAACAACTTTTAAATTTTCGCAGATCAATTAGAAGCTTTTATTTTAGAAAATATTTTGTATCAAATATACACACAGAATTAAAAATCAGTTGTGTGACTGATGTTTACTCAAATCACCTGTTATATTATATTTCCAAATGTTTGCTGATATGTTGAGTTTGTACAATTGAAAACATTTTTATAAAGTATCACTGTCGATATTTATTTAAATTAATAAATTAAGTGTTATATTTTAAAACCACAATTTAAAACTTTAATTTTTATTTAGAAAACAGTATTTTAACTTGGAAAGTTCTCTTAAAATTTTCTTCATTTATGCAGATAAACATAAAATATAAATACAAAAAACAAGTCTTTAAATAGTACTTACCGCTTCAGAAACTTTATAACTTCGATGAACAATATACCATATCTCAAACATTACAATAGAAATAAAAAAAGCCGGTGTAATAATACAGTTTAGACATGGAATAGAATTAACTATATCATACACGTTTTCTAAAATAATAAGCTGATTAGAAATAATAATAAGCAACATTTTAAATCCAAAAAAATCGTTGATTTTTGAAATTAGATTAGTTATCATCAGATGTCTTTCTCGGAGTCTTCGAATTGATAAGACTGTCTTAAACCATTCCAGTTTTTTTATATTTGATGTTAGATGGTCGTAAGAGTATTCAATACACAAACAACAAAATATAAATTGACAAGAAACGAAAAGAGGAATTAGAGAAGACATTAATCTCATTAAAATTATAACAAATTCAGTAGATATCCTATACGTATTTAAAAAAAAACAAGTTCTAAATAAAATTAATAGTATGCAGAATATGGTAACACCTCGAAAGGAGGGATTGATATTTTCACTACATAAACAGGAAATAAAACAAATGAAATATTCACAAACGTTTTTAGAATTTAAAAGTACTCCTAAATTTAGAAAAATACTGACGAAATCACATGTTATAAAAACACAAATGAACATAATTTTAGTTTTGTCGAAATTTAGAAGCACGTAGAATCGCACAAACGAGCAAACTAATGCAAATAATGTTGTAACGATTCCGACTGGTGATATTTTCAAAATATTGTCTGATGTTAATGTACAAGGGAAAAGACCTGAGAGATAGGAAATTTTTAATATTAAAGGTAACGTCATTATAAAACTAACTGTACTAAGTAAGTGTTAAGCGTATAACTAACTCACGACAGATTTTCTATAAGAATGGATAGATTATACACCTGTCAAAAGTACATTATACATTTTCATACAAAAGGGTTTCTTTTGAAATTAATACCAAGAAGAAAGTGACAGGTGAGGAAGATAATAGGTGAGGAAACGTAACTCATATTATGTTTCCATTCAAATTTTAATAACTCGTTAAGACGTAATATTACTAATCATTACTTTTATTGTTTGCTGCCTTCCAGTCTTTTATTTTGCTAAATGGACATTCCTTCTTCTTTTAATAAAGGAAACCTATATTTTAACAATAAACCTATAATAGCTATAGTTGACACAAACGATGACAAGTGTTGGATTATACGATATTGATAAAGGTGCCTGACAATTCAATTCAAAACTTTATTTTTGTTCGATATCTAGATTGATATTCGTACAGTATACTTTAAATTGATTGATATTTTTCTTACTGTTTCAAGGCAAAATACCGCTCAGTCGCCATCACCTTAATATTGATTAAGGATTAAAACCTCTTGCCATAATTGTAAAACAGCCTATAGATACTTTGTAACCTGCGTGAAATTAATGCAAAAACTAAACCTATGTAAAAACTATATAAATTAATTTCTAAATTAACAAAACTAACATCATTAATTTAAGTTAACATCATTAACACTATTAATTTAAGTTCTATAGTAAAACTGTTTCTTGAATTCTACTCTGATTTTTAAAATGCAAATAACTCGTATAGTACATAATTTTATTGGTCTGCTTTGTCAATGTTTAAATTTCCCTATTTATGAAAACAAACTTTTTTCTGCAAATCCAAAAATAATTATCAAAGACACCTTAAAACGATCTGTGCCTCCAATTGGGCGTCCGCATTATAACTATCTACCCTATTCCCTATTTGCTTACTTTTAACGAACGAATTGTTTCGAATTCCAATAGTAAACCATTTCCCCTTAATAAATTTCTATCATTTTTCCGTTTTGACTTACCGCTAAGTTTAAAAATATAAATATATTCACTTTCTTTTTTAATTAAATAATTATTCTCTTTTAGAAAGGCATTCGAAAAATGTCTAAAAAATACCTTTCATATTTATTCACTTTCTAAATTAGTTCTTTATAAATCAGTAGACTTTTCAATGGGATTTGAATTTTGGAAGAAAAGACTTTTGTGTGTATAGTGTATAGTACCATAAAACTCTACATTCTCTAATTAATTACATAAAATAGAGGACTTTTAAATTTTGCTGTCTTGTTAGGTTACTTTTTCCGATGAATAATTATAATGTTCCTTTCTTTTTTTAAATCAAAATAAATCATTTATTGATTTTAAGTTAAACATTTATTCCAATCTTCTTGTTTACATATACAATCATTATCAATCTTCTAAAATTAAATTTCTCTTTACCTTTGATTAGGAATTATTTTTTTAAACTGTATTTTAGGTTTCCATTCATTTATTTATTTTTTATGACCTTGAATTCATCCTTATCAACTAAATTTGCTCCAATTATTACTCAAAGCATTGTGTGATTTTTTAGAAGTTGTAGTTTACTATTATATATATATATATATTTAATTTAGACAATTGTTGAAGAAAGGAAAGTCGTTACTATTTATCCATATTTGAAGTAATCTGTATTTGTCGATAGTGCCTTGTGGGGAGCATTGACAAATCGCGTGTCCTCTCTTGTAGTTGTAGTTGCATGAAGTTTTACGGTGAGGGGTACGTGTCCAGACTTTTTACGAAATGTACAGGCATATCATTCAGGGCAAAACCTATGGTGGGGGCTCTGGTGGGAGGTGGTGGGGGTCCTCTGGGGGAACTACTTAGCTAGTACACGATTGCTCAGTAGTGTGTTCGCCTTCGGGTTACACGGTCTGACGCCACAGACGTCAAAGTGTACATGTGACGTCAAGATCCAACCACTCCCACTACACCTTCCACAATCTCCCACCACACCCAAACACCCCATCTCTCCCACAACACCCCAGCCACTCCCACAACACCTCCTATCATTTCTCACAACACCTCCCACCATCTCCCACTACACCTCTCACCATTTCCCACCACACCTCCCACTATCTCCCAATATCTATAACCACGCCCAACCACACCTCTCTTCATCGCCCACAATACCCCCACCATCACCACCATACCTCCCACCATCCATAACCACGCCCAACCACACCTCCCACCAGCCCTCACCCCAATCTGGGCCTGAAGTGACCCACTCTCTACCCACAATATTAGTTTTTTTTAAACAAATTAAAAATACATTTTACTCTTAGTTGATGTATAATCAATATTATACACAATATTAGTTTTTACATAAATTACTCCCTCTAATTACAACAGTTATTGATATGACATATTAATCTCTTATTGAATAATGACCCTAAGCTAAAGTAGATACGCAATCTGAACATGTATAGCGTTTATCGTCATTATAACTAAATGCTAATTTTTTAATTGTTATTCTATTTATTTTATAATATGTTATTCGGATTTAAATAACCTAATATTTATACGAATTCCAATATTATCTGTTATACATTTTTGATAATCTTCACACAATCTATCTGACAATTTTTTTTAATATTCCCTTCGCGGTTTTTTACATATTGTATCTAGTGTTTTGAATGTATATAGTTTTTGTCTAAGGCCCATGTACTCTAATATAATTGAACCATTACACTCGTCCTTAAAACTACCAAGGTTTTTCTTATTTATACTCAAATAATTTGGGTTTTTTTTGGAAAATCCTAAAAATCCAAAAAATATTTTAAAATGCTACTACGGAATTCGTGATAAACGTCGTTTCTAAATATTTCATACCAAATTAATCTGTAAATGTATAAAGTGAGTTAATTTTTGAATTTTGATAAAAGGGTTTCATAACATCACAATTTAAAAAATTAAACATATATGCTATTTACTTAATTCAAATACTGAAAATCCAATATATATTGGCATATTAAAATAGAATTTTTCTTTCGAA
The DNA here is from genome assembly GCA_963513935.1 of Aphrophora alni. Lineage (NCBI taxonomy): Eukaryota > Metazoa > Arthropoda > Insecta > Hemiptera > Aphrophoridae > Aphrophora > Aphrophora alni. The sequence continues at coordinate 91,440,210 of OY740770.1, forward strand.
CACTCAACAGAACATAATTTTTTATCATAGAGAATACGGCTTAAAAACGTAGGTTTTTCCAATAGTTTCTTTTCCACTGTCTGGATAATCAATATCACATTCAATAATATAACTCTCAGGATTTGTGGCCTCTATTTATAGTACGGTAAATTTTTTAACCTATTATTGGTTTACCATTTTAAATTTATTTATTTATTTGAGGCATCGGTTCTTCCATGATATTAGGGTACAAAAACATGGCATCTAGGTATATTAGAAATGAAGTTGGTATTTTACTATATGTATTTAAAAACGGATTTTTTACTTAACATGGCATTAAACATACCACCTCTCTCATTAATTAAATACATATTTTAGTCATTTAATAGTTCTAATTCTATGTTTGTAAATTTCAGCATTGTATCAAAAGTTAAGCCTCTTAAAGTAAAATAGTGAGCTGGAAACAATACAATATATGATATTCTATTCATATTTTACGAACATTTTCAGAAATATCTGCCAGTAATTAAACATCTGTACGTAAATAAAAGTAACTATATTCTCCTAAATTTTTACAATTAAAATGTGTCCATTTATTTTACGTCACAATATTTTTCACAAATAAGTTGTGCAATTTTTTCTCCTCTATTAACAATCAAATCGTTATTAGAATTGTTAAATAACAAACCATCCAAATTTCGCCTATAATAGGGTCCATTACACTTCCGCCAAAAGTTAAAAAATAATTTAAAGCAATCCCTGATCTCTGAGCTATTCGCCCATAACTATTTGCGGTAATAAAATTGTAATATCTGTTATATTTAGGAATAATATAATTATGGGCACTACAAAGTCGTATCCGGCCGCTAATATGGTACTTTTTTTCTGGTGGAAACGCAAAATCGGATAATATTACAAATCCGAGTCCTGGAAAAAATTATAAACACAATAACATTTAATATTATCAACTTTTTCTATCTACCTAGTAAAGTGTATTTTGCTAACTATAATTCTTTTTACTTTCAAAAGTTTCCTTCTTAACATTTTTTACATGCGAAATACGATTGACTGCATGTCAATTAATTAATTCTGATAAACGTCTTTTTTTGTATTTAATAAAAAATTAACCTTTTTTATACCTTTCTCCAAAATTGTTACAAAAATGAAGAACGTCTTTATTTTTTCATTTACCAAAAAATGACATACATATCACCTCTCTTTCTGTTTTTTTTCCCCTCCCGACCGCAGTTTTTATCCCTAGATACCAGTTATTCTCCTCTCTCCCTACACATCACACTTTACCTCTGTATCTTATGAATAGATGATTTAATTCACTTCTTCTTTATTAAACTCTTTTCCAAGATGTAATTTTAATAGGAAATAAATAATTAGAGCAACAATAAGCTGTTTTTATTATTACATTAGATAATGAAACACATTGTTAATAAATAGTATCCAATTTTTTTTTAACTGTTGGCAGCAGTTCGTAAATCCTCGCCCATTGATTTACGGTAAAAGATATACCTAAAATAAGAAAAAAAAACATTTAACAACAATATCTATATATTAAATTCATTTCCTAGCATAAAGTATTATTATCATAACTCATTTACTCGTCCACTAAATCATTCAAAGTATTGAGCTCCAATATTTTCCTTATTTGTTGGTTTCACTTAACCTGCCCTACATTATTCAGAAGACATTGACATTTATTGCCGCATATAAACACTCCCCACCACACATACGTACGCGCGCACACACCACACACACACACACACACACACACACACACACACACACACACACACACACACACACACACACACACACACACACACAGTGAAGTTTGATATTTACTTTGTTTTGGTCAGAGTGTTGGGTTGCACTAGAGGCATTCAAATCTGTTTCTGTAGAACCTAGATGGGGTAAAAAAGTGTTTGTATTTGTGTTTTGGCGGAAATATCTAATTCTGAAAGGTCATCCTGTATTTTTAAGACATCATTTAAATCGTAGTCTGCGGTGGTTTCGTCAGTGGCAAATTTGTTAATCAGAGATTCAAATTCATTAATTTTGCTTTGTATAGTTTCATAATACACCTTAAGCTTTGCGGAAATATGATCGGGTAAATTTTCAACGCTGTAAGTGGTTGTAATTTCTTTTAAGTGATCGTTTATTTTAGTGATCCTATCAGTAATGATGCCTGACGGACGAGTGAACGAAATGAACCTCATTTTGAATATTTTCAAAATCTTGAAAGCACAAATATATTAAAGGAAATATACATTAACACAAGAGTATTAATAGCAATAAGTAGAAATACTAACACTTGTTCGAAGCAACCAAGAATTAAAACAGATAAACAATGAGGAAGTGAAATGTAACATAAGTTTGTGTCACAGTAAGAGAGGTTATGTTTTTGTTTTGATACGCATTAATTTACAGCCTTGGTTTTTTAAAAACTTGGAAGGAGTGTTTGCGGTGCAGAGTGGGAGAGGTTGTCCCGGTCGTGTCTGCCATAAAACTTGTTTGGCCGTTGACGCATGCGCGATTGCTTCCTTTTTCATAGCGACAAAAAATGGCCGACAACTGAAATTTCAATTATTATCGCTGAATATGAAACGTGTTTCACTGTGATCTCCAAGCGTGTATTCAAAGAAAAATATCCACATCCCTCCCGGAAGACCAAATGTTGAAGCGTGAGTTTTGTGAGAATTGTTATTATTCCGGAGGCCAATAAACCTTTAATTGTTTATACGTGAGATTAAAAAGAGAATTATGTATGAAACAAAGACTTAACATATAATATGCAATCTGTGTAATAAAGATATTAAGTAACATAAATTGTCCTTTACCTTGTCTGAAGAGATGTCCAAATATCTTCCTGGTAATCGGCTTCCTCAATGCACTGGGTCTCACTCGTAATGTTACAGGTAATGTTAAATGTTACTCTTAATTACACAGATCACTTGACACATTTAAAGTTATGGTTTGGCACAGTACTACGGTAGAAATATACCGCGACAGCGTGTTAGCGTTAAAGGCGTATAATTAATTAAATGTGCTGAATAGCACGAGAAGCGTCGAGAAAACTTAGCTTCGACTGATGCAATGTTAAGTGTAATTAGCGTAACGTGGGCACGTGAACTGTACGCACGGAGTTGTAGAAGACATACTAACTAGAGACTACGGGGGTAGGTAACGCTTCGAGTCCATGATCACGTGATATCCGTCCACCAATCAGAAATATTGTAAATGATGTCATTAGACCTTGGACTTGATATACAAGGCAAAACACCCCTTGAATTATAGAATGGAATATTCCGAAGTGGCGTTTTGTGGTAGAAAGAGAAAATTTATGTAAACTGAAAAATGAAGCATGAGTACTGAGCACCCACACACACACACACACACACACACGCACACACACACACACACGCATAATCTTTGATTATAATTTTACTTTTTAGTAAGAATCATCTCGGACAATACGATCTAGGGTGATATACTTAAATATCAATTGAGTATTATAATTTGAATGTATGAACATAATGATGATACCTGAGCAATAATATATTACCATTGCATAATTAGTATCAGGTGAAGCAGTATAACAAACTAACAGAACACAATACTCACAAAAAATACGCATAAGTATCGGACGCGTTTCAACGATAAGGTCGTCCTCTTCAGTGATACACGAGCTACACCAATCAAACTATAACAGTTGATAACTATGTTATAGTTTGATTGGTGTAGCTAGTGTATCACTAAAGAGGACGACCTTGTCGTTGAAACGCTTCTGAGACTTAGGCGTATTTTTTGTGAGAATTGTGTTCGGTATGTTTGTTATACTGTATAATTTTTCTCATAAGTCAAGCTCAACATTTAATATCAGGTAAAGCGATTAGAAAAATGTGGGTGTAGGAACATGATTATTTTAATAAATATTTGACTCAGATTTTAGTTTTAACAATTAAAATCGTAATAAAAATAGTAAAGATTTAACGATTAATTTGTCTCGAAATAACTAATAATTCTTATGGCACAAAATAACTAGATATTGGAGATACACCTTCAGAGACTCTAAACTAAATTAACACACATTAATTAATAACTACAGTACTCCAAAATTGTATTTATGAAAAATTCACATTAAAAATGTAAGAATAATGTTTACAGTACTAACATTTATACAATATATGTAAAACATATATCATTAACCAATAATATCATACAGAAGTTTGATAGAAATCAAACGAAAAAAGTTTACAAACAATATATCGGCCCTAATCTGACTAACTGACTGTTAGCTTTCTTGCTAAGTTTGAATAAGAGACTTATGTATTTACAAATATATTGAGTGAGAAATTATCCATCTAATTAAATTACTGACTAATCGACCAACTCAATGTGTGACTAAATGTCTAAATATATTAAACGGCTGATTTACTAGGAAAGTCATCTTAATAAACGGGGAAAACCTATCATTCATAACGAAATAATTCTTCCTGAAGACACATCTAATCTCCATATAAAGGTTTCCCGTCGGTTATTTAAAATAAGCCATTAGTTTATTTTTAATGTTTCTCTTATTTAACTTGCACTATTTTATACAATAAATCCTGCTCCAATGTTCATTTGAGACCACCATTTTAAAATTAAATAAAATAAACAAGAGCTTGTACAAATATTGTTATGCCTAGTTGCAAAGAACCTTATTTTATAATACATTTGATCTAACTGTCTAAAAATCACAAAGGAAAACAAATATATAATTTCTGCGAGCCACGAGAAGGTTCCCGAACTGAATAGCAAGCGATATCAAAAGACTTTGTAGGGTTCATTTGGCCCGAGCACGCGGAGATTACTTAAACCAAACACAATCCCAGGGTAAGTTATATTGTCACATACAAGTTAAATTTTATAAATTACAAGTTACAATGGTCTAACCTAAAGTACTATGTACGTTCCAAAAATAAAACTGAGAACATGCATCGTTGAGAGCGTTAAGGGAATTTGATAATGAAACTCTGGCTGTAGTTCGACCATCTGGACCATTTTTTAAATAGGTAAAAAGACATTGCTTTACCCCCTTAATTAAAATGAAAATTCAGTAAAACAAATCCAACTTTTGGTTTATTAAAATATGTAAGTTTATATTTTTAACACAACTGAACTACTGGCAATAACACAAAAAAAATTAAAAACATATATACAGTATAACGAAATAGAGGGCTCCCAAAAGGTCAATGCTCGGCAGGCCATAAATTGTAAAGAGTTGAAAGGGTTGACAGCCAGAAAAACTATTCTAACATTAGTCACAGATCTCAAGAAGTCAAATAAACCATTCCACAAGTCAATACCTTCAACCGAAAATGTTTGAAATGGACCAATACCAATGAAATAAATTGCGTCAGTGTCGAAATAACGTACAAGATTTAAAATAAGCCAATGAAGGAAGAGGATCGGAAGAATGAGGTTCTTTCTTTTTGGTTGTTACTGATTGAAGGAGGGAGTTCCGGAGCAAGTGTTGCTTTAGTAGAAAAGAAGATCGTTGTGAAAGATTTAGCCGAGATCACAAGTCAAATTAAAATAGTATCTGCGTCGTTTTTTTTTTTTTTTTTTGTATAAGTATTAATAATAATCTCCGAGAATAGTTTAAAAGATAATCGTCGTTATAAGTTTAAAAGTAATTGTCGTCATAGAAGTGAGTGAGAAATTTGCGTCGTTATAAAAGTGTTTGAACAGGAATATTAATACAATAAATTAAAGTAATCGTCGTCACGAAAGTGAGTGAGAAATAAATGTAAGAAGAAAAGAAGATTCGTCGAAAAGATCAAGGCAAATCGATCCATCTATTGGCAGTCTAAACGGGAACCACGTGCACGGAACCAGGAGCATCGGAGCAGTGAAAAACTTCCAAGCGATAAGTAAAAATTAATGGACAATCTCAATTAAATAAACTACCACCAAATTCTATTTTATACGTAAATTATAGGTCACCAAAGAATCTCACGAACCCGTAAAGAGAAATTTAATAAAATTAATAAATAATACATTTCAGTTAGCCGGAGCATTTTTTAAAAATAATTAAAACTAAACAAATTTAAAAGTAAATATTCTGATGCACTCTTATTTCTTTATTTTAGGTTAAGAAATTGTAGAATTAGTAGAGTTAGTAATTTATAATTAACTATGTACTTAGAATAAGTGGTAGGTTAAGAAGTTAGTGTATAAGTATTAAGTGCATCAGATTTGGACAATAATTGATTTTGTATTGTAAAAGATTGTAAAACTCAATGTTATAATTAATTAAAAGAAAGTTAATTTCTAATTGTGTTGAAGTCAAATTTGTTATAACAGTTAATATAAAATTATTAAAACATACATTCTCTCATCTTTGTACTGTTATTTTCTATCACATTGTTATACATTTTAGAGTATTCCTATATTCAAATAAAAATAACAATACCTTTTTTACCAGGATACAGTAAACCATCTCGAAGAAAAAAATTTCTGAAATCAATAATTATATGGTTCTTGTATTTTCTCAGATGAACAAATCGATAGCCTTCAATGTGCCAGATTTTTATGCTTTTTGAGCCAGTATCATTTTTTCTTTGTTCAGCTACTTTAAGAGGTTCTACCTACCCAAACAAATTAAAACCTTTAAGTGAGTAAACTATATACCTTGAGTAACAAAATATTCATCACTTATTGTAAGCCTCAAAGAAAAATATTGCACTACAGTTCCTAAATCGAAAAATGTTACTCGAATTAAAAAATAATATTTAATATTATAAATAATATTATTTAATATAATTATAAATAATAATATATAATTACAAAATAAAAAAATTGACGGTTCCTCTTTGAAAACTAAATTATTCTTATTTATTATATCCACAAAAAATACTGACAGTGATGGTATATTTCACGAGTGATTAAAAAAGTGTAAAGATGTTTTTTGATGTAATATTTTTAATGAGTTGGATTCCTGGAGTTAGACTATAATTGGAAAAGTGATTGTCTTCAATGTATCAAAATTATTCATTCAAATCATGCAAAAGTTTTAAAAAATACAAGAAATATCTTTACTCTTGAGGGATATATCCACCGAAAAATACTGTTTTTATAATTAAGGTAAAGTTTATTATACACCCATTTTTCAAAGTTTATAAATTTAAAAAAAGAAAGACGAGAGGGTCTAAAATAGATTTAGTTTTCAAAATTAATATTATTACTTAAAATTACAACACAATTAACTAAATAAAATCTTTAGTTTGGAAATTTACTATATTTCAAACAGCATATTCTCCAGTCATTATATATATATATATATATATATATATATATATATATATATATATATATATATATACTGTGTCACAATAATGTCATGTTTTTATTTCTAAAATAATCACATTAAATACTTTAGAATTATAGAAGGGAAAATTTATGTGAAAAAATAAAAGAGTGGAAAAAGGATTTTAATCTAAGAAGAAATTTACAAATAATATAACATATTTATACTCACCATAATCACTTTTCTCCTAAATTGATTTGAAAATGAACAAAAAACAAACGGAATGATTACTAATATAGAGATAATCCTCCAGTGCATTATAAAATAAAGCACCTTCAAAGAACAATTGGTACTGAAATCACAGGCTACTCCTCCTGAAATTATAAAACAAAGCACATAGAAACAACATTTGGCACAGAAGATATAATTAATTCTCCTACAATTACAGAACATACTGTTAGGAACGGCCCCTCAATGCTGCTTGGGTTCTTAAATTTTTATCAAAATCATCAAATCAGTGGTTCGGTATACTAATTATTTTTTATTAACAATGACTATCTCCTATCTTATTATAATAATACAATATCTTTATTACTACTATTAATGCAGAATGACTCTAATTATTGTGACTCACAGATCTGATTCTACGTTATATTTTATTATTACTTGTGTCTGAAATAATTACAAGGTTTAGACACGAAGTTTGCTCACCCTGCTTGCCATTCATGGATGCTCATCTGAAGTCTCAATACTCCCAGGATTCTCTTACTCGCCAAGTCCGTCTGGCTATATTCCAGAATTAATTATGCTCCCAGGATTCTCTTACTCGCCAAGTCCGTCTGGCTATCTTCAAAAATTCCTGCAGCACATTCCTCGATTAATCTTGGCCCACTGACCAAGTTTTCTCCCACCCCAGGGTTTATATGTCTTTGTAGCATCAATGACGTCTGCCTTGCTTGCAAGGTAAGCAATTTCATCATTTTTCCAGGTCTGTCACAATAATTGTTGTCACACTGTGTTCCTAAAAAGAACTTCGACTATATTCCTAACTAAAGCTATCCTTATTCCCAACAATACCATATATAGAGAACGCGCCAAATAGGGTGAATGAAGAACAATGTAGAAATTCTATCCAATTGTTACTAAAATCAGTTCAAGAACTTTAGTCAAAAACAAATCACAAGTTAAGGTTTAATAATTTTTTTAATGCTATTCAATAATCTTATTAATTTAAACAAACTTTAAAACTAGTGTTGTTGTTTTAAAAGAACTAAAACATAATGATGAGTAGATTGAGCTTGTATACAATTTTACAGTATGGCTTTTTTAATATATGTGATTTAAAACGATGTGCTATCTTGAAAATTATTTGAATAACAATATTAAACCACGTTATGTACGCAGTAGTATTAGGTTTTTCAACTCTTATTTTATAACATGTATTATAGAGAAAGTGTTAAAGGTAAAAGTGCTAATTGCACAAAAATTGTACATTTTTTATTGATCTTCGCATGGCGGGCATTTTAAACAGTTTTACTTCATATCTTGCGTGTTATTCAACCTATAATATAACAAATTAGACGAAAATTTACAGATATAAATTCTACATGTAGCACACATTTACCAAATAGGGTAGTTATTGTTAAAAGATAATTTCAACACCTGACCCCCAAGAAAATGATGTTTTACATCCGTACAAAAATCAACTTCAAAATAATAAATAAACAATAAGTTAGACTATATGAAAATTGCAATTATAGGCTACTTATTATCCTAACGGTTCTTCATAAGAACGTTTTTGCGATTTATAAGCCAAATTTATTAAACGTTAGTTTGTTGATTAAACACATTATTTTTAAAATAAACAAAACATCCAATTGTTATGGAGTTGATAAGACATACTCGTACATTTTTTATTATTTAACCAGTATACAGAGTGTAGTGTGGAGTATGATAATCAGTGTTCTAACTGACTTTCACCATTCATGGCCTCAGGAAATGGAATACATTATTTTCGACTTCTACAATTCCAGCTACTAGAGCTATTATTGAATTATTTTTTTTACATTTTGAGATTATGCAATACCTTAGTTATTTCACTTACATTTCTATCACTTATACCATTGTGGGATGCCATAGAACCTTGGTATAAATATATCCGCGAAAAATATCATTGAGAATCAGCCACATTTTGTATTGAACAATCAATTTATTTGGTTAGAGTTTATTCGATACTTCGAAAATTCGATTCTACATCACAAATTGGAAAAAAATCGGATCAATATTCCAATTTCTATATTTATTTTATAATCCTTTCTTTTGTTGTGTAATTCAACGTGTTTCCATAAATCGTTACAAAACTATAGTAGTTTATTCTTCACATTATAACCAATGAAAACGATTGTACAAATATATTTTATAAATTACTTAGTTTTCCATCTTTACCACCATTCTGTTTTTTTAACTAAAAATCATATCTTCTCACCCAATAGTAATATGTAAAATTTAATATTATAAACTTCTGTGTTTTGTTGGGCTGTTGTAGGGCAGACAAAACTGATAAAGAAACGATTTTTTAATACACCCAGAACAATGATTAAGATTCCAACGTTTACTCATTAATATTAATTTAATTAAACTTCTTACAGCTGGTTAAAAAATTTGTATTAATGTTATACAATAGCTTGTTATTAATGAAGTATTGTTTTGATTGTTGTAAATAAAAACTTATTCCCATTTAGTTTATTCTATTGATCACAGTGAATAAGTACAATCCAAATATTGTTTCACAAGCTCTTTTTGCCCGATCTGAATCCATTTTTAGTCGATATCAACTCTTTTCTTGGCAAAAAACCAGGAGAACGAATGTCCATTTTAACCTCTTTTGTCAGAACCGAGGAGCTCGAAAGTTGATCTCAACTCTTTTTTTGGCAATACTGTAATAAGAGGAACACAAATGTCGATCTAAGAAAATCCCAGCTCTAATTGTCCCTCCTAATCCATTGTTAGTCGATCTCAACCCTTTATTGTTTATCTCAACCCATTTTTGTAGATCTTAACAAATTTTCTGACGATGTGACGTATGAAAATATATTTTTGTACTCCTATATTTTGACGATGTGAGAAATGAAAACATCTTTCGTCCTCATATAGTCGAAATTAAATGTTCTATATTAAATTTGGTGGTGCGAAAACCCCGGGTATTTATTGTCTCAGCGGTTTTCCTTTGATAGTATAATATCAATGTTCAGATAAAATAAATAATTCTGGCTTGATAGTTTTGAAACGTCATCATTTGTAACAATTGTGATAAAAATATAGTTCAGCAAAACACATCCCCCCCTTAGTTCTATATAAGAGAGATAAAAATTAAAAAGTATATTGATCACATTGTATGATCTGAATACAAATCATTTTATCCTACATGGAATCTCAATGCGCCGAATAAGAACACAATATGTTATAACATCTACTTTAAATTGATGTTATATATCAATTATTTTAAAAGCTTTACTCTACTAAACACAATTCAATTTACAATTATAATTAAAACTCATTAACAAACAACGTTTACCTGGATAATATCTTTCTTTTAATTTATCATGAATAAATTACTACAAAAACAATGAACATGTAAATGAAATATCAATTCTTACTTAACTAAAAATCATTTATTCCTCATTCATTCCTTAATTTTAATTTATTTATAATAGACATTTAAATACAAAATTACTTTATTTTTAACATTAGTTAAAAACTTGAATATGCAAATTATTAGTTTCCTTTTAGGATTTTATATTTTCTTTACAAATTTAATTATTACTTTACTTTACATTAACATTTATTATCTTTTTTAAATCTCGGCTAGCTCAGTTTTAAATTTATTTAAACAACACAAATCTCTTAATCTCGGGTCATAGGTCTTTTAATGGCTCAATTGAAAGTGAAATATAATTTAAAATGAATTTAATAATTAACAAATTTTTTGGTACTTATCAATTGCTGGTCCTTCTGATCGGTCGATTTGCACTTTTCCACTACACATAAACTTTAATTTACTCTTTTATATTAAAAGACACCACACTGCTCAAAACACTTTATTCCTTGGTGATAACGCTTCCTCTCGCTCCCTGGGGTTGTTCCAAATTCCAGCTTCTTTCTGCGATGACTGAAATCCTTTGGCTCTGGTCAATTTAACTCCCTTTCTCGATCTGCTTTTTAAAGAAAAGCTCCACAAAACTCCTAATCGGTAATTCCTATTTTTACTTAAATCTTCCTTTCCTTTTACTCTACTTTAAATTTACTTATCAAACTTTTTAATAAACAAAGAGACTTCTTGTCCCTTTGTTTTCTGTTGAACAAACGCTATGGAACACAGAGCAGACTATCTGTGACCATAACCTTACGTCTCGGCTTCCCTTGGTAGACTACCCTCTAAGAATCTATTTTTTAAGACTCCTTCTCTCGAACACGAGTTTTCGCGCCCTGTTTGCTGATTCGTGGATTTTCACTAACTTTCTCTACATGTGTTCTTTCTCGATTTCTAGTGGATGTTTTTACATCTTTCCGTTGTTTTTTTAAGCTTGAGAACGTCTTCGATTGGCCGACCCACTTTCTCCTTTTCGTTTTTGTGTTTTTTTTCTGAAGTACCGTTACACTTTCTACTTGTATACCGTTAAGACGCTGGCTTTCCCTTTGATTTCTGTTTTTAGTAAAAAGAAACTCTCCGCTACCCCAAAATTCCGTTACTGTATACATGTGTTTGCTTCAAGGTTGTTGAAATCCTAGTTCTATTGTAATCTAACACGTACATTTATTAACTGCAGGCGACAGCTGCCGTCTCCCTTCATTTATTTAACATTGTTCTATTTTTCCATATCTATTATTTTATAAGTTATTTTAATTTATTTATTATTAGATGTCATGATTGCGATGTTTTATTTAGGTGAGATCATGATATCGTTACAATTTATTATTGATAGTGGAGATTCGTTTTCCATGTCGAGACATCAATTTTACATTGCAGGACCGTTGGTCTGATGGGGCTGATTACGGTTAAGGCGAAAATATTACAACTCATTTATAATATTTCGCTCCGTTCGTATTATCAAAGATTGAAGTAAAGTAACATAATCATTTGTTAAAGGAGAATGATCCACCTGGGATCACTAGTATGGTTAGAGATAACGTTTTGTACAAAGAGCGAATTGTATTCACTACGCAACTGCGGATCGTATCAGACTATAAAGGTTCTCTATCTCGTTGGAGATTTAGTACGTTTAGGTTTAGGATTTTACTACGATATCAAAAGTCTTATCAATTACGTTCTTTAGAAACGACGATAAATGATGTATTATATAGAAAATCTTACTGAAACCGATGGAACACTAGACGACACTACGCTGCCAGTAGTAGGTAAAGTTATTATATCGGAATTACTTATACGAATGCCGTTGATAGAATTAAATTGGGAATCAAAAATTATGCTGAGCTATATCAAAACTATTCCGTTTGAATTTTCGAAAATGACAACGCATACAAAAAATTATGCTTAAAGGAACTATTTTGCTACATTTCGATATAACATATTTACAGGAATCTAGAAAATCCTACATTCTTACTGATCAGTTTCCAAAGAATAGCTTCGGAGCTACACACAGTAGATCAGTCTAATTTCAGTTTATTGATAGTAAAAAATATTCGAATTCAAATTAATGAAGAAATTTATCCCGATGAGATGATAAATTTAAATCTCATGAAAGGTAATTTTTCAATCGCGTACGAAAAGTACAATTATTTCAAAAGAGTTTGCTCTGATGGTTTGGATAAGTCGAAATTACGCTCCTCATTTCAGCATAATAAATGCGTTTACGTTATCGATACAACTAAACAGAAAGATACCATTTCAAGATCAAGGAATAATAATATTATAATTAAAGTCGACTTCTATAAACGTAAATAAACTGATATCATAGTCAAAGTTATAATTGTATCTCATTAAAATTATATATATATTTATTGATTAATGCCACTATAGAAGTTTCAAAAACAAAACGTTTGTGATGTAAAAAATTAAAAATATAAATAAATAAAAATAATAATATGAGTAAAGTATTGATGATGGTTGATCAAAGTATGGAAAATGATAAAACTATTAAAATACTCAGTATAATTCTTTTTCTTCTTGTTATTATTCTTCTCTTAATAAATTTGCAATTATATATATATATATATATATATATATATATATATATATAAGGAGGATATGGAGAATAAAAATAATAAGATTAACAAGGATGAGATGATGGTTGATCAAAATATGGAAACATTTTGTGAATATTGTAATATTAATATTACTAAACCTAATTGTGCAAGACATATAAAAAAGAAGCATTTCAAATCTAGTATGACCAATGTTTTCGATGCAAGTATAAATACTGCTGACATGACTAACGTTAGCAATGGAAGATATTGTGAAACTTGTAATAAAAATATGACTAAATATAATTGGGTATAACATACAAAAACAAAAACACATTTGAAATTGGAAGATATTTTAATAGTATCGATTAAATTTATTTATATCTAACGGTATCGTTTTTAAGTATTAACGGTATTAAGCTTAACGTATTAAGTTTTAAGTATTAAGCTTAATGGTCTCGAAAAAATAAAATAAATCCTAAAACATAAAACCCATAAGAAACCCTCTAAACTCTAAATGAAATCAAATTATTAAACAATAAATAAACACCATCAGTGTAACCAAATTAGAAGGGAGAAAGTTATTCCAATGTACAACGCTTATATCAGCTGCGGGAGGTAGGGATAGACGTAGGTGACTAGCCTTAACGTCTTACCCCTCCCCTTGCACTTGACCTTGAGCTAGCCCACGCTGTCTCACTGTCTCTGCTGCCACTCTTTGCCAGTCTTTGGATGTCTGTGAAGTTGGCCCAACCATGGAAGCCCTACCGCTTCAAAATAGTGCCAATAGTTTTTCGTTAGTTTCGGTTAGTTCTCCTAAATTAAACGTTAGTTTTGCCTTGGTAGTCGTCTGAAACGGATGTTAATTATGGTTGGGCCAACTTCACACGAGCCCAACCAAAATTAAAAATTGATTTTTTTTTATTACGTGAATCAGTTCCTTTACGTTAGTTTCGAATAGTTTTGACAAAGAAATCGTTAGTTTCGCATTCCAAACGAGTTTTATATGAGACAAAAGGGTTGGGCTAACTTTATGTTTTTTGAGAATTGCACGGAAACAAATTAAAATAGTACCAATCGTTAGTTTTGCGTTAGTTTCGGTTAGTTCTCCTAAATTAAACGTTAGTTTCGCCTTGGTAGTCGCCTATAACGGATGTTAATTATGTTTGGGCCAACTTCACACGAGCCCAACCAAAATTAAAAATTGATTTTTTTTTTATTACGTGAATCAGTTCATTACGTTAGTTCCACGTCACCAGTTACATCTGGGGTTTTCTTAACATCTTTGAATCTATTTGGTATTGTTTGTTATTATGCTTATTTATATCTAGTAGTATTTGTATTAGTTTATATATTTTTATGTTTAAGTATCAATTAAAAGTGGGTGATCTTGATTTTGAATGACAGAGAAGAGATACGTTCGTGGAAGCAGAAGTTGGGGTTGATTCTGGAAGTATTTTGAGACCAGAAGACCCGATTGAAGTTGAAGAGGACTTTGCTAAACAAAATGAGGTTTTACCAAACAATGACAGTGGCGATAATTGATTACGGGAGGCTATTCCAGAACGTGAACAGCCAAGTGGTCAACATGGCGATATTGCTAACACTGCTGTGGAAGAAGTACAAGGACCTCGTATTGTACTTGATAATTGTGTGTTTTACATTGGTAAGAATAGAGACACTAGATGGTATTTAGAGCGACAGAGAGTCATTTGAGTAATACATTTCGTACAAAATTTAACAATATTATTCCTATTATCCATATGTCTGGACCAAAGGACCAAACAAAAATTGCTAATACACATCTAAAATCAATTTAATGTATCATAAATGATGAAATAATAAACAATTTTTTTACTGCACTTAAATTTATATTGAGAAAATAAAAAAATGCTATGCTAGAGATAGAGAAGCTAAATTTACTGACATCTGTAAAATAATAGCCTTACTTGGCATTCTCTTTCTTGCTCCCACTATGAAAGATGGCAGGAGAAACATAATTGAAATGTGGGGCAAAAGTAATGGTACAGGTGTTAGAACAAATTACTTGACTATGAGCGAACAGTTTTTGCTTCCTGTTGAGATGTTCACGTTTTAATTATATTCAAGATAGACACGAACGAAGGGCTTTTGACAGATTAGTCCCATAAAAGAAATTCCTGATGATTTTTTGAATGATTCTTAAAATGCATTCACCTTTTGGACTATATGGCCACAGATAAGCAAACTTTTACTTTTGAAGGAAACTGTTCGTTCCGGCAATATATTCTCAGTAAAGCTGTCAAGTATATAATAAAAATATTTACGATGGTTTCGGAAAATAATCTCTACACTACCAACATTACGATTTACGCAGGGATTCATTTATATGGTCTTTTTAAAATTTAAAATTCTTTCAAATATTTAGTGTTATGCTTTTTGAAGAATCAATAGCTGGCTCGAACAGAAATGTTACTGCTGATAATTGGTTTAGTTCTCTGCCCCTAGTTATCTCACTTCCAATCACATTTATTGCAACAATCAGGTGTAATAGATGTATATTACCAAACAAGGTTTTGACGGCGAAGTTACCCATTGCCTGTTTGGCTACCATGGGAAATGCATTTTGTTATTTTACGTATCCCAGTGAATAAAGCAAATACATTTTTATCAGCTACAGATAGAATTGGAAAAAAATAAACCAATTGTGAGAATTGCTGAAGATCAGAGAAAATTCACAATTATCACTACTTATAATAACACTAAATTTGTAGTAGACATTCCTAATAAAATGTGCAATCTATATTCAAAAAATTCAAATATGTAGTCTTTTTCAGTTTACTGTGGGAGCAGCAAATTACCTAAATATTTATACGGTGAATCAAAATATAATAACATAAAGTGGAATAAATACTTGAAAACCTTGGCTTTACACATTATGAAGCCTATAATTCATCACCGAGTGACCATTGTTTCAATATCAAAAGATATAAGAAGAAGGGGTAAACTTCTGTTAAATATTGAAAATGCACAGCAACATATACCCAAAGAAGACAATGGAACTATGGGCCACTGCGCTATATGGGGTGAAGAAAGAGAAAAAGAAAAAAGAATAAGTAACTGGTTCAAGTGTTATAACTTTGTGTGTCCAGAGCATCTAAATGATGTTTATGTTCGTTACTATGAATAAATACAAGATACTTAAATATAAAATATTGAAATGACCAGACTATTAATAAAGAAAAGTATTCTTTAGTTTTCATTAACAATTTATTACTCTTTATTACATTACGTCATGGAATTTTCAAAGATTTTTATATCGTTCATTATTCATAATTTTAATGTTAATATATTTTACTATTTTGCTATCATACTAATTTAATGATTATGATTATATTTAATTTTTTTTTTAATTCTTAATAATATGTCATTAACATGTAAATTTGTGTATTATTGTTATTAAAACCGTGTTTATTTAAAAAATAGACTAAGTAATGTGATCACACGCAAGTTACTAACCTTTATTGTGTGACTTTTTAATTTGTTGAAACCACACACAATTTGTGCTTTTAACAGTTTATTGTTACATGATTACACAAGATGTCTTAAATACATTTTTAAAAAGTCAAAAGTTTCATTGCAGCCTTGTGTCCTGATGTAAAACGTAAAAATTTCTATTTTTTCATTTTCATTGGGGTGCAATAGGAATGTAATACATCTCATAACTGTGGAACCGTCTCATCTTCCACTTTACAGTTGTAATGGTATTATTTCAATTGATCTCACCCAATTAAAATGTTTACCTTAGCACCTGAACAACACCAGTTATTTACTATTATATATTTCAAATTATTGGTTACGTATTTGAAAGTTATATATACATACGTATGGGAAGTAATAGTCAATATAAATAACAATTAGAAGAAACCCGAAGTTAAATACACATCACCAACATACTAAAATATTAGGTAAGGAGAGATGTACACACAAAATCATTATTTATAAACGAAACAACGCATAAAAAGTAAAAACACATTTAGCTTAGGAGATTATAAACAAACCACAAAATAATCTGGTTCAGATAATAATGAGATTTTAAAACATGTCATAATAATTTATTTGTAAGCATAAAGAGAAGATGTATAATTTGTATATGATAAATTGTATGGGTATTAACTCAAATAACAATAATGATTTTAGTAGAATTTATTAAATAAATATTCTTGAAAAGTAATATAAGTTGATTTAGTGAAAACATAATATCACATAGTAAAAAATAAATATGTATTTAAATTGCGTAATAGTATTAAATATGAAAAAAATGATAGAATAATTAGGAAATACTGTATTCTGATTGGAATAAAAGAAATAGGTGCAACTGGATTCAATGTATTCTAGCGCCGCGGTAGTTACGAAATGTTACCAAATAACCGAAGCAACGACAAGCTTTGAATGAGGTTAGACTCGTAAAATGATCAACGAAGTAGAATGACGATTAATCTGTGATATTAAAAAAAAGTGTATTTAAAAAAAAAAGTAATGCGAGTATACCAAAGCTTTGCAAGGACGAGTTAATACTTGAATTTCATCAAAAATCAAGCTAATCAATAACAATTTCCAACATTAAAATGTGTAAAATACAGCAATAAGCTTAAAGTTAGCTGGAAACATGCCTATAGAAAATCCAACTTTGCTAACCACCTTTTGGACTCAGGTCATAGTTTTGATCCGAAATTGAATGTTAAAATCTTACATATAGAAAATAGAAGCAATAGATTAAATAATTTAGAATGTTTATAAATAAATAGATCTATTGCACTTAGGCCTATTCTCAACTTAAATGACCAAATTGTATTAAATTTGTCACCCCTTCTAAAACCCATCCGTAACATAGTTCATTAACCTTTATCTACCTGTTAGGTCCCCTACCTTTCCCGATTTCTCTATTGTATTTCAGTTTCCTGTTACTTGTGTATGTTTAAATAGTTGTCTATATCTGTTAAATATCAGTTGCCCGATGATGCCGCAAGGCGAAACAATTGTAGCTCATTTATATTATTAAAATATTTTGAAACTTTAAACTTATTGCTTTATTTGATCCTTGAATATGTAGTTTCAACAAGAAATATCTGCTATTATATTGAAATTAAAATGTGTTGTCAAAATAACAAATTTTATTCTGATGTAATTAAATAAAGCAGTATTAAATAAAATTGTCAAATAACGAACTATATATTACCACATAGTAAACTGGCCGTATTGAAAATAAAGAACTTTTGTTGAATATTAAATAAATGAATTTAAAATAATAAGAAATTTTTGTCAGAAGCTTTTTAGATTATAAGATATTGTAGTTTGTTACATCATGTTTAATTAAGAATTTGAGATTAAATACATACATATATAATATATATATATATATATATATATATATATATATATATATATATGAACTACAAGAAAATTGTCAACTAAAAAATATAACTAATACGAATAATAAACTTATTTTAAATTACACATAGTTAATCAAACAGATCATTATAATCATGCAAAAGCTTAATGTTTAGTCCCAAATCACTTTTTAAAAACAGCGTCGTTTAAAAGTTTTCCATTTTACCGTACACATTATGTGGGTCGACTAGGAAGACTTTCCATTGTGTATTACAGTGTGTCCCCTTTAATATTGGCTATATCTTCTTCAATATTTGTTTGAGCAATTGATGGTCGTGTTTAGTACACCACACTCATCAGATACGTCCATAAACGGTGGAGGGCGGAAGCGACGCCGGCATTCCTTGAAATGATACGATGTTCATAAGCTTAATTACCTTGAATATAAACGAATAAATGGGAATGTTTAGATTTTGAATAAAAATCCTTATAAATGGTGTTAAAAGTGTTTGTCCATAATAACTCGAGCATTTATCGCCCAATTAAATCCTGATTATGTTTGGAGTGGTATGTATTAGATTGGTTTTAGATGTTGGAGGTACAACGGTATGAACCAACATGTCTGTTTTTTATGAAACTATAAACATTTATGTATTTTAAAACACTGAGTCAAAACTCCATAAACTGGACTAGTAATAATACTAAATAAATTAAACGTTAACAAAATATTATTTATTTCCTGATTTTTATTTTATAAAATATAAATGTTTGATAAGTTTATTTTAATGAGTAAGAGTTTGAGTTTGAAATCAGTTGTACCTTATTATTAGTTATTGGTAAATCTGTGGTGGTTAAATTGACAATTTAATAATGTATTTCATCTACATATTTATTTAAATAGACTCAGCTTACCTTCTAGACTCGGAGATGTAACATCCTTTATTGTTATTCACAAAATGCGCTCTGTATGTCAATATTATTTCAGTTTTATATGAACTAATAATACAAATATTTATTTACGTCATTTTTGAACATTATTGATAAGAGCTTAATCTAATGAATGTGGAAAAACATTAAGACAGCTACAATCACTAAAACTTCAGTTTATAAATTAAAACGTTGATTATCATTAGGTGACTGAGGTCTTTAAATTATGGATTTCTTCTTCTGTCCTTCGGTTTCCCTGTATTTTTGAAATGTAAGATACTGACATCTTTTGTAACACTTTTCAGATTATGTAAGTCAAAAATTTATTGATAAATATCAAACAATTCTCTTAGAAAATCAGCAAAAATGGGAATGTGCTCCAATGTATTATTAGTAAAAATTAAAGGATGAAACAGATTTTCAATAGTTTCTGTCCATACACTTTCTTTAGTGTTATAAATAATGACGATTTTATAATTATATTTATTTTAGAATTCTAGTTTTGCACTAATATTTTTTTGATGAAAGAATGCATATTTTAACAACATATAAACAAATAAAATAATTCATTTCTTGCTTTTAAAATTAACAGTTCTTCACTTAACACACTCAATGAGACTAAACTCTCTCTCTTTGAACTTTAAACAAATATGACTTAATACCACTATTTGAATTATTATTTTGCGTGTTTCATTTATTTATTGTTTGTGTTTAATTTTCAAATAATCATTATTTATTATAAAAATTATCAAAAAGTATTTGCCTTTATTAAAGTTATTTACAGTTGACAACTTTTTATGGAAGGCAATACTTTAAAAGAGGAACGTTAAAATGAAAATTAAAACAATGAGACAGAAGGCATCAACCAGATAGTTTCTCAGATTAAAAGCATTACGTGTTTTTAGTTAGTTTACAATAGTGGTAAGCGTGGCATTCCTACGCCACTGATATTTCACTAAAACAGACAAAATCTTACGTCGTTTTATTTACACTAGTCTAAGAATCAACAATATTATGTTCTCAGTCCCAACTCTTCTGGTTTCTCGAGATATTTCGCTCAAATCCAAACACTTTGAATGTTGTAGCTTGAGGACCATCTTTGTCAAACTCTTTGTCTTAAATGTCCTTTCGCTACAAATTACCTCATGTTTTCAATAAATGAGAAAACTTTATTATTGCATACATCAAAATGCGTAGTGTATTCCGTAAAATATAGTTTATTTAAGAATTAATTAATTTAAAGTAGGCGTAACCTACTTTAAATTTCTATAAATTTCTATTTATGAATTTCCAAATATTGTAAAATACAAAACTCATTTTTGGTGATATACTTTTATATAGAACTATACAATTTTAAAGAAAATTAATATTAACCAAGATCATTTAAATAAGCATGTCTAATAATAAGTCCTTTCATAAATTTGTATTTACTAAAAGCAGAATATAATCAATTCAACTGCAGAAAACTAATATTTTTCTAAGATGTTTACAAAAGTTATTGGCATGTGGAAGTTATGTGAGTGTCATTTTATAATATATAAATATTTTTTAAATCCTACAACAATTGTCTAATTTAATGTGATTGGAGATAGCATAATAGAAACTAAAAATCTTCAAATAGATAGGTTTAATGTAAATTACTCTTTTTTTACATGAAGGTCACATTTTGTAGGTGACCACCAAGTCAAGTAACTGGAAATATTTTATTATTTTCATTAAGACACGCGAAACGGTAGGAAACAATCTGGTGTTACTATGTAACATCGCAAAATAATGGAGGAATAAAAATCAAAGTTATCCAATATCTAAAATAATCCAATGAAAATTTGTCAAACATTACAATAACATACTTTGTACTAATTTTCTTTAACTTTAGTTGGATATGCACAGACTTTTTAGCTCTCCAAGCAAAACTAATCTAAAGAATATTAACACTCACTAAGCAGCTGTTCAAAGTTTAATCGTTTTTTGTCCCCCAACATTTTTAATTGGATCATCTGAATGGTTTTGTCTTCATGCTGTTTTTTTTTACCTTAACGAGAACTTCTAAATGACATGACTTTCAATGGGCACAATACCTAAAAAGTGTAAAATAGTACATGGTTCTTCCATTTTACATGGCTCCATGTAGTGTATTCACACACTAAAAATATTGAATTTTTTCTAGTTGTTTAAAACTAAAAACCTCCTGGTCATCATAGAAAAAAAGAAGAAAATAACATAAAATAAGTACCCATACCTCTCGAACGTTTTAATAGGGTTAGGGAAAGAGGAGAACAAGAGTTTGTCTAGAAATATCTGACAAAAATATGAAATAGAGGGATCTAGCCCAAACTACATTCTGCTAGAGTCTCACGGGATATTCACGCCATACTTACTACGAAATTTAATCAACACAGAATTACCGAACTATACAATCTTGTGGCTAAATATGTACGGTTGAATTTCTAAAAGCCTCATTTAGCATTACATTACACTCTTGCTTGTGGTAAAAACTCAGTACTGTACTTAGGTACAGAATAATAATTTTGTAGTTATTATTTTTTTAATAATAGTTTTCAGGAGAAAAAAATATTTCAGTCATCATTGGATTTTTGTAGTTAAATATACAGATATGAGATTGATGCTCTTAAAACCATAAAGTGATTCTCTTGAAATAGTAGACTCATTTCTCGTCGTCACGCTTTCACTGAGGAATTTATTAACACACAAAGTCGGAATTCCTTTAATAAACTTAAATATATAGGATTGAATATTAAAAAAAAATGCAGCAGATGAATACCCTCTCCTTTTATTACATTGGTTGTAGTCAAATCATATCTATATTATAAAGTTTAGTCAAAACTAATAGTAATTTTCATTTTAATACACCTTTTTAGAAGTAGATTATCCTGCGCTCATTCCATCAGTCCATTCACGTTTACACTAATGATTTTATAAAAACAGATCGAGCATTGCATTGCTATAGCTAAATATATACAATTGATTCTTTCAACCCACATTAAACGATATATCAATCTTTCCCTTAACTTGCTTTGTGTAGTCAAGTCACGCATGGACTGAGGTTTAGTCAATGCACAGACACAAAATTGAATTTTCTAGCTAATTATGAACAATAGAATAGTTAAAATCTTCAATAAAATTTATACATAGGCTATATTTACGTAAACTCTCACCGTCTCTTTTACACTAACATATTTCCTCAGGTATATTCAACATATTTATCGCCTATCTTTACTTAATCAATATGTAGTAGCCTAAAATTTTAGTTAACAAGTGCAACAAATACATTTAAAACTATCATAAGAAATTTTTAAATAATATTTCTCTTATATAAGTTGTAGAGTTCTATGTTTCTCTTCATTTCACTTGTACTATTTGACTTAAATACATTTTTTAATATATTTAAACGACAGAGTGTTTCTAATGATAGGGTTCATTACATTTTGTATGATCTTGAGTTGATGTCTTACACCTAAATTGTTACAATATTAACTGTAGTATCTTATCCAAATACTTTAAAAACGTCAACTATTTAAGAATGCAAATGTACTGTACGAAATTCAGTAACTATTACCACCTAGTACACCTAAGTCACCTAACTACAGTGACAGAAAATACAACAACTTAAATTCCTATCTAAGCATAATATGACGTAAATCTAGCTATTCCATTCCAAGTAACATGTTGTTAAATAACAAAGTTCAATGTGTAATTCCCTAAAGTATATGAGGAATGTTGTAAAAAGTTTCGTGACAGTTGTGAGTACGAAACTCATATGATTCTGCAACATAAGTTCACAATCTGCAGGGTCAAACTTAGTGATTATGGATGATTTAACAATATATGATCCGTATCAAAATTTTCCTTTACAGTATTGATATTTGGAACTTTTATGTTGAAAAAAAGATAAATCGTAAATGTGTGGGGATATACTGTTGTTGTGTTGTTGCTGTTTTGTGTGTTTTGTTTGTGGGTGTATGTTTGGATAAAAAAGAGGAAAGTGTTTTTTTTTCCTTTTATTCGTATTTGAAAGTAAGGATGTAAAACATTTGTGTGCTCTGTATGTGTGTAAGAACTCGTGTGTGTTTATTTATAATTCAATTATGAGGATCAGGGTTAGTTTAGGTTTTTCGAAAGGGGTTGGGAACCTAATTAAGATCACAATCCTTGGCTTCACTATTTCACTTTTGTTTGCCGCCGGGAGATAAATCCGACACTTTTTATTAAAGTTTTATTTATTTCCTGTTCATTTATTTTCTTTTAAAAATTAAAATTGGCTGCTGTTGTGAATTCATGTTGTGAACAACAAAAATATTGTGGAAAAGTAAACAAGTAGTAGTAATTTAAAGTATGCTTGGCTTATCTTCATTTGATTTCTTGCGTTCCGATAAATTTGTGAAACGTTCGTCCTTGGTCTAAAGTCTCCCAGATTTACGAATATTAAGGCAGATGAACTTACCCATATTAGGCATAAAAACAAATTAAGCATAAATGACAAATATGTTTACTTTTATGACATATAACATTATATTTGTAAGAGAAGAGAAAAAATTAGATTTATACCATTAATATTTAAAATTTATCACACATGAATGTTTTTAGAATATTGTAATATACAGTATAAAGAATTCTGAATCTTTGAAAAATGAACACAAAAATATAATTAAATCTAAAACAATTTTACCCGACTGGAAATAAGAGTTGCAAATTTCTTTAGCCTTAACTACCCAAAGTTGTTCGTATAAAGCTGTTAGGTCCCATTAGCTTAGAGTAGATTACATTAAGCGCTCTCTGTCTTCAATGTTAACACTAAAAATGACATCTTTGATAAGTTTACTCTAAGCAAAACATTAAACAACAATTATCTGAATACTTAAGCTTTAGTGTAGTGGAACAAGTTATTATAATGTTTATGTTTCAAACTTCGGGTTTCTAAATAAACTGAACAATTATTTAACAAAATATTCTTTTTCTAAGTAATTAAAGATTATGAAGGATTTATGAATGCTTAAAAGAAAATAATTTAATATGTATAGTTTACAAAATACGATTGTTAACAGTGGTGTATAAATCTAATTATTGAAATATTAAATATTAGTAAAATTGATATCTCTAAGAGAGAGATAAAATTGAAACCGTACCATGAACTATTGTAAAATCTGATTTGACATAAATTAAATTGTTAATTGTCAAATTAGAATTAGAAACCTTGTTTTAAATAGTTTTTTAACTATAAATTACTAGAATTAGAAAGATTATTATATATAATACATAACTGCATGTAATGTCATTAAAATCACAACAATAAGTGTAAATTATAACAAATTAGAATTTCAGAATTTTTTTAGCCTATATAAATAAATAAATAGCTTAAATATGCTGTCATACGATAAGGGTTTGGGTCGTACCTCTAGGTTAAGGTTACTCTGAGGTTATGTATACAACAAATTAAAAATACAGAGTAGTGTCCATAGCTACTGGTACATTTAATGTGTTATATATTTATATAATGTGTTAATTATGAGGTTCCTCCGTTCACTACCAGGGTGTAGCACCGGTCAATCACGTCTAAAGCTCATACAAATCTATGCTCAGCACAGCCTACTTGTGTTTATGTATCGTGTTGCACCTAAAACCTATGACCAAAGATTGTTAACTTAACCTATCTCTAACTTATGTCTATTATAATGTATGTAAAGTTTATATTCCTACTTTTGCCTAAACCTACGCTCACCAAAGCCTACTTGTATCATTGCGTCTTACACCTGAAACCTATGACCAAAGATAGTTAACTTAACCTATCTCTAACTTATGTCTATTATAATGTATGAAAAGTTTATGTTCCTACTTTTGCCTAAACCTATGCTTACAACAGCACACATGTGTTTTGTACCTGTCCAATCCTTGACACAGTGCCAAATGTTACACGA
Organism: Aphrophora alni; assembly: GCA_963513935.1. Classification (NCBI taxonomy): domain Eukaryota; kingdom Metazoa; phylum Arthropoda; class Insecta; order Hemiptera; family Aphrophoridae; genus Aphrophora; species Aphrophora alni. Next base: position 91,465,926 of record OY740770.1, read on the forward strand.
GACTCTGTATTTAAGGTGTATGTGTGTATTAGTTTTATTATGGCCGATGTTTTTGCAAACATTTACAACCAAAATATATTTTTATCAACCAAAATATACTTTTAACAACCGATTTACCAACCAAAATATACTTTTACCAACCGATTTACCAACCAAAATAAACGTTTAGTAACCAATTTACCAACCAAAATATCACGTTAGCAATCGATTTACCAACCAAAATATACTTTTAGCCACCGATTTACCAACCCAAACATCCAATTAGTAACCGATATACCTGTTAGCAACCGGTAATCTCCGGAATGGATTTGCCCGCATCAACTTGCAGCCATTTTTGTAAATACAGACTTGTCTTTGCTTATCCTTCTCCCACTGCCCTGGGAGAACCAGAGCGCCCCCCACCACCTGAACAGTAACCAGAGCGTACCACCGTAGATGACCGTCAGATCAACGTCAATAAATGCCATTGTCTATCAAAGGTCATCATCGCCATATAAAAAATAGAAGAAAAGTACTTAAAAAACACCCTTATCCCTTTAATACTCCAATAGCGTCAGGGTTGGAAAATAACATTAGTTGGTTAAGAGAGACCTGATAGAAAAGATGAAAGTGAGGGATCTAAATGAAAAAAGGTGTAGATCCACCTAGGAACCCTTGAAATTGTCAAATTCGTACTCACTAGATTAATTACTGAGGATCAGCGTTAATATAATTCCAATAGATACCAACAGCACAAAATAATCTTTTAAAGACATAATTATATCTTTTATAACAGTCAAAAAAATTAAAAGGCCGTTATTTTTGAAATTTGTCTGCAATAAATTTTTAATCATATTTAACTAACTGTAAAAACTACAACACAATTTTACTGAAATGCTAATTTCCATAGTTATTATTTGTAATTCGACCTTCTCAAAATTTTAATGCTAGAATTTTACCATTTGTGTTTTTTAATAATGACAATCTTATATTTTAATCGTTTAAAACACGATAGTGAAACACTAGTCAACAGATTTTAATAGTCCTAATAATAACCAATTAAAAACGTACGCTAATGTTATTGAAATTATAAAATCAGCCACTATTTAGTAATTTATTGGCCCATATATCTGATTAATAAACTTGTCTAATGATTCTTTAAACTGGGCGTATATATTACATTTAAAAAATCTAACTAAATTTCAGATTTCTATATATATTAAACAGTGAACCAAAAAAGTGAGAGTTAAAATATTTTACTAAGTAATCTATGGACATTTCATTTATCTGAATAAAAACTTGTCTATCAGTTTTCAAATACGACTTTATATATTACTTTTGAGTAAATTCAAACTAAAATCTCGAACTCTAGATATTTACCAGTGAAGGAAAAAGTGTCACTGAAATTATTTCAATTTAATCTACAAACATTACATTGTTCGTGTGACTACGTTTCAATGATGGAAATATCAAAAGGTAGAATGTCTACCTGACAAACTTGTTAACAACTTATTTAAAAGTTATTTGTACGTTATTTATCTTTCTACCGTACTAAAATTGATTTATAAGTGAACACTCTATTTATTTTAAGTAATTAACAGTTAATGAAACACTTAAATTTTATGTGGTTCGCCCACTTTTCACCCATTAAAATATACATTTCTCCGAATCTTAGTAGAATATGTGTCTTTAGAGGTAAATGAAAATGTTTATATTCTACCGGTAGTTGATGAAATCTAACAAAATCAAATGTTTTAAATTTGGTGTTGTAATAAATAACTAAATAGACAAGAAAATAGGAACCACTACTAAAACAATCAACAAATACAAAAATCCCAATCTGTTTTGTATGGTTCACTTGTTTTAGTGATTTTAAGGTCTTAAATAAAATTAAACAGACCCGAAACATAAAAGTGAAAGTTATATTTGAAAATGATTATCTACGTTACAAAGTTCGTAAGGCCTAGTAACGGCAAACACCATAGACCTTACCATAGATGGACCGCTTGTTTATATTTTGAAAAGGTTATACAATTTAATTTAATATCTGGATTTCAAGATTTTCAATGGAGTTTAAACAACAACCAATATTATTTATAATAAAATAGAATACATGTTTGTTCTTAAAGCTAAGCTAGGACTTCTCTTAAATTTATCCTGTCAAAAACAAAATATTTCAGCGATATAACAACATACCGATAATTCCTGTAAAATTAAAACCTATAATAATTAGCGATACAACATATTAACATTTTTATATAAAAAAAAATTTCCACAAATAAATCAATATGTAAGCAAGTACAAAAATAATATAATATTAAACAAAGTAACTAAATTATGAATATTTTTTTATAAATTTTCCAAAGTATAGAACTTTTTAGTAGACAGCAATTCTCAAACCCGTTATTGTAATGAACAATTTCCAATTTTTCGTAAAATGTTACTTTTTAATTTTGTAAGTTTGGTTTGTTTTAAATTTTAATTCAAATAAAACATAATAATTCTTAAAATATAAAAATTGTTGATAAATTTTGATAAATTATGCTCGATAAATATGATGTTATTGATCTTATAAAATATAGACTTTATAGATTTAATTGTTTGATTATAATTATCTAGTTATGATATTAAATAAACACACTAAATACGTACGCAAAACAAAAATCAGAATATCCTTTCTTTTGTACTAAAAAAGCTGAATCAAATATCGTAATTTACTTAATTGTTCCTTTTGAAATTGAACAGATTTTCCTCTCATCACACTTAATACAAAATCTAAACTTAAAACATTCAATTTTAAAAAGTTGATATATCGATAAATAATATATTTCCAGATAAGGTAATGTGGAGTCTTGTAACTTTAATCCGAAGCTTAGAACAGGATGATATACTGCTTTCCACTTTCGAGTTTGTCATAAATTTCCTTTGTCACATGTCTGCCTCACACCTAACTAATTTATCAGATCCGATACTATGCCAAAGAAGAAATAAATTATACGCAGTATATTTCACTTAAGAGAAAAATGTTTCATGATGGAAAGTTATATATTTAATTAATTGGATGAAAGTATGTGACATTGATAAATACAGATTTGTAATCGGTAAGAAACATTTAATCACCATTATTTTAGACAAATTTAAGACACTACTCAAAGCGCTTTAGCGTCTATTAATGGATTTAATGCACTGGTTTTAAATTACAGTAATGAAGGATGTTTTCGCCAATTTATTAAACTCCTGAGCTAACGTTTAGTAACCTAATAAGTAGTACTAACATAATAGAAAGAACATAATTAGTTGTTTTAAAAGGTTAGATTAGCTTTATACTCTCGGTTTATAGATGATATTATTTTGCGCAAATATTTAGGTTCCACACTAGTCATCTAAGCTATTTGGTAAATCAACATTAGCTGGTAACCAAATTAGTTAAACCGTACTACTTGTGAGCGTAAATTAAATTTTCACAATTTCAACCATTCAAGCAATAATAATATTATGTGGTTGTCATGATTTAATTTAGAAATCCAATGTCTAACAAACTCGGAATATAAATGTCAACCCATTTAAAATTGAGTTTTTTTTTTCAAGTAGTGTCAATAAAACGGTCACATAGTTTCATTTGCTTGATTTAGATTTATGTTTTTAAATTAAACCAATTCAATGGAATTAAAAGAATAAATCCATACATTCTTTACTATTTGTAGTGATAAGAGTAGAGCTGTTTAATATTGGCAAAAATTCAATGTTTGATCGTCATAATAATAAAACCATTTGCTGATGGGAAGGGTAGAACTATTAGATAATAATAAATAACATTATCGCTTCTTTTAAAAACAAATACTGTACATATTATTTGAAATTCGATCAAACACGTAAATATAAATAAATATTTATGTTGACTTGTGAGATATTTTAAAATTAAAATAAATATTGAACACAATTTCTCACTAATACGTGAGTATTGAGGTAACTAAGTATACGTAGTTAAGTTGTAGTTTTGATTATTGTAGCTCATGCATCAATGATTGAAAGCGTTTGATTTCGTAAAAGATTTGTGAGATAATGTGATCAAGTTTTATTTTAAACGATCGCATAGAAATATGTTTTACCGAATGAAAATTATTATTTTAATAATTACGGATAATTTTCAAAATGGCAGTCGTTTGAAAAGATTTTCCTGTTTTCAAATTGTGTAGGTTTAACATGAGTCTAAAATTTCTAATTTAAGTCAGTATGATTTTGTAAATTAAAATCCAGATCAATAACAGTTTGTATTAAATGTGTAGATGGGATTGATAGGATGTTAATTGGTTGAGCCTTTCTTTATAAACGGGAAATTATATGTGGCCCATCATATCTTAACGTGCTCCAGATTCATATTGTTCCTGCTCATCAAAACATGTTTGGCCCAGATTTGCCTATTTCGTGTCACCAGAACAACTCTGAGTAGGTAGACGAGGAACAGTAAAAGGGGCCTGCTCGTTCTTCTAACATATATCTAATAGAATATTTTCTGGGGGGGGTGATTAAACAATAAGGTTCATGACGTGGTGGAATTAAGTGATCGTATACTTCAAGAATACCGGAGAAATCCTACATAACTCTGCGACTGGTTTTTCACTCGCCTGGTATATTGCCGGACAACATGAAGGAAGCACTTCGAACATTTATTGTGTAACACTGATAATTCGTGGTGAGATTTTAGACTATTAGTACTAGATGTAGCTTTTGAAGTTTCGATTATGGCATTTATCTCTACTAGCCAAGCCCTTCAAAATGATGAACAACTTGACCTATCCTTACATTTAGATTTCGCTAGTCTCCTTTATGAGCCGTCTCACTCTGACGATGAAAAATGACTGACTACCTTTAAAAAGTAGTTTTTTAGCTCCAATATAAATTTTCACTTTTCTAATTCATTCGTATTTATATATTTAACACTACATTAGCTATGAGAGTAATTAAAATTTATCTTCTCACGGATTGGGGCAGGAGGTAATTTGGCTTTCTTAATTACATCTCTTTTTATAATTTAGGCTTACACTGTTATAAATTAAAGTTAGAGAATTTTATAATAAAGAAGAGTTTTACTTATTTCTTGTTTGTAACTGTTATATTATTTTAAACTTAAGATCAATGATGTTATCCGGCGATATTTCTAGTTGAGACTGATAACTTTTACCACTAAGCACACTCCGATGTTGGTTGTTTTCAAGGATAAATTTCAAATTGTTTCTCCCACTGGCAACAACTAAAGCCATTTTATAAAAGCAGCTAAATCCATGACTCAGTATAAAAAAATGGAGCTAATGAAATAAATTTTAATAGTACCAATCAAATTTAAAAAAGAAATGAGTAGCAAATAATGTAGTAGTTGCATTTGTATTTACATTACATTTGAAAATTGGGCCAATTACATTTCACAACATGGTCACGAATGAGGAAATGTATGTCCATTTCAATCACATCTGCATTTTTTGTTATTGAAACCATACTCCCTATTGGTATAAATAGAAAAATAAGAAGAAGAAAAAGACCAGATTATTTATAATATATGTTATCAAAATTATTTGAAATCGATATAGATCTACACAATCTTCACACGGAGTTTGGTTGAAATCTAGAATCTGGAGCATGGAAATCTATAAATAAATCAATTTCGCTAAACTATATTTAGGGACAGTATATTACAGTGCATAATATTCATAATTCAATAACGTGTGGGGATAGATACACCATTGTAACACTACAACATCACACCTTTGACTATTGGACCGAATTATACACATATTGTGTTGTTTGAAACGTCCCTTGAGGCGTGTCATTCAGCGCTGTTGTAACATTTAAACACCTCATAATACTACGTACATACTACATAGAATATAAGTGAGATAATTAGTTAAATAAATAACGAAGAAGTTAAAATAAAAATGCTGTTGTGTTCTAATAATCTTGTTTCCATAAACTGCATGTTCTTGTCATTTAGTTTATTTTCACCAAATAAATTATGTATGACAATCTTTTTTCTACTTAGTAATTTTAGATACATATTGGAAAATTTATATTGAAATAACTATAGCTATACGATTCACCTCATGACAACTCTGACATTCGAAACTATGAAATTTTCACTGAAAATATTAATATAAAATGGCTTAGTTTTTGATTCCTACGTGTATAACAGTAAATACCTTGTCAATTTTGATCATCAGATTTTGATTTTGTATTTACGTAGTTTTAGACACTAAAGTGTATTTTTATATATTTTTTTTGAATTTTCCGAACAAGGATTGTAGTTCAGCTTAAACCAAACCATTTTACAAAATGTTAAAGAATAATACTTTTAATTTAATTATTTAAAAGTTAGACGGTTTCTAGATTTCATTATTCAATAAGTAGTTAGGCGAGTCACATGAAAAGCTTCAGCACTACTGATTGGCGCCGAGAATAGTGGGAAAAAATATATTTAAACTAATTAGAAAAAAATGTTCACTCTAAAATTAATTAGTCAGTTAATTGGTAAAATATTCGAATTAGTTCATGACACGTTTAAGCTCGGAGGACCATCCACAGAAAAGCTGTGGAACTTTAATGTTTATAAAATATGTAATACACACAATGTACAATGAGATTCAGACCAATTAATAATGTTATTTGTACTGAAAGATGTCACAGTTACCTTGAAAAATGGCGAGTTTCCTCTGCACTTGTCCGATGCTGAAGAGAAGATCTGCGTTGGTAACTAGCTAGGTGTGTAGTAAGCACAGAGTATACAGTACAATTAATTACTAATTGGTCTTGTAATTAACAATAAAAGGAAAACACAAAATAAGTTCACTTTCGCGAAATAACACGTACACTGAGTTCGCACATGCGTAAGAGTCCAGAGTAGAGTTCATAACTAGTTACAAACTAAAGAGTATTTGAGCGAACGCTAATGAAGGTTAATTAGCGAATATTTCAAATAAAGTTGAAATATGAGAGAAAGAGAGGAGATCATAGTTCACAAAACACTTTGACTAGTTCGTAACCGGCGTCACCACACACGTCGACTTACACACACATCGGAGTATATGTGTTCCCTTTTGAGTTGAAAACCAGACTACCCTTAGCGCTTTTACAGCGTCGCGTTGGCTGAATAATTAGCCCTTTCGTTCTCGATGTGGGAACCAATAGGAGATCGGTTTACAGCGATTGACCAATGGTGAAATATTTTAGAGGAATGATGTATTGTGGGTTGACGTCATTGACTTTGCAACAATTTCCCATCGCATGGTTTTCAAACGGGAAGTATAGAGATCATATTGAAGGGGCACGAAGAAAATCAATAAATTATTGATTCTGCACTTAACATAGCGGCGCCCTTGAACCGGTGTGTTCAACGAAATTAACATTGATTTTTCCTTCCTTGAGAAGTTCCCAGTGAAGCGAGGAGAATGGCATCCGAAGATGCGTTGATGCGAAGAGAAGCGTTGAGGTGTGATGCGATGTAAAGAGTTGCGAGAAGGTTTGAGAAGAGTTGCGAAGAGTTAAGATGAGAGGAACTGGAGTTGTAAGTTCCAGTCCTTGAGAGGTCGGTCTGACATTTTCCATGGCGAAGGAGAGAAAGAGCGAGAGCGTAGAAGTGGTAATGGTGAGAGAGAGAGAGAGAGAGAGAGAGAGAGAGAGAGAGAGAGAGAGAGAGAGAGAGAGAGAGAGAGAGAGAGAGAGAGAGAGAGAGAGAGAGAGAGAGAGAGAGAGAGAGAGAGAGAGAGAGAGAGAGACAGAGAGAGAGAGACAGAGAGAGAGAGAGAGAGAGAGAGAGAGAGAGAGAGATGTTGTCATCTTGATACCACTTCCATTACAAAAATGTGAGGTCTCCAGAGAGCAAGGAGAATCTATTGGGAAAATGTCAACCGAATCGAGAAATTAGTGTTGTTGTGAAGAGTCCTCCGTCGGCAGCTTGAAAAGTTTCACTGTTGGTCGACGTAGAATCCCTGATGAGGTGCGTACCGAAACCACTCTGGTGATGCCATCCTTTCCGGGGTGAACTTCGACGATCCTTCCCATCGGCCAAGAGAGAGGGCGAGTGTTGTGGTCGTGGATTAAGACGAAGTCTCCCACCTGCAGGTCTGCTGAAAGTAAAGTCCACTTGAGGCGCTGCTGAAGCGTGTGAAGGTATTCGATATTCCAGCGTTTCCACAGCCTTTGGGTAAAGGATTGTACCAGCTGCCAGTTTTTGAGTCGGTTAGATGGAATCAGAGAGGACTCTTGTTCCGCAAGGGCAACAAGAGGTTTACCAGTAAGGAAGTGACCTGGAGACAGAACTTGGAGGTCTGCCGGATCACTAGAGAGCGGAGTGAGAGGTCGAGAATTGAGAATAGCTTCCACATTGGTGGTGAGAGTTACAAAGTCCATGAGATGTAATGTTTGTTTCCCGATAACGCGGGTGAGATGGTGTTTCGCGCTCTTGACCGCGCTTTCCCAAAGGCCTCCTTGATGAGGTGCGGCGGGAGGCAAAAAATGAAATTTAATATTCCGCGTGGCGGTGAAATTAGTAACATTCTCCTGAAAATCCGGCAGTTTCTGGTAGGCAAGAGACAGTTTATCGAGCTTAGCTGCGGCGCCCATGAAGTTCGTACAGCAATCGCAGTAGAGATCAGAGCAGAAACTAGTTCTGTTGATGAAGCGAGTGAATGCATCCAGGAAAGGTTCGGTGGTTAAATCCATTGCGACTTCCAAGTGAACTGCTTTGGTGGAAAAACATACGACGATATTAAGATATACCTTGACGATCTTGGCGTGGCGCAGAGTGTGTATCTTAACCAAAAAAGGTCCAGCGAAGTCGGTTTTAGGTGTGAAGGAACGGCTTGGCAGGAGTTAACCTTGATGCTGGAAGGTCTCCCATCAAAGGCGAGATGTTGCGTGGTCGAGCTCTGAAGCAGGTGATACATCTGTAGATACTTGAGCGAATGGTACTTCTTGCGGCGAAGATCCAGAATTTCCGGGACAGCAGGGCGTGTAGAAGTTGCGGTCCGGCATGTAAATAGATCACGTGATAATGAGTAATCAGAAGGTTTGTTACGTGATGGTTTTTCGGCATCAGCACGGGGTGTCTTGAGTTAAATTTTATAGGAGCGTGTTTAAGTCGTCCACCTACTAGTAGAATTGAAGTTTCGTCGAGAAAGGGTTGAAGTCTTGCGAATTTCGTCGAACAGGGTTGCTTGGATTTTAGTTTTGCAATCTCTTCAGCGAATTGTTCTCGTTGCACGAGTTCCACGATTTTTAATTCAGAACGTTGCAGCTCAAAACTAGTGAGAGGGCCAACAACTTTAATAGAGCCTTTATAGTTGTTGATGAATCGCAGCACGTGAGCCAGAGTGCGATGCAACTTGTTCCATGTGGAGAACTTGGTGAGAAGATCCCAATCCACGACAGTAGAAAGCCCCACCAGGAACGGTTCAGCACGGGTTTCTGGCAAAATGTCCAGCACCGGAGTAAAGGTAACTGGCCATTGGGAAACCGGAAGTTGTAACCAGGGCGGACCGGACCACCATAAAGGGTGATCTAGAAGCGCGGTGGGAGTAGTGTTCCTGGTGGCGTAGTCGGCAGGGTTGTACTTAGTGGCGACGTGATGCCATAGTTCTGGAGATATCCATTCTTGGATCTGGCTCACACAATTCGAGACATAGACTTTCAGTTTGTAGGGAGGCGTTCTTATCCACGCTAGAGTAACGGTGGAGTCCGACCAGCACCGCACCATACTGATGTCGACGACATGCTTAACTAAGCTTAAAACATGAGTGGTTAGTTTTGCAAGAGTTAAATGAGCACCGCATAATTCAAGTCGCGGTAGTGATATGCGTTTGACAGGAGCTACCTTCGATTTTGCGGTTAGTAAGTGGACCTTAACTTTGTTGTCTGGGTCGACGAGACGAAGGTAAACAACAGCCGAGTAACCTTGTTCACTGGCGTCGCAGAAGCCGTGGATCTGAACGTCGGTTGCGTTGTCTATGTTGAGGCAGCGGGGAATCGTTATGTTTTGTAAGTTTGGCAAATCTTCAATGAATGTTTGCCATTGTCGAGTCACTTTTGGCGGGAGCGATTCGTCCCAAGAGACGCCTAAAGTCCAAAGAATTTGGAGTAGGCATTTAGCGAAGAATATGACCGGAGTTAGCCAACCGCACGGGTCATAAATGCGAGCGATTATTGAGAGCAATGAGCGTTTATTATAAGAATGATCTGGTACTTCAATCTGGTAAGAAAATACATCCGTGACAGGCAACCATTTAATGCCTAAGATGCTTAACAAAGGTTGGTCAAGTGGTTGAAAGAATATTGGATTTTCCTGAAATTCTTCCGGAATATTTTTAATAATTCCGGTGCGTTAGAGGACCATTTCCGGAGTTCGAATTGGCCTTTGTTTAACAACTTTATAAGTTCTTGTTGCAACGAGAGTGCAGAGCGTACATCACTGGAGCCGGTCACAATATCATCCACGTAGATATTGTTGGTAACTACCTGGGCGGCGTTAGGAAACGCGTGTCCTTCATCCGTAGCTAGTTGTTGGAGCTTGCGGATAGCCATAAACGGAGAGGGTTTTAGACCATAAGTGACGGTCGTCAGCTTATACATTGCGAGAGGTTAAGACGGGTTTGAGCGCCAAAGGATTAGTTGAAAGGGTTGATCTTCTTCCGAAACCTTGATCTGCCGATACATTTGCCTTATGTCACACGAGAAAACAATATTGGGTTTACGAAAATGAAAGAGTACATCACAAATGTTGTTCTGTAATTTAGGCCCGCAGTGTAGGACATCATTGAGCGAAAGGGTTGAAGAGGTTTTAGCACTCGCGTCGAAAACTACACGTATTTTGGAAGCAGCACCGCTTTCTTTAAAAACAGCGTGATGCGGTAGAAAATAATGAGGTTTATTTAGTACTGTAGAGTCCGTTAATGTCATGTGACCTGAGGAAATATAATCGTCCATGAACTGAGAGTAAGCGGTTTTTAGTTCTTGGTTAGCGGTTAACTTGTTTTCTAAATGTTTAAAGCGAGTTTGAGCCATCTCGAGAGATTTTCCAAGTTTGAAACTTTCCAGTTGAAACGGAAGTCGCGTGACGTACCGTCCGTCGGACTGACGTGAAAATGTGTTTTTGAAGTGAGATTCGCATTCCATGTCTGATGATTTTAATTTAGAAACGAGCGGCGGTTCTTCCACGGTCCAAAACTGTTGTAAGATCCGAGTTAGATCGACGTCTTGAGTAGTAAGGAGCGTAACTGGAAGTTTAGCGGATTTGTTTACGTTAATTGGCACAATGGTAACATAACCAAAGACGGTTTCAATCGCCGTGGGTAAGTTGTCTGCTAGATCTAATTGCGGCCAGTGATTATTTTCCCGTACAAATCAGCGCCGATCAACGCATCGATTTTATGAGGATTTGTAAAGTCCGGATCCGCCAATTTTAAAAACTTGGTTTGCCGGTCCAATTGCGCAGAATATGGTAACCTGGGTAAATTAGAAGTGATGGTATCCATTACCAACACTGAGTGATTGGACGAAACCAGTTCCTCGTTTAATGTTGACAAACTAATAGTGGTTAACCCTTTTATTGGGGTTGAAATGTTCGAGATTCCCCCAACCAAGATATCCACCGGGTTTAATTTAACAGACAATTCTTTTGCACACTTGGATGTAATAATGGTCGACTAACTTCCGGGGTCCAATAGAGCGGTGTAAGTTTTGCATTTATATTGTTTAGACACGATTCTAACTTTTAAAGTGCCCAATAGGACGGAAGTGTTGTCAAACCCCCTATTAGTTGCATTGTGAGTGGAGATGGAACATCTAGGTGAGACAAGAGACTGTTTATTGTTATTGTCTGGCTGGGCAGACGGGATTTCCTGTTTCCGAGTTGAGGTTGGTCGCTGTTATGTAGGCTTGACCTGTGGAGAGCGAGAATTTTGTGAAAAATGTAGAAGCGTATGGTGTTCTAAATTACACGTTTGACACTTCCTTTGAGAGTTACAATTGTTTAACGTATGACATGTCCCTAAACAATTGACACAATAACCTTTTGACTTAACAAATTTAAAACGTTCGTTTACACTGAGGCCTTGAAAATCCTTACACTGATATATAGAGTGAGATTGAGTTTTACAATAAGCACACGAACTTGTGAACATATTATTAGCATGAAACGTATGTTTATGTTTATAGTCAGGCTTTGGAGAAGTGTTTGATTTCGACACAAGATGAGGTTTAGCGGGTAGCGGTTTGCTTGTCGCGTTCTGAGCTGCATTCTCGAACTTCATGCATTCATCCATGAGAAAGGTTATGAGCGAGGTAACCGTGGGCATTAACTCTTTGATGTCACGTTTATCTTCGAATCTCTTTGATAATTCGTTATCCAATTTGCGAAAGAGAATGGTGAAAAGGGTTAATTCTTGTGACACATCGTAATTTAGAGCACGTAGGGCCTGTGAGTTTTCGTTAAACATGTCAATGAATTGTCTTAACCCCTTGAGGTAACTAATAGATACCGCCGGGAGGTCAATCAATTTTGAGATATGTAGATTTATTAATCTACGAGGATTTTGATAACGTTGTTGCAAGTTTTGCCACGCGATATTGTAATTAATTGATGAGAGAAGTAACCCTTTGAGCAGGTTGAACGCTTCACCGTGTAAACACGACAGTAGATAAGAGAATTTCTCTACTGGTGAGAGAGAATTGTTGAGATGTATCGTGGTTTCAAAATGATGATAAAATGACGTCCACTCTGTTAAATTACCCTAGAATTGAGGTAAATTTATTTTTGGTAACTTGACAGATTGTCGTGGCATGGTGATAGGAGTTTCGTGAGATTCATTGGAAGCATTAGGCTCCATGTCAATAGCGTCGATATTAGGTAAAATGGCTTTAATGTCTGTCTTGACATCCAATACCGCTTCCAAAAAGTCATCTTGAATTTCTAACACTTTCTGTAAGTCAAAATCTGCCGCGGTGGTCTGCGATATCTTGTCCACCAATCCGTCAAAATCGTTAGCATTTGTTTGTACCGACGCGTAGTAAAGGTGTAATTTAGTAATCGATGCATCCGCTAAGGTTTCTGCAGCATGAAGAGTCGCCAGCTGTTTAACATGCCCGTGAATATTTTTAACCCTTCCGGCGATTACTGACGATTTTGTAATAAAGGTAGTGAACTTCATGGTGAAATTTCAAAAAAAAAGAGTATTTGTTTTAGGAATTGAGATGAGAAAAACGACAACAGAAAATATTTTGCGCAAAAAAAACTTCAAAGTCGGAAGAGACGAAAAATATTAAACACCCAAACAGTAGTTTAATATTCGAAAATGATTTGATAGTATTTAAAATATCTATTAATGGTTGATTAATAGTTATTGAATCAACACACAAATGTTCAAACACAATGAGGTAACAATTGTTTACACTTGAAGTTACAATTTTGAGGCTATGTTATTGTTTATTATTTTGACAGTTGAGACAAGATGGCGTCGGAGAGATGGGTGTCGTATCGTGGCGAGTGACGTAATACGTGTGCGGTGAATGTGACGTATGCTGAGGGGAGAAAACTTCCTAGAGTGACGTATGTGCGCGACTTTACTGAAATTCGCAAAGTTGACGCATAACAATGGCGTCTTTTCCAAGCGTGGTCCAAAAACATTAAATTTCCAACTAAATTAATTAGAAACTAAAGCGGCCCGGAGGACCAAATGATTGGCGCCAAGAAGAGTGGGAAAAAATATATTTAAACTAATTAGGAAAAAATGTTCACTCTAAAATTAATTAGTCGGTTAATTGGTAAAACATTCGAATTAGTTCATGACACGTTTAAGCTCGGAGGACCATCCACAGAAAAGCTATGGAACTTTAATGTTTATAAAATATGTAATACACACAATGTACAATGATATTCAGACCAATTAATAATGTTATTTGTACTGAAAGATGTCACAGTTACCTTGAAAAATGGCGAGTTTCCTCTGCACTTGTCCGATGCTGAAGAGAAGATCTGCGTTGGTACCTAGCTAGGTGTGTAGTAAGCACAGAGTATACAGTACAATTAATTACTAATTGGTCTTGTAATTAACAATAAAAGGAAAACACAAAATAAGTTCACTTTCGCGAAATAACACGTACACTGAGTTCGCACACGCGTAAGAGTCCAGAGTAGAGTTCATAACTAGTTACAAACTAAAGAGTCTTTGAGCGAACGCTAATTAAGGTTAATTAGCGAATATTTCAAATAAAGTTGAAATATGAGAGAAATAGAGGAGATCATAGTTCACAAAACACTTTGACTAGTTCGTAACCGGCGTCACCACACACGTCGACTTACACACACATCGGAGTATATGTGTTCCCTTTTGAGTTGAAAACCAGCCTACCCTTAGCGCTTGTAAAGCGTCGCGTTGGCTGAATAATTAGCCCTTTCGTTCTCGATGTGGGAACCAATAGGAGATCGGTTTACAGTGATTGACCAATTGTGAAATATTTTAGAGGGACTTTGAGGAATGATGTATTGTGGGCTGACGTCATTGACTTTGCAACAATTTCCCATCGCATGGTTTTCAAACGGGAAGTATCGAGATCATATTGAAGGGGCACGAAGAAAATCAATATATTATCGATTCTGCACTTAACAACTACAGTGTTTTAAAATAAAAGTTAATTCACCTTGATGGTACTATTAAAATAAAAGAATTTAAAGCATTGAACGTCTCTGTACAAATATTCCTTTAATTAATTAAAAATAAAATAAAAGATATAATATAAATATAGTTCAACGAAATCTTTATTGCTGGCTATATCTTTTAATAAAATGAAAACAATATATAAATTATCAAATAATTTATTCAAAACACATGTTTATTATTACTTTTGTTTTTTTCAAATAATCAGGTTAAACACAGTTACGCAGGAAACACAAATTTCAGGAAATTTTATTTTATACAAATTCAAATATCTCTCTCTCTCTCTCTCTATATATATATATATATATATATATATATATATATATATATATATGTGTGTGTGTGTGTGTGTGTGTGTGTAACTAATTTGTGACATATTAAAAACATTGTAATAACACACAGGCACAGAATTGCAAAAAACGCCTTCCCAATTTTTAAATACACATATTTTATTCAAATCAAGCTCAAATTATGAGTTTTTATTAATACATTCGCATAGCATATTTGCGAATAAGTGTACAACATTTCTTTAATACATATCCTTTAGTCAAGTATAGCCATTACTGAGACCTTTTGGCATGACGGTCACAGAATTGCAAAGTGTACTAAGCGTCATTAATAAGTCTTCTTTAAGCACTTCATTCCCTTACTAAGAGGTTTTAACAAGTCCGTTACAAAATTGCAAAGTCTACTCTTCCCTACAATATGCCTTCTTATAGTCAAGTTACACCCACAGAGAGTATACATACTGAGACTAATAAACTCAAAATGTATTGTAACGAAATAGAGGGCTCCCAAAAGGTCAGTGCTTGGCAGGCCATAACTTGTGAAAAGTTGAAAGGGTTGACAGCTACAAAAATGATTCTAACGTCAGTCACGGACCTCAAGGAGTCAAATAAACCATTCAAAAGTTCAATGAATCCAACCAAAATTATTTGAAAAGGACCAATGGAAAGAATTGCATTATTCTAAAGTAACGTAAAAGATTTAAAATAAGCCAATGAAGGCAGAGGATCGGAATAAAGCTAATTAGAAATAAAAATTATAAATAAGGGTAGAAGAGAAGCGCAAAGGGTCTTTTTGGTTATTAACTTATTGAAGAAGGTTGTTCCGGAGAAAGTGTTTCTCTTAGTAGCAAAAGGAAAAAATGTTGTGAAAGATTTAGCCGAAATCAACCGTCGAGATTAAAATAAATAGTAACTGTGTCGTTTTGTACAAGTATTTAATAATAATCTTCGAAGTATAATTAAAAGATAATCGTCGTTTATAAGTTTAAATGAGTCGTCGTCATAAAAGTGTGTGAGTAATAGCATCGTTCTACAAGTGTGTGAACAGGAATAATCATCGAATAAATAAAAAAGTAATCGTCGTCATAAAAGTGTGTGAAAATAAAAGTGTACGAAGAAAAGAAGATTCCTCGAAAAGATTAAGGCAAATCAATCCATCTACTGGCAGTCTACGCGGGAACCACGTTCAAGGAACCAGGAACATTGGAGCTGTAATAGAACTTCAGAGCCGATAAGTACAAATTAATGGACAATTTCAATTAAACAAACTACCACCAAATTAATTCTATTTTATATTAAGTAAATTATAGTCACCAAAGAAACTAACGAACCCGTAAAGAGAAAGGCATGAATAACGTGCGTATATATAAAAAAATAAAGCAATATTTGTTATAGTGTTGTTTACTTTAATACGCTTAGGTGAGTAAAGTGACACCTCACTAATGAGTTTTGTTATTGCAGTCACAGAGTTGTAATATATTGTAATTTTATATTGTAAAGGGTTCCCCGTTACAAGCCTTACTGTTCTCACACACACACTAAAGGTTTATGTTAATAAACATCAACATAATCGTAAAGTGAACTCGCCCCCTTTAATAAGCTCCCCGTAGTTGAGTCACTTTCAAATTAATATTTTTTGTTAAAATATAGTAACAGAATTACAAAGTGTACTATTTCCGTTTAAAATGTTTCCTTGTAGTCAATTTTTATCCATAGTATTTATGGAATATTTATCCATACAGGAAGTTTATCAATACCTGTATGACACAGTACTGCAAAGAGTTCCTTCTTTTATACGTCTCTTTATAGTC
This sequence comes from Aphrophora alni, assembly GCA_963513935.1. Classification (NCBI taxonomy): domain Eukaryota; kingdom Metazoa; phylum Arthropoda; class Insecta; order Hemiptera; family Aphrophoridae; genus Aphrophora; species Aphrophora alni. The sequence continues at coordinate 91,482,699 of OY740770.1, forward strand.
AAGCCATACTCACATTAAGTAGTTTGATCAATACAGAGTTAATAAATAAAGTGCCATTTTGTGGCTAAACTTCTTATTTTTCATTATTTTACACCCACCCTTTTAAAAACTCAGAAACAGTTTAGTAATTTACAGTTAAATCTGTAACGTTAAATGTTTTCTAAAAACAACAACAAAATTTTATTAATTACCATATAAAGAAAAATATTATAAAAAAGGACATATAGCGCAAAATCTTACTAAATAAGTATAGTTGAGATAAATAGAAATAAAACTTTCATAAAACCTTTTATTGTAAAATCTGCCATGTGCCATGGCCAAAGTTAAACTTAAAGTTAAAATCACAAACTAAAGTGACTTTAACTAATTATGTAACAAAGTGTATAGCTAATTGAATGATAAAGTCTAGAAGTTGTATATCTGTTGAAATTCTTAAACTTATTCAAAAATATAAATTTCAGGGATTTGTTAAAAAATAAAATTTCACGAAATTGTTAAAATATAAAATTGTACGAAATGGTTAAACTATATAATTTCACAAAAATTCAAAGTTCAGCGAAATTAAAACCCAGATTTCATTTTTATTGTAGATTTTCTAGAATTTCGTTGGACTGATCAGATTCCTTAAAATGCACATTTTACACGCCTATACCACAGCGAACAGGGTTCTGCGTAAAATATTTAATTTCTAATAGCCAAAATAATTACTTAAAAATCCTGTTGATTGAATTATAAATTCAATTAGGTAATAATAATATGCTAACTGTGTTAATTATAAGTTTTATGAAATGTTATTTTTGTTATAACTTTTTTAAGAAACTAAAGTAATAATTTTGTTTTTGGACAGTTAATCTGGTACAATAATAGCGTCCAAAATTTTAGACATAATGTTAAATTGTTCAGTTTTCAGTTGTACTGAAATTTGTTTTAAATGTATAAAAATTTATTACATACAACAATTTTTTGTAACGAAAAACTTAAAATATTTTGAATGAAGTGGAAGTACAACCGTTTAGAATAATGACAATATAACTTTACTAATATAGGCTACTTAAATATTTGTAATTTTAGGTGATTAGAGGGTGCTGTAATCCTTGGATGTATAAATAACTTACTATATTTTGTTTATATTGTCGGTTATTTTTTAAATTTTATTTACTTTTTAATATTCAAAATCCAAGGAACACACACACACACACAATTAGGAAGAACTATAAGAAAGAAGAAAATCTACCCATCACTTGCACACACTTCCAGTCTTTTCAATGTGATGTCTGTATGTAAAAATTTATATTCTTAATTTAGTATAAGCCAGAGAGAATTTTCTAAATTTCTTGTTTCTACTGACGTCGTCGTTTGGCAAAAAAATTATAAAACAAACAAAAACTTGTATCAACATCGAAGCTATTTAAAAAAATATTATCAATATCAAGGTTGAAATGACTGCTTTGATGCTTCTTCAAAACGAATTATAAAGATGCCGTCACAAGAACCCAATTAGTACATGCTATTAAGAGTAACTGAAGCTGAATCATAAAATAAGATTGTGAACATATTAGAGGACCAATTGAGAAAGGAATTGTTTGATTTCGCACGTACGATTAAAAAGCAATATAGTAAAGTCGATACTCCTAAAGAAAAATATAGCCATTGGCGTATGTTTTGGACCGCTGACAATAATTAAAAAAATCTTCTTTTTTTTTTTTTCAGTTTTGTAGCAAGATTAAAAATATTGTTGAATTTGTTTGGAAATAATAAAACAAAAAATTTCAAAGCCGGAAACTGTTGTTGGAGTTTTCTATGAGGTCAAGTCACATCAAATGGCGATCCTTATATTCTAATTTTACCTCAAATCGGATGGAGCTAGTCCTTGATTGACCAATTAAGTAAATTAACTTTATTGATGTTTTTCTTCTTTTTTTCTAAATTTTTTAGTAGACGTGACAAAAATGTGCTATTGATTCTCTTTTGTAAATTACCCCCTCCTTTCATTATGCTATTGTAGTCTATTCATGCCTACACTAAAAAGTTTGGTTAAAACAGCAACTTCAGTGTTCCCTGTAGTCAAGTCACGCTTACAATATTGAATTTGTATACTCACAGCCTCATAATTGCAATGTAATAGATAAATATATATAATTGATATCTTATAACCAAATTTAGTGATAGATTATCCTCTCCAATTGATAAGCCCCTGTATTTTTGTAGCTAAGTATAAACTTCATAATCTATAAAGTTTCAAATATACACATTGCGACTTTTCAAACGTCGACTGTTTAATTTTACGCTATCACATTTCACTAAATCCTTTTAACAGCGTTATATTCTGTCTTTTACTTGAACAATATTTAGTAAAACCATTTGGTAATTACACAAAAAAATATATATGTTGTACTCAATTTAAAATAAAAAAAGTCTTTTTCTGTTATCACCTATACAGTTCTCTGTTTTGTGCAAGTCCACTTCTACATTCGACTTGAATATGTTTAATTTATTAACTCTAGAGTCTTTCAACGCAATTTTTGTAGACATGTGTGTTGTCTTCACTCATATGGCTGCAATGTTAACGGTATTTCCTATCAAAATACTTTTATATCATCAAATATAGAATAATTCATATTTAATTCACGAAATTCAATAACTAGTAACCACTAGTACACTTAAATCACATGTCTGTAATAAACTTCTATATCTAATTCCCTGTAGTACACGAGTAATGTTGGACAGTTGTGAGTAAGAAACTTACGTAATTATGAAAAATAAGTTTAAAAGAAAATGAACCTCTAATCTCTTAGAAATTAAATATTTGGAAATTTTTTAGTTCACGAAAGGGTCAAACTTTAGTAAGTTTAAAAACTTTGATAACAATATATAAGTTGCGTGTCAAAATTTTCTTGTTATTAGCATAGCCTACCGAAGTAACCAGTTGTACAATTTATGTAGAAAAGGGTACCAAGAGATTATGAATTTTATATTATGTGAATATGAGTGTATTTCTGTTGTTGTGGGTATAGGTTTGGATAGTGGGAGAGAGTGTGATTTTGTCTTTGTATTTGAATGTAGGATACATAATTTTTGCATTGCATGTATATGTGTAAGTACTAGCATGTATGTTTGTAATCCAGTGATGAAGGTTAGGGTTAGTATGGGTTTCAAAATTGGTTAATAATTTAGATTCTCCTCTTTGTTTTCTTTTTAAGTTTTCTGGACAATAAAATAAATTTGGAGCTTATTAATAAAACCTATATTTCTTTCCTATTGCATCTGTTTTTAAATTACTATTATTGTTTTATACGGAATTGATTTAAACTATGGTACATAAAATATTCGATTTATAGTTTAGTGGATGTAAATGAACGACGGTTTTAAGTTCGTTTTATTTTTTAGAATAACTTAGGTGAGGTTTCCTCTTCTGGATTCATCTTTAGTCTTGTAATCAGAGACTACTTGTTGGTTCATCTGGTATAATCCTATTTAAAAAAAAAAAAATTTAAAGTAGCAGGACTTTGCCTCGTTTCTCACAGTTCTTCTTGTTCAAAAATATAGTCCTCATTTTCCTAACTCCTATAAAAAATTCGAACCACAAGAAACATTTAACCACTTGAAATCAATGTCTTAATCTGAACGTTTTAATAGCTTTTGAAAGATTACAAAATCATACAGGCAAGTTTTTATATTACAATAAACGTGACAGCAATCATGGTTCTTTTACAAATTTTTGCAATCTAACACTGAATAAATTTGTTTCTTGGGTGTGTATAAAAAATCTTCATATTTTAATAACATTTTTGTAAATATATTCGATAGATTTGTCGTTTGTAAATTATTTTAATTTATATTGTTTTTTTTATTCCTTAATGTGCCCGTGGACAAATGAAGACGTTGGAGTCAGTTGCATAGTCTCCAACCGGGCTTGAACTGCGTAACCTTCGACGATCCGATTTGAAAAGTGCGCTTTCTGTTATTTGTCGTTCCGATTAATTGCTTACTAGCATTTTTGTGGTGGTTGTATATGTTTTCTTTGTATATTTGGGAATCATTTTGATCCATATTTCGATATTTCATTACTATAAAAAAGAACAAAAGTTTTCATTATTTGCTTACAGCTGGATATATTCTTTAAAAAAATCTTGCAATTATTCGTTAATAAACATAGTTATTGTAGATGATGAAATAACATTGTAGAACATAAACATTGCACAGATGATAAAATAAGAGTTAGCCTGACGCTTGTTATTTGTAAACCACTTAAGGCTCATTTATAGTGGGTATGGGTGTTTACTTTGATGGTTCTACTTTCCTTGGATCACCAACTCTTGTTTTCTTCCTAACGCTATTAGAGTATTAAAAGGGAAGGGTGTTTACTTTATGCTCTTCATGACTTAGGGGGTTTTCGCCTTTAATCAACAAGAAAAAAGTTTTCTCGCTTATAATCCCAAAATCGATTTATTTAACGATAACACGACATTTTACTTGATTTATTTTTAAAAAAAGAGGAAAAAACAAAATATAAATTTTGTTTTTAAAATTGAAAAATTATTAAATCAATTTGTGAAATCCATGTTTGGACATTTTCATTCCCATTCCTCCTGATAACATTTTCCATTCTACCTAATAAATTATCTTGTATTAAAGAGTAATGAATTAATAATTATGCATAATTGGCTAATACTTTTATTTATAAAACATATATTATAATTTTAAAGAGACAAATTTAAACAATAATATATCTTAAAGAAATTCATATTCGAGAATATAATGTACTACAACGGAAATATCGTTGTATGGCAACGTATTTGACAAATTATGGAAAAACTAGAATACAGTTTTAACATACAAGGATTTTATACAGTAGAATAAAGCTTTGCTGTTTTGAACGAATTTGTGAAAGTGGGCTATGACTTCTGTCTGACGTCACGATTCGCGAACCCCTTGACCCTCCAACCGGTAATGTTAAATTTCTTCGTTTGTTTAAGAATTAATTAAATATATTATTTGTATACAAAACCTAACTTATAAGATATCATTTTTCTCAGAAAGATGCCTAGAATCCATCTATGTAATAAAAAAATAATTTTTGAAACGGTTTTGGAGTAAGTATGTTACATGTCAAAAACGAAGTTACCAATTTTCAGGAAAAACCTGTATATTCCAAAATCAATAGCTTACTACCTTTTTCTAAGATATACAAACGTTTTGTGTAATATTTTTGAATATATTTAGGGGAAAAAAATTAAATTTGTTATATTATCAAAAAAACAAAAAATAGTTTACGAAAAAAGGTAAAATGATAATTTTTTTTCAAAAAATCACTAAAAATAGTAATATATATCTTATACAAAAGTTCTATATCTCATTATGTTCAGAAAGGTGCATAGAATGTAGGTGTGTAGTGAAAAAAAAAGTTAGATGTATCACATTTGGTGTTTTTGGTCAAATACCAAAAAATCGAAGAGTAATGGAGCAGAAATTTCACAGAAATGGTAATGAATAACATACTAATAGATTTTTAGGATTTTTTTCAACCATTTCTTGAGATTTGTCATATATTTGTGAATATATTTAGGGGAAAAAAATAATAATATGTTACATTTTCTAAATAAAAATACCGATTTTCCCTAAAAAGGTAACTTTTACAAGTGAGGTTAGGTTTGTAACCTCCACAATTTAGACTCACTAGTACCAATTTGAAGATAGATCAAAGACAAAACCTTTAGATTTAACTAAGAAAATATATACTTTACAAAGATTAACACACATATACACTTGTAATAATCAAATAAAACACTAAATATAAGAAAATTTGCATATAGCCTAGACTTACAATTTTCCTTTTAGGTTATGACAAATATAAACCTTTCACAAACTAGAAATTCACTAAAAACATAAACTTTAGATATAAAAACACATATATTGTAACTTGTATACACAATTTATATACAATTTGTATACACAAACCTTCAAAATAACAAAAATCTAATCCCAAAACCAATATGTGCTACGCCTAATATTATAGTATTTTTTCGCCACACATTTGCTACATTTCAAGATCAAAACAAAGCCTCTTAGTAAGTTTTTGCCTATGTCAAAGTGGTACCAACTTATAGAATGGAATTTCCCCTACAACTTAGTGTAAAGAAAAATAATTTTAAAACCAAAGAGAAACGAATACGTGTATTCCTAAAACTGCCAACTGTATTTCGTGTCGTCAGGTTTGTTCTCTGCTCAACTAGGAATATCTCTGGATCTATGAGACGCAGAAAAATTTGTAATCTACGGTTGGAAAGAGAAACATGTGATCTATAGAACGGTGTTTTAGTTGAAATAAATGACAGAAAAATCTAGTTGTAATTATATCGGGAAAAATGGCATCGCGCTAACGAAAAGGCGCAGAGTTCAAATCTACGATTTTACGCATCAAAAATATGCGAACTTCACCAATTTTTGGAATATTATGTATAACTTTTGTGATGTTTTTTGCATGATTATGAATCTACGGAACATTAGCTTTCCAATGGTATTTTATTTATTGCGATCGGACAATTTTAAGTGGGCGTAACGTTGAATTGCAAAATACGTGTTTTATAGACGGTGCCTAAGTTATTGGACCAGGCCTGGGTCCGATCTGGGTCCGGTATCGTTTCTAGGGTTGAAACTAGTGAGTTTCTGAATTAGTCATTTTGAAATAAAAAATCAAATTTGATGAATTTTTAAAATTTTAAATAAACAGTTTTAAGAATATGCAATTATATTACAAGTTGCATGCAATTCATATCTAATACTAATATTTCATATTAAGTGACGTAATAAACGTTAAAGACAAAGTAAGAAAGGGAAAAATTTTCAAACTTTTTCAAAATCCAAAATTAAGATTTCCATAAACTACATGGAAATCTAAGGAAATGTTATTCTTGAAAAAATTTGGTAATAATGATTAATTAAAAAGTTAGCAGAAATGTGCTACTTATAAAAGTAAATAAAAGTAAGACAAAAAAATTTAATACAGTAAATAATATAAAGATATTAAGATATATAAAAACAATGACGATTTAGGTGAAAAATAAATTCCACACCAAAAAAAATAATAGTTTTCACACCTTTTGTGAGAAAATGGAAAGAGATAGAGAATAAAGATATCAGATTATTAGATAATAATAATTAAATAAGAAGAAAATATAAATCCCAGGTCAAAATATTAAAAGAAATTTAGTAAAATTTTGAGTGCAAAAAGAAGTAACTTCAATAGTGTGAAAATCAACAGATAAGAAAATCAGACAATTAATTGTTTCCTATCGGCTACGACACTTCTTATACAAAAGTCCGAAAAGTAGGATACAGAAATTACCGCAATTTCTGTATCAACGATATCAGAAGAATGGTATCACCTAGAATCACAAATCGAGATCGTCAGGAAAGCCTAGGTCAAGACCTAAAAACTGCAAGAATCAACCTAACTTTAACGAGTCTCTTCTTGAATATAGGCCTAATACAAGTGATTTTGATCAAATTTACACTCAAATTATCAAGGGAACCAATATAAATGAGCCTAGACGGAAAGATAATTCCACATTTGTTGATAAAAATACACCACGAAAAAGTGACTTTTTAGATTTACTAAATATTAATGAAATGCTAAATAAAAATAAATTTAACCTCCTAGCCGCTCTTATGTCTGAACAACAAAATGAAAAAGAAAAATATCCTATTAAAGACATGGATTTACGGATATATCGAGGCTTCTAATATAAGTTTTTCTACAGGGATTTCTCCAAATATAGAGACTTTTCTGTCCCAGAGTTATTTGAGCTCTTTTTTTAAGATGACATTTAAGATATATTTGTAAGAGGGACAGCTAAATAATCACTTTTTCGAAACCGCCCTAATCTTAATGTTAATAAAGATGAAATTAAAAGTTTTATTCCTTTCTTGTTACTTATTGAGTACCATTCTCTTCCGGGAAACCGTTATTACTGGGAATTACAGCCGGATATAAAAACGATGGTAACAGCTGTTTTATCTGTTATTTACAATCGAGAGAATTGGTTCTTTTTATAATCGTTAATTAATTCGTATAAGCGAAGTAACAGTTGATGACTTCGACCTCAGCTGATATTTTTAGCTCCTAGGACTAAAAAGAACAAATTTAGCATCTCAATGCGTGTATTGAAAACAGCTGTTTTTGAAGCAGTATGACGAAAAAATATTTCTTGTCACTGAAGATGTTCTAAATGTTTGAAATACAGCCAAAACTTTGGTTTTTGTATTTCCTTTCAAGAAAAAAGTTGTTCAGACTTAGGAAATACTGAACCTTTTTTCAATGAAACCGACTAAGATCTAACCAAATAATGCACCTACTTCTAAAAGTAAACATCATGATAACCGGGACAACTGTTTTTGAGTTATAAGTTTACAACAGGTAGACAGATAAACAGACAAACAGACAAACAAAGAAACAATGCTTTTTACATACTATGTCGAGATGTACCTATTGCAATAGGAATTCGGCAGTTCAATATTAACTTTTAAACACTATTTAAAAAGAAACATATTTTAACTGTGAATAATCGACATAGATGTTACGAAATATCTACTAAAGATAAAATTTGCTAAACGAAGATAATAAATTAGACTTTGACTACATTTCGAGCATCTAGGTAACCTAAACATTAAATTTCAACTTTCAAGTATTAAATGAAGCATGCGCATTGAATGTCAAGCTGGTCGTTAATAATATAAAGATGCTGCTGTAGTAATATCGTATATATACAGTTTCATATAATTAATACTCTAATTAATTATTTTAACTAACGAAAAAAACAAGTTAGATAAGATTTTTTTTATTTTATTTCAAATTAAATAAACATGTCTTAATATAATAATATTCGTTTAAAAAAAATAATAATAATAAAAAATTAGATAAGATTAAATTCCTGTATATACAGAGGGAGTCTGAAAAGCTGTCCAATCGAGAAAAGTATGTTTTTTTAAAAGAAATTTAAATGGGGTATCATAAACCATATTCTGACATTCTAAAGTTATTATTAAAAAATAAATAGCATTAAAAACAGTTTTTCTCCCGACATTCTGAAACCGTTTGCGATATTTTACATACACATAAAAATCTTTGTAAACTTATTTTGCATAATTTGTAATCTGCATGATATATACTGATTTTATTGACCAAAATCTAGAAGCTAGTTATATGTATTTACTTTGGTAGCAGCAATTCCATGGATTGTATAACCTATTTGTTTGTACTATTTGTACTTTCCACTTTCAAGTTTTATGGCAAAAAGTGAACTAAGCTATAAAATACAATTTTCTTTTTTAAATTTTTCTTATAATATAATTTAATCTTCTTTCAATCTAGTTGTCAAGTTGTGTAATAAAATTGCATTCTTTAGTCGTTCAGTATAATACATTGTATTGTTTCATTCATATAATTTTGCAATACAATTACGATTTTGCAGTTGTTTATTTATGCAATAAAATTGTTATTCTTTTGTCTTCTAGCTATGTAATAAAATTAACATTATTCAGCCGTCCAGTTTTGCAATACAATAGTCATTGTTCAATCGTTTAGTTATGCAATAACATACAATTCAGTCATCTAATTGTACAATAAAATTGTCTTTACTTATTCGTCTAGGTGTGCATTTGATTATCATTTTTCAATCATCTCATTATAAAATAAAATTGTTTTCAAATAGTAGTCTAGTGTTCAATAATCTTTTAATACTTTAGTCGTTTAGATGAGTAATTAAATTGAGATTCTACACTCGTCTATTTTACAATACAATTGACATTATTCAGTCGTTTACTTATGCAATTAAATTGTCGATATTCGGACTTCTAGTTTTGTCATATGTCTATCATTTTCAGTTGTCTTTCTTTCAGTAATCCACGTTTAAACAAAATTAATTACCTTTAATCATCTATTTAAAAGTCAGTCGTCTCAAGGCTAATTCAAAACATTTAAATTGCCGCGCTAAAACATCGTAAAATTGGAATGCGGTAGGCGATGACGTCACGCGAGGCCAGGCAAAATATTGCAGGTCTCTGCATGATGAAACAGTTTATATAGCGTTTCCAATTGTATTAAAAAAGTAAAATATGAAACTAAATAATGATACAGTAGAAGCAGACTATTAATAATATCAACAAATAAATGTAATTGAACGTAAACCAAAAATGTTATTAGGAAATAAGCTGAGCTTCTATCGTTCCAACAATGGAGAAGATACATATCGATTACGTGGGAAAGTTACCACGAACAAAAAAAAAGGAAACACCATGATCTTGGTGGCGGTAGACCAATTTTCCAAGTTCACATGGTTGTGCCCCGTCCGAGAGGCCACCACTTCTAGCACCATCAAAGCTCTTGAGTAAAACATTTTTCAGCATTTTGGCCTTCCAAAAATCATTATTTCAGACAATGCCACATGTTTCACATCTCACGATTTCCGTAACTTTTTTTGCACGAGGAATCAAGTCTGCCACCCTTTCACCTTATCATCCTCAACCATCCAATGCAGAACGACTCAATCGAAATTTAAAGGCAGCACTAATAGCGTATCACTCTAAAGACCAAACCTCCTGGGACACCTCACTTTCATGGCTACAGTTGGCTTTCAATTTTGCTCAAAATGAATCAATAAAAACCTACCCTTTCAAAATTATGTTCAATTTTCTGCCCAGTACACCGCTAAGCTTATCCTGGAACATCAATGAACTACTACCTCGGGAAAACGTTGACTCCAGAGAAATTTGGAGTCAAACAAGGCATCATCTACTTCGAGATCATCAGAAGTCCCAAAAAACCTATAATAAAAATAAGGAACCTCATACCTTCAGGATAGGTGAAATGGTCTGGTGTAAAACTCACAATCTGAGTTCTGCGGCTGCAAAGAAGACAGCCAAACTCATGCCTCGATGGTCAGGTCCTTTCCGCATTCTCGATTTTCTCACTCCAGTTACAGTTGCCCTCTCTTTCAAAAACTCAAATCTTTTCATTAAAAAGGTTCACGTGAAGCAGCTCAAACCCCATTACACTCCTCCTGAGGAAAAGATATCATCAGTTATATACTCCAAGCAACCGCAATGACCTAAGGTACCCCTGCTGAAAACTTTCACCACTTGTGTGGATATATTTGGTGCCTTACGGACATCTGCTTGCAAGCAAACTAACCGGACTTGTCTTTAGCCCGAGACTGGCCATTTCGTGAGCAATCTTTTTTATTCTTTAGTGAGAGACTGATCACCTCTTACTTGGAGAATTTACTTAACAGGATTCAATATCCTCAAAACCTTTGAACATAGCGAGTCCAACTTGCATGAAAAACATTTGTGTGTAAAATTGTATTGTGTTTAAATTTGTTATTCGTTTTGTATCTTATCTTATCTTATATTCTCTTGTATGTTTGTACCTTATTCATAATATTCGTGGTGATGGTGATGGGGTTCATCTTGGCAATAAATTGGGTACGTGTTTAAGTTTAGTTTTAGGAGTCATCCCTTGCATGAAGTCTTGTTCCTTGCGCTCTCACACGGGGACTCCGTCTTTTGTAGGGGGAGAACTGTACCAACATACGAAAAAAAATTTTAGTCTACAAAACTCACTGCAGGGAGGTGCTGCACCCTGGTGTTCAAGTCCTAAAACAGCGTCAGGTGATTTGCCGTAGGCTAACTAACAGACACAGGCAGATAATGAATAAGTCCGGAACTAAATTTTGCATTGAACACACTCGTTCGACAAGTTTTCTAAAATTCTTTTTTGCTTTAACGGTCATCATGTTGATCTATCTTTCTTATAAAAAAAGGTGAAAATAGTCAATACAGTGGCTTCACTAAAATTCTAAATATAGAATTCACGCTAAAGAATAATAGATTACATGCTACGACTCTCCAACCGAAAAAAGTATCAGATATTGTAGTTTAACTTTCGATTCAGCCCTCATCCATGGTTTGGGATCCATCTTTAACAATCTGGGCAATAAGATAGCTTACAAAAGTCAAAACATTGTTAAAAATGTTTTGGCAATCCTAAAGACAAAATTCCTTTGATGGAGAAGTCCGGTATTTATGAAGTCACGTGTAACGAATGCGACAAGGTATATTTAGGTCTAACAAAGAGAAATATCGTCATGTACATAGCTAATATTAAGTAGGATAGACCAGGGAAATCTAGTTTAGCTGAGCACATACTTAAAACGAACCATGAGTTAGGACTACAAAATGTAAAAATTATTAAGAGTGTGATCTCCAATAAATTTTTTAATAGCTATAAAAGCAATTTCGTTGCTAAAACTTATGGCGATTCTATACTGAACGCAGATAAGGGTCCTATTGCTAAATCATGTTTATTCTCTTTGTTGAAACCTAGGTAAATAAATTTCCATTAAATAGCCGTTGATCATTTGCATTTTTTTATTTTATTTTCTATTGGTTTGTTACATGTAATCGATTTTGTAATTTTTTTTAGTAGTATAGACAAACTAACCTATATTTTGTCAAATTTTTCAAATTTATAGTTTCACGTATCTTCATTATTATTCATTCGATATAGTTTTATGTATTATTGGCAACAGTATGTTTTGTTCATTAGTTATTTAGTGTTAAGTATTATGGTTACATATTTATGTTTGTAATTTTGTTCTCGGAATTAACTTTATAGATTTATAAATTTGTAATGTTCTTCTCACCATTCTCAAGGACAGGGACAGATACCGTTAGCATCTGCCACCAGATGTAGTCTTCAGGCCGATCCACCTGAAATTAAGAGGGGGGGGGGGTAGATTGCCAGTTTAGTTGTAAAACTTTCATTTAATTTTGTTGATATTAGTTTAGAAACCTCCGTATTGTACCTAACTTGTGATAGTGTAATTAGTTTTTACCATTTGAATCACAATTCGTTAAAACCATTTGGTGTCACCTACTCCACAATAAAAAATAAAAAAAATTAATATGTTAGGTAACCTACACTGTCTATTTGTGCTTAGGCTCGATCAATAGGCTAGATTTGTTATTTTGAAAAAAGTTATATTAAAACTCGCATAGTTTTAATAATGTATGAAAAATCTTATATTTTTGAAATTTCTTCAAATTAAAAACTTGCCAACAAAAGTACAACGTATAAAATGTTTCCATTATATTTAAATATCTATGTAAATAGTCAAAAATAATAAATACACATTTGATAGGTCTACATTTCTACTATTGTAAAAGTGTGGTAACAACTCGATTTCTGGCCTTGATGAAGAATTAGGTGTATTGTGGTTAAATGTTTGGACAAATATAGCCTTTCTTATATTATAAATAGTCGCACAAAATAATGTACAGTTGAACAAGATTTAAAACGTGTACAAATATTATTGTTTATAACTGTACACTCGATAGAAGAGTACCCAAAGTAAAGAAATATAAATCTGGAGGGTAAATCAAATTGTAGCAAATGTACAAAAGTAAAAGTACAAAGTTACTGCAACAACTTGGCCTTCTACCATACCGAAGCATTAAAATTTAGACAAAAGTAATATATAGTGTTCTAACAAATACTCTGTACAAGAGTCAAAATGTGTATATATATTGCATGGTAAATAAACCTCAGATATAATTTGGTGCCTTAGTGTGGTGGAGAAGAATACTTTCAGATGTCACAAGACGTAGATTGACTGTTCTTTAAAAGGTTGGATTGCCTATGTATTTCAGGGGCTTTTAGGAGTACATCTACAGCAGTAATAGAAATTCTGTTAGGAATAGTGAGATGGTGGGAGGTGTGGTGGGAGGTGTGGTGGGAGATGGTGGAAGGTGTTGTGATAAATGGTAGGAGGTCTTGTGGGAGAGGCTGGGGTGTTTGGGTGTGGTGGGAGATTGTGAAAGGTGTAGTGAGAGTGGTTGGATCTTGTTCCTTAGGTAACCTAACCTATCTCTAAGTTATGTCTATTATAATGTATGAAAAGTTTATATTCCTGCTTTTGCCTAAACCTATGTTCACCACAGCCTATTTGTATCATATACGTGTTACACCTTAAACCTATGACCAAAGATAGTTAAACTAAACTATCTCTAACTTATGTCTATTATAATGTATGAAAAGTTTACATTCCTACTTTTACCTAACCCTATGCTCATCACAGCCTACTAGTATCATATACGTGCTACACCTAAAACCTATGACCAAAGATAGTTAACCTAACCTATCTCTAACTTATGTCTATTATAATGTATGAAAAGTTTATGTTCCTACTGTTGCCTAAACCTATGCTTACCACTGCCCACATGTGTTTTGTACCTGTCCAATCCTTGACACAGTGCCAAGTGTTACACAAGACTCTATGTTTAAGGTGTATGTGTGTGTTAGTCTTATTATGGCCGATGTTTTTGCAAACTGGTTAACAACCAAAATATATTTTTACCAACCAAAATATACTTTTAGTAACCGATTTACCAACCAAAATATACTTTTACCAACCGATTTACCAACCAAAATATACTTTTACTAATCGATTTACCAACCAAAATACTTTTAGTAACCGATTTACCAACCAAAATATCATTTTAGCAACTGATTTACCGCGCGCGCGAAAAACTCTGTACTTCTTACGGTACAGGTCTGGGTCGTATCTCTAGGTTTAGGAGTTTTTGATAGGAAGAAAAACAAATCTAGTCAGATCCAAGAACTATATTGGTAGCATAAAAGTACAATTTTATACAAAATTCAATTTCCAAAAACACATTGGTATACAGTTTTACAATGATTTATACATGTTACGTTAAACAATGAGAAAAATATGAAAGAGAAAAGTAGAATTTCATACCAAATTCAATTTCCAAAAACACAGTATTAAAAATGCAATTGTTAAAATACAATGATATATACATGTTAAACAGTGAGAAATCATTCCACTATTAACATTAGGGCGGTAGTACCGAGAATGGTTACTTCACTCCTGTTTGTCAACAAAATACAACCCACCATTAGTTTGAAAAGCCCTCAAACGGCGAAAACGTTCTGGGTTATGTTGAGGGGTAACCCTAAAAGTTTTTCATTATGTAAAAAATACGCGTACAGTGGCGGTTATCTTTTCTCTACATAGATTTTTTCTCTATATGGTATTTTTTCATTAATCTCTTCACGCGCATATTGAAAAACTCCTTCCCCTGATCGGTCTGAAAGTTATTCATAGGATGTTTTTTCAGTATCGGTTCTAACGATAGAGCGGATTTTGTCTTCAATGGTTCTACAATCGCAAATTTTATCAGACGATTTATCATTGTTAGTATATATTTGTAGCCTTGGTTTTCCTTAGCATATGGAATCATTTCCACTAGATAGGTGATAAAGGTCATTAACTACTTTCAGCGTCACACTACTTGTTTTGAAATTTCTTCATGCGGGCTTGTGGAGCTCCGCCGCAATGAGTGTGTTTATAGTTTGGTGGCACTATTTATTTCGTAGAGATACTCTGGTGCACGTAACCTCGAAATTATGGCTGCTTGTTCCCACCTAACAGTTGCTTTGGATTAATCCGCCAAAAATTGTCTATAAAAGATCGATAGAGATGTCGGAAGCTTTACGAAAAGCAAAGTATCCAGGCGTCTTTGTTTTAAAATTGAGACTAGTAAACGTAAAGCCCAACAGATCACCATCAGCTGTTCCATTTTTCATCTTGTCCACCAAACATTCAAAGCCTCTTTTTATCCAATCAATTTCTGACATTCTCGGATGGTGGATAAAATTTAAACTAAATTTTAGTCATTAGAGTATGATATTTTCCCCCTCTCTGCTTTGGGAGGAAACTACAGTATGTAAATTATCTCCATAGCTCTTCACACGGTAATTGTCTAGTAGCTCAAGCCGTGTGAGTCACCTTGTCATACATAATAATAATTTTGGGTGGTTGATCTGTACTACAACCTGTAGTCGATGGAGGAACCGCATATAAATATATAACACATAACTTTGGGTGGTTGACCGATGATAGACAACGGAGGAACCTCATAATTAACACATTAAATGTATCAGCTGTGGACACTTCTCTGTATTTTGAATAAAATTAGGAACATAAACTTTCCATACATTAAAATTGACATAAGTTTGAGATAGGTTATGTTAACTATCTTTGGTCATAGGTTTTATGTGTAACACGTATATGATACAAGTAGGCTGTGGTGAGCATAGGTTTAGTCAAAATTAGGAATATATAATTTTCATACATTATAATAGACATAAGTTTGAGATAGGTTAGGTTAACTATCTTTGGTCATAGGTTAGGTGTAACACGTATATGATACAAGTAGGCTGTGATGAGCATAGGTTTAGACAAAAGTAGACCATTCTCCACCACACCCCCTAATATCCCCCACCATACCTCACCATACCTTCCACAATCCATAACCACGCCCAACCACACCTTCGACTAGTTCCCTCCCCCACCATCCCCCAGTCCAATCTTGACCTCGAGTGCACCATTCTCTACTTATATCCAACACTCACACGCATCACATCTTCCTTGAGTAGGCTGCCTGAAAGACTTACATTTGCAACACAATGGTTGTTGAAGCTACGTCCGGTTTGCGGTGGTAAGTGGAAAGTCATCATACGTCAATTCGGTGATTAAAACTATATAAGATTAATCAAAGTAATAACAGTACGATATATTATTCGTTCTCAACCAATTTAGTAAGGGATTACTTTTATCGAATTAACAGGGTGCAAAAAAAACATGGCAAGTAATGACTGAATAACAGAAAACAAAACCAAATAAAACCATGCAAGTAACGACTTTATGACATAAACAAAAACAAAACAAAATCATGCAAGTGATGACATATTTTTTTTTTAACATGCATGTAATGACTGGATGACATACAAAACACAAAAACAAAAAAACATGAAAGTAACAACTGCATGACATACAAAAAGACATGCAAGTAATGACTGCATGACTTACAAAATATCAAAACATTTAAGTAAGAATCCATGGATCTATTCGTTGTAAATTCATTTTTTAAAGTTTTGTATTTTTTTTTTTAATTCTGATACACAAAACATGCAATTAGGAATGCAGTATATGCGACTATCTTTATTCAGTATTTGACAATTCATAGTTAATTTATAAAGTTTTTTTTGTTATGACCAGTCGCGATAAATAAACGTTTATAGTGCTAGGTACGGATAAAGTAGTATCGGTACAATCCCGGGGTTGTCAACCGCAAAATAATAATATGCTGACCTCTACTTTCCTGTAGCTAACAGTCGATGCGCCGACCTATACACATAAACACACACACATACATAAACCTACACATTGAATACACAACACACACTCTTTATGAGTTGGTCTTTCAGCTGGTACACACAAGACTGATATAAACCAACTTTCACATTTGAAGCGTGCATTTCCAAAAGGGTGTAAGTGCCAAAGAGTAAATTTTTCAGGAGATAAAAAAAACATTTTTTTTCATAAAAACATTTATTAATTTACCTTTGAAGCAAATTTTCAAACAATTTCATAAATGATACAAGAGTTTTTGCATTTATAAAAATTTAGGTAAAATTTAAAAGGGAAAAAAATTAAAGGAAAAAAACTGTTTTATCTAGGTGCAAGTCATAAGGCTGTAAGTTCCACTATGCAACTCTTGCTTAGAGATCTGTATTATTGTCCGGAGTCTGTAGAGGTGGTGTTTCTGCCAATAACTCCTCGAAGTACCCACGTGATTCCGGCTTTAGGTAAGGGATCATCTTGATGATGTCTTCCCTTTTCTTTTGTGGGATTCCCCACTTCGCTCTCATTAAAGGTAGCTGCAGAGTCTTAAAATCATCAATACTCACTCCATTCTTAATGACTTTTATTGGGTCGCTCCAGCCAGCTGCTTCTGATCCCCCTTTTGCTACCATCACACCACCAAAGTCTGCAACTGTCAAACGGCGCTGCGAGGCTTTAGAGATTCCTAGCTTCTTGGTATCCAGAAACTTGTGTGAGATCTCTTTGAAGTTGTAAAACTCTTCTACCACAGTGCAGTAAAACGGATTTTTTGAGCAGCACTTGTTATGAGTTGAACCAAATCAATAATAGTGTTAGGATTGCATTTTCTTCTATGTTTTTCTATCAAAGCAAAGTCCCTATCACAAGTCAAGAAAGTGTGGCCTTTGATAGGGAACTTGTGAATAATTTTATCAAACTTACCAGTAGCTATTAAAATTAGGTACATGGTGATCATGTATTGGTTTTTGTTTTGACCACCGCAATTGTCTAACCATACTACCAGTTTTCTTTTGTTAGTATTACATTGAGTAGTTAGGTATTGATAAAGGCAAGAAGAGATTTCCTAGGACCACCGACCACCATAGTTTTCCGACCACAAGAACATAAAACCCTTATCTACTGTAGAGTCATGAATCCCTAAATTGCAACATGCTAGTTGTTGTGAATAATACATCTCAGTATGTGTTAACTGAGGAAGATACATCTGCTGTTGCAGGTCAAACGATAGTACCTGAGCATCTGAATCTTTGGCATTTTTCGTGTCCTTTGACATTGCATTAGTAATAGCTTCGGCGCGTCTGTGGTGTAGTTCTTGGTCTACTTTTGCAGCCAAAGCGCCAGATTGTACTTTAATATGCAGTTGGTCACAAGTCGAACAAGTATCTACCCTTGGTCTATGAAAAGATAAATTGAACTTCGTCAAAAAAATTGCATTGTACCACTGCCTAGTGATTGGGGGGTTCCCAAAAAGAAACTCTTCGGAGTGTTTCTCCAAAAATGAACGATACATACGACTTATATTTAAAACAGGACTCAAAAACATTTTATCCTTGGCTTTAGCACGGCCATAATGGCTTTCCTCTACTGGGAAACTTTTGATGTGGTCTATTACTTTTTGAGTCCACTCCAATTTCTTTTCATTAGTTCGTTGTCCTCCCCTTTTATCAGAGCAATCCATAAGTAAAGTAACATTAATTACCTCAGTCGGAGGAGTTTTAGGTGAACTGCAGTATTAGTTGCCGGTTTAACATAACCTTAACCTGAACGTCTTTTCTTTTTTTCAACAGTTTTCTTCCACTTATCAACATTTCTCTTCCTCATCTTAGGTTTTACAACCTCCATCTCATTAAAAACTATTTAATATTATATTTAAACTGAAATAAACTGTTAAAATTATACAGGGCAAACAGCTATGCAAGTCAAGTAGCGTACCGCTCACCTACACTGTTGCACCAAGGGACATACACCCTTTTGACTTGCACAACAACAAAAGTTCACATTTGGCCCACAAGGAGCGATAGCACCGCTGTAATACTTTGAAAACTGATATTTCGTGGCACTTACAACCCGATTACACAGAAAACGTAATTTCGACCATTTTGGCACTTACATCCTTTTGGAAATGCACGCTTCATTTATGGTCTTTGCTACCTTAAGTTAGACGTAAGATTTTATTACATTTTTTAAATGAATGTGATAAAGAGATAAACTTGAAAATATGTTAAATACTATTAAAAATATTATTGAAAATAATATGTTTTAAAAATATAATTCTAAAAAAAATCACTCTGCCGGCATGGTCAATCCAGGAGATGCTTCTTTGTACGATTACCCTTCAAGCATCATGATTTCCTACTTGAAAATTCATGCGAATCCTCTCTGAAAAGATTCTATCTATAACTTGGAAATAATACTCAGCCAAAATGCTTCATTACAACCAGATTACTCTACATTCATGAAGGATTATCTGGATCTGGGTCACATGAATACCACCAACACATTTTCGAAATACATCATACCCCCTCACGGTATTACCGAGAAAGATAGTTCCGAAATTTCGTGTAGTGTTGGATTTTGATATTATTTTTAAATCTTAGCTTAGTACGAAAATGTTTTAAATTTAGAGGAATCAGGTGCAGTTAAATCTATGAGGAATTGTACAAATTTTGGATTAAGGCAGTTGGTGAAATCAGTGGATGCCGAACATAAGTAAATTCAATCCCAGTCTAACCTTTTTAAGAATAAATAAGAAAAGTGGACTATATTTACCTAAATGCTATCAAGCTTGAAACACTGTTTGGATCTAGGTTTAAAATAACCACTTTTTAGATATTTGATTAATAAACAAAAACTCATTACATGAACATTCAAAATAAAACATAATGATTAATAAACAAAAACTTATTACATGAACATTCAAAATAAAACATAAAAAGTCGCTTTTTTTATCAAAATCCCCATTTTAATAGCTTATGACTCATTTTGTTGTTGTTACTCTATTTTTTAGACAACATAAAATGATATTCTAACAAATAAATTTTCTTTGTATAATTAATAATGAATTGTTAGATATGATAAATGTGCATTGCATAGTCATAATCTGTATTAATATCATTATTGTTGGCCAAAGCTCACGGTGGTGGAACAACACGTAGGGGAAAGTAAACAGGATATGGTAAGTAACAATAATGATATTTAATGATAGACTATGATTCAGATATAACTGATAAGATAGATAGTGACTAGGCAATTCTTATGTATTTGAAATCGTATATCTTATAACTTCAAATTGTTATGTAAATTAAGTTAATCTGGAAACTCTAAAAGATTACTTTAAATTGTGTAAAATGAAGTTGTAAATTAAGTATATGATATTTTAATTGATCAGAATAAGTTAACCACTTTAATTAAGAAATTAAATTAGGTATGGATTGTTCATTTCAAAATGTAATATGTCATATGGAGATAAATGTTGGTTTAGTAGAGTTTATTATAATAAGTCAACCACTAGAATTAAAAAATAAGATTTGTTCGTACCAATTGTAATATAATATCACATGAGGGTAAAAACAAAATAAATCATATAAATGGGTACAGTCCCCCAGGGACTCCCCGGGTAAGAAGGCCCTCAGATCTGAGACTTCCTCTCGGTGCCGCCTCCGAATCCCAGTTATCGAAGGGGGCGAACCTAAAAGTGTGCGGTGGAGGCTTCGGGGCTTAGTCTTCAAAGATCTAAGTGGAACTCCCCAACAACCTAACCCGTGGGGTAGAAGGAGATGCGGTGGGGTTTTTTGAGGTACCGTAGAGCCTTCAGTGAAAGTTATACTGTACCTTCAATACTTGAGGAACCTTTTGGAGCAATGGCTACATGCCAACCATGCACGATTTAGCTAATATATTCTCGCAATGCTTTATGTACTGCTGTTTTATTATCTAGTAAGGGGACGTTAGATGCCATGGCAAGTATGGTCTCTACATCGAGTTGGTTTCTAAACGTAAAGATGGTAGTTTAGCCAACAGTAAAGCAATTGTTTGCTAAGCTGTAGGAAATATTAATAGTTTTTATTTACACTGGTGGATACAATTTGCTGTAGTCGAAATTTGGACCACCTCGTCTATGTCACAAAATGTGATTGTTGATCTGCCTTGTGTTGTCGCTTGAGTTATCGTTACTAGCTGAAGGACTGCATGACACAGTTGTTCCTGGCTCAATATTCCTGCAGGATATTCCATTGTAGCTGCAGGATCGGCTCTTTGCTGGGATCCCCCTGAGGTGTTAACTTCTGCGAATTTGAGTCTTCTCTGAGCTGAAGCTAATGCCGCACGTAAAGTCGATGGTTTTTGTCTAGTAGACTAGGTGTGTGTATTTGTCTTGAGGATGATCGTGTAGGAGATTGCTTTATTGTAGCTGATCCAAGTGTTCGTACTGGTAATATTATCCTCTGTGCAGTCTCGGAACCTGAATCACTAGTGAGACTCTCACTGTCTGATTGATGTTTAGGTTTGTTCTTTCTTGATTTCTTGTTTCTGGATGATGTATTTTTAAGCGGCATACTAATTCACTGTGCACTGAATTGAGGTACCTTTTTGCAATTCTATTCGAACTCACTACACTATATGGTAAGTCACTGTAGTAGTTAAAGCTGCTATAGCAGTTGTAAAGCTATACATAACACTATGTTGTTGCGGAGTCCCACGCTCTCTGAAGACTAATCAGTCTTTCGGGATTGTCTTGATGCCACTCCAGCTGTATGGCGTCCATGCAGATAGGTTTAAGGTTTGACGCACAGTGTTATCAGATTTTGGAAGTAGAAACATAGAGAAAGCTGCAGTAATATTGTCTTTTGTGACCAAAATAGAATCGTCAAGTAATGGTCAGCGGCAAAGGATGGATCAGACTCACTCTGAATGAGGTCACAGTGTGAAGATCTGTGAAACATTGTATTGATGAGGTCCTCCGCTCCTGGAAGTAGAAGGGGTTCCCAGACAGGAACCCTGAAGGCAAGTTCGGCTTGGTTGGTCTTCTTTATCAATTTCTGACGGTGTCGAGCCCTAATCAACGGTTGTGGAAGATGGTGTTTCTGGGGGGTGTGTCTCAGTTGTCTTCTCCTCAATGTGCCTTGCTTTCCCGCATCTGGAATAAGAGGTCCTTCTTGTCCTGGTTCTCATACAAGATATCCTCAAAATCTTCCTGCTGGAGATCCAGGACTGGATCGAAGTCTTCCCAGAAATCGTGTATGTGGATGTGTTGTGAATTCTCTACAGTGATAGTTATGTCTCTTCGACATATATGTGATCTGTTGCCTTAGATATGATACATCTGTAGGCATCGGAGGAGATGTCTGTGCCGCTCTCTCCCTAGTAGGCGCCACGTTGCCGGCTATCAGAGAGACCCACTAACCCCAGACTGACAAACGCCTTTTAAAATATATATGAAAAGTAGACTTATTTGTTTTTATTATAATTGTTAATATAGTTGAATTATGTTTTATCTAAACGATTTCATGCTTGTAACACTGTTTGGATCTAGGTTTAAAATAACCATTATTAGATAATTGATTATTAAACGAAAACTTATTTAATGAACATTCAAAACAAAACATTAAAAAAAATTGTTTTAACAAAATGAAAACAAAGCCCCTTTTTATTAGCTCCTAGCTCTTTGTTGTTACTGTATTTTTAAAGGACATAAAATAGTTATAATCTAATTAAAACTGAAATACTCAAGTATTGTTCAATAATGGCCTTGCTAGCGATTTGTATAATCGTACACAGACACTGTTTTTAGTAAGTCACTGTTCAACACAAACAGAGGAGGTTTATATACTGTTTAATTCGTACAAGTATTTTTCAAACCGGATGGAATACATGGGCATATAGTTATAGCGAACATCGTTTCAAATGTTTTACACGGGTGTCAAACTCCGTTGAAATTCTTGCGAACGTTTTATACCCCGAGTTGTAAAACCGGGATCTTTCATATCATTCTAATAATAGAAATATCGGCAATAAGAGACATCTCCGAGTTTGTGCAACGGAGAAACCGTGGCTTCCAAACTTGATGTCTTGTAACTTACAGGTATGATTCACGTTCGGGTAGTAGCCGTGCAAAAAACATTCGACAATATAAAGAGAACCAAAAAAACATCACAATACACAAACACTGCTTATTACAACTGTCCTCACTTTTTATCCATTTCTCATCATCTCATATTAAATTATTTTAATCTAAATTTAAATTTAAAAAATTTGTTGTAATTGTTTCGTTAGTTTCATCATAAGATTCATGTCTAGTATGAACAAGGTTATTACTTGTTTGTTTTTTTTTTTTTTTTAGTTATTGAATTTTTTTTATAGACAGTTGAAAAAATTCAAAGCTGCAACATTAATTTCTTCGCTCATCGCCATTGTTATATTTAATTGTAAAATATAACTATTTATACACGAATAATATGTGCTTGATTCAATTAGTTTGATTTAATTTATTAATACTGAATCTTCATAATAACGAACGATTGAAAATTATATTACGTAAAAGATATTAGCAGTTTAGATCAGCTGACTCACATTGCTGAGGTATATGTCGTAACAAAAATGGATGGGCAATTTTTTCATTTATGAGCAGAATACTCATTGTGAGTTAGTGGAGATTAAGGAGAGAAAACGGGCATATAGAAAAAAAATCTGTATGATGAAATATCAAAAAATGGTGAGTTAATGTTAAAATTCCAATGATTTTCAAATATATCTATTGGAACCTGAAGGACAACACTGTTACAAATGTATACTACAAGATATTTTATGTATGATTAAATTGCCATATATTTTTAAACATTTTGTCCATTACGTGACCCATAATGTTGTAGTTCTCATTAAGGTAAAAAAAATTGCGTAAAGACATAATCATTTAGATGTCCCAAACTAAAGCTGTTGGGAAGAAAGAAAAATTAATCATTGAACAACTGTTTCATATTGAATGTTAGTATTAATTTACATGGAGAGCTCAAAAGTCTGCGATTATGAACCATATTTTCCACCTAAATTAAAGATATTTAGCACAAAATATGTCATTGTGATGTTCCTTAAATTCCCATGGGAATATTTTGGATATTGGATAACGTTGATCTTTGCTTCTGCATTGATTTTGGAATGGGATATAGTAGAGACACTTTCTTCACTAAATTTTTGTATGTCTTAATGAAAATGTTGGAAATTTTCTAGCTACTTTATTTGTAGGTCGCCAACAAAATGGGGTTAAATTTTGACCTTCATCTAAAAATAGAGTAATAATTAAAATAGAGTAATAATTGTTCTGAAAATTTCTCTCTCTATCTGGTATCTGCAGCCACATTAAAACTATACAGCCTTTATAGAATTTTTAAAAAAAGTATTACATATTATAAAGTAAAATATTATAAAGTTACAGTCATATAACTTCCACATGCCATTAACTTTTACAAATATGTTAGACAAATATTAAGTTTTCAGTAGTTGAATTGATTATTTTATACTTTTAGTAAATACAAATTTGTGAATGGAGAAAGTTGTGAATTAGTTATTATTATATTAAATGTTGAGCTTGACTTATGAGAAAAACTATACAGTATAACAAACACACAGAACACAATTCTCATAAAAAATACGCCTAAGTATCAGACGCGTTTCAACGACAAGGTCGTCCTCTTCAGTGATACACCAGCTACACCAACCAAACCACACCAGTGTAGCTGGTGTATCACTGAAGAGGACGACCTTGTCGTTGAAACGCGTCTGATACTTAGGCGTATTTTTTATGAGAATTGTGTTCTGTGTGTTTGTTATACTGTATAGTTATTATTAGATAAGGATATTTTAAAATGTTTTTGTTTATTGTTCATTTTCTATAAAATTATGTAGTTATATGCAAAAGTACATCACCATAAATGAGTTGTGTATTTGATTTTACAATAACTGGAATCTCATAAATATATATTATGACTACTTTAAATGTATAAATTCTTAAATAAAGGTATTTTTTTCGGAATACACTATGGATTTCGATGTATCCAATTAAAAATGTTTCTCATTTATTGAAAATATGTGGTAATTTGTAGTGAAAGAACATTTAAGACAAAATTTTTTTAGATGATAAAGATGATCTTTAAGGGACATAATTTCAAAGTGTTAGGCTATAAGCAAAATATTTCAAGCAACAAGAAGAGTTGGTACTGAGAACATATTATTGCTACTTCGTAGACTAGTAAGTGTCAATAAAACGTAAGGTTTTGTCTGTTTTAGTGAAATATCAGTGGCGTATGAATGCCACGCTTATTGTCTTGTAAACTAACTAGAAACACGTAATCCTTTTAATCTGAGAAACTATCTGGTTGATGCCTTCTGTCTCATTGTTTTTTATTCTGTTTTAACTAAATTGTCTTTAATATTTATTAATAAATTAAAAGATCCACATTAAAGCCTACTTTCCATAGAAAGTTATCAACTTTAAATATTTTTAATAAAGTTAGACAGATAAATACGTATATTTATTTGAAAATTAAACACAAAAATAAATAAATGAAACACGCTTATTGCCAAAATAGCAAAACAATATGTTAAATGATATTTAATAAGTCTTATTTGTTTATAATAATTACAAAGAGAGGGAATTTATTCTCATCGAGGGTGTTAAGTGAAGAACTGTTAATGGAAATCTAGAAATGAAACACTGTATTTGTTAGAATTCACATGTTTTTGAAATAAATGCATTTATTTCATCAAATTGTAAACTTTCCAGAATTGTCGTCAATATAATTAAATAAAAAAGTCATTCATTTTAAATAGTCAAAGGATTGAAGGAAGAGAATAGAGTGGGGAAAATAATGCAGAACTGAAGAAAAAGAATAGTGATAAGATCATGGTGTGATAAGATCACTAATTACCCCAGAAATAGAAAATAGTGAAAAGTTATAAGTATACAACTAGAACTCTAGAGAAAGATAATAATGAAATCATCATTGTTTATAAAGTTAAAGAATCAAGCGAAACGATTGAAAATCGCTTTCATCCTTTGGTCTTTGCCATTTGGCCATATCTCAATTGTCAATGGATTTTTGAGTGTACAAAATTTGAAAAGCGCTACAAATAAGTGTCAGTAGTTTACGATTGAAAAATGTAGGGTAAGAACAAAGAACAGTTGAAGAATTCCATAATGCTGAAACCTCAGTCGCCTAAAAATAAAAAACTTTTTAAACTATAAGCTGAAGTTAGTGATTGTTGCTTATCATTCTCAATGTTTTCCCACATTCCTGCATCTCAGATTAGGCTCTTATCAATAAAGTTTATTAAATGACGTAAATAAATACATGAATTATTAGTTCATATAAAACTGAAATAATGTTGAAGGGCGCATTGTGTGAATAAGAATAAAGGATGTTACATCTCCGAGTTTAGAAGGTAAGCTAAGTTTATTTAGATAAATATGTAGATTAAATACATTATTAAATTGTCCATTTAACCACCACATATTTACCAATAATTTATAACTGATCACATGCTCATTAAAAT
Organism: Aphrophora alni; assembly: GCA_963513935.1. Taxonomy (NCBI): domain Eukaryota; kingdom Metazoa; phylum Arthropoda; class Insecta; order Hemiptera; family Aphrophoridae; genus Aphrophora; species Aphrophora alni. The sequence goes on from OY740770.1 coordinate 91,509,509, forward strand.
AAACAAAATGATCAATTATATTTTATAAAATAAAAATCAGGGTAAAAATAAGCTTTTTTCTAAACGTTTGATTTACTTTGTCTTATTAGAAATCCCGGTTATGAAGTTTGCACTCAGTGCTTCAAAATGCATATTTGTTTTGAGATTCATAATAAACACACATGTTGGTTCGAACCTTCTTATCTCTACCTTCTAAAACCAATCTAATTATCTCGCCTACTCTAAAACTTCACAATCAGGATTTATCTGGGCTGTAAATGGTCGAGTTGTTATGGACAAACAATTTTAACTCCATTTAATTTTATTCAAAATCTAATCGTTTAACAGGTCGTAACACTATTGATTAAGCGGTTTTTGAGTTAACCCACAATTTTGAGTTAACTCTTAAATGAACCATCATTCAAAAAGTAAATATAAAAAACTGCCAAACAAACTTAGCACGTGACTCACTTCATTTCATTTATATTCTTCATATATGCTTATAATAAGCTACATAAAAATTGTCAACTAGAATATAAATAATAAAAATAATATATTAATTAATAAATTAGATATAAACACAGAGACAAAATAATCAGGTACAAAGATAAAATTAAAAATACAATCCAATGCATAAAATAAACAAGACACAAGCAAAAACCATAAAAAATAACATGATATTAAATATACAACGTGGCTCAGAACAGGAAAAGTTATAATATTTATAAAACAATGAAAGAAAATTACAATACTTTATTTAAGCATCAAGTATTTGAGTTTAGTTAGAAATCACTGTTGTCCACTTTACCAAACATATTTTGAAGACTTTGCATGGTGTGCGCAATGTGTCACTTGGTATATTGTCTATTTTTGCTTCAATTTACCTTTAAACTGTTGCTCGTCGTGTTTGGTACATCACACTCTTCAGATGGCACCATTAACGGAGGGGGGGAGTAAGCTAGGTCGGCACCCTCGATACAGTGTGTGATGTCACTCCATCCTGTGGAAATCAGGTGTTCTGAATGTCAGTACCTGTAAAAGCATGGAGTTATGGTGCGGAAAATATCTGTAACATGTTAAACGTCACAGTGACAGCAGAGAATTTTCCATTTTAATCATATAATGGTTAAACACACCACGACACATATATATATATATATATATATATATATATATATATATATATATATATATATATAATCCTTTCACACCACGACATGACAATAAATCCACACGGTAACTTGGCACGTGTATTGGACCCTAGTGTTACTATTATATGGGCACTATTATTTGGAGTTACAAAATATAAACGCTATTCATATCTACTGTGGTATAGGTTCTAATGAAATGGATTATGTTTTTGGTTGGTGATAACAAATAGATATTTTTAATTGCGTCATTTTCATGTTATGCATGTCATCTTATAACTTCGGAATTTCAAAGTCGTTACTTGTGTTATCAGAAAACTATTGGTTTTTCTGAAATCAAAACTAAGGTATATCGAAAATCTGTATTTAGCTTTTCCGAAATTTTGATTGCCCTCCCCTTTAAAAATTAATAAGCCTATTCCCTTTTGTATGGGCATCAAAGGCATTAGTGTTGTGTGGACTTTTAACAGTGTGTGGTAGTTACCGTTTTTGCTTCATGTTTTGCCTTTTAGTGTGTAAGTTAATCCAACTAGTGTCACCCAGTGATTGGGGATGGTACTGGAACATATTTTTAACTTTTCCCGTGATATTGATTTAGCGTTGCTACTTGAAATATCTCTTCCTCTCTGACCGGTGGTTTTAGCCCATTAGCCGGTCCATCTTCACCGACAGGGATTGTTTTGCAACTAGTGAAGTGTGAAGTTATGTAACGTGACGTTACTATCGCTAATTCTTCAGAAGTTTTGTTTCCTTCTGGATAATAAATCGTAGCTCCAAGGTAAGTAACTTTTTACTTTCATTAATCATAAATGTCAATCAGTATCGTAACAGTATATCTGTTTACAAAATGTGACATGACGTTTTCTCGAATAATCGACTTATAACTTGTAACGTATCCACACGGGTGGGTTTTGACGTTGTGTATTACTGAATACTAATAGTTATTCAGTTTCGGTAGTACGGGAGTTTTTGTAAATTATGACATTTCATTTGTTTGTTCAAATACTGTTAATATTTCCACTTCGTTATAGTTTCTTTTGAAAATCCAGGCAGTAAAGATTTATTTGTTTACGTGTCCATATATAATTCAATATGGTTTTCATTCCATGAGAATGTTAGTGGATCCTGGAGATTTTTTAATAAAGTTGTCTAGATTATCCCGAAGTCCTTTCTCGTTGAATCTGCTGATGACGACAATTTATTGTAGAATATTTGCCGGAGTCCGTAGTGAAGATCTCTTCTACTAAGCTGTTGTAGGATGTAGCGTTGTCTCCTGCAAGGCCGATCCTGTCTGTGGGCACCGTTAATAACCTGGCGAAGTACTGGACGCTGACAATATATTTTCACGACGATTTCCTCTTCAGTCTTAAGTAAAAGTGGGTGATCTATCCTGGAGCTGGTACGAGACTGATGAATTAACTTGAAGAAAGTTAACTCGTTGAAGTTTGAGCCATACAGTATAGCCAATCTTCTTGATTTTTGTTACTATTTTATTTCACAATTTATTTAAGTTTCTATATTTATTTCCACTACTTATGAACTCTGCTTGGCTTATCCTTACATTATTTGGCTATTTTTTCTATTTTGGATTAATTATTTCTATTATTATTAGTTGTTATAGTTTAATTGTTTATGGTGAATTTTGGTTACGGTTGGTACGTTTCCCTCTCCATGCGGTGAGAGCCTCTCGTGCGCGCGACCTTGGACACACGTTGAGTCTTGAAAATCTTAAGTTTTGACTTACGAATTCTTCTTTTCTCCATATCTTCCGTTCGCTTCGCTTGATTTTCTTCTGGGTGATTTCATTTTGACGCCCTTCTCTTCCTGATGATTTTCCATCTTTATTTGCAGCGATACGACGTATATTTCTTCTTTTATGGGGATTTGAAGATTCCGTAGATTTTCTGAATTTAGTTTTTTCAATTTTGGAAATTTTTTAATTCTTCTTTTTGTAGGTTGTTCCTCTGATGCTGAAAGTCTCAAAACTGCTTTCCTTTTCTTTCTCGCTTCTGGGTTTCACAAATTACGGCACTTTCTGCATGTTTGGTTATTTATGGTTTTATTACTTATGGTCTTTTATTTAATTTTGATTTCGAGTCTTATTTATTATTAGTTTATCTTATGGTTATGTACTGTTATTATTAGATTTTAGTTTTTATTTATTTTAAGAGATTTTTGTGTTTTCTGACGTTTTATTTTGGCGATAACTTTTTTATTATTAATCTGACGATTTTATTATCTTATTATTTATTACTAGGTTTTTCTAGCTCTACACGATGATATTGTTTTATTTTTAGTTTAGTTTTCGAATTTTTAAATTTACAACATTAGATTATATGAGATTATTCATGTTCAAACGGGAAAGTTGCCTATTTCCTGTTCAAGCGCGTGACCTTGGCTTGGTCCAACCTTGATATTCCCTTTAACTTTACGTATGTTTTAAATGTTTTTGTCATTTCTACAATTTTTATTGGATGTATTTGAAATTTTGGAATTTGGTTGTTTTCCAATATTATTCCTTGCGGACGGTTCAATTATACCGTTGCAGTGTGTGTGTGTGTGTGTGTGTGTGTGTGTGTGTGTGTGTGTGTGTGTGTGTGTGTGTGTGTGTGTGTGTGTGTGTGTGTGTGTGTGTGTGTGTGTGTGTGTGTGTGTGTGTGTGTGTGGGTGTGTGTGGGTGTGTGTGTGTGTGTGTGTGTGTGTGTGTGTGTGTGTGTGTGTGTGTGTGTGTGTGTGTGTGTGTGTGTGGTGTGTGTGTGTGTGTGTGTGTGTGTGTGTGTGTGTGTGTGTGTGTGTGTGTGTGTGTGTGTGTGTGTGTGTGTGTGTGTGTGTGTGTGTGTGTGTGTGTGTGTATGTGTGTGTGTGTGTGTGTGTGTGTGTGTTGCAACGGTTTAATTGAACCGCCTGCAAGGAGCAATTTTGGAAAATAGCCAAATTCCAAAATTTCAATTAAATCAAATAATAGTTGTAGAAATGACAAAAACATTTCTAAATATCATTAAAACACATGTAAAGTTAAAGGGAATATGTAGGTTAGCCAAGCCAAGGTCACGCGCCTTGACAGGAAATGTCTAGCAGAAATAGCCTAGAAAATAAAATAAGGTAGATATAATAATTACAAAAAGTAAAACTTTAAAGCCCAAAAGCGGTTAAATTTGAAGTTAAAGGGGAGAAATAACATTGTATTTATAGATATCTATTATGTAAAAGTGTAAAACATCAAAGCAGAAATGATAATATATAATGGGGGGGGGGGTTTTATGAACAAAAAACTATACGACAAAAAACTTTGGGACTTCAAGGACGTATATCTCGAGAACCAAGCGAGCTACGTGAAAAGTACAAACAGAGTTTTTCGTCAGAGTAGAAGAGGAACAAGATTTCGTCAAAAGAATTTTGAGAAAGGACTTATCTCAAAATTTGAAAAGAAGAAAAACCGAATTTCGGGAAAAGGACGATAACTCAAGAACGAAGCGCAGTAGAACGATGAATCAAGTTCCACAAGACCCACAAGATGGAGAGGAAGAAGAATCCGAAAGGAACTTGAAAATCGGTTCGGGCGTTCGAAAGTTATAGCGAGTTGAACGAAAAAACGACAAAAGCTGAGATTTTCATGAAAAATCCTGTAAAGTGGCGCGCGCACCCTCAGTAGGAATCTGGAGTCTGAACCTCATAGTGCCAACTTGGATCACAGATAACACTAAATAATAAATACAATAAATTATTATTTAAAAGGTGTTTTAATTGAGAATAAAGGAAGAAAACTATTCATTAGTCAAAAAATATGACTAATAAAATATATAGTGTAAATATTTCAGACCAAAAGGGCCTGAAAACACGTAAAAAGAAGAAAATACCTTTCTCTGTAAAAGGGAGAAAAGTTGGCTCCAGATAGTGGAATAATTCCCACTAAAAGGGAGACCATAATTTATCCATCGAAAGACGGATACTTTTGTTTTGGAATCGACGCGAGGTAGACGTTTCTTTAGCAACAGACTCCGAGCTGAGAGGAAAATTCAACTGTCACTCTACTTAACTGGACTTAGAATAATTTCTACTCCTATCGAACTTCAAGGCAACTTAGAAGAATTCGAGACCAGCATTCAACTACATAGCAGTTTACAGACTCTGGACCGAAAACATCATATCAACATCAGCCTAATTATACAACAAATTCCAAAACCAACTAGAACTTCTAATAAAGTGTGAAGGTATCTTATACTTAAGGAATAATTCGCAAATATTAACTTCATTTCAAATATAACGTCATTAGGGGAATTATTAAAAATTAAAGTCATTTTTATACTTCTGCTTTGGTGTTATAAATAATTAATAATTAAATACGACTTTTTCAGTACAGGAAAAACTGTTTGTGGTTCTGTCTGAAAAGTCTAGCGTTTTTTATTTTTGTTTAGAATATAGAGAATATTCCATTTGTAATTGTTTTCAAATATTTAAATCGTTGTGTTGTTGTTTAAACAATTTTGTTGTTATTAAAAAAGTTTATGAATTCAACATTTTTACTGTGCTAAAAAGAAAAGAAGATATAAATAATTCATTTCTAAATTTTGTTGTGTTTTCTATATATATCTATTCTGTATATGCTATTAACCTTGTTTAAATATAAATATTATATGTGTGCCCTTGTAATATAATTTGAAAATTTTAAAAGTTATCATCAGAACTTAAGAGCCGATTTCTCCCAAAAGGCACGACCTCAGAGAGAGAGAGTGTTACTTTAAAATAAAGAGTAAATAATCGAGCATTGAGATAAAATTCAGGGAATTTTGCGTAAATTAAAAGTTAGTAAGTTTATGAGGACAAGCTCATACTTACTAGAGCCAAGTTTTGCAATATCTTTGATTGTATAAAAGGTAAAAGTGAGCATCTTGGCCTTGCCCGCGCTTGCTCTGAGCAGAAAGGTGGTTCGCCCTATCGGTGGTGATCGTACAGCGAGTTTAAGAGTTCGTGGTAAGTAGCGTTCCAAAAAAGGGACGTAAGAATCTTAAAATCGTGAAAAGGGGTAGCGAGGTAAGTGGCGTTCCAGCGTCGGGTAAGAAGAACCCAACGGAGCGGAGCGTAGCGTGGCAAGGTGTGTGTGTGTGTGTGTGTGTGTGTGTGTGTGTGTATGTGTGTGTTGCAACGGTTTAATTGAACCGCCTGCAAGGAGCAATTTTGGAAAATAGCCAAATTCCAAAATTTCAATTAAATCAAATAATAATTGTAGAAATGACAAAAACATTTCTAAAAATCATTAAAACACATGTAAAGTTAAAGGGAATATGTAGGTTAGCCAAGCCAAGGTCACGCTCCTTGACAGGAAATGTCTAGCTTTCCGGATTGAACAGGAATACGTCCATATGTTCCTATGCAATAAAATCAAAATCCGAAAACTTAAATTAAAATGATAAAATCTTGTAGAGCTAGGAAAACCTAATAATAAATAATTAGAGAATAAACTCGTCAAATTAATAATAAAAAAGTTATAGCCATAATAAAACCTCATAAAACATAAAAAACCCTTAAAATGAAGAAATTCCAAAATCTAATAATAACAACACATAACTATAATATAAACTAGTAATAAATAAGACTCGAAATCAAAATTTAATAAAAGACCATAAAGTAATAAAATAATAAACATCCAAACATGCAGAAAGTACCGTAACTTTTGAAACCCAGAAGCGAGGAAGAAGAGGAAAGCAGTTTTGGAACTTTCAGCATCAGAGGAACAACTTACAAGAAGAAGATTTTCAAAATTTCCAAAATTGGAAAAACTAAATTTTGAAAAACTAAGAAATTTTCAAATCTCCGTAAAAGTAAAAATATACGTCGTATCGCTACAAATGAAGATGGAAAATCATCAGGAAGAGAAGGGCTTCAAAATGAAATCACCCCGAAGAAGATCGAGCGAAGCGAACGGGATATATGAAGAAAAGATAATTCGCAAGTAAAAAATTATAATTTTCAGGAATCAACTTGTCTTGAAGGTCGCGCGCAAGTTAGGCAGTCGACGCATGGAGAGGGAAAGATACCAACTCCAACACAAATCCACCATAAGAAATTAAACTAATAATAACTAATAATAATAGAAATAGATAATTTAAAATGGAAAAAATAGACAAACAATAGAAGAATAAGCCAAGGAAAGTTCATCGTAGTGCATATAAATAAATAAAATTAATTAAATTGTGAAATAAAACAGTAACAATAATCAATGAAGGTTGGCCACACTGAAAGGCCTAAACTTCGACGAGTTAACTTTCTTCAAGTTAATTCGACAGTCTCGTTTAGTACCAGCTCCAGGGAAGTCTTCTAATAGCAGCTCCAGGAAAGATCACCAACTTTACTCAAGTCTGAACAGGATATCGTCGTGAAAATATATTGTCAACGCTCTGTACTTCGCCAGGTTAATAACGGTGCCCACAGAAAGGATCGGCCTTGCAGGAGATAACGTGACATCCTACAACAGCTTAGTATAAGAGATCTTCACTACGGACTCCGGCAAACATTCTTCTAGAACTTGTCGTCATCAACAGATTCATCGAGATCTGGACTTCGGGAGATTCTAGACAACTCTCAGAAAACATCTCCAAGATCCTCTAACATTCTCAGAATCAGGACGAGCGGACTTGTGCACTTCACAAAAACAAGGTACTGCATAAATCCAGCTTTTTTAATAAATAAAATTATTTTTTAATAAACTTGAATTACGTCCAAAATTATTAAACTCAATAAAGTTAACTAATAACATTTTAAAGACAAAGTAAAGTCAAAATAAAGCCAATTTTAAATTCATTCAAATAAAGAGATATAAAATACAATAAAATTCGAGTCGAATAATAAAGCAATCAAGTAACAGATTGGAAAGGTATAAATAATAGGATTCATATTTATGTGTATTAGAATAAGAATATAATTTGTTAGTTTTAGTTAATGTTAAAATTGTTTAGTATAGTAGATTTTCAGTTTGTTAAAAAGGAAAGCATTTAATATAAATTGTCAGAAAAGGCGACATTAATTGTTGTAAGTGATTCGAAAGAAATCCATTGTTTCTCACAGTAAAAATTAAATTGTAGACTTTTAAATAAATTTGTTAAATTTCACTGTCGAATATTTTAATTAAAACTAACCTATTCAAAGAAACTCATTACATTAGAAAGAAGAAAAAGTAAGTGCTCACCAGTATAAAGTTAAAATTCAAAAAAGAGCAAATTTTGTTTTAATGAATTAAAGAGCTCCAAAGGGCACACCCTTTGAAAAAGAGTCTGGAGTTTTAAGAAAGGTAAGCTAGAATAAGAAGTGAATATATTAATATAGTAAAATTTCCTGTGTTAGCATAAGTTGATTAAAATAAATTATTCTTGTGTGACATAAGAATCAAGAGCCTTATCGAAACTATTAAACTGCGAAAGAATCACTCTCTATATCGCGGGTGGTAGGGATAGGGTCTTGCAGCGTACATAAGAAGTCCCTGTGGGGGGTCCGTCTGTCCGCCGGCAAGGGGGGTGCGTTGCAGTGTGTGTGTGTGTGTGTGTGTGTGTGTGTGTGTGTGTGTGTGTGTGTGTGTGTGTGTGTGTGTGTGTGTGTGTGTGTGTGTGTGTGTGTGTGTGTGTGTGTGTGTGTGTGTGTGTGTGTGTGTGTGTGTGTGTGTGTGTGTGTGTGTGTGTGTGTGTATCTGTGTGTCTGTGTGTGTGTGTGTGGGGGGAGGGGGGTAGAGTTGATGGGTATTAGCAATGACTACATAAATACTATAAGACACGACATAGGATAGGGAAATAGTCTTCTCTTTACGGGTGCTGTTCGTCACAAGTTTGACACACAGCTATCAGAAAGCGCTAGCAGCACCTTCTCACTTACTTCCGTCAGCATAATCAGTGTTGTCAGTTCGTGCGCTGAGATAAGCGATTCTCGTCCTTCCCTCGCAACTCTGGTCCAATATGTGGCATCAGTGCGTTTTCTCTTACCCGCCTGAAACATTGTTTGACCGTAGAGCCACCTAGCGCCAGTCACATCAACTTCAGATTGGTGACATCAACGCCACCTAGCGGGTATTGGTCAACTCAAGAATAAGCGTAGAATATTTAACATGGTCATGTCGTGTCTTATAGTATTTATATAGTCATTGGTATTAGTGGGAACAGTGCAACCCTAACTTCGTCGTTGTGAAATCCTTAAAATAAGTTCTGGATTGAATGACGAAACTTTTCGTTAATAGTATGGGGTCCGTCATATTAGTAAAAAAATTGGCGGTCACTCTCGTTAGCTGGTTGAAACATTTTGCACCTTCACTAGAACTGAGTAAGTCGCCGTCTTCGAATTCATGCAGGTTGTATGCTTTGTTGTGTTTTCGTTTTGTTTATCACCGCTCTTGTAATGCGTTCATGTATAGCCTAATTTTAATTTTAGGTCTTTGTTTGTGTGCGTGAGTAGTGGGAAGTACTTGTGGAAGATTCGTGTGGTCATGGTATTTAGGCGTAGTTCTTGTGGAGTGTAGGCCGTGGTAGTGTGGTGTACTGTGTTTAGGGAATACTGCTGATTGGAATATGTCCTGAGACATCTTCCCATCTCTCTGTTTCTCCGTTCGATGACACTCAAATTGAGATCGAAGTTTGGGATGATTAATGAGTTTAGTTTACGTGGGTCCTGACATAGCTTAATATCCCTCTCTATGACGCCTAGTGACTCTATCTCTGTGATTTGCTGATCGACTGCAGCCATATACTGAATTGGAATGGGATAGTTTCTTATATATGGAGTTTACAGTTAAGTTTGATATTGTGCTTGTAATAGTTGTTTAGGCCTGGTAGGTCGGAGATAATGTTTTGGTATTTCCATAGCAGGTTGATAAATTGTATTTTTTATATGTCGTTTCACAGTATATTTAATTGAATATTGTTTTCAAAACAGTGTAAGTTTAGGTTTTGTTAGCGATTATTTGTATTAAGTGTTTGTACAGGTGTTACGTTAGTTTCTTAATTATGTGTGAGGTTACTGTTAATTATTCTTTCATGTTTTTGTTAAATTTTATTGTACCGAATATTTCATTGTGTCGTAATGTGATGGTGTTATTGTTGAAGTTAATTTATGTTTGTATACTATTCATGAGGTTTACACCTAAGTTATTGTTTTTGAGAGTTTTGGTTCAATGAAAAATTGTACCTGTACTGTGATATTGTTGAATGATATGGTTAGTAGTGCTAGTTGTGCAATCTTCTGAGTGCGTTGTCTATTGGTGGTAATAAATGTTAGCTTATTTATGGAAGTGGTGTCATGGTGACGGAACGCCGTTGCGGCACTGGTTTCGAGAGATATTAATATTTTTATTTTATCTTTTTATTTCTTATTTAATTTACACTAGTAGTAATTATCTGCCGATATAAGTATACAAACTAAACAATAGATACCAAGTGCATCCAGGATTATATAAAGTAGATCAATAAAACGATTATTCTGCAATCAATATGCGATTAAAGGATCTTTCTCTATCTGCCAATGCAATGAGCGCGGATCTTCCCTTCAGACCACCCTACCCTCTAACACACCACGTACTTCCACTTAGTGTGTCAATGTCTACATTAGTTTTGTCATGTCTATAGATTTTATTGTTATTTTAGTGCGCGTAACTACTCTGTAATTTTCGATTTTGATTTCCTCGTGTTTCAATATTGTAATTGCAATGAGGTCCGTGTGTGTAATGATTATCGTTCTCAAGTAAGTGCGGTGAGCAGTGATTGGATCGCATAAATGGTTACATATTTTACACTATTTATACTTGACATACAGTGTTGTCGAAATGAAAAGTAATTATTTTTACTATCGTGTACAAGGTAGGTTAATTTTCTCAGTATACTGTAATTGCTTTTTTGATGAAATGTTAGCAGTTGTTGAGTTGACCTTGTAGCGTATTCCTGGTATTTAAATTCAAAAAAAATTAGGAATCCATTTTTGATAGTGATCACAAAATTCAACATTCTGAGTAGCACATAGTTACATAAAAAGAAACACCTGAAATCATCATTATTCAATTTATAATGGAAACGAGTTACCACATTGAAATTAAGATGAAAACCAACAAATTTAATAGCTCTTTACAGGAGAATAAATATGAATATTGAATAGAACAACAATATACAGATATCCAAAAAATACCAAATTTATTTATTTACTAAAGTAAATTAATATTTATTAGAGTAAATTAATATTTATTAAAGTAATTTTTATACATATATATATATCAAGATATAAGTTTATAGATAGTAGTCTTTACTAATGTTACCAGGCGACTGAGAATTAATGATTATGGAACCTACTGGTAAACATGTTTAAAAAAAAAGAGGAAAACAAATTTCATTAACATAGTGCTGAAATTTATTTAGCTTAAATTCTTTGAATTAAATTTGACCATTTACAAAAATACTTATAACAACATTTCATATTTCTTGGTCTTTTAAAAGAAAATTACAAAATATAGATTTCAGCTTAAAAAAGAATTTATATAAAGAATTTAAATTTTTAGATATAAAAAAAAGGTCGAAATTGTGTATTACAGTTAACAAGATTTTGTATTATCAAATACTTAGTTTACTACTACTATATATATATATATATATATATATATATATATATATATATATATATATATATATATATATATATATAGAGAGAGAGAGAGAGAGAGAGAGAGAGAGAGAGAGAGATACATTTTTAAAACTAGCTAGATCACATACCTTTTCTATTTTTAAAAAAAGACAATTTTATAATATATAAAAGAAATTAATTTTGTTTTAAACTATTGACGTCAATATGATTTTAATTTTGAAAAATAACCCCTTTGGGGTCGTGTAGGCCGAAATATTTTGCATGCAGTCCCATCCAATATTATTTTGATTTTAAATTAGTACACATTACTTTACAGATTTTTAAAAAAAATGACATGAAGACACATTATTATACAGAGTTTTGTTTCTTGAACAAAATTCGTTATTCTTTATAAAGAATAATTTCACAACCAAAGTTCCTTTTATTAACAACTGTCATTTTTGAAAAAGTTTATATTTCCTTTTATACATATATACGTGATGATCTGGTGCACTTAGAGAATTTTGAAACTGAGTTTGAACCTGTCTGGAATTGCAATCTCGGACCAGCTTTTGCTAAGCAAAAAGCAAGTTAAAAAGAGATTTAGACAAACTCATACAGGTTGTTCGACAAGTCTTTGTAAAGAAAAATGATTTTTAATTTAATTAAAATGAAAAGGAAAATTATCAGAATTACAAAATGTCCAAAAAAGATTATAAATAAGTTTTTTTTATATTAACAAAGAATCTAATATATCTCGATCTTTGTTTGAGATGAAGAATTGTAACAACTGCTAGAAAATTTTAAAACAAAAGATTCTAATTAAGAAAAACATTTGACTAGTTAATTCTTTGATTTTACAATTTGATTTTGTAAATGGTTTTTAAATGAAAGAAGGTTATTCTATTTTTTTACAAGACATTAGCCTTCAATAAAATTACTGAACAATCAAAAGAAAATAATCCTAGTTAAATTATTTCTGAACAAAACATATATCAGTAATTAAAACTTAAAAATATTAACAGAGTTATATATAGAATGGTCAAATTTTAATTTCGAATACCTGGAACTTGTTGTAAGATGCTTAGAAGCCTGACATGTGCCTGAAGGTCATTGTGAGATGAAAATTAACATGTAGAAAACAAAACTCACTGAATAAACTAGCGGTGTTATTTGACTATAACATATTTTTAGAATTTAGAAAGAACGAAGCCTTATAATTACTGTCATGATGCACTTTTGCTATTTCGGAACTTTCATGTTTTAAAAAAAACTGCTGCTTAATAATGTGATTCAGAAACGACTACCTGCTAGCGGTTGTTCAAGAGTACAGAGTGCAACGATCATGTGATTGTGGATTATGATATTCCCCGCCAGGTCTCAGCACACGGTGGTATCATGACCCGGAGGCAATATCGGAATTAAAGTGTTGATTTATCGATAAGTAAGAAGCAGATTTTATTTGTTGTCTGAAGGACGTTACACTAATTACAAATCAACAAATTCTAAATGATTTAATTTCTAAACTATTCAATTAAATAAAAAATAATAATAATAATAACAAAAACTATATTATACATAAAATTATATTACTTAAGAATTTTCTAATGTTGAGGCCCATTCGAGGTCTATTGTCGGAAAAGTTACATATGCGTTCGCCACTCCTGTTTAATTGCATATTTTAATATTTATATTTATATTTATTACCAGCTGATTTCATGTTATAAAAGGAAATCAAAAACTACGGATAAAACTCTATTGATTTTTATCTTTTAAAGTGTAATTGCAACATTGCTGTTGGTCTTAGAACTCATTTATAAGTTTATCTCATAAACTCTTTAGAGTTGCTGGAGTGTAGAGAGAGATTGTAGTTGGTTTATTTAAGTTCATCAATTAATCATTTCAGAACTGCAGCCTTATTTGAAACCAGATAAGGTGAACAGCGAAATACGACTTTGGTTTAAAAATTTTTGGTTTCATTTTGGTAGCAGAGCGTGGTTCAAAATGAAACCCCACGTTCTTCCAGTGGCATGATAGGAAAGCGCGAGGTTGCCGCGATCGACGAAAACGGAGGATGTGGAGCACGTGAGATTGCCACTAAACAATCAATTGACAGTCAGTCAATTTCAGTCAAAAAGAAAGAAAAAGAAAAATACACCTACACTAGTAGAAAAACAAGCAAGTATTTTACTCTAGCGACAAGATTATACATACAAAAAAAAATTATTAATAATCAACAAATTAACAATTAAATATCAACAATTTGTTTTACTTTGCTCGTTATATTATGAAACACATATGATTTAATTCATTTAAAAAATATATTATTAACAATCAACAAATTAAAAATTAAATGTCAACAATTTGTTTTACTTTGCTTGTTATATTATGAAACACATATGATTTAATTCTAGTAAAGAAAAGCGTTGGCCAACGAAAACATTACCTCTTATCATGTCATTTCTTTAAAAGAAAAGAAATTTAATTTCTAATTTTTTTGGTCCAAAAATTTTGCATGCTGTCCCTTCCAATATCATTATACACACACACACACACACACACACACACATATATATATATATATATATATATATATATATATATATATTTACTTATATCTAAAACTAACTATACAACTAATAAACAACAACTTTATACTTTAAAAAAAAGTGTGCATAAATACATAAATAAGGCAAGTGACCATTTTATTGCAAATCATTTATCAATCAATAAAAACTTATGAAACTAATTTCGAACCAATGTTGAAACTTGTACCAAGTAAACACTGTGGACTATGCCACTCCAATGTCTATTAATTGCATAAATATTGCAAATTGCAAAAATAAACTCATATCATTTACAATTTTGAGCTACTCGTTATTATGCATTTACAAAACATGATTTGGAACACTTCTTATATCACTGTCAAACAGGAACAAAATGACTGACTTTTCAAAAAAAAAAACAAACAATCGCCATTTTCTAAACATAACATGTGATCCAACACTTGTATCTTCAAAATTTTTTTTTTCTTTTTTAAATATTTTTGAATCTCACACTTGAACCAGCGTGGCTGTTTTAGAAAAGAAAAAAAAAAAAAAAAAAAAAAAAAAAAAAAAAAAAAAAAAAAAAAAAAGGTATTAATGAAGTGCATTTGAATTGCTTGCACAAGTTGTTATTTTATTTAGAAAATTCTTAAATTTAACTAACCTGGTTCAAAGATACGGCTTGGCTTTAAAATGGCTAGACGGGTGGATCCCTGCATGTCAGTCGAATGAGAAATTAATTTGTACGAAAGAAATCTTGCCACGAGGCACAATTATCTACTTCCCTTATCTCGTATTGAGTGACATGCAGGGATCCACCCGTCTAGCCATTTTTAAGCCAAGCCGTATCTTTGAACCAGGTTAGTTATACTTAAAAAATTTCTAAATAAAATAACAACTTGTGCAAGCAATTCAAATGTACTTCATTTATACCTTTGTTTGTTTAGTGGCAATCTTACGTGGTTGCTCCACGTCCTCCGTTTTCCATTATCGCGGCAACCTCGCGATTTCCTATCATGCCACTGGAGGAACGTGGGTTTTCAAGTTTCATTTTTTTTTTAAACTGATTCGTATAATTTATTACATTAACTAACTGCAAATTAGGTGAGTCATGATTTATTTAAGCCCTATTACTAGATTTTTATGACGTTTATACATTTCTCTCTATTTAGATGATGCACCCGTAAGGTGCTGGACCTCTACCGTATCATGTCGGCAACTTTTTTTTTTTTTTTACCAGTAGGCAGAGATGTAGGAATGATTAAATATTTTTTTGTTTAGGGGCTTTATATTTCGCCATACTCCTCGATTTCTAACTGGCGCTTGATATCAAGTTGAATTGTTTCACTCCAAAACTTGTCCAAAAATAACAGGTCGAATGATTGCGTATAGTTGATTTCATGCTGAAATAACATATGCCATTGGTGAGCGTTGCTGTCTATGTTAGATTTAAGAATGTCTTGTAATAATATATGTCAACTTGGTATATGTGTTATTATATCATCAAATGCGAAGATCAGTCAAAAAACGGAGGTACACTTTTTGTGCGATTTTCACTCTTACCCTACAACACATTCTCTATACTACATGTGAGAAAATAAGAGTTGAAAAAACCTAATACTGCTGCTTAATGTGGTCTTATTGTTTCTCAAATTATTTTCAAGAAAGCACAATTTTTAAAATCACATACACTAAGAAAGCTATACAGTAAAATTGTATACAAGCTAAATCTGCTCATCTTTATGTTTAAGTTCATTTAAAGCAATAGGTTTAAAATTTGTTTAAATCAATAAGATTATTAAATATCATAAAACAATATGATTAAAAGTTAACTTATGATTTGTTTCTTACTAAAGTGCTTGTAAATATTTAATTAAATATTGCATAAAACTTCTACATTGTTCTTCATTCAGTCTATTTGGTATATTCTGTAAATCATTCTGTTTATATGGTATGTTCTGTAATTTAAGTAGAATTATATCTTCTGTGCCATATTGTTTCTATGTCTTTTCTTTTATAATTTCAGGAGGAGTAACATATGCCTTGCTACCAATTGTTCATTCAAGGTTCTTTGTTTTATAATGTACTGGAGGATTATGTTTATTTTAACAATCATTTTGTTTGTTTTTATTCCATTTTCTTTTAGTTGGGACCAACTGATTAATGTGACTGATGTGAGTAAATATTTTTATATATTTTAAATTATTTGTAACTTTATTCTTAGATTAAAAATCTTTAGTACTCCTTTATTTTACAGATAAAATTTCCCCTCTTTTCCACTATATGTTACGCAAAATAGTTTGGTGAAATCAACAACCTAATTTTAAACTATTTAATGTTTTGGCTAATATTTGAAATAAAACATATTTTTGAGATACAGTACTTTTTAAATTAACAACCGATTGAAACCAATTTTAAATAACTATTTTTGTTCTAAACGTTTGTGATATCTAAAAATTACATTGTCAAATTTTAATTCAACTTAATATGAACTATTCAATAACTTTAGTTTAATTTAGTTCAATAAAATTCATTGTATAACAGTAACTTCGGTTTTAGAATTGAAAATGAGAATTCTTTCAAATATTTTTTAAAAAATGTTTACAAACTGTTTCAAAATTTAGAAAATTTCCATGATTGAAGATGAGTTACAGTAATAAATTTTAACAATCATTAAATAAAATTCTAATTTGCTAATTAAAAATCATTGGTCGTAAATTATTTAAAGAATTCTCCCAAAGTGCGTTTGTTTTCAAATATCTCAAATTTGATATGGCTACGTGTATGTGATATAGGCTACGACCTAAAGTTAAATCTCTTCTAAAATAGTAGTTTCAGAAACATTAAAAATTAATATTCCATGAGTTTAATCACTCCTACTAAAGTTAATTTTCTTAAGCTAAATTTCAATGTTCTACTTGCAATTACAATGAATAATTAATTAAATGAGAATTTAATCGCAAAGGTTGTTAGTTTCTCCATCGAATTATGATTTGTAATAAGAAAAAATTGAAATTAAATTAAATTATTAAGTAATAAAAAATGGTCCTCTGTCTCATACTGTTCTGTGTTAACAGTATAATACTGTTAATTTAATATATTATTAGTGTTTCATGAAGAAACGAAAAGAATTTCAGGACGAGTTTTACTTTTGAAAATAATGAACAAAAGTTTGGAAACTCTTCGTTTTCCGTCTGTCGGTAATTTTGTATTTCTTAGAATATTAATAATAATTTTAAAAAGTAAGATTATGAATTTAAATTTGGCATGCGCATTGTTTATACTGCATCATTAGTCATTCAAGATACAAAAATTTAATATGTAAATATTCAAAATGGCGACCGATGAAATTTTTCGGAAAGTCTAATCTCGGAAAACGTAAATTTTACAAATAAATTGTAACAAACAATATATTTATATTTTTTATTGGTAAAGAAAATTGGCGTTTAACATTTTTCTGTAGCTTTAAAAATAACCAACTTATCGTCAAAAAACGTAAATCGGAAAAAAAATTGTAATTGTCAAGAACACACAAAACATTACGATAGGCCTACTAGTTATTTCTTACTATACAGTATCAATAACTCGTGCTAAAAAGTAATATTTTCTATCATAACATACTCAAAAATGGGTTTTAAAAAGCTTCGTTACAGACTTACGTTTAGGAAAAGATTTAGCCCTAGGTTCTGCTTCTACGGTCAAATGAAGTAGTACTGAAATATTTAGGACCTTAATTATATAGGGCGAAATTGGTGGTTTGTTGTGATTTTCTACCTAAATAATCGAATGAAACATTTCACAGAACCGTACCTGCTTTAGTCTTTGAGAAATTTGGGGTAGAACGCAATAAATTTGACACAAACATATTGTTAAATGGGCAATGAACACATAAAACTATTAAACAAAACTGTAGAGAATTACATTCTGAGAAAATTGATATAAATAAAGTCAACTACAAAAAATACCTAAGTTACAAATAATGAATTTTATTAGCATCATAATATCTGAAACGTTGCTGAAAATCAGCATTAATTTCTAAACAGAGAGAAGAATGCTTATAAGATTCGAGAATACACTAACAACAGATTAAGAACTTGCTGTTACAACAACTGTTCAAAATATTTTCCTTAACTGTTAACACAGAACTTTGTTCGTATTAAAATTCCTTGGGTGGCTCTTTTCAACGTATCTGGATTATCTCGTAGAATTTTATATGCACTTAAAATTCTTGCCTTTAAATCTTCTTTTGTAGTTAATATTTGAGCATATAGGCCCCTACTATCGAATTTATATGTTCCTACACATAATAGTCCATTGGCGTCAGATCAGGAAGCGAATTATTGTATTCGCCACGCTGTATTAAGTGGGAAACCAACGCGTCTAGTACTAAGCCCCGGGGTAAGTTGAACTGGTTTGTTATGTCTTCTCTTTCAACCAGTTTTGGGTAACATTGGAAATTTGAAGCGAAAGGTTTTCGGATTTTGAATCCTTCTATTAGGAAATCTTTCTTGATTTCCTTATCTGCAGCTAGCAATTTTCCATTACAATAGCCATAAATAACAATTCTGTCAGCAAATTTGAAAACAAAAATGGCATTTTGAGAACGCGAAATACAAACACTTCAACTTCACAAACACTGTGCAATAAACTACACAACCTTTAAACTATTCAAATTCTGTAGACAAATTGAAATTGTTGATCAGCTGTTAATTCAGTAGACAAATTGGGATTGTTGATCAGCTGTTAATACTGCCAACTTACAAAATAAAGAAACCGTTTATTTATCCAATAATAAGCTAATTTTATTTCTTTGATGCGTAAGTAGTTCTCAATTTTTGTAATTAAAAGTTTGTAATAAAGAAAACGGTAAAGTTTTTAACAAGTTAAACTCTACTTTTTGATTATGTTATTGATATAAAAATATAGCTTTTTATCACGAGTTATTGATATTGTATAATAAGAAATAACTAGTAGGCCTATCATAGTGTTTTGTGTGTTCTCGACAATTTTTTCTGTTTTAGGTTTTTTTAACTATAACTTAGTTATTTTTTATTTTTTTATGCTACAATATATATATATATATATATATATATCTTTTATTTTTATTTATTTTTTTTAATAAAAAATGTTTCTCTCTTACAAAATATCCGTACAATTTCGGGTTTACGAGATATTTGACATTAAAAATTTTTAACGGTTGCCATTTGAAAATTTACATATTAAAGTTTTAGATCTCCCTATACTGATAAAACAGTATAAAAATGGCGCATACCAAATTGAAATTATAATGTTACTGATTTTAAAAGTTATTATTAATTTTCTAAAAAACACAAAATGGCCGACAACCGGAAAAAAAGTATTTCCTGACCTATAGTTCATATGAACTTTCTTCATTGTTTTCACCAGAAGACCTCGTCCTGAAATACTTGCCGTTTCTTCTTGAAGCATCCTGTATAATGAGTATTTGAAATTTATGGTATTTGAAATAGAGTAAATATTCAAGCTAAGGATTTTATGTGGATATTTGTTTTATTAATATTATAAAATATTATAATAATATATTTTTAAGCTAAATACATTTTAGACTCTCTCGTCTTTCTTTTTCACATTTTATAAACTTTTGAGTATAGGTGTGTAATGATCTTTACCTTAATTACCAAAAAAAGTATTTTTTGGATGAATATTTTCATGAAAAGAAATTATATTTCTTTTATTGTTTTTAAATATTTGCATGATTGATATTTAACAGTTTTTTATTGAATAAATATTTTTGACACATTGAAAACAATCATCTTTCCAATTTATAGTCTTAATCCTAAAAATCATCTCATACAAAAATAATCCGAAATAAATTTCATCTTTTTTATTCACTGTATGAAATATATTACCAACGCAAAGTAGTTCCAAATCCCGAAAAACTGGCCAAAGTCAAAAAATAAAGGTTTATATAGATATTTAAATGTTTCTAATTCCATGGAAAGGATTTGGGTTATTAAATTCTGTATATAGTTGACGTGCATCTCTTATAAGCTAAGGGTTCAGTTCAAAAGTGACGCTGGCATGTTAAAATCATAATCTAAATTTATTTCTTGCTGTTTAGAAACATATCATTTAAATTTGCACATTTACTTAGCGATTTTTTTACAATATTTGACATTGGAGGAACAAATGCAGTTTTAACCCATCGTTGTTGAGGCATATTACCCACAAAAGTAATTTCCTTGCTCCCTTAATTTTCTTAAATTTCGCAGTCTTTATTATTCTCGTATTATTTCTTTGGAGTAACTGTGGTATACTGGTACAAATTATTATTGTTTTCATAAGTTGGCAATAAAAAATCATGGCAATCCCGCAAGGCAACGGGATTCCGTTCCGGCTGTTCCATGTTACCCATCTTGGACCATGTTTACAACACTAATAGTGCGTTGCTATTTTTCCAAGTTCATCACCCATCCTAAGTTAAATGCTTAAAAGTAGTTATATTTACGCGGACTCGCCTAGGACATCAAAATAACCATTAATAATTGCAGCACCATAAATATATTGAAGATCCTTTCGTAATATTTGGCAAACAATATAACCTCGGTACACATGGATTCGAAACTGTGAGTTGTCTTCTTCTATTATAGATTAAACTTTTACAATTATTCAAAGTTTCATAACGTTCTTAGTAAATTTTAAAATTAGATATTTGTTACACAAAGTATATGGCCCTTTGGTGATAGAAAAAATTGAATGTATAGATATTATCGAAGGAATTTATTGTATAAATTGTGAAATATGTCCAAAGAAATATTAGCCCAAAGAAAACGAAATATCAGGGCAAGTGTAAATAATGAATTAGGACCTATATAAAGTTATATATAAATTGTATTATTAGGTACAAGATTAGTTCAGAATATTGTATTATTTAGATGCTAAATCTTAAGTTATTTAGAATGACGCCTAGTTAACGCCTTAATTATAGAATGTAGGTTTAGGTCACATCCCCTTTTAGATTTGTATAAGTACTGTACGGGGTTTGGCACAGTGTTAATTAGTTATAGTTTTGTTACTGTAACTCGTGTATCACTGAGGATGGCCAATTTTCGTTGAAACGCGTTTGATTAAGTAAACGTAATTTTTGTGAGAAAGTGTGTTTGATTTTTATTCTAAACTTTTGTAGAGATTCCAAAAAATCGTAGAAAAACTTAGAAAATTGGTCGGAAAAATTCAATCAGTCAAGGAAAATTCGAAAAAATTCAAATTAACTCAAAAAATATCTTTCTCTTTTTATATACACTTATAAATCTATTTGTAAGTATCTGAGATAAACAAAATAGAAAATATATAACTTATTTTTCACATAATACTCTTATTTTTCATATGATTATTATTTTATACATTTTTTACAGGCCGTCCTACTTTGGATTTTGAGCAAATGACTGAAAGATTTGATCAAAACATAGTCCCATCTAAAGCATTCATTCCCCGACCAGTGTAGAAGAATTAGCGTTGGGCACACAAATGAGTTTGTGATCATTCGGCAACCATTGACACTGCACAAGTTGTTAAAGATGTTCTTCGTGATTCGTCTACAACACAGAGAGACAGACAATCGTCAGAGCTTGTTCAGAAAATAGAATGTCAGCCGACTCTGGCCTTTCACTCACAATTGACCAAAAATTATCCAAATATGTAAGTTTACGAAAAGCAAGTCTACAACATAATTATAAATTAAATCCATCTTTAAAATCTCTACCACAAGCGAAACTCAAATGTTATCCGTTCAGAGAAGAAATTACCATGTCTGAGAGTAGTTGCAAACTTTGTTAGACCACACAGTGAACGAATATTGTTGGCTCAAAAAGAAGTTGTACGGCAATTGACTCTGACTTGTAAGTGGGGATGCGATGCCAGTTCTGGTCATAGGAATTACAAACAAAAATAATTTTCTGATGATGGCAAATTTAAATTCAAATTCAAGTATATTTTTCACTTCGTTTGTACCTCGTCAAGTCATATTTTTTGCTGTGGAAACCAATGAAACCATTATATGGAGAAATCCTTGACCTTCGACGATACTGTTGACCAATAAAAATACAATTTGTGTAAAAAAACATTCATAATACAGTACGAGAAATGGAATATGTGTAACAAAAGCAAAACAAACTCGTCCCGTATGATACACTTTTTGACGTAAAATGTATAACTGTTTCTTACACACTTGCTTAACAATGATTGACGGTAAAGTTTGAAATGCAATCACTGGAACATCTTCTGCTGAACTTTGATTTATTTACAATGCAACATTAAAATTTTTTAGTAATATTGATGAAATTTTAAAAAGAGAAGTCAAAAAAAGAATTTTAAATTTGGGTTTTTATTATTACATGGATGGAAGTTGCTTTCAAATATCGTACAAATTTGACATATAGAAGTGTCAAGTACTTATTGCTGAAGAAAAGAAACATGTGGCGATTCGGGAAAAAATATTCAAGATGGTTTTCGTTTCAAGAATTATTGGAACCAGCCACAGCAGGAATATGGTAATTGAAATGACGGAAACACAGCTCGGCGCTTCTTCAAGAATTAAACTGAATCTGTATTAATAACAGGATTAGATGTAGAGTTACTCGAACGTTTTTATGTAATATTGCAACCCATTTCGTGTGGTCATGTTATTAACATTGATCAATTTGAACAAAGCGCTATAGTTACAGCTCGAAAATTTGTGGAGCTATGTCCATGATTTTATATGCCAAAATCCATGCATAAAATTCTCATGCATGGCAGTAAATAATTTCATCTGCCATATTGCCTATAGGGCAGATGTCTGAAGATGTGCAACAATCATGTTATTAAAAGATTTGGAGAAGATTTCTCTTAAATATTTTTACGACTTTTAATTTCGTCAGATCCTTTTAAACGAGTCTAAAGAAATTACCCCAAAAACTTTTTAAGGTCCTTATCTTCGAAAACCCTGAATTCACTGAACCCTCCTACTGTAGCTGAATGTAATATAGTGAATATTCAACTGATTACTCAATGAATCATCAGATAAATAAATCTGTATTTTTAAATGTATTAATTTCTTTTGTGAATAAAATATATTGTTTTTTGAAATGTCAACATCAGATTCTTAACCAACATGATCAAAAACGTCATCATACTCCTTTTAATTACACATCAACAATTTCCCATCATTTATGCCCGCCATATTGGATACGTTATTATTATTATTATTTGTAATTTAAACCTCAGATTCTTTATTAGCATACACAAAAACCCCATACATACACAATTTGAGACACATCGCTCAAAACCTTCATATTTTGGCCACATTTTCGGGATTTGGAAAGTCAGAATTTTGTATGTATTAATTATATTAGAATAAGATTGAATTAGAATGTAGTACAATGTTTTTATTTGATGCTTTCAATGCTATTTGATGTTAGTACATGTTATAACAAATCTTAAATGACTTATTATACGCACGTTATTCATGCCAATGTTAACAAAATAAAGAACTTTGAAACATGTAGATTTTAACTTCTTTAATTGCAAAATTAAATTTAAAAATCATTTATAATAAAAAACAATTATATTTCAAACTTGATGCACTTAATAATTATACAATTAACATCTTAATCTACTACTTATTCTAAGTAGGCTACATAGATAAATACAGGTTACTTATTCTACATTGTCTTAATCTAAAATAAAGAAATAAGAGTGCATCAGAATTTTTATTTTTTACTTTTAATTATTTTGATAAAATACTCCGGCTAACTGAAAATTATTATTTTTTATTAATTTAATTTACTTTTTCTTTACAGGTACGTTAGGTTCTTTGGTGACTATAATTTACTTAAAATATAAAATAAAATTTGGTGGTAGTATGTTTAATTGAAATTTTCCATTAATTTGCACTTATCGACTCTGAAGTTTTATTACAGTTCCAATGTTCCCGGTTCCTTGAACGTGGTTCCCACGTAGACTGCTAGTAAATGGATTGATTTGCCTTAATCTTTTCGACGCATCTTCTTTTCTACATACACTTTTATTTTCACACACTTTTGTGACGACGATTACTTTTTAATTTATTCGATGATTATTCCTGTTCAAACACTTTTATGCCTACGCTATTACTCACACGCTTTTATGACGACGACTCTTTTTAACTTATAAACGACGATTATCTTTTAATTATACTTCGAATATTATTATTATTAAACACTTGTACAAAACGACGCAGTTACTATTTAATTTCGACGGTTGATTTCGGCTAAATCTTTCACAGCATTTTTTTCTTTTTGCTACTAAGAGAAACACTTTCTCCGGAACAACCTTCTTCAATAAGTTCGGCACCAAAAAGACCCCTTGCGCTTCTCTTCTACCCTTATTTATAATGATTATTTTCAAACTGCTTTATTTCGATACTCTGCCTTCATTGGCTTATTTTAAATCTTTTACGTTACTTTAGAAATGATGCAATTCCTTTCATTGGTCCTTTTCAAATAATTTCGGTTGAAGACGTTGAACTTTTGAATGCTTTTTTTGACTCCATGGGGTTACAGACTAACTTTAGAATCGTTTTTCTAGCCGTCAACCCTTTCAACTCTTTAGAATTTATGGCCTGCCGAGCACTGACCTTTTGGGAGCCCTCTATTTCGTTACAATATGTTGTTTTACTGATATGTATTTTTATTTTAAAAATTATGTATATTTTTTGAAAAGTGATGAATATTTAGTTACTGTATGTTTATATTTTGTACTTGATATTTACTGTCACTTAAAGGTTTTAATTTGTTTGGATAGGAAGATGGAGTTCATAGTAATTTATTGAAACTAAGTAAAGTATCGGGGTCAGAAGATATAGCGGTATGGTACATTGAGGATATTCGATTTATTGTTTTGAGAATGTACAAAGGAATAATATTAGTTGATTTTAGAGAATTTTATACTTACAAAAAAATGTTGTATCCTGGTAAAAAAGGTATGATGGTTATTATTATTCATTATTACTTTTATTTAGGTAAGGCAATGTGTGTTATTATTATTTAATATTAACTAAAGTTATATATTATTTTTTTAATTTATGTGTGTTACTGTCAGTACAGTAGTTCTGTTATGTTAAAAATTTAAACTTAAATTATTTTAATGAACCAAAAGTTAGATTTGTTTTAATGAATTTTCGCTTTAATTATCCGGGAAAGGGCGGCTTTTTAACTTGATCATATTATGATTTTCTATCTACTAAAAAAGGTCTATATTATCTAACTGCAGTCACAGTTTCATTTATAAGTTATTTTAATGCTGTGAATGACACATGTTCCCAGTTGATTTTTGAATCGTTCGTAGTGTTTTACTTTAGACCATTCCAACTCGATCGTGTTAAGATCCACGTGTTAAGTGGACACAGTTAGCAAATATCTTGGATGCATGAGTCACCGGATACAGTGTCAACAAATATCGTAGATGCATGAATCACCGGATACAGTGTCAACAAATATCGTAGTTGAATGAGTCAGCGGGTACAGTGTCATCAAATGTCGTAGATGCATGAGTCACCGTATACAGTGTCAACAAATATCGTAGTTGAATGAGTCAGCGGGTACAGTGTCATCAAATATCGTAGATGCATGAATCACCGGATACAGTGTCAACAAATATCGTAGATGCATGAGTCACCGGATACAGTGTCAACAAATATCGTAGATGCATGAATCACCGGATACAGTGTCAACAAATATCGTAGTTGAATGAGTCAGCGGGTACAGTGTCATCAAATATCGTAGATGCATGAGTCACCGTATACAGTGTCAACAAATATCGTAGATGTACGAACACCCAATGTTACCTTAATATTTTGAACAAATCATCGATTACAATCTTTATAAATTAAAAGTTGTTCATGAATTTTATTTGTTGAATATAGTATGTATACGGTTTAACTAGTTAACAATTTGAATTTGTCAATCATTTGACCTATTAAATACTCAATTGTTCATTGACAACAAGAACTATGTTATATAGTAAAAACCATAATTTATACTAGTAATGGTAGTGATTTACAATATAGGTAACTTGTATTCAATAACTTGTATGTGACAATATAAGTTATAACCCTGGCACTGAGTTTAGTTTAATTTCCGCGTGCTCGGCCAATGAACCCTACAAACTATTTTGATATCGCTTGCCATTCAGTTTGGGAACCTTCTCTTGGCTCGCGGACAGTATATATTTTGTGTGTGATTTTTAGGCAGTTAAATATAAATGTGTTGTGAACTAAGGTTCTTTGTAACTAGCCTTACAATTGTCAATGTATTATTTTGTTTTATTATTTTTAAAATGAGGTCACAGATGAACACTAGAGGAGGATTTATTATGTAGATTGAGGTAAGTTAAATCAAAGAGAGTACATTTAAAACTAATTGGTGGCTTACTTTAGAGATCCGATATTAAAATTTTATATGGAGCCTGTGTATGAGTTAGGGGTATCTTCAGGAAGAATTATTTTGTTATGAATTATGTTTTCCTTTTTATAAGATGAATTCGCTAGTCAATCAGACAATCCATGCTTTTAGTCACATATTGAGTTATTCGAATAGTCAGTAATTTATTCAGATGGATAAATTCTCAGGAAGTTTATCGGTCAATTATTCAGTCTATTATTCACTTTAATCAGTCAGTTAGATTGGATTAAGGGTCGATATAATGTATGTAGACGATATATTTTTATTTTTATCAAACCTCTGTATGACCTTATTATATTTGTTAATGCTGTATGTTTTACACATATTGTATAAATATAAGTGCTGTAAATATTATTTTTAATGGGAATGTTTCATAAATGCAATTTATGGAATAGTTATTAATATTTTAATTGTGTTAATTTACAGTATGAGAAGGTGGTCTGCAATAGCTAATTATTTTGTACCAGGAGAATGATTAGTTAATTAGTTATTCCGGGAAAAATAATCGTTACATTTATATTACGATATTAAATGTTAAAACGAACCTCTAAATAAAAATATTTATTAAAAAAACATTACCGACATTTGTAAGAAGCTTTTATTGTAAAACTTTTCAACATATTAATTAGCTCTACCTGATACTAATTATGCAATTGTAATATATTATTGCAAATGTATCATCATTATGTTCATACATTTCAAATATAATAATTAAATTCATGTTTAACTAATACGTCCTAAATCTTTCGTGATGAACCTTAATAAAAAGTAAAATTAAGTCAAAGATCTCCAACTAAAGCACAGTTTATTGTACATTGGGTTCTTAAGGTGGAGAGCAAAGACACACCTATTCTCATTAATGTAATCTTATCCTTTGAGCTAAAAATAAATGATAGGTCTTGGGACGGACAATAGGCTTCACAGCTGTTAATACCAAAAGACGTAATTTACAGAAAAAAAACAAGTCATTGGTGTTTGTGTGTGTGTGTGTGTGTGTGTGTGTGTGTGTGTGTGTGTGTGTGTGTGTGTGTGTGTGTGTGTGTGTGTGTGTGTGTGTGTGTGTGTGTTGCCGCGTATGCGCTCGTCGTTTGCTCGCGAATTCGTGCCTCTTTCGACTCTGACTCTAAGCGACTCTAACCTCGCTTTACAACGTCCTCCGTCGGGAGTTCTCACCTCTCTATGCAAACGCGGACAAGACCAAGATGCTCACTTTTACATTTTCTCTAATCAAAGCTATTGCACTACTTGGCTTTTGTAAGTATGAGCTTGTCCTCATTAACTTACAATCTTTTAATTTACGCAAAATTCCCTGAATTTTATTTCAATGCTCGCTGAATTTACAACTTTCCTTATTACACTCTCTTTCTCTGGGGAAGTGCCTTTTGGAAGAAATCGGCTCCTAAGTTCTGATAATAATTTCTTCAAAATTTTATAATATATTTCACCAGATCACACATATAACGTTTATTATAAACAAAACAATGTTAATACACAGAATGGTTAATAGAAAACAAATCAAACTCGAGAAAAGAATTGTATGTATTATTTCTCTTTAAAGACAACTCAAAACAATTTAAAATGTTTATAACACAACAAAATAAACAAAATATTACACAAATAATCAAATAGAATATTACACAAAAAATCTAATAGAAATCTCTTATATACTAAGACAAATTGAAAAAAGCTAGACTATTTCAGCTAGAACTACAAATAGCTTTTCCTGCACTGAAATAGTCGTATTTAATTTTGAAATATTTGTTACACCAAAGCAGAGTGATTTTTATTTTACTGAAGTTAATTTTTCTAAATTTCCCCAATGAATTTATTATTAAAATGAATTTACTAGTTACGAATTATTCCTTAGATTTAGTGTACCTTCACACTTAACATGAAGCTCTCGTAGATTTGAAGTTATTTGTTGAAATCGTTGTCTGATGTCTCTGAGTTGTTTTCTCTCCAAGTCCTGTATATTTCTAAGTTGTTGAATGCTGGTATCAATCTCGAATCTCTGCTAAGTCGCCTTCAATGTTGATGAATCTTCTTGCAGCTTGAAGTTCGAAATGAGTTGAAATTTTTCCAAGTTCCTTTTAATGACTGATTGAAATATTTAAGTTTAGAAAATTTACTAAGTTGAATTTTGAATAGTTTAGTAGAGTGACTAAAGCAACGTCTTCCCTGCTCGGAGTCTGGTAGTAGAGTATCCATCTTACGACGAACAATTTTGGGTCTCCCTTTCTGTGGGAATCTTTCCTCAAAAGGTAACCATTTTTCTCCCTTTTGTGAAGAAATGTCTCTTCGTTGTTTTTCGTATTTTCAGGCTGTTTTGGTCTGAAATTTTTATACTACAAACTGTACTAGGTATGGTTTTTACCTATTGAATAGTTTTTATTCACTATTTACTATTAAAAATCCTTTCAATAGATAATTTGATTGTTGTATTATTTTTCGTTCTCTGTGTTGACGGTTGGTCATGCAAAGTCCAATCGCTGTACTGTGACTAGATCGACTCGCGCCACTTTTCCTGTTAAATCTTGCAAATTGATATTTTGGACCTTTTTACAAACAACTTGCTGTAACTTCTAAACGGCTGGTCCGATCGTCGATTTCTTTTCAGATTCCTCTTCTGTCCGATCTTGTGGGTCTTGTGAAACTCGATTGGTCGTTTTCGCACGCCCCGTTCACGAGTTATGGCACTTTTACCGAATGTCTGTTTTTACACTTTTCAACTTTTGATTTAAGTCCTTTTTCACAATTCTTTCGTATACACGTTCTTCTTCTGCTACTATGACGGAAATATCTTCTTAGACTTTTATCGTAGCTCGCTTGGCTCTTGAGGTATTGGTCCTTGAAGTTCTGAGTTTTTGGTCGTCTTGTTTTTTGATTATAAACCCCCCCCCCCATTATCTATTTTCATCTCTGCTCTGTTGTATAACATTTTTACAAACTAAATATATATTATTACATCCTTTTATTTCCCCTTTAACCTTTATTTTGACCGTTTTTGGGCTTTAAAGTTTTACTTTTTGCTATTATTATAGCTTGCCCATTTTAACTTTAAATTTGATTCTAATTGCTTATTATTGTTCCCTACGGTTGTCTTTTCAATTTTTATTATTATTATTTTTTAGTTTATCCCCCCTTCACCTTTAAAAACTTAAAACATTCTCCAAGAATGACTTTCTAAGTCCAATCTCACCTGGTTATTATTTTTATTATTTATTTTTTATTCCTGATTATTATTACTTCCTCTATTGGTTATGACTCTATAATTTTGGATTTTTGGATTAACCCTTTTTTCAAATTTTAGGTTTTTGAGCCCTTCTAATTTCTTAAATAATTTTTTTGTTTTAGGTGCTTTTAAATTTATTTCTTGATATTATTAGTCGATTGACTCTACTGAATAATTATTTAACTTAATATTTTAGTTCTTTAATAAAATAAGAACTACCATAGTTTGACTGTCATGACTGTGCAGGCCAAATTCTACCTTCGCCTTGCGTGACGTCACCGCACCATCGCATTCTTACTTTATCGTGTTTAGCGCGGTAATTTAAATGTTTTAAATTGAACACGATACTAATGATTTTCTCATTCCGCCTCAGTGTGTGTTGAGACTGAATGACAAGATCATTAGTCTCATGTCAAATTTAAAAGCGAGTTAAATTGCGGCGCTAAACAAGATAGAGTGGGAACGTGGTGGTGCGGTGACGTCACGCCAGGTTGAGAGGGGATCTTGCCTGCACGGACATGAAATCCGAATTACCATAGTTCCTATTTTATTAAAAAACTAAATTATTAATTTAAATAATTATTCGGTAGAGTCAACCGACTAATAATATCAAAAAATAAATTTAAAAGCACCTAAAACAAAAAAGATATTTAAGAAATTAGAAAAGCTCAAAAACCTAAAATTTTAAAAAAGGGTAAATCCAAAATTCAAAAATTGTAGAGTCATACCCATTAGAGGAAGTAACAATAATCACAAATAAAAAATAAATAATAATAATAATAATAATAAACAGGTGATAATGGACTTAGAATGTCATACTTGGTGAGTTTTCTGAGTTTTTAAAGGTGAAAGGGGGATATATTAAAAAATAATAATAATAACAATTGAAGAGACAACAGTAGGGAACAATAATAAGCAATTAGATTCAAATTTCAAGTTAAAATGGGGGAGTGATAATAATAGAAAAAAGTAAAACTTTGAAGCCCAAAGCGGTCATATTAAAGGTTAAAGGGGAAATAAAAGTATATAATAATATGTATTTATTATATATAAATGTTATACAACAGAGCAGAGTTGAAAATATATAATGGGGGGGTTTACAATCAAAAAACATGACGACAAAAACTTCAGAACTTCAAGGACCAATAACTCGAGAGCCAAGCGAGCTACGATAAAAGTCTAAGAAGTTATTTCCGTCGTAGGAGCAGAAGAACAAGGTGTATACAAAAGAATTGCGAAAAAGGACTTAAATCGGAAGTTCAAAAGTGAAAAAACAGACTTTCGATAAAAGTGCGATAACTCGTGAACGGAGCGTGCGAAAACGACGAATCGAGTTTCACAAGACCCACAAGATTGAAAGAAAGAAGAATCCGAAGAGAACTCGACGATCGGACCAGCCGTTCAAAAGTTACAGCGAGTTTTCGTAAAAATGTCGAAAATCAAGATTTGCAAGATTGAACAGGAAAGTGACTCGCGCAGATCTACGTCACGTTACAGCTAGTGGACTTTGTATGACCAACCGTCAACACATAGAATACTAAATAATACAACAATTAAATTATCTATTAAAAGGTTTTTTTAATAGTAAATAAAGAAGGAAAACTATTCAATAGGTAAAAACTATACCTAGTTCAGTTTGTAGTATAAAAATTTCAGACCAAAAGGGCCTGGGAATACGAAAAACAACGAAGAGACATTTCTTCACAAAAGGGAGAAAAAGTGGTTACCTTTTGTGGGAAGTTTCCCACAGAAAGGGAGACCGAAAATTATTCGTCGTAAGACGGATACTCTTGTGGCAGACTCGAAGCGAGGAAGACGTATTCTCTTGTAACCGACTCCGAGCGAGGAAGACGTATTCTACAGTATCAGACTCCAAGCAGAGAAGAAGCTACATTAGTCACTCTACTAATCTTTTCGAAAATTCAACTTGGTAGTGTGTGTGTGTGTGTGTGTGTGTGTGTGTGTTGCCACGCCGCCTCTTACCGCGTTAGTGTGTTCGAGTAGGGTTCTTCTTACCCCACGTTGGAACGCCACTTACCACGCCGAAAGTCTTGTCTGACTTCACGCGAATTTAAGATTCTTGTTCCCTTTTTTGGAACACTATTATCACGAACTCTTAAACTCGCTGTACGATCACCACCGACTGGGCGAACCACCTTTCTTTTCAGAGCAGACGCGGGCAAGGCCAAGATGCTCACTTTTACTTTTTTAAATCAAAGATTTTGCAACTCTTGGCTCTAATAAGTATGAGCTTGTCCTCATAAACTTACTAAATTTTAATTAACGCAAAATTCCCTGAATTTTATCTCAATGCTCGATTATTTAACTTTTTTAAGATTAACTCTCTCTCTCTCCAAGGTCGTGCCTTTTGGGAGAAATCCGCTCTTAAGTTCTGATGATAACTTTTTAAAATTTTCAAATTATATTACCAGAGCACATATATATATAAAATTTATGTTAAAACAAAGTTAATAGCATACACAGAATGGATTTATATTAAAAACACAACAAAATTTAGAAATGAATTATTTGTATATTATCTCCTCTTTTCCACAGAAAAATTATATATTCAAAACTTTTTTAATCACACAAAACAATTTAATTGAACAATAACACAACTATTTATTTATTTAACAACATTAATTAATGTAAGATTATCTATATATTAAACAAAAATAAAAGCGCTTGACTTTCCAGACAGAACCACAAACAGTTTTTCCTGTACTGAAAAAGTCGTATTTAAATTATTAATTATTATCAACACCAAAGCAGAGGTTTAAAAATGAATTTAATTTTTAATAATTCCCCTAATGACGTTATATTTGAAAAGAAGTTAATATTTGCGAATTATTCCTTAAGTATAAGATACCTTCACACTTTAATAGAAGTTCTAGTTGGATTTGGAATTTGTTGTATTATTAGGATGATAGTGATGTGATGTTTTCTATCCAGAGTCTGTAAGCTGCTATGTAGTTGAATGCTGGTCTCGAATTCTTCTAAGTCGCCTTGAAGATCGATTAAAGTTGAAATTATTCTAAGTCCAATTAGTAGAGTGACAGTTGAATCTTCCTCTCAGCTCAGAGTCGGTTGCAGAAGAAACGTCCTTTAAGCGTCGATTCCAAATCAAAAGTCATCGTCTTTCGACGATTAAAACTCGGTCTCCCTGTCAGTGGGAATTAATCCACTTTTCTGGAGCCAATTTTCCTCCCTTTTTGGGAAAAAGGTATTTTCCATATATTATGTGTTTTCAGGCCCTTTTGGTCTGAAATATTTACACTATATGTTTTATTAGTCCTATTTTTTGACTAATGAATAGTTTTCATCCTTAATTATTAATTAAAACACCTTTTAATTAATAATTTATAGTATTTTTTCTTTAACGTTATCTTTGATCCATGTTGGCAATATGATGATTCTGACTTTAGACTCTGCTTGAAGATGCGCGCGCAACTGTTCATGTTTTGGCATGAAAATCTCTACTTTTGACGTTTTTTCGTTCAACTCGCTATAACTTTCGAACGCTCGAACCGATTTTAAAGTTCCTTTCGGATTCTTCTTCCTTTCCATCTTGTGGGTCTTGTGGAACTTGATTTATCGCTCTACTACGCTTCGTTCGCGAGTTATCGCCCTTTTCCTGAAATTTGATTTTTCCCCTTTTCAAATTTTGAGATAAGTCCTTTCTCAAAATTCTTTTGACGAAATCTTGTTCCTCTTCTACTACGACGAAAAACTATGTTTGTACTTTTCCCATAACTCGTTTGGTTGTCGAGTTATTCGCCTTTGAAGTCCTTAAGTTTGTGTCGTATGAGTTTATGTTCATAAAAACCCCCCCATTATATATTATTACTTCTGCTTTGGTGTGTTACCATTTTACATACTAAATACATATAATTATCATGTTACTTTACCCCTTTAACGTTTATTTTACCCGCTTTTGGGCTTTGAAGTTTTACGTTTTGTAATTATTATATCTCCCTTATATTATTTTCAAATTTGATTCTAAGTACCTATTATTGTGCCCTATTGTGGTCTCTACAATAGTACTTATTATTGTTTTTTAAATGATCCCCCCTTCAACTCAAAAATTCCAAAAAACTCCCCAAGAATGACTTTCTAAGTCCATTCTCACCTGTTAATTATTATTAATTCTTATTTTTTATTTGTGATTATTGTTACTTCCCCACTTGGTTATGACTCTACGATTTTTGAATTTTGAATTTATTCTTTTTCCAAATTTTAGGTTTTTGAGCCCTTCTAAAAACTTGAATAACTTTTTTGCTTTATGTGATTTTAAATTTATTCTTCGATATTATTGGTCGGTTGACTCTACTGAATATTTATTTATATTAATAATTTAGTTTCTTAATAAAATAGGAACTAAGGCAGTTTGACTTTTCACGTCTGAACAAGCAAGTTTGCTCTCGAGCTGGCGTGACGTCATCGCCCCACCTCGTCCCCACTCTACAAGGTTTAGCGCGGCAATTTAACTTGTTTTAAATGGACTTGAGACGTTTGGCTTTTTCCAAACCGCCTCAAAATCCCCCCTTTGAACTAAAATTTTCGGTTAAAATGAAAAATTCCTATTTTTCATTTTTTTTAAAAAACTAAAATTTTAGTATTAAACCCCTTTTTCGACATATCACATTTCATATTAACTATTTATTTATCATCTCTATTAATCATCAACATAAAGTTTGACATATTAACCTAACACATTTATTTATATCTAAAAAACATCTCCTCCATCATTTCATATATTGATATACTCAAAACACATTTTATTCATGATAGTATAATATTTATATATTCAAAACACATTTTATTCATGATAGTATAATATTTATATATTCAAAACACATTTTATTCATGATAGTATAATATTTATATATTCAAAACACATGTTATTTATTATGGTATACATACAAATTTGCTTAAGCGTTCTTATAGTCCATTACAGCCGTTTCATCTAAACGTCCTTGCTGTAAATAAACACATTATCACACACAAAACATATTACATTTATATAAGGAATAATTCGTCTTATATGATTCTACTTATCTGCTTTGGTTGAATTTAAAACTATGCCTACATATATATAAAGTACTTAGTAACTACAACGATTATTTTCCTAATTGTAGTTAAAAAGAAAAAATTATTTATTTTATTCGGAATCTCTCATTAATAAAAACAAAACAGTACCCATTTAAACATCCATTCATTCATTTCCATCACCCCTTTGCTAATTTGCCTGACAGGTTGTCGTTCAATATTTGTTTATCAATATCCTGTCTTCCCCTTCACCTCCTCGTCTATACTTTGTTTATTCAGGTGCGGCCTGCAGATGCGTGTTACCGCTCTTCTCCTGACCTTGTACACTTAGGAATTTATTCGGGACTTTTCCGGTTAATCACTGACCTAGGCTACCTTCTTTTAAATCAGCTGAGAGTCCGTTATTTCCCTTTTACCTCACTCGCTGCTACACTTTACATATTACAACTTTTAAACATTACAACTTATACATTTTATTCATGAAATCTCTTACGTTCTATTAATATCTCTTTAGTCCTTCACATTTAAATATTACTTTCCCTTCGGGCCTCCATTCTTTCATCTTACACTTCGTAGAATTTTTGAATTTAACTTTCTTCTTTCGATACCTTAAATTTCGTCCATTTTGTCTCTCCGGATCCGCCATTGTTATTGTAGCTCTCCTTTCTCTCCCGTCTCTGGCGTCGAATCTGTCTTGTGTAAGTTCTGAATCGTTTTCAGAGTTATTTTGCAAATTTTCGTCGTATTTTATTATTTTATTATTTTCGTCGATTATTGCCTTTGGCACATTTTTATTTCCTTTATTCTCCGCTCCTTTCAGCCCTTCATCTTTATTAATTAATTGGTTACCTTTATCCCACGCTTTTAACAGCACTTCATCATTGTTAAAATTTGCATTTTTCCTCTTCGTTGATTCATTCCTTGCACTTAACTTGCTTCTTCGCTTTTGACCACTTTCTGATTTGTCACTACTCGGTCTAGACACGTCCTTTGCTTTTTGTTTTAGGTCCGTAGGCATTTTAACGGCCAACACACAAGCCCCTTTTGCTCGCTTGTGCGAATTTGAGCCTCCATTTTTCGCTGCTGACGACTCTACCATTTTACCGGTTTCGCCGCCATTTTGATGTTCGGTCAGCGCGTCTCTATTGCTCAATCTTAATATCTTATTCTCCTTAAGAAAATCTACAACAATAAATTCATTTTCCTTTACCAGTTGCAGGAAACCCTTTTCCATATTAATGCGACTTCGATATTTGCACATCAAATCACAACCCATTATAATTTGGCTTTCCAGCTTTGGTACCACCATAAATACCCCTCTTATTGCTTGGTTATTTATTCTAATTTCCAATAATGCCTGTAATTTAATCTTCTGTCGTTGGCTTTTTATCGCTGTCACCATTTCCGTATTTACAACTGGTAATTCCATGATTTTATCGTTCCTATTTTTAAGCACATGTTTATAAAAATCCTCTTGCACACAGGACATTTGAGCTCCGGTGTCAATGGACATATTTACTTTTATATTTTCGATTTCTATCCCTATTTCCGGACATTTTTCGTAAACTTCACTATTTAAAATTTTATTATCTCTTTCCTCCATTAAATCTTTCTTATTTTCTGTGTTTAAAATCCCCAATTTAATTTTATTTATCTTCTGATCCCCCCTTTTAAGTTTGCTAAATTTGGTTTTATCGTCGATCTCAATTCCGTTTGTATTATCCTTTTTCTGCCAAAAATTTTGCCTTGAGATCTCGTATTTTAGTTTTTTGTGACCTTGGGCGGGAATTTTTGATTTGAAGGACCAGGGTTTTGAGGTATTTGTGGTTGAGGTTTATTCTGGGTTTGACCATAGGATCGAGGGTTAGGGTTTTGGGATGGTTTTGAGTAGTCTTGATTCCTTTGCCTGAAATTTTGATCTCTTTGTGGTCCGTCCCTCCTTTCGAAACTATCTGGTCGGCGAACTTCTCTCGTCATTCCGTCTACGTTTTCAATGGTCCTCAAAAACTTGATAGCGTCCTCCAAATGCTCACTAGCCCTACCAATACACGCTAATTGAACTTTTTGGTCAAAATGCCTCATTAGTTGGTATATAAGGAACTCTTCCGGAATTTTGGGTTCCAAATATTCGGCCTTTCGCACCATTTTACAAAAATAATCAACCCTACTCATATTTCCGTTAGGATTATATCTATGGTTTTCTATCTGATTCCTAACTACTTGTTGCGTTTGATAACCCCAATAATGCTCTAAAAATAACAATTTAAACTGGCTATATTCTTCTGTATCTCGCTTGATTATTTCCCACCATTCCATGGCAGCTCCTTTCAATTTTTTCTCCACAACTTTCAATTTATCACTTTCTTCCATCACGGGATTTATTTCTTGGAATACCTCCTCAATTTGTTTCAAAAATTGCACAGGATTTTCTCTTGAATTTCCCCAAAATTCTATAGTTTTTGACTCTAAATTTGCCCTATCTAAATAAATTATATTTTTAGCATTACCACCGGTTTCTTTAATTTTGGCTACTTCCCTAATTTTAACTTCTAATTTTTTAACTTTCTCCCCAATTTCTATAGTCGACTTTCCCTGTTCCTTTAAATCGTCCGTCATTTTTTTAATTTCCCCTACGCACTCTTCCACTTTTTCTTCACAATTTTCTATTCGCCTCGTATTTTCGGCCATATTACTATCTATAGATTCCTTAATTTCCTCCATATATTTCCCTATTTCCTGTTTTCGGGCGTCTTCCCTTTGGATACGTTTCGTTTCCATTTCTTCCTCTCTCTTCATCCTCTCTTCTCTCTCCTGCTTCCATCTAACTTCCATTTCTTCCCTCTCCCGCTTCTGCTTGGCTTCCATCTCCTCTTTCTCCCTCTTCCGCAATGCTTCCATCTCCTCCTTTTCTTGCTTCCTTTTGGCTTCCAATTCTTCATCTCTCTTCATCCATCTGGCTTCCATTTGGATCTGCTTGGCCTCCGCTTCTTCCTTTTCCTTCTTCTGCTTGGCTTCCAGCTCTTCTTCTCTTTTCAACTGCTTGGCCTCCATCTCTTCTTTCTCCTTCTTTCGTAATGATTCCATTTCTTCCTTCTCCTGGTTTCTCTCGATTCTTTCTTCTAATCTTCTTAATTTGTCCTCGTCTTCCTTCTCCTTTTCTTTTCTCTGTTGTTCCGCTTTGTCCTGTTCCCTCTCTTGCTTTCTTCTATCCTCCATTTGGTTCAGGTACCTCACCATTTTCTGCATTTCTGTCTCCTGTTCCTTTGAACCCTCCTGTTTTGCTGGATCTTTCGCTGGTCCCATTTTCACTTCACTTATTCACTTGGTTTATTTAATTAAAAAAAAATTTAAATTTCGGTTTAATTTGGATTCTACTTTTAATTATTATTATGTTTGCAATTTAGTATATTTGTCGTTGTA
The DNA here is from genome assembly GCA_963513935.1 of Aphrophora alni. NCBI lineage: Eukaryota > Metazoa > Arthropoda > Insecta > Hemiptera > Aphrophoridae > Aphrophora > Aphrophora alni. Next base: position 91,547,922 of record OY740770.1, read on the forward strand.
ATTACCAGCACAACTTATTACTAACACTCATGTACATATAAATTATATCAGAACTTAAGATATTCTCGTTCGTATGAAACACTAAAAAATTCAAAATTTTGAAAATTTGTTCCAAAACTTTGCTTTTTCGTGCTCCACGCTATTGGGCGCCACTTGCCACGCCGCCTCTTACCGCGTTAGTGTGTTCGAGTAGGGTTCTTCTTACCCCACGTTGGAACGCCACTTACCACGCCGAAAGTCTTGTCTGACTTCACGCGAATTTAAGATTCTTGTTCCCTTTTTTGGAACACTATTATCACGAACTCTTAAACTCGCTGTACGATCACCACCGACTGGGCGAACCACCTTTCTTTTCAGAGCAGACGCGGGCAAGGCCAAGATGCTCACTTTTACTTTTTTAAATCAAAGATTTTGCAACTCTTGGCTCTAATAAGTATGAGCTTGTCCTCATAAACTTACTAAATTTTAATTAACGCAAAATTCCCTGAATTTTATCTCAATGCTCGATTATTTAACTTTTTTAAGATTAACTCTCTCTCTCTCCAAGGTCGTGCCTTTTGGGAGAAATCCGCTCTTAAGTTCTGATGATAACTTTTTAAAATTTTCAAATTATATTACCAGAGCACATATATATATAAAATTTATGTTAAAACAAAGTTAATAGCATACACAGAATGGATTTATATTAAAAACACAACAAAATTTAGAAATGAATTATTTGTATATTATCTCCTCTTTTCCACAGAAAAATTATATATTCAAAACTTTTTTAATCACACAAAACAATTTAATTGAACAATAACACAACTATTTATTTATTTAACAACATTAATTAATGTAAGATTATCTATATATTAAACAAAAATAAAAGCGCTTGACTTTCCAGACAGAACCACAAACAGTTTTTCCTGTACTGAAAAAGTCGTATTTAAATTATTAATTATTATCAACACCAAAGCAGAGGTTTAAAAATGAATTTAATTTTTAATAATTCCCCTAATGACGTTATATTTGAAAAGAAGTTAATATTTGCGAATTATTCCTTAAGTATAAGATACCTTCACACTTTAATAGAAGTTCTAGTTGGATTTGGAATTTGTTGTATTATTAGGATGATAGTGATGTGATGTTTTCTATCCAGAGTCTGTAAGCTGCTATGTAGTTGAATGCTGGTCTCGAATTCTTCTAAGTCGCCTTGAAGATCGATTAAAGTTGAAATTATTCTAAGTCCAATTAGTAGAGTGACAGTTGAATCTTCCTCTCAGCTCAGAGTCGGTTGCAGAAGAAACGTCCTTTAAGCGTCGATTCCAAATCAAAAGTCATCGTCTTTCGACGATTAAAACTCGGTCTCCCTGTCAGTGGGAATTAATCCACTTTTCTGGAGCCAATTTTCCTCCCTTTTTGGGAAAAAGGTATTTTCCATATATTATGTGTTTTCAGGCCCTTTTGGTCTGAAATATTTACACTATATGTTTTATTAGTCCTATTTTTTGACTAATGAATAGTTTTCATCCTTAATTATTAATTAAAACACCTTTTAATTAATAATTTATAGTATTTTTTCTTTAACGTTATCTTTGATCCATGTTGGCAATATGATGATTCTGACTTTAGACTCTGCTTGAAGATGCGCGCGCAACTGTTCATGTTTTGGCATGAAAATCTCTACTTTTGACGTTTTTTCGTTCAACTCGCTATAACTTTCGAACGCTCGAACCGATTTTAAAGTTCCTTTCGGATTCTTCTTCCTTTCCATCTTGTGGGTCTTGTGGAACTTGATTTATCGCTCTACTACGCTTCGTTCGCGAGTTATCGCCCTTTTCCTGAAATTTGATTTTTCCCCTTTTCAAATTTTGAGATAAGTCCTTTCTCAAAATTCTTTTGACGAAATCTTGTTCCTCTTCTACTACGACGAAAAACTATGTTTGTACTTTTCCCATAACTCGTTTGGTTGTCGAGTTATTCGCCTTTGAAGTCCTTAAGTTTGTGTCGTATGAGTTTATGTTCATAAAAACCCCCCCCCCCATTATATATTATTACTTCTGCTTTGGTGTGTTACCATTTTACATACTAAATACATATAATTATCATGTTACTTTACCCCTTTAACGTTTATTTTACCCGCTTTTGGGCTTTGAAGTTTTACGTTTTGTAATTATTATATCTCCCTTATATTATTTTCAAATTTGATTCTAAGTACCTATTATTGTGCCCTATTGTGGTCTCTACAATAGTACTTATTATTGTTTTTTAAATGATCCCCCCTTCAACTCAAAAATTCCAAAAAACTCCCCAAGAATGACTTTCTAAGTCCATTCTCACCTGTTAATTATTATTAATTCTTATTTTTTATTTGTGATTATTGTTACTTCCCCACTTGGTTATGACTCTACGATTTTTGAATTTTGAATTTATTCTTTTTCCAAATTTTAGGTTTTTGAGCCCTTCTAAAAACTTGAATAACTTTTTTGCTTTATGTGATTTTAAATTTATTCTTCGATATTATTGGTCGGTTGACTCTACTGAATATTTATTTATATTAATAATTTAGTTTCTTAATAAAATAGGAACTAAGGCAGTTTGACTTTTCACGTCTGAACAAGCAAGTTTGCTCTCGAGCTGGCGTGACGTCATCGCCCCACCTCGTCCCCACTCTACAAGGTTTAGCGCGGCAATTTAACTTGTTTTAAATGGACTTGAGACGTTTGGCTTTTTCCAAACCGCCTCAGTGTGTGTGTGTGTTTGTGTGTGTGTTTGTGTGTGTGTGTGTGTGTGTGTGTGTGTGTGTGTGTGTGTGTGTGTGTGTGTGTGTGTGTGTGTGTGTGTGTGTGTGTGTGTGTGTGTGTGTGTGTGTGTGTGTGTGTGTGTGTGTGTGTGTGTGTGTGTGTGTTGCCGCGTAAGCTCAAGTCGTTCGGTCGCGAATTCGTGCCCCACGTTGGAACGCTACTTGCCGCGTACGCTCACTCGCTGTACTCACACCACCGTTGGGGCGAACCACCTATCAGCTTTAAACTAACGCGGGCAAGGCCAAGATGCTCACTTTTACCTTTTCTACAATCAAAGATATTGCAATACTTGGCTCTAGTAAGTATGAGCTTGTCCTCATAAACTTACAACTTTTTAATATACGCAAAATTCCCTGAATTTTATCTCAATGCTCGATAATTTAACTGTTTCTCTTAAGTAACACTCTCTCTCTCTGGGGAGGTGCCTTTTGGAAGAAATCGGCTCTTAAGTTCTGATGATAATTTCTTTAAAGTTTCAAATTATATTTAACCAGAGCACACATAAAATATTTATCATAAACAAGGTTATTTGAATGTACAGAATGGATAAATAGAAAACACAACAAATTTTAGAAACGAATTGCGTATATAATCTTTCTTTTAAAACAATTAAAAGCAATTTCAAAAATTTATCTCACAACAAAGTTAATTAAACATCAACAACACAATTTAAATATTTCACAAAATCAAAATAGAATATTTCTTATATCCTAAACAAAATAAAAACGCTAGACGATTTCAGACAGAACTACAGACAGTTTTTCCTGTACTGAAAAAGTCGTATTTAATTATTAATTATTTTTAACACCAAAGCAGAGATTATAAAAATGAATTTAATTTTTATTAATTTCCCAATGAAGTTATATTTAAAATGAATTTAATATTTTGCAAATTATTCCTTAAGCTTATGGTACCTTCGCACTTTATTTGAAGTTCTTGTTGATTTTGAAGTTAGTTGTTAAAGTTGTTCAATGTTGATGCGATGTTTTCAATCCAAATCCTGTAGACTGCAAGATAGTTGAATGCTGGTCTCGATTTCGATCTGCTAAGTCGCCTTGAAGTTCGAAATGAGTAGAAATTTTTCTAAGTCCAATTTAGTAGAGTGACAAATGTAGTTTCCTCTCTGCTTAGACTCAGGTACAGGAGAACACGTCGTCTTCGCTCGGAATCTGCTACAAGAGTACCCGTCTTACGACGGATAATTTTCGGTCTCCCTTTCTGTGGGAAATTTCTTACAAAAGGGAACCACTTTTCCTCCCTTTTGACAAGAAAAGTTTTTTCTTTTTTTTAAGTATTTTCAGGCCCTTTTGGTCTGAAATTTTTATACTATATATTTAACTAATCATAGTTTTTATCTAATGAATAGTTTTCTTCCTTTGTTTTCCATTAAAACACCTTTTAATAGATAATTCACTGGTTTTATTTTTCAGTGTTAATTGTGTTCTAAGTTGGCAATTCAAAGTCCAACTACTGTACTTCGACGGAGAGATGCGTGCGTCACTCTGCAGGTATTTTAATGAAAATCTTGAATTTGGACATTTTTCCAAACAACTCGCTGTAACTTTCGAACGGCTGGTCCGATCATCAAGTTCCTTTCGGATTCTTCTTCCTTTCCATCTTGTGGGTCTTGTGGAACTTGATTCGTCGTCCTCGTACGCTTCGTTCGCGAGTTATCGCACTTTTATCGAAAGTCGGATTTTCCTCTTTTGAACTTCCGATTTAAGTCCTTTTTCGAAATTCTTTTGACTAATTTTTGTTCCTCTACTGCTCTGACGAAAAGATCTGTTTGTACTTTTAACGTAGCTCGCTGGGTTCTCGAGTTATTCGTCCTTGAAGTTCAGAAGTTTTTGTCGTTCTATTTATTGTTTATAAACCCCCCCCCCCCATTATTTATTATTATCTCTGCTTTGTTGTATTACAATTCTACGTACTAGATACACATAATTACATACTTATACATCCCCTTTAACTTTAAATTTAACCGCTTTTGGGCTTTAAAGTTTTACTTTTGGTAATTATTATATCTCCCTCTTTTTAATTTGAAATTTGAGTCTAAATGCATATTTTTGTTCCCTATTGTAGTCTCTTCAATTGTACTTATTATTATTTTTTAATATATTCCCCTTTCAACTCTAAAAATTCAAAAAACCTCCCCAAGAATGACTTTCTAAGTCCATTCTCACCTGTTTATTATTATTATTTCTTATTTTTTATTTGTGATTATTGTTACTTCCCCATTGGGTTATGACTCTACGATTTTTGAATTTTGAATTTACTCTTTTTCCAAATTTTAGGTTTTTGAGCCCTTCTAAAAACTTGAATAACTTATTTGTTTTATGTCACTTTAAATTTATTTGTAGCTATTATTGGTCGGTTGACTCTACTGAATATTTATTTATTTTAATAATTTAGTTTTTTAATAAAATAGGAACGAAGGCAGTTTGACTTTTCCCGTTCAGACAAGCAACTTAGCTTTGGACCTGGTGTGACGTCATCGCCCCACTTCGTCCCCAGTCTACAAGGTTTAGCGCGGCAATTTAACTCGCTTTAAATTGGACATGAGACTAATGACTCTGTCATTCCGTCTCATTGTGTGTGTGTGTGTGTGTGTGTGTGTGTGTGTGTGTGTGTGTGTGTGTGTGTGTGTGTGTGTGTGTGTGTGTGTGTGTGTGTGTGTGTGTGTTTTGCGACGGTTTGGAAAAAGCCAAACGTCTCAAGTCCATTTAAAACAAGTTAAATTGCCGCGCTAAACCTTGTAGAGTGGGGACGAGGTGGGGCGATGACGTCACGCCAGTTCGAGAGCAAACTTGCTTGTTCGGACGTGAAAAGTCAAACTGCCTTAGTTCCTATTTTATTAAGAAACTAAATTATTAATATAAATAAATATTCAGTAGAGTCAACCGACCAATAATATCAACAAATAAATTTAAAATCACATAAAACAAAAAAGTTATTTAAGTTTTTAGAAGGGCTCAAAAACCTAAAATTTGGAAGAAGAATAAATTCAAAATTCAAAAATCGTAGAGTCATAACCAAGTGGGGAAGTAACAATAATCACAAATAAAAAATATGAATTAATAATAATTAACAGGTGAGAATGGACTTAGAAAGTCATTCTTGGGGAGTTTTTTGGAATTTTTGAGTTGAAGGGGGGATCATTTAAAAAATAATAATAAGTACTATTGTAGAGACCACAATAGGGCACAATAATAGGTACTTAGAATCAAATTTGAAAATAAAATAAGGGAGATATAATAATTACAAAACGTAAAACTTCAAAGCCCAAAAGCGGGTAAAATAAACGTTAAAGGGGTAAAGTAACATGATAATTATATGTATTTAGTATGTAAAATGGTAACACACCAAAGCAGAAGTAATAATATATAATGGGGGGGTTTTTATGAACATAAACTCATACGACACAAACTTAAGGACTTCAAAGGCGAATAACTCGACAACCAAACGAGTTATGGGAAAAGTACAAACATAGTTTTTCGTCGTAGTAGAAGAGGAACAAGATTTCGTCAAAAGAATTTTGAGAAAGGACTTATCTCAAAATTTGAAAAGAGGAAAAATCAGACTTCGGGAAAAGGGCGATAACTCGCGAACGAAGCGTAGTAGAGCGATGAATCAAGTTCCACAAGACCCACAAGATGGAAAGGAAGAAGAATCCGAAAGGAACTTTAAAATCGGTTCGAGCGTTCGAAAGTTATAGCGAGTTGAACGAAAAAACGTCAAAAGTAGAGATTTTCATGCAAAAACATGAAAAGTTGCGCGCGCATCTTCAAGCAGAGTCTAAAGTCAGAATCATCATGTTGCCAACATGGATCAAAGATAACGTTAAAGAAAAAATACTATAAATTATTAATTAAAAGGTGTTTTAATTAATAATTAAGGAAGAAAACTATTCATTAGTCAAAAAATAGGACTAATAAAACATATAGTGTAAATATTTCAGACCAAAAGGGCCTGAAAACACATAATATATGGAAAATACCTTTTTCCCAAAAAGGGAGGAAAATTGGCTCCAGAAAAGTGGATTAATTCCCACTGACAGGGAGACCGAGATTTAACCGTCGAAAGACGGTTACTTTTGATTTGGAATCGACGCTTAAAGGACGTTTCTTCTGCAACCGACTCTGAGCTGAGAGGAAGATTCAACTGTCACTCTACTCATTGGACTTAGAATAATTTCAACTTTAATCGATCTTCAAGGCGACTTAGAAGAATTCGAGACCAGCATTCAACTACATAGCAGCTTACAGACTCTGGATAGAAAACATCACATCACCATCATCCTAATAATACAACAAATTCCAAATCCAACTAGAACTTCTATTAAAGTGTGAAGGTATCTTATACTTAAGGAATAATTCGCAAATATTAACTTCTTTTCAAATATAACGTCATTAGGGGAATTATTAAAAATTAAATTCATTTTTAAACCTCTGCTTTGGTGTTGAAAATTATTAATAATTTTAATACGACTTTTTCAGTACAGGAAAAACTGTTTGTGGTTCTGTCTGAAAAGTCAAGCGTTGTTATTTTGTTTAAGATATAGAAAATATTACATTAATTAATTTTGTCAAATAAATAAATAGTTGTGTTATTGTTCAATTAAATTGTTTTGTGTGATTAAAAAAGTTTTGAATATAAAATTTTTCTGTGCAAAAGAGGAAATAATATACAAATAATTCATTTCTAAATTTTGTTGTGTTTTTAATATAAATCCATTATGTGTATGCTATTAACTTTGTTTTAACATAAATTTTATATATATGTGCTCTGGTAATATAATTTGAAAATTTTAAAAGTTATCATCAGAACTTAAGAGCCGATTTCTCCCAAAAGGCACGACCTTGGAGAGAGAGAGAGTTAATCTTAAAAGATCTAAATAATCGAGCATTGAGATAAAATTCAGGGAATTTTGCGTTAATTAAAATTTGGTAAGTTTATGAGGACAAGCTCATACTTATTAGAGCCAAGAGTTGCAAAATCTTTGATTTAAAAAAGTAAAAGTGAGCACTTTGGCCTTGCCCGCGCTTGCTCTGAAAAGAAAGGTGGTTCGCCCAGTCGGTGGTGATCGTACAGCGAGTTTAAGAGTTCGTGATAAAAGTGTTCCAAAAAAGGGAACAAGAATCTTAAATTCGTGAAGTCAGACAGAGGCGCAGCGTGGCTAGTGGCGTTCCAACGTGGGGCAAGAAGAACCCTACTCGAACTCACCCACTAACGGACAGAGCGGCAGCGCGGCAAGTGGCGCCCAACGTGGGGCACGAAAAAGCAAAGTTTTGGAACAAATTTTCAAAATTTTGAATTTTTTAGTGTTTCATACGAACGAGAATATCTTAAGTTCTGATATAATTTATATGTACATGTGTGTTAGTAATAAGTTGTGCTGGTAATTACAACGACAAATATACTAAATTGCAAGAATAATAATAATTAAAAGTAGAGTCCAAATTAAACCGAAATTTAAATTTTTTAACTAATTAAATAAACCAAGTGAATAAGTGAAGTGAAAATGGGACCAGCGAAAGATCCAGCAAAACAGGAGGGTTCAAAGGAACAGGAGACAGAAATGCAGAAAATGGTGAGGTACCTGAACCAAATGGAGGATAGAAGAAAGCAAGAGAGGGAACAGGACAAAGCGGAACAAGAGAGAAAAGAAAAGGAGAAGGAAGACAACGAACAAATAAGAAGAATAGAAGAAAGAATCGAGAAAAACAAGGAGAAAGAAGAGATGGAAGCCAAGCAGATCCAAATGGAAGCCAGATGGATGAAGAGAGATGAAGAAATGGAAGCCAAAAGGAAGCAAGAAAAGGAGGAGATGGAAGCATTGCGAAAGAGGGAGAAAGAAGAGATGGAAGCCAAGCAGAAGCGGGAGAGGGAAGAAATGGAAGCAAGATGGAAGCAGGAGAGAGAAGATAGGATGAAGAGAGAGGAAGAAATGGAGACAAAACGGATCCAAAGGGAAGACGCCCGAAAACAGGAAATAGGGAAATATATGGAGGAAATTAAGGAATCTATAGATAGTAATATGGCCGAAAATACGAGGCGAATAGAAACTTGTGAAGAAAAAGTGGAGGAGTGCGTAGGGGAAATTAAAAAAATGACGGACAGTTTAAAGGAACAAGGAAAGTCGACTATAGAAATTGGGGAGAAAGTTAAAAAATTAGAAGTTAAAATTAGGGAAGTTGCCAAAATTAAAGAAACCGGTGGTAATGCTAAAAATATAATTTATTTAGATAGGGCAAATTTAGAGTCAAAAACTATAGAATTTTGGGGAAATTCAAGAGATAATCCTGTGCAATTTTTGAAACAAATTGAGGAGGTATTTCAAGAAATAAATCCGGTTATGGAAGAAAGTGATAAACTAAAAGTAGTGGAGAAAAAATTGAAAGGAGCTGCCATGGAATGGTGGGAAATAATCAAGCGAGATACAGAAGAATATAGCCAGTTTAAATTGTTGTTTTTAGAGCATTATTGGGGTTATCAAACGCAACAAGTAGTTAGAAATCAGATAGAAAACCATAGATATAATCCTAACGGAAATATGAGCAGGGTTGATTATTTTTGTAAAATGGTGCGCAAGGCCGAGTATTTGGAACCCAAAATTCCGGAAGAGTTCCTTATATACCAACTAATGAGGCATTTCGACCAAAAAGTTCAATTAGCGTGTATTGGAAGGGCTAGTGAGCATTTGGAGGACGCCATTATATTTTTGAGGACAATAGAAAACGTAGACGGAATGACGAGAGAAGTTCGCCGACCAGATAGTTTCGAAAGGAGGGACGGACCACAAAGAGATCAAAATTTCAGGCAAAGGAATCAAGACTACTCAAAACCATCCCAAAACCCTAACCCTCGATCCTATGGTCAAACCCAGAATAAACCTCAACCACAGATACCTCAAAACCCTGGTCCTTCAAACCAAAAATTCCCGCCCAAGGTCACAAAAAACTAAAATACGAGATCTCAAGGCAAAATTTTTGGCAGAAAAAGGATAATACAAACGGAATTGAGATCGACGATAAAACCAAATTTAGCAAACATAAAAGGGGGGATCTGAAAATAAATAAAATTAAATTGGGGATTTTAAACACAGAAATTAAGAAAGATTTAATGGAGGAAAGAGATAATAAAATTTTAAATAGTGAAGTTTACGAAAAATGTCCGGAAATAGGGATAGAAATCGAAAATATAAAAGTAAATATGTCCATTGACACCGGAGCTCAGATGTCCTGTGTCCAAGAGGATTTTTATAAACATGTGCTTAAAAGTAGGAACGATAAAATCATGGAATTACCAGTTGTAAATACGGAAATGGGGACAGCGATAAAAAGCCAGCGACACAGGATTAAATTACAGGCATTATTGGAGATTAGAATAAATAACCAATCAATAAGAGGGGTATTTATGGTGGTACCAAAGCTGGAAAGCAAAATGATAATGGGTTGTGATTTAATGTGCAAATATCGAAGTCGAATCAATATGGAAAAGGGTTTCCTACAACTGGTAAAGGAGAATGAATTTATTGTTGTAGATTTTCTTAAAGAAAATAATTTAAGATTGAGCAAAAGCGACGCGCAGACCGAACATCAAAATGGCGGCGAAACCGGTAAAATGGTAGAGTCGTCAGCTGCAAATAAAGGAGGCTCAAATTCGTACAAGCGAGTATCAGGGGCTTATACGTTGTCTACCAAAATGCCGGTAGACATAAAACCAAAAGCAAAGGACGTGTCTAGACTGAGTAGTGACAAATCAGAAAGTGGTCAAAAGCGAAGAAGCAAGTTAAGTGCAAGGAATGAATCGACGAAGAGGAAAAATGCAAATTTTAATAATGATGAAGTGCTGTTAAAAGCGTGGGATAAAGGTAACCAATTAATTAATAAAGATGAAGGGCTGAAAGGAGCGGAGAATAAAGGAAATAAAAATGTGCCAAAGGCAATAATCGACGAAAATAATAAAATAATAAATTACGACGAAAATTTGCAAAATAACTCTGAAAACGATTCGGAACTTACACAAGACAGATTCGACGCCAGAGACGGGAGTGATTGGAGAGCTATAATACAAATGGCGGATCCGGAAAGACAAAATGGACGAAATTTAAGGTATCGAAAGAAGAAAGTCAAGTTCAAAAATTATACGAAGTATAAAATGAAAGAAAGGAGGCCCGAAGGGAAAGTAAAATTTAGATGTGAAGGACTTGGGAGATATTAATAGAAAGTAAGAAATTTCATGAATAAAATGTATAAGTTGTAATGTTTAAAAGTTGTAATATGTAAAGTGTAGAAGCGAGTGAGGTAAAAGGGAAATAACGGACTCTCAGCTGATTAAAAAAAGGTAGCCTAGGTCAGTGATTAACAGGAAAAGTCCCGAATAAATTCCTAAGTGTACAAGGTCAGGAGAATAGCGGTAACACGCATCTGCAGGCCGCACCTGAATAAACAAAGTATAGACGAGGAGGTGAAGGGGAGAACCGGAGGTCAATCAACCAGTATTGACAGACTGCTTGTCCAACAAATTAGCAGAGGGGATAGGAATGAATGAAAGAATAAATGTGTACTGTTTTGTTTTTATTAAAGGGAGATTTCCAATAGCATAAATGATTTTTTCTTTTTAACTACAATTAGGAAAATAATCGTTGTAGTTACTAAGTACTTTATATATATGTAGGCATAGTTTTAAATTCAACCAAAGCAGATAAGTAGAATCATATAAGACGAATTATTCCTTATATAAATGTAATATGTTTTGTGTGTGATAATGTGTTTATTTACAGCAAGGACGTTTAGATGAAACGGCTGTAATGGACTAAAAGAACGCTTAAGCAAATTTGTATGTATACCATAATAAATAACATGTGTTTTGAATATATAAATATTATACTATCATGAATAAAATGTGTTTTGTATATATAAATATTATACTATAATGAATAAAATGTGTTTTGAGTATATCAATATATGGAATGATGGAGGAGATGTTTGTTAGATATAAATAAATGTGTTTATATAAGTTGTTAGGTTAATATGTCAAACTTTATGTTGATGATTAATAGAGATGATAAATAAATAGTTAATATGAAATGTGATATGTCGAAAAAGGGGTTTAATACTAAAATTTTAGTTTTTTAAAAAATGAAAAATAGGAATTTTTCATTTTAACCGAAAATTTTAGTTCAAAGGGGGGATTTTGCGACGGTTTGGAAAAAGCCAAACGTCTTAAGTCCATTTAAAACAAGTTAAATTGCCGCGCTAAACCTTGTAGAGTGGGGACGAGGTGGGGCGATGACGTCACGCCAGTTCGAGAGCAAACTTGCTTGTTCGGACGTGAAAAGTCAAACTGCCTTAGTTCCTATTTTATTAAGAAACTAAATTATTAATATAAATAAATATTCAGTAGAGTCAACCGACCAATAATATCAACAAATAAATTTAAAATCACATAAAACAAAAAAGTTATTCAAGTTTTTAGAAGGGCTCAAAAACCTAAAATTTGGAAGAAGAATAAATTCAAAATTCAAAAATCGTAGAGTCATAACCAAGTGGGGAAGTAACAATAATCACAAATAAAAAATATGAATTAATAATAATTAACAGGTGAGAATGGACTTAGAAAGTCATTCTTGGGGAGTTTTTTGGAATTTTTGAGTTGAAGGGGGGATCATTTAAAAAATAATAATAAGTACTATTGTAGAGACCACAATAGGGCACAATAATAGGTACTTAGAATCAAATTTGAAAATAAAATAAGGGAGATATAATAATTACAAAACGTAAAACTTCAAAGCCCAAAAGCGGGTAAAATAAACGTTAAAGGGGTAAAGTAACATGATAATTATATGTATTTAGTATGTAAAATGGTAACACACCAAAGCAGAAGTAATAATATATAATGGGGGGGGTTTTTATGAACATAAACTCATACGACACAAACTTAAGGACTTCAAAGGCGAATAACTCGACAACCAAACGAGTTATGGGAAAAGTACAAACATAGTTTTTCGTCGTAGTAGAAGAGGAACAAGATTTCGTCAAAAGAATTTTGAGAAAGGACTTATCTCAAAATTTGAAAAGAGGAAAAATCAGACTTCGGGAAAAGGGCGATAACTCGCGAACGAAGCGTAGTAGAGCGATGAATCAAGTTCCACAAGACCCACAAGATGGAAAGGAAGAAGAATCCGAAAGGAACTTTAAAATCGGTTCGAGCGTTCGAAAGTTATAGCGAGTTGAACGAAAAAACGTCAAAAGTAGAGATTTTCATGCAAAAACATGAAAAGTTGCGCGCGCATCTTCAAGCAGAGTCTAAAGTCAGAATCATCATGTTGCCAACATGGATCAAAGATAACGTTAAAGAAAAAATACTATAAATTATTAATTAAAAGGTGTTTTAATTAATAATTAAGGAAGAAAACTATTCATTAGTCAAAAAATAGGACTAATAAAACATATAGTGTAAATATTTCAGACCAAAAGGGCCTGAAAACACATAATATATGGAAAATACCTTTTTCCCAAAAAGGGAGGAAAATTGGCTCCAGAAAAGTGGATTAATTCCCACTGACAGGGAGACCGAGATTTAACCGTCGAAAGACGGTTACTTTTGATTTGGAATCGACGCTTAAAGGACGTTTCTTCTGCAACCGACTCTGAGCTGAGAGGAAGATTCAACTGTCACTCTACTCATTGGACTTAGAATAATTTCAACTTTAATCGATCTTCAAGGCGACTTAGAAGAATTCGAGACCAGCATTCAACTACATAGCAGCTTACAGACTCTGGATAGAAAACATCACATCACCATCATCCTAATAATACAACAAATTCCAAATCCAACTAGAACTTCTATTAAAGTGTGAAGGTATCTTATACTTAAGGAATAATTCGCAAATATTAACTTCTTTTCAAATATAACGTCATTAGGGGAATTATTAAAAATTAAATTCATTTTTAAACCTCTGCTTTGGTGTTGAAAATTATTAATAATTTTAATACGACTTTTTCAGTACAGGAAAAACTGTTTGTGGTTCTGTCTGAAAAGTCAAGCGTTGTTATTTTGTTTAAGATATAGAAAATATTACATTAATTAATTTTGTCAAATAAATAAATAGTTGTGTTATTGTTCAATTAAATTGTTTTGTGTGATTAAAAAAGTTTTGAATATAAAATTTTTCTGTGCAAAAGAGGAAATAATATACAAATAATTCATTTCTAAATTTTGTTGTGTTTTTAATATAAATCCATTATGTGTATGCTATTAACTTTGTTTTAACATAAATTTTATATATATGTGCTCTGGTAATATAATTTGAAAATTTTAAAAGTTATCATCAGAACTTAAGAGCCGATTTCTCCCAAAAGGCACGACCTTGGAGAGAGAGAGAGTTAATCTTAAAAGATCTAAATAATCGAGCATTGAGATAAAATTCAGGGAATTTTGCGTTAATTAAAATTTGGTAAGTTTATGAGGACAAGCTCATACTTATTAGAGCCAAGAGTTGCAAAATCTTTGATTTAAAAAAGTAAAAGTGAGCACTTTGGCCTTGCCCGCGCTTGCTCTGAAAAGAAAGGTGGTTCGCCCAGTCGGTGGTGATCGTACAGCGAGTTTAAGAGTTCGTGATAAAAGTGTTCCAAAAAAGGGAACAAGAATCTTAAATTCGTGAAGTCAGACAGAGGCGCAGCGTGGCTAGTGGCGTTCCAACGTGGGGCAAGAAGAACCCTACTCGAACTCACCCACTAACGGACAGAGCGGCAGCGTGGCAGTGTGTGTGTGTGTGTGTGTGTGTGTGTGTGTGTGTGTGTGTGTGTGTGTGTGTGTGTGTGTGTGTGTGTGTGTGTGTGTGTGTGTGTGTGTGTGTGTGTGTGTGTGTGTGTGTGTGTGTGTGTGTGTGTGTGTGAGTGTGTGTGTGAGTGTGAGAGAGAGAGAGTGTGTGTGTGTGTGTGTGTGTTGCCGCGTAAGTTAGGAAAATAATTCAATTAGTACAGTAAAAGTTAAACGTAACACGGCTAAACCGAGTCAAGGTCAACTTGTCCCAACAGGAAAAGGCAAGCTTTCCGGCATTAACATGAATAATGTCCATTTAAACACATGTTAAAATTTCAAAATTCAAAAATTAAAATATTAATGTTATCATCGTTTAGAGCCGGTAAAACCTAATAATAAATAATAATAAAATAAACTTGTCAGATAAATAATTAAAAAGTTATAGATAAAATAAAACGGAATAAACCGAAAACTTTTCTAAAACTAATGTAATCAAAAATCTAATAATAACAGTATATGATCCTAAGACCAATAAATAATAAATAAGACTCAAAACCAAAATTTAAACACAATAAAGTAATAAACCAATAAATAATCAAACATGCAAAAGTGCCATAACTTATGAACCAATGCATCAAGGAAGAAGAGGGGAACAGTTTTGGGACTTTCAACATAAAAGGAACAACATTCAAAAAGAAAAATTCTAAATTTTCCAAAAACTCAAAAAGTAAATTAGAAAAAATCAGAGTTCTTCAAGTCATCAAAACAGGAGAAATAAAGGTCGTATCTTTTCAAATAAAGTTTAAAAAAAATCAGTGAGAAAGGGGCTTCAACATGAAACCATCTAAAAGATGATCGAACGAAGCGAACGAGAGTTATGACGAATTGAAGAAATCAACAGCCAAAAACCAAAGTTTTCATGAACAGACATGAGTTCAAGGTCCCGCGCAGAAGGGACTTTCGCCACTAGGAGGGGGAAGATTGCTAACTCAAGGACAATTTAACAACAAACTTAATAGAAAAATTTCATTTAAAGCAGTGGAGATAACAACGTAATGGTAGGATAAGCCAAAAGGAGTTCGACAATAACTAAATTAACATAAAGAAACTTAAATAAATTAACAAGTAAAAGAAGAACAAAAATAGAAGAAGTTGGCTATCCTGTATAGCACAAATTTCGACGTACTGATTTCAAGCAGCTCAGTTCGACAGTCTCGTACCAGCTTCCAGAAAGATCACACGCTTTTTCGTAAGTCTGAAGAGGAATCATCGATATATAAAATTTGTCAGTGTTCAGTACTTCTCAGGGTTAAGAACGATACCCAAATGCAGGGTCGGCCTTTGTTGAAGACAGCACAACATACAGACTCAACTTATAGAAGAGATCTTTACTACGGACTCCGGCAAATATCCAACCAATATTTGTCGTCATCGCAGAATAAAGAAGATTCAGCAGGAACAGTACTTCTGGAGATTCTAGGAAAGAAGACAGCTGAAGAAGATCTTCAGGATCCACTACAATCCTAAGAAGACAGACGAACGGACTAGTGCAATTCACACAAACAAGGTACTTCATAAATCAAGCTTTTTAATAAATAAAATTTTTATTAAACTTGAAAAAATAGTCCAAAAATAAAGTTTAATAGAATAAAATAATAATGTCAATTAGAGTCAATTTTTTAAATAAATAAAGTAAAGAAACAAATAGTAAAGTCAATTTTCAAAGAAACAAAAGTAACAGATTGGTCAAAATAAGTAAAGGGTTTAGATTAATAAAATTGTATAGAATAAGAATATAAATTGTTTAGGTTAAGTGTTATTAGATTTACGTAGAATAAATGTTTTTCAATTTGTCTAGAGAAGAAACTTTTAATTCAAATAGCAGAAAAAAGCGGCTATAAATTGTTGTAACAGATTTATCATTTAAATCTAGTAGTTTTCTAATATTGATTTAAATTGTGCCAGACTAAATAAATTTGTAAAATCACTACTTTGTATTTTGTTCATAACAATCCTTCACAATTGATTTCTAAATGCCAAATAAATTGAAAAGAAGAAGTAAGTGCTCACAAAAAATAAATTTTGAAGAAAAAGAGCAATTTTGATTTGATGAGTTAAATTAGCTCCAAAGGGAACACCTTTGAGAAAGAGTCTGTAGTAATAAGAAGGTAAGATATAATAAGAAAGTTAAATTGATATATGTTTACATTTAATATGTTAGCATAAGTTTTGAATGAAAATAGTGTTTGATCTTGTGTTTAATATATAATTAAGAGCTTTATCAGGGACTTAGAAGGGTAGGCAACGAAGAAGCAATCTCTACCTTAAAATAAGATAATCGGGTTCCCTGGTAAGGTCTTGCAAGCCCTCCAATTACCCAAAAACCACCAATCTCTGAGGGGGGTGCGTTGCAAGTAGCGTCCAACATTGTACGCTCGAAAGTAACCTAACAAAATTTTAAAAAAATTTGTTAAATTGCTTTAGGGTTGAAAACGAACAGCTTAAACTCATTAAAATCAAAATTAAATAAAAATCAAAATAAATAAACATTAGTTAGCCTAATACATAAAACTAAATAAAAAGAAATGGCCGCTCCAAAGAAGAAGAGACGGAAATGCAAAAATTTATGAGGTATGTAAAGGCGAAAGAAAAAGAACGCTAAGGGAGAGAAAAAGCACGCGAAGCGAAACAGAAAGAACGCAAAATTAGGAAAGAAGCTGAGAGAAAAAAACGCAAAGGCAGAGAAAAAGGACGCGAAGCGAAAGAAAAAGAACGCGAAGCTAGGGAAATAAAAGAGAAAAAAGAACGTGAAACTAGGGAATTAGAACGCGAAGCTAGGGAAAACGAGGAGAGAAGAGAACGCGAAGCCGAGAGAAGAGAACGCGAAGAGGAGAAAAAAGAACGCGAAGCTAGGGTGTTAGCACGCGAAGCGGAGAGGAAAGAACGCGAAGCTAGGGAATTAAAACGCGTAGAAAGTGAACAAGCGAGTAGGGAAGAAATCTTACGGAGAAGCGTAGTTTACGTACAACCCAGTGCAGAAGGAAATAAAACAGTCGAATTTTGGGGGAGTTCAAAGGAAAGTCCAACTTAGCGGAAATGGAGGAAATTTTTATGGAACACGATCCACAATTAGACGAGGGGGAAATTGAAAATAGTGGAACGGCACATAAAAGGGCCGGTAATAGAATTGTGGAACGTTATAAAAGATATTAAGGATATGTACGGACAATTTAAGGGCAAATTCATAAAAAATTATTGGTGATATCAGGCACAACAACATATCCGAAACCAAATAGAAAACGGACGATATCACGATTCAGGATATATGTCAAGGTTCAATTATTTTTGTAAAATGGTGGCTAAAGGACAATATCTTGATCCACCAATCCCAGAAAAATTTATGATTAATCGAATCATGCGACATTTTGAACAAAGGGTACAATTTGCGAGTATAGGAAGTCATAGCGAAACGGTTGAAAGCGCGATAGAATTTCTCAGAACGTTTGAAAAGATGGAAGGTGAACCACGTCGTGAAAATCGAGATGATAGACCAGCATATAAAGGGAACCTTGATAGGAAAATGACAGGAGCCATGGACTCTCAAACCTGTCCCAGAACACCTAACCTTAGATCCTATGAGAATAAACCGCAAACAAACCAACCACCAAGTAACCAAAAACCTAATCCTACACCACCTAACAATCCGAGACCCAGTCCAAAAAAAACTAGGTTATAAGGTCCCGGAAAAAAGCAAAGGAAAACTGTTATAAACGAGAACAGGATTCGGGACCGCAGATCAAAATGTCAAAAATAGAATAAAATTTGAAAAACCTTTAGAAAACCTTTCCAAATTACAAAATAAAACAATAAAATCAGTAGGGAAGTTACAAAACATTTCTTGCAATATTAGGCAAGACTTAATGTTAGAAGATGATAGGATAAATATACCAACAAAATTATTAGGAAAATGTCCGGAAATAAACGTCAAAATTAATCAAACAAATATAAAAGTTTTAGTAGACACAGGCGCTCAATGGTCGTGTATACAAGCGGGATATTTTGAGGAATTGAAAAGAAAGGGAAACAAGTTTTTAGAATTACCAGTTTTCAATGTGGAAGTGGTAACGGCCATTAAACAGAGAAGACAAAAAGTATGTAAACAAGTG
The DNA here is from genome assembly GCA_963513935.1 of Aphrophora alni. NCBI lineage: Eukaryota > Metazoa > Arthropoda > Insecta > Hemiptera > Aphrophoridae > Aphrophora > Aphrophora alni. Next base: position 91,566,643 of record OY740770.1, read on the forward strand.
TTAATGCCCGTTAAATTAGAGCACTGATAGAGTGCTAGAGGTAAATTTTCTGATAGTACCAAAATTAACCAGTTTAGGCATATTAGGGTGTAATAGCCTATTCGAGTTGAAGGCGAAAATTAACATGGAGTAAAAATACGTAATAGTAAATTTAGAAGGGGAAAATATTAAAATAAATTTCAACGATGTCAATAAAAAATTAAATTCCAAAACCAATCTAGTAAATAGATTGGACTTAAAACAACCGTCAAATAACAACTCGGAACGGAAATTGCAAAATCCAATTAGCAATAAAGGAGGTCCAAATACGATAGTGCGAGAGAAAGGGGCATTATACGTTACTACACGACCCGATGTAGCAGTAAAAACAAAGGGAACCGAACGTGTCCAAGCCGAATGTGACAAGGTAGGAGGAAATACCAAAATTGACAAAACAGGACGTGTCCAAAACAAACGTGACGGGAGGTAAGAAAATACCGAGGTTGACAACACCGAACGAGACAATCCAGGAAGAAAAGAGAGAGGGGGAGGCTTAGAGAGGGGAAGGAAGATTAAACTAAAAGGGAAGGAGAAACAAAACCTTAGAAACCAAAGCACGGTCAAAGGGGATATACAAATTCAAGGAAGGAACCTAAGAATCAAAAAGAAGATCGAAAGGGAAGAAACCTATCCGAGAATGAGCGAGAAGAGAAGCGAAGCGAGCGTAAAAGGAGAAGAACTAGGTTCAAAAAAGCTTCAGATCGGTGTGTTATCAGTAGAAGGGCCAAGCCAAATCGTCGTAAATAAAGAAAGCAGACTTAGGCACCTAATACAAAAGGGAGACCACGCGAAAACGAAGGATACCATAGTGAACATACCTAAGCACAAATTGATCTTAATTCCAAAAAAGGAGCGAAAATGTCAATCTTCACCCAAACCGAATTAGTCAGAAGAAAAAATTAGAACAAAGTTTAGGGCCAAAGGCAAAATAAATCAAATAAATTAAACGAGAGCTATTTCAACATAATCTTTTTGAAGATGACGTATTCATTGAGTAGTAAGTCAATGAATAATGGAAAAGTCATAAACTCTCCTAATTTTATAATATACATAATATGTATATATATAATGTATATTATAAATACATATTTATGTATATTATATATAGGCATATTATATATATATATATATACATATTTATGTATATTATACATACATTCTAACGATAATTATTTTATTATAATTTCAGAAATATTATATAAATCAAAATTATGAATTAATTAGTCATACCTTGGATTGTCAACATATAAGGAAAGTTATTAATGATGAAGTCCAAATATACTCTTTAACATTAGCTCTGAAATATCTAATTTTATTTGAATTAATTTTCCAATTACTTTTGTTTTTTTGTTTTTTTTATTTTACACTATTTGCTCAGGGGGAGCTCTTTAATGAACAATTAATACAGTGAGTGAAATTTTTAATAATACAGAGAATTGCAATTTTAACAATTTAGTTTCCAATTAAAGTCTATAATTAGTACAATACCAAATCCACTTTTGTTGTATTCCTATGTAAGTAATCCAGTGCTGATAGTTGAGTGAAGAACTTTTACTTTATTACTTGTTAACGATGTTCACCAAACACTACACTGTACTACGTGATTTATCAATAAAATGATTCACTTCAAATTACCATGAAGATGCACTCAACGCTTTGTAGATGTACCTCTTTAGTACTGCAACGAAGATTACTAAGGTGTTAAATACTTTTACTTTTTAAAAACAAACACGGTTAAAACATACGTGTTAAAAAACAATTATTACTTTACTATTACTATAACTGGAATTATAACTTATAAGAAATACTAATTTCTACATTAGGAATACTTTTGGCGTTACTTCGCCGACCCTATGCTGTGAGTTTTTCCCTAAGACTCCCTATATAATTTTTACTTTGTCGATGCTAAAAAATACTTATTCCCTCTCTCTTAATTTACTTTAACCAATGAACGTAAGCAGCTACTTTTTGTCAGCAAATCAAATTTTAATGTTTCAAAATTGTGACCGTTTAGAAAACTGTTGTCCCATACATTTCATGAGTTTTGTGTGTGGTTGTCCATAAGTTTCTAATATTATAGTTATTTATGACTTAATTGCCTACAATGATTCTGGGTCTAATTTATGTGTTTTTCTCTTTTTTTTCTTTAAAGTTGTGAATGGTGTTCTGACTGATTTATAACATATTCCCCTAACGCTTCACCTTTGTCGGCGATCACAAAACGTTTAACATGTGTCCAACAAATGTATCTCTATTTCTATATCCTTTTTTAAAATATTAGACCATTACTGGAAAGCTTATTGATTTCGTTATAACATATATATATATATATATATATGTGTGTGTGTGTGTGTTGTGTGTGTGTGTGTGTGTGTGTGTGTGTGTGTGTGTTGTGTGTGTGTGTGTGTGTATGTATATTGGATAAGAATGTTTATTTTAATCGAATTTTGTAAAAATTGAACAAATAGTTTCCAAGTGAGAGTTGATAAAAAGTTTAAAATATTTCAAATCCGAGAAATAGTAAAACATTAATTAAAATCACGGATAAAGTTATTAATAATGTTTAAAAAGTAACTATAAATCTTACAAAGAGTCTTGTAAAACAAAATTGGGGATCATAATAAAATAAAACAATAGAAAACAACATTATTTTCGTTTTTCAATGAATGTTCGGTTACGGGAGAAGAGATTTTTTTATCTAATTAAAGTAAAAATTAATAATATTTAAATTAAATAATTTTAAAGTTAGAAAATTTCAAAAAGGTGAATCCGAATAAAGTAAGTGTTTAGTAACAAACTTTATTTAGAATTTTTTTTTTTTAATATAAATAAGAAAGTGACAAAAAATACCATATCTTACAAGAGAATAACAGTAGACTTGAAAACGGTTGTGTTGTGTTTCAATTAAATTGAAAAAATCGTGCTAAGATAAAACCACAGCTACGAATCGTAAAGATAATAAGCTAAGTAGAATATACCAGAGCCTAACTGGAGTCGTCCAAGGACATCGTTGGTTACGATCAACAAGTCAAACGGAAGATCGTCAAAAATTAATAAGGTTCAGACAATTAAATTAATTCAAATTTAAAAATTATTATCTCATGTAGGCCTATATCAAATTAATTGTAATTAAATATAAAATACCATTCAATTCAGTAGATTAATAAAGAAAATTATAACACTCTCAACATAAGTTAATGTTGGTGAATTTAAATAAAGTAAACAACAAAATATAAATGAAACTTGCTAATCATAAGATGTTATTTTGTGTATGAATTTATGTGTTTCATATGTGTATTCTTTAAACTTAAAATAGAATTTTAAAAAAATAATTAATTGATTTGTTAGATCACGATATGTTACTTATTTAAATAAAATTCCGAAATCAAAACTAAAAAAGTAGAAAGCGTCCTCTTCTGTAATGTAACCAAAATTGGGATACATATTGGCATCTGATCAACATTATTGTAGCTTTAAAGGGAACGAGACCGATAGAAAATTTTGAACGTAAGGAGCTGGTGAAAAATATTTATTATGTCAATTTAAAGATAAGGTAATATATGTTTAAGAAAATATTTAATTTTCTTGCCAACGGTATATCTTTGGGCAATAGATAGAAACGGGCAATAAAATTAATTTGGAGAAGTGGTAGACATTACCAAAGAAATATCAGAATTAAAATAAATATATTAAATTTGAAGTTAGTAATGTAGGTAATGTTGTTAAATGTTTTTATTTTCTTATTTTAGGTATGGCATTTACCCCTACTCAGTTTAGGAAGATTTATGATTTGGCGCCAGAAATTCAAGGAAAATTGAATACTATTATGTGAAAATGTCTATCACTGTGATCTCTAATAATAAAAACGGCTTATTTTTGCTATATTTGTGTATTTATTATTACAATTACATCTTGGAGAAGAGTTTAATGAAGTCGAAGTGGATTAAATCATGATTTCATAAATCAGAGAGGTCAAGAGTGATGTGTGCAGAGAGAGGGGGAGGGAGAGAGAGAGAGAGAGAGAGAGAGAGAGAGAGAGAGAGAGAGAGAGAGAGAGAGAGAGAGAGAGAGAGAGAGAGAGAGAGAGAGAGAGAGAGAGAGAGAGAGAGAGAGAGAGAGAGAGAGAGAGGATAGTAATTGGTATCTTATCTTTGGATAGAAACGGTGGGAGGGAGGATATAAGAGAGACAGAAAAATGATATATCATTTTCGGATAACTGAAAAAAGACCGAAGCTTAAAATTCTTGTTATCACAATATCAGCTGTATCGGTTTAATTCAAATTTTTTCGTTTCTCATAAGGACGCAACCAAAACATATTAGTAGCCATCCCCGCAAAATATGCCTACACTTTTTAATATTTTAAAAAGGGCATAAGCGGTTTTGATTAAATTTTATTCTCTGAAGAGTTATGACTCAAACTATTGTGCCTGGAAGTTTAGCACACACGTTTGACTCACGTGTCACACAAAACTATTAGGATAGTGATGTCTTGTCACATTAGGCACAGGAGTTTTCGGGTGTTAGAAATGGAGTAGGTAGTGTACCCGGCACTTTAAAACAAGATTGGAGTGGGGGAAGGTGGGGGTAACCCTTGCCCCTCCCCCTTGCCCCTCACCTTTCCCCTCCCCTTGCCCCTCCCCCTTGCCACTCACCTTTCCCCTCCTATTGCCTATCCCCTCCCCTGCCCACCATCCGCCTGACGGCTGTGACGTAATTTGTTCTGTTACCTTTGTTGTCCATACACACGTGACGTCAGACATTTTATTTCCTAGTGGGTTTCGAACCTGTGAAGTTCGGATTTGAAGGCAGACACGCTACCGACTGAGCTATTGTGCATAGTATCTTGCGTTATTACTCGTTGAATATTTAATGCAGTATATAAGTCGTTTGTTGTTAGCCAATAATGTAGAGTACACCTGTTAAACACCAGTACATTTCGTAGAAGTCTAGACACGTACCCCTTACCATAAGACGTACCGAGTTTTTCGCGGTAGTGGTGTGGATAGTCGGGGTAGTGGTGGGAATGGTGGGGGTATGGTGGGAGGTGTGGTAGGTCGTGGTTGTGTATGGTGGGAGGTGTGGTGGGAGATGGTGGGAAAGGTGGGGCAGGTGGGACGTGTGGTAGGGCGTGGTAGTGTATGGTGGGAGGTGTGGTGGGAGTTGTGGTGGGAGGTGTGGTGGGAGTTGTGGTGGGAAGTGTGGTGGGAGATTGTTGGAGATGGTGGGAGATGGTGGGAGGTGTTGTGGTAGATGGTGGGAGGGGCAATCCAAACTATTTTAATTTTGAATATTATTTAATCTTTCGGGGAGTTTATGCATAAACCGACTCCAGCTTTTGATGGTAACTTTTTAAGCTTACTTAGCCTTAAATGGCAAAGTTTCTGTCGGTATTGCTAATCCCGTACTCAGTATATATTTTCTCTTGTTGTTTAGAGGTAAAAAACCTCTCAGTTATCATTGGCTAGTAAAAATAGAAAGAAAAGAACATTAAATAAAGACCCTGAGCGTTCGAATACTCTACCTGTTTAGGTTGTAGACACTACAGTTTTTCAAATCAGCCGAAAAAACTGATAGTTGGAACTTTATATTTTTTATGGATATGTTTTCAGACCGTTAAAAATACCACGGAGGGTCGTGAAAAATTATTAGTGAAAGGTAGTTTTTAATGTTTAATTTTATTTCAAATTGTCATATAGTAAAAACACCGTCTATAAGCATTATACGCAATATGTTAACAACACCTATGTATTTACATAAAAGATCGGGCTTACTTATTGACAAATTCACAAACAGGATATACCAATACACCATAAGTCAATTATATAAGAAGTCCGGGATATAAGATATCTAAATTCCAACAAATATATAGAAGATAGATACAGATTTAAAAAAGAAATATAACATCACTAATACTATTAATTTATTCGATACGTTTCCTTAATGGCACACTTCTATTGTATTTTGATATCAATAATATATACAAAAACATACCTATTGATGTAGTGATTAAGATAATTATTAATAAAATCTTGGAAGACGAATATCATTTTCCTACATAAAAAAAAATATATATTATACAGAATTAAGTTAAAACATTACTTTAAATTCAATAACCACCAAAAACACTGTGTAATGATGGGATACCAAAAGGCAACGCATACTATCTGAAATATTTTTACACAATACTAAACTCAAAAATAAACTACGTATTATAATGGAGACAAGATATCGTTTCTTATTTCCGATATGTTGATGATATATTTGTAATATATACTGAATCCAATTGTAAAGAACCAGATATAATAAACAAATCACATAATAATAATAGCATTTACACATGAAAAAGAAAAACAAAGAAAGATTAACTGTTTGGATCCTAGTATAACACGGAACATACATCGACATCTCCATACATAACACATCTAATTATCCAATTACCAACAAAATGGCTGCTTATAGATCACTAAAAACACCATTAAAATAAAAAACATTATAAAGCAGTAAATTATTAATTATAAGCAGTAACAGCTGATATTTCTTGTTGAAACATCATATTCAATGATTAATCGGCATCATCGGGCAAGGCAAAACAATTGTAGCTCATTTATATTAATAAAATAATTTTGAAAATTTAGCTTTATTGCTTTATTTAATCGGTAAATAACTGTTAAAATAATTAGAAATAGCCAATAGATACCAAGAACACAATATCTACAGCTTTTTTTCAAAAATAACAGGAAAAATGAGCACCCAAATTAAATTAAATGACGGTACACAAATGAGAAATGATAATAATACAAATTTTTAAATAGATACTTATATTTACACTAAATAGATAAAAAAACGCAACGATTGGGTAATTTATTTTAAAAAAAGGCTTTATGTCGAAATAGCTTACAAAATCAACAATAATAAGGAAATGAAATTTAACACGAATGTAGACAAATTTGAAATATATTAATTACGATCTGTAGAAATTGGAATGTGAATAATGTAATAAAGTATATATAGGACAAACAGTTATCTTGTAAAACACTTTCATCAACTGAACCAAGTAAATCAACTAAATTAAAAATGTGCACTACTTACATTAGACGTCGGACACAGATTTGATATAACACAATAGACAAAATTATGAAAATTAATAAGAAATGTAAAAATGGTAATATGCATGGATGGAAAAATATTTGTATGTTCAAACAAAAACTCTATAGTAATAAAGAAATAATAAATAAACAAATCAAGCATGAGTCTGACATCACATATTCGCTATTATTAAATAGCATCAATAGACGAGAAAAAGTACGTAATCAAGATAGAATCTGAATTCAGATCTAACTTCTCTCCCGATCGGAACGTTTGTATACGATTTTTAAATGTTGAGTATTTTATGTTTATGTTTTATTTTTGAATGAAATAATATATGTGAAATGTCCAACATCAAATAAAGCGAAATCATATTACTACCCGGAAGATGTTAACAAACTGAGGCAGCAAAATACGTAGGGTTACTAATATAAAAGTACAAATGACGTAAGTTATAGATATATTGCTATTAATAATTATATAAATATATGCATATATTGTTAAAATGGGGAGAAAAACCTTGTAAGGTCCACTATTTGTTTTTACATGAGCCAAAATTATAGTTTACCTCTAACTTTAAATATATATTTCAAATGAAGTTTCTTGATATTTTTTCATGTTAAAACATTTTGTTCTTGGATATTTTTATAATGACAAAGATACCGGTTTCCTTAACAATATCGATAAAGTATAAAAAATATCTTCGATATAGTGCACAAGTCTAAAGTTATTAATTATTGTAAATCATAATTAATATTGACACTTAAAATTATAACACCAATTTTAGACGTTCACTAATTCTGATTGTCATTTTGAACAAAACAAAAAATAATTAAATTCATAAATTTAACGTAATTTTGTGTTCTTGAATTTGTGTTTATATTTTTCATTATATTTAAAAAAATATATTTTAATTATAATAAAATCATCAATATTCTACATTAATTACTGGCATCATATTTTCGTTGAAAATAGAGATAAAGTTCGGTACAAAATGTTATTTATAATTATTTTTATATCAGGTTAAAAAGGTAATGTCATTTAAAATGTATTGTCTCTCTTTATAATACAAAGTTACTCATTGTGCCACAGGCCAACTACAGGTCATTAATAGTACTCAAAGTTTGTAAAAAATAATCAAAAATTCGATAATTAATATAATATTCCTTTCTTTTAAGTGATATCTGAAATCAAACCAACGAAGGTTACAGTTTACAGTTTACATTTTACAGGAAAAAACTGATTTTTATTATGTTTTTAACACCCCTCAAAAATAAAAGATTAAAAGATTCCGACTCAGAACAAAATATTCGACAATAACACCTGGTTTACACGTATTGTGTGGTTTATGTTTACTTACATTTCCCCTTTTTTTTATTGTATTGACGAGATCTTCTATTTTCTTACATGCGTTCTTCAATTGTGGTAATTACACAACCCTAATGACTACTTTGGAACTGCAGCTTCAGTTTCTCTAACAATGTTAATACCAGTTTGTCTCAACAGTAACGACTTTCTTTAATGTCTAGTAACTGTTAAGAGAAGTATACAATAAGAAATGTTCATTTCAAAATGTCTCTCAGAGCAATTGTTTGAAATTCATTTTACTTTATTTTGCGTTCTACATTACATTTTAATCAATTTTAATCAACATACTGAACATATTGATTCTACAATGTTTCTATTCTTCTATGGACATTTCCAATCAATTTTTATTACCGTATATATTAATAAAATCTTAATAAAAGTAAATATTGTAATAGTAATAGTATAAAAGAATGAAAGAGAAAGAGAGATAGTTGTCTGATGTATTGTGAGGAGATGCAATCGTCCCAGCGTCCCTTGGGGGGGGAGTGGGGTTATCCCCATAAGTCCCTAGGCCTTTTTTCATCGAAATGGCTTCTGGAAGTCATGTGATCAATTGTTTTATCATTTTAATTTATGCGAAAAATTATCGCCATAAAAAATTAATGAAAATAAAAAAAACGAAGAAGAGAACGTGAAGTAAAGACCCTTAGCTCTCGAATACTTTAATAACGTCAGTGTCAAGAGTTAGTCAAAAGATGCCTGATAAGAAAGATGGAAGAGAGTGATGAGAGTCTATCCAAAGACAAGTTAAACCCTGTTAGTTTTATGAATTTATCAACAGATGAATGTATAAATATTAGACAATAAATACGATATTCTATGTATAATAATAAGTCACTGTATTTCGATTCATACCTATATAAATAAAAACGAGTTTAGATAAATATGATATGACTGAATATAAATATACAATTTATATGTTATATGTATAATAGTTATATGTATTATATAAACATAATATGTATTATATAAACATTAAATATATAATGAACACTATATATATTTAACAGATGTTTTTCAGTATTTCTAATAATATAAATCCTTTCTGATGTCAATCATCTCTGTATCGCTGAAAAATTATTAATCCTGCACTGAATTTTTATCAATCACGCATCCTAAACTGTCTGACTTCATAGTGTTCTTGTTAATATAAATTGTTCTAGAATTTAAATTTAAGAAGTAATTATCATTACCAGTTGTATTTTTACCGCTTTTAACTATTTAACTCCATAGACTTGAGTTTTCTCTGTACACTATTGAACATTTTAAACTATTTTATTGTTTGTTAACTAAAATGCAAAACCCTATAAATTGCTTGGAGGTGAAGAAATAAATAAACCTATGTTAAATGATGAGCCAAATTTTGTTAAACTTACAACAATTAGTATAATACAGTGGGAGCTAGGAAGTGGAGATGAACCAGAACATGGCAACTATATGAGAACAAAATGGGTGAAAATGGAGGAGTCCAGAGCTGTAGTGTTAATGATGTTTTTATATGAAAAAGATTAATAAAAATACGTTTTAAATTGGTGCTTTTAATTCAATATAGACGGAAAATTTAGTAAAATTTAAAGTACCTTGAAAGGAGTCTGATTTCTTCAATCATAATAGTCTCAATAATTTTTAAACAATAGTAATAGACTTAACTTTATAAAGGTAAACTTTTTAAATGTGATTTATAAGTTTACAAAAGATTATTTCACAGAAGTTATATACATATAATTAAGTGCATATATGTAGATTATTCTTGGGTTATGACAAACTAGATATTATTTTCAATTTCAATCGTACATTAAAGGTAAAACTGTTACAAGTAAAACAATAAAAAATAGGTTCTTGTCATTTGACTACAACATCGAAAAGTAGTCATTATCAGTTTAAATCATTATTGGATGAACGCGTGTTATACATAGAAAGATATTGCAAAATCATAGACTTATGCATATGTTGTGAATTACCAAGAATTTAATAATTACTTTTCCATTGGTATCTCAACTATCAACTGAAAAAAAAATCATATTTCCCAAGGGCCAGTTTATTTTATCCCTTGTAAATTATTTGGAATTTTAATGATGCTCAAGATATTCAGCATTTTAAAATTTAAACGGCCGCCTTTTTCAAGATACACAAAAGAAAGCATTAATTTTTGGTGAAAGGTAATATAAGAAATCAAAAACAAACCAAATATACGCACTAAATGTAAACAAATATATATCATCTATTTCCGAAATAAAACATTGTCTAAATACAATATAAACAGACCAATATACAAAAAACGAAGACTTTTTGTACATTTTGTTCATTAGAAAAATTATTCTTAATGCTGTGTCAACGAAATGGTTCTTTGTGTATTTCAAGAGAAATCCATTATGGATTTATCTGAATTGATCTATCTTATGTTAGTTAGTATTTATCGTTGCCGCATTTTTAGTTTTATTTATTAGTATTCTTTCTTCCTTTCTTTACTCTTTATTACGGTCATAATGTTTTATTTTGTATTATTTGAATTACTTGTGAGTGGTGATTTTCTTTTATTTATAGTTTTGAAAGTTTATTTCGGTGTTACGTTATTCAGAAATTTGTTCTAAATCACTTTTTCCAATTTTGAAATATACGAACTTCCGTACCAGTATCACCGCAAAGATATTGTTGATATTTTTCCAATCTGAGACTTGCCTGTTATTTTATTTATAATTTGCATATGATATTTTTTTTAACCAATATATTTGCCCTTTATTTATAAATTATGTTTTACAAAGCGTTATTTTATCTCGCATAATAAACTAGAAATAAATATTTGAAGCTCACAAATACGGAGTGTGAATGCTTAACACAGTTGGGCCATATGTTTTCCACAGCACTAAAGGTAACATTAGCCATGTAAAAGCAGTTTATTTCTTGAATGTAAATTGCTACTTTACCCCTCAAGGAATATATATAGCCAAGTCCAAGTAGTGCAAATTACACTTGAAGAATGGATAATGTGTATTATTCTCCTTCTTAGAGTCGTTAACTCTACGTGGTTATATTTTATAGTAGTGATTATGAGCAGTGAGGAAACTTATAATGTAAAAATGAAGATCAAATGGTCTCTATATATTTTAATGGAAGTGATTTTCCTTTCATGTATATTGTATTATTTTTAGTTCTAAATGTAAAAGGCTATAATATAGAGTAACGATTTCAGTTGTTACATAACCTTGTAGCTTTGTTACTATTTGAGATATTTAGTGAATTGTCAATTATTAAAACTGGTATCATTTTAAGTAACTTCTCGGTCACAATTGCTTTATAAAAAAGAAAAGAATATAAAATAGGTCAAAATTTGATCCCAGAACACCAGTTTGGGTTCACACAAAGTTATAGAACTGTTGAGCAAGTACACAGGGTTGTGAAAAGAAAGAGTAGAAGCTATTGGATTTCTTGATAAGTCACAGACCTTCGACCGTATCTGACAGAACTGGCTGCTGTCTAATCAAACTATGCCTGCTAGTTAACTTCTACATTATTATTTCTTCTTACCTTAAGAATAAGCACTTCTTTGTAAAGCAAGGAAAGGGAACAACAGTCCTACACTGTGCTTATAGATCTAAAATACTTCAGTGCTGTGGTAACCTTATACAACACAACACAATACAATACACCTCTGTTCCACCCACAGCTAAAGATATCTTAATAAGGACCTTCCCAAATGACACGGCGGTATTGTCTGCTTGCCTAAAACCTAGTGAGGCTTGTAAGTATGTTACAGATGTACCTCGACGATATTTCGCTATGGCTGTAAAGGCTGTAAAAGTATCGTATTAAAGCAAACAAAATAGAAATATGTATATAGGACTTTGACTTCCAGACGGAATTTATGCTCCCAGTTCATGCTAAATGGTACACAAATTCTTCAAGTTGATGTTGCTAATTATTTCAGGTTATACTGTTATATTTGAATAGATGCTTTACATGGAAGCAGCTCATAATCACCTAAAGAAACGCATTGGGTTTGCGTGTGAGTAGGCTGTATTGGTTATTATCCCGTAGATCACAGCTCTCCTTGGAAAATAAACTTTATTTGTATAAGTGTGTTATTATTTATACCTATATGATCTTATAGGCCACTTCAGCCAGTTCAAAACTTGAGATACTTCAAGATTTCAATCACATATTCTCATATGATTGTTGATGCTCTCTGATGATCTATGATTATATGATGTCAGACTTGATCATGATTTCAAGATCCCATCTATTAAAGAAGACGTATCGGCTATTATCTTGGGACTTCGGAAACATCTCTAAGCAAATATCGACCAACAAAATAGGGTTGAATATCTTTATTTTCAATTTTTATTGGTTCGCCTTTTGAGTAAGGGTAACATAGTGATAAGGTTTTCATGTTTTCTATCTTCTTTTATTCCCTTTAAAATGATGTATAGTTTGATGAGATAAAACAATTTAAAATGTTTTTAGAAAACAAAAGTTAACTTCTTTAGCATCATAAAATGTTTATTTATTCGTTTTTATTTTCTCGAATTAAAATGTAGAGAGGGACGACCATTTTTGGACACCTGATGTATTTATACATTAATTCTTCAATTTGTTTTTAGTGGCTTCAACATATATGATTTCGCTAAAAGATGAACATATAAAAATCAGACAATAAATAATAGAAAATATAAATAAGTTAAATAAACTTTCTTTGTTTATATCGCGAGTACCTTCACCAAAAAAAAAGGTAGTTTTTTTTTTTTATGGCGATAATTTTTCGTATAAATTAAAATGATAAAACAATTTATCACATGACTTCCAGAAGCCATTTCAATGAAAAAAAAGGCCTAGGGACTTATGAGGATAACCCCACAAGTGACTTTCTCCCCCCCCCCCAATTGCTGCTGGGACGATACGGACGAGGGATGCCTTCTGTCTCATGTAGTCTGAATCACTATATAAAATAAATATAATAAACGAAAATCTATATGCTAGAAGAATAAAATCAACCCTTCTGTTTTTCTAACATACAAAAAACACTTGAATTAGGTACAGCAAAATATTCTATCACACGGGTGGAAGTAAAAGAACACACCATCCCTACAAGTATTCAATGAAACGATTATGTAATATTTTTCTACGTTAACTTCCGCAACTAATAATTGTTATTTGTTAAGTTGGCAATAAAGTGTTTAATCGCTTTTTTAAAACTAACCCACACAAGTTTAATTATCACAAAACTAATTTTTCTCACTTTATATTAATGGACTTAAAATTTCATCAAAACCGATTCAATCAGATTATGAAACCAACGGATTAGATGTATGTATTTATTACACATTGTTTTTTGTAACAGGAATACATTTTATAAATGATGTATCGAGAGATGATTATCCAAAAGGATTTTGTCTGATGGGATTTGATTTAGCACCCGACTTTTTTACAAATTTAATGTCTGATTGGAATCTCATATGTCATGGAACTCTACTGTCTAAAATCAAATTCGAGTCAACGTTGACAAAACAGTAAACTGTATTGTATATGTTATTGAAATAAATAAACTTAGGAACTCCATTGACGACTTTGGAGGATAATCGAGATAACTGACTATAAAACAATCTAGTTTATTGAATGAAACCAAATCACTACGTTCTTTTTTCAAACTAAGTAAGCGAGGAATAGTCAATTTGTCAGTGAATAATCTGGAAAAGATAAAAAGCTGTTTATCCCACCTATCCATTTAAAGTTCTGGAGTCTATGAATAAGATCAAATACCATTACGAGTTGAACCAAGTTCTGCATTTGTAGTAAACAATGGTCCACATACTCGGCCAGGATTTATGAATGAGTTGTGTTTATTTTAAGATATTAAGATTGGAATATTTTGACAATTATAGAATTTCACCAAGACATCGTTCACACTTAAGATTTTTATCCTAAATAATTCATTATCGTTTGTATACAATGATCGGAAGTTACAAAGTATTTATTTAACCACGTGTGGAACATATTGTGTACTTTATTATATTTTCATGAGTTCAGATATACAGGAGGGACTTTTTGTCGCTATTTAATGAAAATGTTGAGTGAAATAACTTATTCATATATGAATAGTTCAATTATAATATAACTTCAATAAATAAAAACCGCGTTTAAATTTTTTAATTTTATTTAAAATATAATCAATAATTTTACTATTTGGTTAAATTTGTATAATATATCTTGATATTGTAATTATAGGTCCCATCACCTATTTTCAAGGGCTTTGGACTTTCTACTTAGTACAAAAAATAAATTTATATAAATAATTCTATTTTAAATAATATTTAATTCTCAAAAATTATTTCATGGAAGTAAATTAATATTGTACGTGGTTGGTTTAAACCTATTAATACACTCAAGATATATTTTTCAAGTATAAATAATAGGTGCACGTTATATTTATCACACACATAATGTAATTTTGTATAAGTATTATTATAATATAAAGTGCTTACTTTCACAATACAAAAAAAAACCATTCACACCACTTTATTGTACATATTTTTACTACCAGATATGGATCAACGCTTGCCATTCATCTTATCTGATGTCTGTACTTGTGGTGAAATATCTCCAAAACGCATATGTCCTGTGAAAACTCAAAATGAAACATGGTTAGTGTGATGTTAAACAAGAAATTCATATATTTATGGGCACTGAACATCACTTAATGGAAATTCACTTTGCAAATTGTGAAAAAGACTATAGGTGTTCATTTATTTAACACAGTATTCACTGCCATTTACTCTTTTAGCAAATTGCGTTTCCCGTGTTTTACGATACCATGTTTCACTCTCTTATGTTTAATTATTTATTAGTATTGTGTGTACCTATATAAAATTAATGTGAAATGTTTTTGTATTCAAATGTTGATTTTATGAAACCATTTAAATACAATCATTTGATATTATTGTTGTAACTTGTTGAATAATAATTTATTTTTTTTAATAATAAAATCTATAAAAATCATTTATTTTTTATGAATTTTTTTTTACAATATATGTCCATGAGCAGTATATCAATTTTGTTTCCAAAATGTGTCTTTTAGTGCCCTGGCAGGATAATGACAATTAATTTGTTTCAACTATGTATACTTATGTTGGTAGCTACGGATATTACTATTTTGAGTGTATAAATTTGTTTGGTTGAAAAGGCCAAACCATTATAATTAATTAATTAGTAGTAATTGTGAAAATTTAATTGTTTGTTAACTAGATTATTGTTAAAATATTTAGCTCTTTTTACAATCAGACCAACAAATTTTTCAATAATATAGCAGATGCCTCATCCTTGAAATTCTCTACCACCTTTTTATTGGTGGCTGAATACTATTAGTGATTGGTCAAATAGTTATTTGTATCAAAATGTGATATGTTCTGTCTCATATCCTCATATAAATCTACAGTTTAATTTTGTAAGTAAATAAGTTGGTATCGGTGTAAATTAATTTCAATTTGTCTGATAAAACAGAAATATAGGAACGTCTTAATCGATCAATGGAGATATGGAACTACAAGCAGCTAGATCTTTAATGATCAACCTACACTCTTTATCGAGGACTAGCTAGAACTATAGCCACATTTGTTACCTAATCAAGAACCGGGACACATTGTTTCAAGACTTACCTGAATAAATAAAATTTGGCAGATTCACCTCTTTAAAAGATGTGAAAAAGAGGAAGAGACTATGAAAGAGATTATTTTCAAATGTAGCTCGAGATAGGCTGATTGAACAACATGACTATATACATAACAAACTACTGACAATCAAAAATATTTTGAACAAAAGAAAATTTTTGTCATTCACATCAACAGCATACGAGAGAGACCGAACCATTTGATACGGGAAGCTTTTCATAAGAAGTAAAAATTAAGTAAGTATCTATGATTACTAAGTAGAAACAAGTTAGTGCTATAAATATTTTTTTGATTAAAATGAACTAAATGACAAGAACTGGCATTTTATGTAAACAAGATTACTAGAACACAACAGCATTTTTATGTTAACTTGTACCATGGTTAATTAACTAATTATCTCACTTAAATTTTATGCAGTAGGCCTATGTACGTAGTATTATGAGGTGTTTATGGACTATATATACCTTCTCCTCTTTTATAATGTTTTACCATCCCTGAACATGACACACCACAAGGGACAGAAGTTTCGTACACAATATGTGTAACGTAATTCGGTCCAATAGTCAAACGCGTAATGTTGCTGTTTTGCGCTGTATTTCTCCCCAGAGTCCTATATACAGTGTTTGCGTTATGAATTTTATGCGTTCATAGTAATATCCCTTCTCTAAATATTGTGTTAGCGAAAATTATACATTTAGGTATTTGCATTATCTATATTTTAACGTAACTTCACGTGGAGATTAATTATGAATATAAGATAATTTTGAAAATAAGATATTGAAAATATTTGTTTTGTTTTGCTCCTTATTTTTACACCCATATAGGAGGACGTTTTTAATTTTTTTTTTTTTTTTTTTTTTTTTATGTAAATGCAATGGACATGATGCTTCCTCATTCATGCCTACGTTATAGAGTCTACATGCCAATTTGTAGTCAAATATAAATGCAGAAACAACTTTGTAGTGATAGTTAGCTACTTATTATTTTTCTAATTCGATATTATATGATTCAAATACAGTTTCTTAGCTCAACTTAATACACAGTCATATTGTAGAATAGGATCAGCTGTTGCAGTGTGAAACTGTCCTGAGAACAATCTCAACTTTCGAGTGAGAATAGAGGAGAAAAACGACTGCTTCACCTAGAAATATCTCCTGATAGCATCATTGATTTTCTTCGTTTTTGATTTAGTATACACGTATATGATAAATGATATGGCAATAACTGGACACAAAATATTATAAAACACAAAATTATATATAAAATTTTAAAATGTGCTTATTAACTGGACGCCAAATATTTTTTTTAAAAACACAAAATTTTATATAAAATTAAAAAATGTGCTTAAGAGTTTTTATTTCTATTATCTTACTTATTTTTGTCAATAACGATAAGAAGGTTAGATTTGGTTATTATCCGAAACTATTTGATCAATACCCACATTCTTTTTATTGTGTTTATCTAAGCTTTTGTGTTAGGGTCTCTAAATTACGACTGTCAATTACTTTTATATCGGTTTAGAACTATAAACCACTAGAGATAAGATATGCTACTTAAAACAAACAATTTGTTATCGGCGGACAGAGACCAGAATCTAACCCATATAATTAATTATAATTAAATTTTTAGTAGCTTGTAGATATGGTACTCGATATCTTTATAAAACTATTGTACAAAACATCTGGCCTTACTCCGCTACTATACGTCTTCACTTTTTATAGTAGGTTTATTTATTCTTCGTATTATATAATACAAAGCAGAATTTTGTATTATAAGAAAAAAATTCTAAATACACGAGTAGGATATGAAAGTTTTATACAAGCTTACAAAGAGAGAACATTGATTTTATTATTTAAAACACGTTAGCATACAATATTGTATATATTGCATCTAAAAAATTATATCCATAGTGTTTTATAATAAATGAGACCAGATAGTTAATTACCAATAACATTTAAATATATTTCAAATAGGAGGTTTTTTTAATAGTAAAAGTTCAAGTGACAAAGCACTATATTTAATAAAATTGTTCAATAGGAAACAGACTCGTGTGTTTCTCTGACGGGCGTGCGTAAATGGAGTTCGAGTTTGATCACATTCAAAATGAGACTCAAGGCATATTTCCTGAGCGAAGGGTCGAATTCAAGCGATTTTTAATTCCTAACCCCGTTCCTCTTTTTCATTATTATTAACACATCTTGAAAATTTGAGTTTAATATCACTGTAGTATATATGATTTTTTTGAGATATTAATATGTGTATGTGTGTATTACATTGCTGTAGTATTGTTATGAGTTATAATTTTTGTTGTTGTTGTTGTTGTTTTTGTGTGTTTTTGTTTTGTTTTTGTTCTTACCCTGAGGGCCTCACTCATAGTGAGTGCGGGTGTAGCGGTCCCGAGGACCCTAGCTGGATCTACACCTTTCTTTTATATCAGGTCTCTCTTTACCAACTCTTGTTCTCTTCTGACCCTGACGCTGTTAGTTATTCGAGGACTAGGGGTCTTTGTTTTAAGATCTTTTTTTCTTTTTTTTTTTAAAGGCGATGATGACCGAAAGTTTTTCCCGCCTTTATACAATAAGGGACAAAAGTTTTTGTTCTATAAGAGATTAATTATTTTTTAAGCGGAGTGAATTTATTATATTTTTAGGCTATATCCACCTTATTTTGAACAAAGCATATCCCTTCTTCTTCCTTCTTTTTTTCTTTTTTTTTTTTTTATTGTCAACATAACACATAGCAGCAAACAACAACAACAAAACATATGAAACTTACCGTTTATTTAACGGTCGTCAAAGATGATTAAAATTCACTAGAAACCCACGAAAAACACATATGAGAGTTACAGTTTATTTAACGGTCGTCAAAGATGAATAAAATTCACTAGAAACCTACGAAAAACACATATGAAAGTTACAGTTTATTTAACGGTCGTCAAAGATGATTAAAATTCA
This sequence comes from Aphrophora alni, assembly GCA_963513935.1. Classification (NCBI taxonomy): domain Eukaryota; kingdom Metazoa; phylum Arthropoda; class Insecta; order Hemiptera; family Aphrophoridae; genus Aphrophora; species Aphrophora alni. Next base: position 91,585,750 of record OY740770.1, read on the forward strand.
CTAGAAACCCACGAAAAACACATATGAAAGTTACAGTTTATTTAACGGTCGTCAAATATGAATAAAATTCACAAGAAACCCACGAAAAACACATATGAAAGTTACAGTTTATTTAACGGTCGTCAAAGATGAATAAAATTCACTAGAAACCTACGAAAAACACATATGAAAGTTACAGTTTATTTAACGGTCGTCAAAGATGATTAAAATTCACTAGAAACCTACGAAAAACACATATGAAACTTACCGTTTATTTAACGGTCGTCAAAGATGAATAAAATTCACAAGAAACCCACGAAAAACACATATGAAAGTTACAGTTTATTTAACGTCGTCAATGATGAATTAAATTCACTTGAAACCCCCGAAAAACACATATAAAAGTTACAGTTTATTTAACGGTCGTCAAAGATGAATAAAATTCACTAGAAACCCACGAAAAACACATGTGAAAGTTACAGTTTATATAACGGTAGTAGAAACCCACGAAAAACACATATGAAAGTTACAGTTTATTTAACGGTCGTCAAAGATGAATAAAATTCACTAGAAACCCACGAAAAACACAATATGAAAGTTACCGTTTATTTAACGGTCGTAAAAGATAAATAGAATTCACAAAAACCTACGAAAAACACATATAAAAGTTACCGGGCGATCGTCAAAGATAAATAAAAGCCACAAAAAACCCACGATAAACACATATAAAAGTTACCGATTATTTGAAGGTCGTCAAAGATTAAAAAAAAAAAAAAAAAAAAAAAAAAAAAAACACGGATGCGCACGAATTATCTTACGTTTCGCGAAGACCGTCAACACTTTATTTCCTCAGAAACTATTTTTATATATATAATGTGCCTTCATGTGGACGAAATCCTGCTAGCCTACGTCGTAATGTTACTGACAAAAATTGGAACTTATCAGTCGTGCAATCATTGTAAGCCAGAACCGCTATATATATATATACAATTTTTACCACCTCTGAATTTACACCACTTCTGAATTATAACAAATATGAGTCTGATGAATATTTATTTACCAGAGAACAGCCGTTTTGAAATTTATAATTTAAAAAAAGTGCAGTTTACATTTGTAGTAGTAAGTTTTGTTGTGTGGTTTTATAAAAAGTGTGTTATGGTTATCTGAGAGAGTTTATAAATAATTGAAATTATAAATCGAAATCACGTTCACCGATAATTACTAAATCCTGACGAATTTTTTAAGAAAGTAAGTTTTAAAGCTGGAAGATATTTTATATTACGTTTTTTTTCTCTGTATTTAAGTACTCACGTAGACCAAATTAATGTAAAGATTTGTTAAAGAAAAGTAAAATTGGACAGAATATAGAAGTAAGTGAAATAGGTTTTAATAAATAAAACTTCAACAAAACTGATAATAAGACGCAAGTTGATTATATACGTGAATGCAAACTGCAATTTCTTTCTGAAATATTATCATCTTAAAGTTTTACTTTTGTTTCTACCAGCTGTTACTAAATATATAACGTTCACATTAACTAAATTTTATTTTTCCCGGACAGCTTCTCTTTTTTATTTGTACTTATGGTAAGAATCCTTATTTACGTTTGAAACTTTGAAAAATAATATAATTGTTTATAAAATCTTTTCTTCATCCAAGACTTTAAATGAAGAACATAACTTTAAAGTCCTGCAAAACATTTAGCTTATGTTCTTTGTATGTTTACCTAAAAGAAAGCAGTATAATATTCAAGGTTGATTAAAGTGATTATCACAGAAATTATAATTAATGTAGTAAAAATTTATATTGAATTTGAACTAATAAAACAAATTCTTTATTTCATTCGATTCGTATATGAGATACGTAAAATTAAATTATTAAATTATCTTCATTTAATAATTAGATATAATCAAAGACATTTATTATTATTATCAACAATTAATTATTATTATCAATATTACGTAATACACATAATGTCAGTAAGCTAAACATATATTGATTTTCATCAACCAAAATCAGCCTATATTTCAATATTATAATAGACCAACAATATAGTACTTAAAATCTTGTAACATAATAGTATTCCAGATACAGAGAATAATAATATAAAAAGACAGTTAACAGTTAAGTCCGGCTAAAAGTTAAATTATAAAGGGAAAAGAAAGTAAAAATTAAATGAGAAAATAAAGTTCAAAGGAAATTATTTATCAATGTTGATTTACTATTCCTATAAAACAAAATAAAACCCATTTTGTTTAGAATGAACAGCCAGAATATAAACCTATAATTTACAGAAAGATTATTTTATTTTATTTTTGATATCCACTATATTGTCCATAATGTTGTCAAACATTTGATTTATAAAAGTAGATCAGATTCTGTTATTTGTATGAGAAATTTTTAAATAAAAAAATTAATAAATTTAGTTTATTGTAATTATAAATAGATTTTCTCTGTTATGTCTGTAATTTTTGTAACAGGATTTCTACATCAATATCGTGTTCACTTTAATCCATTCCTTCAATTTTTTGTTTATACAATCCATGTTAATTTGAATATATGTAATGTTTTGAGTAACATGATTAAACACCTCAGATCTTGAGACATATGCGAGTATAATGTGATAAGTTACATAAAAACGAAATATAATACTAACATTTAAGATTTAGTCCTAACCCTATTTTTACCCCACTATTACAGCATATTAGTGGAGGTGTAATAATTTATCGGTTTGTATAAATCAGACCATGTCTACAAGTAATCTCCCCACCACCAATAAAGAAAATAATAATTGAAAGAATAGACAAATCGTATGTGACCTTGAGACATCTGTCATAAACGATAAGTTAGCCCAACCTTCTAAGGAATGTATAAAACATATTCTCAAATACCTTAAGGTCAGTGTTAGAAATTTCATTTTATACGATACTTAATTTTGTTTGTTATCGTAGAGAGGTGAGTTGATAACATTACATTAACATTAAAACCTGAAAATGTTTGTCTAATTTAGTTGGTTATAAGTTGAATAACAGACTAAGATAAAATAAACGCTAATTTCAAATTTTCGATTTTTCTAAATTTTAATAGGATCTAGTTGATCATACTACAGTCTCCTATACCAAATTTCATGTTTCTATCTTAATTGTTGTAACCGCTATTTTAATTACGTACGCATGGGATGTCGAAATTTTTGTTTCTGTTTTCAAAGGGCCAGAAAACGTTTAGATAAGTTAAAAACAGGAGTCAAAAAACGTTTTTGCTATTACCAAACCTACCCTGTACTTTGAATACTAGGTAAATATTAATTTCAATATCATTTTCTGGTTCACTATTAAATATCTAGAAGTCGCAATTAGTTCTACTTATACGTTGTCTTGGTTTTTAAAAGCAATTGGACAAGTTTAATAATAAGGTAACAAATAATACTCCCTAGCCAATTTTACAAAACACAAATATATTTGTAGCAGGATAATGTTAAAGTTTTGTATATTGAAGAGAAAAGTAAAATTCTAAATAGTTTGGAAATTTTAGAAGTAAACAGAACTGTATACAATGAGCATGCTTCTAACCTAAATGAACAGGTACATAACCCATCCCCTTTGTTGAAACCTATTGTATTCAATAGACCTGTCAGTTCCTTGACCTCCTCAGGTACTCCAAGGTAGGTCCATTCCCTTCTTCTTCTCCCCCATCCTCTTAACATTGATGTTGGTTAGTTGTTTTGTAAATTTTAGTTCATAGTTATCTGATGATGCTTAATTGCGAAGCAGCTGTTACAAATATATTTGTGTTTTGTGAACTTTACTATGTAGTACATTTTGTTACCTTATCATGGAATTTCACCAAGAACTGACTGTGGTCACAAAAGTTTATTAATCATATAAATAGGTCATTAAATTACAAAATATCATATTTTCAAATTTCAATAATAAAGGTTTTGATAATGGACATTGTAAACCGGTTTGGAAAATTAAAATATGTTACCAATGATGCACAATTCCGCTTTATACAATAAAAAATAATATTGTTATTATTAATAAAACACAAATTGGGGGGGGGTTAGAAATAATATATGAATAAAGAGAAATTTAGTTAAATTTTGTTGCTAAACTAGTTTTATATTAAGTTGAACATAAATTTAAAACCTGATCACAGAAAAATACAAAACGGCGACCGTTTGAAATGGCTTCTCTTTCTTATTTACGACCTAATTGTTCATTTAATTAATGGTTTTGTGTTTTTTGTATCTGAATTAGATTACCGCTAAAGATGAGGTCGCCAAACTAGCTGTTAAACAAAAGATATACATTACCAGATGCATCCTAAGAATTTAAATCAATTAACAATCAAAAATTTTTCTTGGTTTTTATAGGATAAGTTCTAGAACACTAAGGGGGTGGGGCTAGAAACAGATAATGGCTGCAGTGACAAAGGAGACTTGTTAAAGCTAGATTGACTAACCATTTTACCTTTTACCCTTTTACTGGCCAACAATAAACCGATGGGGTGAACATTGCATGACTAGTAAACCAAAAATAGAATATCAGATGCCCTGCTTCCAATTGAGTTAAATATTCAGGACTATTTTCAAGAAAGTTGTTCGGGGATAAAACAATTCCTTCTGGTTTTCTTTGAACAGTTTTTCCTTCTTGAATAATTCATCAGGTTTTATTATTTCATAATTGAATGTAACTTCATCGTTCGTATTATGGCGATAGTTTTCCAAATTTCTAAATAAATAACAGGTTGTATAATAAGTAAAAATAAATGCTTTAACCAAATTTAAATACTATTTTATATGATTTATTACGTGAGAGACTTTTTAAGACTTAATCTTGTCCATTATTTTACCTGTCAGTCCATTTTTGTGTAATTCAGATATTAATGAACTTTCTTAAAATTTGGCATTATTATTTTTAAGTAGTTCAACTAAAACGTAATTTCTTTACTGAAAACGCTTTACCTTTAAACACCACAAGAAAATATACAAAAACCCCGATTTTCTTGAATGAACTAACGATATTGATCAAATTTACCTTAGTGTTTTAATCAAACGTATTTTACGCCATCTTTAACAGCCTAAAGATTGGATAAACTATGTCTTTGGCAGTTGTTTCTTTATTTGTGAGTTTTGGTGAACAGGAAATTTATCTAAAATAGTTACAATTATACTATATTTAAAACTTATTTCATATAGCATAAATTGGATTTATTTCTGAAGGGCAGTGTGTTTGAAGTATTTATTGTAAAATAACCCAGCCCGTTACTAATTAGAATTACTAATTATTTATTAATTTGCAGTTACTTAGTAGTACCACATTTAAAGAAATTGTATTGGTAGAGAGAATTATTGTATTGGTATTGGTATTAGTATCACTTTTTATATGTTTATCGTAAATTTTAGCTTCTGAGCATCCATTTAAAACATATATAAATTTAAATTTATCTTTCCTTCTGATTTCGTCTTCACCACAGACACAATAAAGACAATTTGGAAGATAGCCAAGACTTATGATTCAGCCTTTTGGTAATCAGTGATCCAATCATATGGCAAGCTAAAACAGGTGATATTGCCAGGATTTCCTACATCCCAAATTAACAAAATGTATGACACACATATATCTAGATTTAACCTTTGTTGACGTGGTCGATTTAACTGTTATTTTTAATGTTTATTATTTATTTGTATTTAGGGAGTAGGTCATCAAAATTAGTTGATTTATTTGTCCAAGGATTACAGCCATCGTGGGTTTAAAGCAAAAACTCACTAAAGTGAAGAGTAGTCTAAGATCTAGATAGAATTTAACATTTAAAAATTTTGTGTTATCATAATTACTTGACATGTAATTGCTTGAGTATGTAAAATCAAGCACAGGAAATATATTTTCTGGTTTAAACTATTTTTATATATTTTGTAGAAGTTTAAGCTAACTAGTCGCTTTTGACAAATGTACATACACACACTATATATACAGTATGAGTCAAAAGTATGGATACACCCTGTTAAATTTTAAATGGATAAAGATAGAAAAATGAAACTCAGAACACCTTTCTAGGAAATAAAAGTGAACTTTTTAGTCACTATTACAACTTTGCCCATTTCCCCAAAATGGGATTTTTGGGGGGCAGCTAAAAATTTTTAAATATAAAGACCCATTAAGTGATGCCTCATTTTAAAGTCCTTGATTAAAGAAGAAGAACAGTGGAAACTAGAGCTTTCTATCTCAACCAAGTACAAAATGGCAGCTCATTGAAATTAAGTAAAACTTCATTGAGGCAAAATATGAACATCCACATTCAGGTGGTAAATAACCCCAATAGACAACCAATGAGCTGCCATTTTGTACTGGGTTGAGATAGAAAGCTCTAGTTTCCACTGTTCTTCTTCTTTAATCAAGGACTTTAAAATGATGTGTCACTTAATGGGTCTTTATATTTAAAAATTTGAGCTGCCCCCCAAAAATCCCATTTTGGGGAAATAAGCAAAGTTGTAATAGTAACTAAAACGTTCACTTTTATTTCCTAGAAAGGTGTCCTGACTTTCATTTTTCTATCTTTATCCATTTAAAATTTAACAGGGTGTAACCATACTTTTGACTCAGGTGCCTCAATGAAGTTTTACTTAATTTCAATGAGCTGCCATTTTGTACTGGGTTGAGATAGAAAGCTCTAGTTTCCACTGTTCTTCTTCTTTAATCAAGGACATTAAAATGAGGTGTCACTTAATGGGTCTTTATATTTAAACATTTTTAGCTGCCCCCAAAAAACCCATTTTGGGGAAATGGGCAAAGTTGTAATAGTGGCTAAAAAGTTCAATTTTATTTCCTAGAAAGGTGTTCTGAGTTTCATTTTTCTATCTTTATCCATTTAAAATTTAACAGGGTGTATCCATACTTTTGACTCACACTGTATATATATATATATATATATATATATATATATATATATATATATATATATCAATTAGGCATAATTTTATAATATATATAAATTTATTATAGGCAGTTTTAATATAGAGCTTCACGTATTAAATTCTATAAAAATGTACTTAAAACTAGCCATTAAAATCGACCTATAATTATTTTATAAATGTAAACATTGTCGTTTAAATTGTTTTAAAGTTAGTTAAAAAAAAAGTTAGTTTAAATTGTTACTAAACTTAGATACTAATAAAAGGTTATTAGTATCTAAGTTTAGTTTTTCAAATCTAGAGCTACCCAGTTCCACCCCCCCCCAACCACAGGATTTACGTGCATTATATTCATATATTCAGGATCTCGGTGTCGCTAAGTTTTATTATAATTTATCACTAGCAACAAGAAAGTTAAGTGGACGTGCTCACTCTGTACGTCTCCGTGTTTATTACTTCCTTAATCTTGGAACTGCAGTTTTACTGCATTGAAGCAACCACAGTATAACAATTAAACTCGTGCTTTGAGATTACAACACAATATGAAACTCTCTTTATAGCACTTTTATAGCAGCACTGAAAGTTAAGAAATACTTCAAGAACAGCAAAAGTGATAATGTAGGCCTACGTTTTCTTATGGAATGTTGAAACTTCTTCTCTAAAGTAGACTTAAGAGACCAATTGTTAATTGAAACAAATAAACAAAGTGGTTGAATGAACTACTCTCTAGGGTTGCCATTGCAAAAAAAAAATATATATGCTATGTTTATAAGTTATTCACTTCTATTACTTTATTTTTCATTTTCATGTCACATTCCTTTAAAAATGATTTAACAGACAGTTGATTGATCAAAATTTTAAAATGAATAAACAAATTTAAACATTTAACAATTCAATTACATTGTATAAAATTAAAGATATATGGTATATATTATATTGCAACCATCTTATGATCATCTCAATAGGTAAAAAGTCAAAAGTTAAATAACTTCAAAAATCATATAGAGAGTATACTCGTAAGTTATGCATTTAAATCAATATAATAATTTATTTGTAAATCAATATAATTAATTACATTACAAAACATACTTTAAATTTACAAACTCTTAATTATAATTTATATCATTTCAATAAATAAAAAATCAACAAAACAAAGAATCACAGAAAGAGAAATGTTCATCTAAATACGAACAAACTAGTATCATTTTATGCAGCAAAAATCCCTTGATTGTACCAACAAATATTTAGACGTACATTTGCATATTTGGTTACATTTAAAATATTTTGCTATAATAATATTGTTGTGGAATATGTAATGGATACTGCAACTAGACTTCTTTTTCGTTGTGTGCGTATTTAACATAATTTAATAAATTTATATTTACAGAATGCTTGTGTAAATGTTTTGTATATAAAGTGTAATATACTTTTATATGACTTCTAGTACTAACGTTGGCCACTAGAGAGCACTGTTGTTTTGGACAGGTATTTTAGTGTTTTTTATTTTAATATAACTCTGTAACGTTGGCCACCGGAGAGCTCTACTGTTTTGAAAAGCATTAAAGTGTATTTTACTGTCATATAACTTGTAGTACCAAAGTAGCTTACCTGAACGCACTTGTTTTTGACAGGCAGTGTAATATATTTCTACTTTTTTTTCACTGTTTCAACCCGGCATTATAGTTTAGCCATCCTTCTGTCAAAATCCTACGTTTTCCCTGTTTGAAACTCTTTTGAGAGTGATACTTGTACCGCAGGGCGCAGGTTGGTTCTGTGAGTGTTCGGGGTTTGACCCGTCTTACATGCCAGTTACCGAACGGGGCGTCGTACGGACCTCGTACCTTCACCTTTGTGACGGGTACATCGAATAAAATCAAAAACTGTTAGTTTCCGGTGGGTTCAAAATGGAGATAGTTGGGTATTTTATTATTATAATAGAAGTGTGGTTTACCCCCTAGATACTTAGCCTATGAGACTTTTTGTGTACTTCTTTAATTCCTCATTTGCTTATCCCCCCCCTGGTTAGACACAGGACTGTCCTAGCTAGGTTACTTGTTGCTTCAAAGGTTGCATCTGGGTTGAAATTCAGTTGTCCTCTACTTCTCCTAATGGTTCACATTTTCGAAGTATATATTATGCAGTTTCTACGTGCCGGTTACATAGAAATTTGTGAAGTGACGAATTTAGAGAGTTTCAGATCTGTTTGGACCAGTAATCCGTATAGTTTTTCCTTGGAGTATTTTGTCCATGGTTCCACAATTTCTGAGTTTAGTCATTGTTTTAGACTATATTTTGTTACGACTTTAGTTATTCAGCATAAGTTAGCAATGAAGGATGTATTGATCCCAATTTTTTCCAGTTTATTCGACTTTTCGTTTTTTCGTATCCTCTGTGACCTGGTATCCAAAGAAGTTTTATCTGCTTTTGGGTTGAAAACTTGGTTAAGGTTCGGTGACTCGGTGATAAACCCACACCAATGATCAGTAGTGTTAGTGTAAGCTTACATACTTTGTAGCAGCCTAATTGTCCGACCTGATAATGATATACTCTCAATGTCCTTTAGCTAGATACGGTTGTACGCATTCCAGTATTGCCATGAGTTCTAGTTGAAATTCAGTTGCATATTTTTCCAAAGCTATACTTATATTTTCCTTGTTGTTTTTTTTTTTTTTCATATTTTTCCGCACATGCACCGAAGTTAGTAAAATATCCGTCAATATAGTATTCTGTTCTATTCTGCATTGGAGACCAGTCTCTGTCAGTATCTTTCCTTTTTATGGATGATGACTTCAAATGATATAGTTTATGAGGTGTCTTTACAGATGTAATCGTTTCCCAAAGTAAGTACGTAATTATAATATTTGTAATTACGAATGGTGCTGTGTATTTTTAGCCAACGTCTTCCTTTCCACATTCCAGATTATTCTTTTTGTATACGGCTGAACTAGCCCCAGCTATTATACTAAGTTCTAGAAGGGCTATTCCTAACAGAATTTTTATTACTGCTGTAGGTGTACTTCTAAAAGCTCCTGAAATACAGAAGCAATCCAAACTTTTAAAGAACAGTCAATCTACGTCTAGTGAGACATCTGAAAGTATTCTTCTCCACCACACTAAGGCACCAAATTATATCTTAGGTTTATTTACCATACAATATGTATACACATTTTGACTCTTGTACAGAGTATTCGTTAGAACACTATATATTACTTTTGTCTAAATTTTATTGCTTCGGTAAGGTAGAAGGCCAAGTTGTTGCAGTAACTTTGTACTTTTACTTTTGTACATCTGCTACAATTTGATTTACCCTCCAGATTTATATTTCTTTACTTTGGGTACTCTTCTATCGAGTGTACAGTTATAAACAATAATATTTGTACACGTTTTAAATCTTGTTCAACTGTACATTATTTTGTGCGACGATTTATAATATAAGAAAGGCTATATTTGTCCAAACATTTAACCACAATACACCTAATTCTTCATCAAGGCCAGAAGCCGAGTTGTTACCACACTTTTACAACAGTAGAAATGTAGACCTATCAAATGTGTATTTATTATTTTTTTCTATTTACATAGATATTTAAATATAATGGAAACATTTTATACGTTGTACTTTTGTTGTCAAGTTTTTAATTTGAAGAAATTTCAAAAATATAAGATTTTTCATACATTATTAAAACTATGCGAGTTTTAATATAACCTTTTTAAAAATATCAAATCTAGCCTATTGATCGAGCCTAAGCACAAATAGACAGTGTAGGTTACCTAACATATTAAATTTTTTTATTTTTTATTGTGGAGTAGGTGACACCAAATGGTTTTAACGAATTGTGATTCAAATGGTAAAAACTAATTACCCTATCACAAGTTAGGTACAATACGGAGGTTTCTAAACTAATATCAACAAAATTAAATGAAAGTTTTACAACTAAACTGGCAATCTACCCCCCCCCCTTAATTTCAGGTAGATCGGCCTGAAGACTACATCTGGTGGCAGATGCTAACGGTATCTGTCCCTGTCCTTGAGAATGGTGAGAAGAACATTACAAATTTATAAATCTATAAAGTTAATTCCGAGAACAAAATTACAAACATAAATATGTAACCATAATACTTAACACTAAATAACTAATGAACAAAACATACTGTTGCCAATAATACATAAAACTATATCGAATGAATAATAATGAAGATACGTGAAACTATAAATTTGACAAAATATAGGTTAATTTGTCTATACTACTAAAAAAAATTACAAAATCGATTACATGTAACAAACCAATAGAAAATAAAATAAAAAAATGCAAATGATCAACGGCTATTTAATTGAAATTTATTTACCTAGGTTTCAACAAAGAGAATAAACATGATTTAGCAATAGGACCCTTATCTGCGTTCAGTATAGAATCGCCATAAGTTTTAGCAACGAAATTGCTTTTATAGCTATTAAAAAATTTATTGGAGATCACACTCTTAATAATGTTTACATTTTGTAGTCCTAACTCATGGTTCGTTTTAAGTATGTGCTCAGCTAAACTAGATTTCCCTGGTCTATCCTACTTAATATTAGCTATGTACATGACGATATTTCTCTTTGTTAGACCTAAATATACCTTGTCGCATTCGTTACACGTGACTTCATAAACACCGGACTTCTCCATCAAAGGAATTTTGTCTTTAGGATTCGCAAAACATTTTTAACAATGTTTTGACTTTTGTAAGCTATCTTATTGCCCAGATTGTTAAAGATGGATCCCAAACCATGGATGAGGGCTGAATCGAAAGTTAAACTACAATATCTGATACTTTTTTCCAGTTGGAGAGTCGTAGCATGTAATCTATTATTCTTTAGCGTTTAATCATGCCATGTTGTGTTTTCAATTTACCTTATGGTACGAAAGTATTATAGTGATGGGAGATCTGTTATCAGCTTAAAACAGAGGCGAGATGCATTAGGTACAGAATATCCTAGTCTTTAACTTTATATTTTAATAATTCAAAAACAAGCAATATACTTTATTTTGCTTTATTAGAGTTTAGTGTGATGATTTCTTGAATTTCGAAGTGACCTTTTAATGTAAGTAAAATATCTCTTTAAAAATGTTGAGCAATTTGCACTAAGGTCTTCAGACATATACAACTTTCAATGTCAGGGTCATTCAAGAATCACAACAAAATTTAAATATTTTGTTTCTATCTATTTCATTATAAACATTATTTTTATTCATCAGTAAATAAATTATTTCCAACAAATCTGTTAGTTATACGTAACGTTCTCCTTTCAACTACAGATGAATCCTTTTTTAAATTACATATGGAATTGTCTTTAAAACGAAGAGTATTGTGAAGCTCCGTAACAATTGCATCCAGCATGTATATGTTGATCTAATTTACATCAGTTTTTATTTCGTAAACTCTGATACACATAACCTCAAAATATCATCCGTCGTTTCCGTTACATAATTGATTTCATCTATATTCCACAACAAACCAGAAGATAAATTCAATGAAAACATTGATGTGATGAACGGTACAAATACGGATTTCCATTAGAAGTGAAACTTGTAAACCGCCCTTCCAAACAGGTACTAAGTCGCTCAACCGGTCATCATCAGTTTCTCCATAATTTACGTACGTACGTATATTTGTGCTCGAAACAGTATAACTAAATCCTTAGTAAAGATGTTTAAATTAAAGTTAAATAGAATGCAGGACGGTGCATGAGTTCAAAAGTGAAAGAGAAAAATTCCTGCGTTTTAGAAACTCATAAAATTCAAATGGTTATTGAAATCCTACAAATTAGTAACATTTTTTTATGTGTAGTAACATCCTGTATCAGTTATCTCGATAACCGTAAGAGGTGTGGCCATGAAAATATAATTTTAATTCGTAACATTCCTACATAGGTCACCACACTAGGAACACACTAACGTAATCTCGTTAGCAGAATAGCAAGATTAAAAGAAAATACTAATATATATTACCAGTTTCAATGCTTGATAATCTCGATAATCCTATAAAACTAACAAAACTTTTTACGATTACAACTTTTAGTCTGTATCAAAATTTTGTAAAAAACAATATTTTGATTCCATTTTAAGGACAATTTATTCTACACGGAAAAAAAAATGCTTTAATTAAATGTGGGGAACCCGATGTATAGAGAAAAACAATCACGATTCTTAGATCAATTTTGAGCAAATCGGAAGTAGCGGTTTTCAATTATTTTACTTTATGTTGGTGAATATCGAAGGTTCATACTACGCTCCATTGGCTGGATCAAACCTCGACACTGCACTGTTGTAAAGTTTCTGTAAAAATATGTTTTAGTGCCTTATAATCAGCGTTTATTTTAGGCTTCGTTAAACAGTCACTTATTGTAATCAGTGCACTCCTGCACTACATTCAGTCACACAATTTAAAGATTAGATTTACCGTTATAGGCGAGGTTGACTGATTGCGTCCTATTTAACACGTAACTAAAAGTAATTGGTATCGAGATTATGTTAGCCTCAAAAACCTTCCGTTAGAGCATGACGATCATCACATGACACCACTGTATCTAAAGTGGCGATAGTTCTACTATATTGAAATATATTATTAAATACTGTGTACGGATATGGCAAACAAAACGAACCTAGCTGCATCTAGATCCTATGTACTTGATCACCCTCCTTCTTCAAATCTCTTGTTATCCTCTGACTATGACGTTATTACAGTATTCGAATTCGAGGTGAGATGTCTTTATTTTATCCTCTTTTTTTATAAAGCTATGATGACAGCCTTAAACAACAAGCGGGGAAAATAGTTATTTGTGCAACTAGTGAGCAAAGTGGCACTTTTTTAAACGAGAGAAAAATGTTGACGCTCGAGGCTTGCCGAGTGCGTCAATTTTATCGAGTTTAAAAAAGACACTTTGCTCACGAATTGCACATTATACTTTGTCTACAGTTGTTATTTTGGCAATAAAAACAGTTCATACTGGCGGTCGTACTTTTTCCTTGATTTGACAGGAAGGAGATTTAGTACAACGTTTTTAGCTTTTTCCGCTAATTTAGGCGGGGTATTTGACAGGTTTTCATCCTCTGAAGTCTGAACTGTCCATATTTTAAAACTAACTACACAAAATATAGCAGTAGTGCTAAACAACACATCACCACTGAGTAGAAGTTCTCATGTCAAAACTGAGGTTATTTATGAATATTACAAATAACTTAGGTGTATTCTTGCGGAAACGGGATTGCCAACTTCAAAACTCGGCAAATGAAAAATACTCTCCGTGTACATACACTGTCAATCATCTTCATGAATAATTACTTCCTTTTTCAACTTTAAAACGTTGTTTTGTTGTTTATTTATGTTATTTTACATGTAAGAATTAATCTAACCTACATACGGTCATTTCCTGTATATTATAAACCAATTCAAATAAACTTAACCTAAATTTCGTTTTGTTCAGTTGCCATTCGGAGTGAGCAAAGTAGTGTGCAAAGTAGTGGGCAAAGTGAAACTGTTGAGAAATCAGCTGTTTTGCAAACTAATTTAAATGAACAAAATGCCACTTTGACAACAACTGTAGACAAAGAATATTTTGGCGGAAGTAAGTGATTATCTTATAAATTAAAAATAACCATATACTCTATTCTAATTTTATTATTACAATATGTAGTTTGTCAATCTGCATTTAGTGACGATTAAATATGATTTTGTGTTTTAATGAAAATTAAATTGAGGTTTGGTTGCTCATCTAACCTAATATCCAACGATTTAAAACTTTTCAGTGTATAATTTTTAATAAATCTTAATATTTTTATAATTTTATCTTTCTACCTGTTAAACATAAAAAAGTAGTCTTTATTCATAAAAATCATTATTCACAATTAGGTGTTTTTGTTTCACTAATTAATTTTGTAATTAAATTATTTTTAGCTAATTGAAAGTGTGATTAACGACAAACCATAATTTATAATTTTAATACCTGTCAAAACGGATCCAATGTAATAATATTCGTGCAAATTTAAAGACCTGTATCTAAATCTCACTTTAATGGTGGTTGTATTATACATATTTTTAATGTGTTGCACATTGTGTGAACAAAACAATTCTCCATTTACAGTTGTGAACTATACAAATCCAATATTACTGTATACCTTTTTTTTTTTTTTTACAACACCAGAAGTGATATTGCATTGTAGATAATGTTACGAACCCCCAACATTCCTCCCAAGGGGTTGTAGGAGTTAATTGCAATTGCAACAATGAATAAAGGGATGAAATGAAAAGCTCTCTAGGGTGAGAAGTTAGGGAAAAGAAACAATTTTATATTTGCTTCCAACCATATCATAAATTTTAGTTGTTTTAGCTTGTTGTAATTTATTGTAGACGTTTAATTAGTTATTACAATAATTAGGGATGTAATGAATTTCAAAATATAACTTGTAAGAGGATTTGGAATTATCTATCTACGGAGATAAGGAGATATATTATGTATTACAAAAGTAATCAGTACAAAATGTGTTATAAAGAGTTCTATCTGTCCATCCTCATCATTCGCTAATTTACGTAAATCAATAACGTAAAATAGACCACTATATTTAAAAATATTATAATTATACAATTATTTTAGTAGAGAAAAATCACAAAAAAAAATTTCCAATTTGTTTTGGGAATATTAGTTTTGAGAATCTCCACAGTCTAAGAAAGTTTTTTTTATAAATCGTTTTTCCGTCTGACTGTCCATTTATTAATTAAGAATGTGTATAGGCCTAATTACTATCTAAATGATTGAAAATATTTTGTTTTAACTTAGTATGTAGGTTTTATTGTTTATTAAATTATGTTACAGATATATGATTACCATATCGGAACGTTTGAGGTAGTTTCCTTAAGGATAATTACAGAATGCTGATGTTCCCAGAATCAACTAAGAAGTTTAGTTGAAGTGCAAAGACGTAAATAAAAATATTGATCACCATTCAGATTATTCAAAATTCAGAAAAATTGGGGGGGGCAGAAATTAGGCCAATGACAACATCAAACAAGAAACTAGAATTTGGACGGTTTGACCAATTCTGTTCCAATTTGTTACATATGATTATTATTAAAATTAATTAAGTTTTAAAATCGGAATTAAAATTAATTGATAGTCGTTACACCTAAAATATCGGTTTGGAAGTTAACGCTAAATGGAAACCAAAAACCGTCCATGGCTCTCATACAAAAAACACAAATGTCTTGAAATTGACTGATGAATTTTGATATTTTTGATTAATTTCGAGATGACAACCCAAACATTGAACCGCATCGTAAGTAAAAGAAAATGACTGTTCAGGAGTACCAGATGCGCATTGAAGTATTTACAATAAACAGCAAGAGAAGATGTAAACACTATAAGGCTGACCGGCCACCGAAAGCGGAGCTGAGCGGAGTTTGAGAGGGTCGGCAACCGATTGCGTAGCGGACCCCAGCTCAGTCAGCAACTTGTCTTGCATCGGTAGGCTATCCTTCTCATATTCCGCATAACTTTTTAAAAAATCGCAAAGTTGGTCATGTCGGAGTTGAAAAGAAAAATCTTAGTTCGGAATCTGATGATTCAGACGTCGAATTTAATTATAGGATGATATCATGTTTTGTGGGAACTTGCAAAAAAAAATGGCAAAGTCTCTACTTAAAAAGGAGGAATGAGTGTGGAGAATTTACCACCCTTTTCAATGATTTAACAGGAGAACAATTTAGAAATACTTTCGAATGACTCGTGATCAGTTTAATGAAATTTCGGAAAATATTCGCAGTGATATTACAGGGTGTGACACTAATTACCGAAGGGCAATACAACCAGAAGAAAAACTGGCAATTTGTTTAAGGTAAGTTTTTATTAGTTATCGTATTTATATTACATTACTGTTAGTGAAGTAGGTATTTATGAATAGCGATTTCGATGAAATTTAGCTGAAAAATCAAATTTATAAGCAAAACTAATATACCAAATACAGTATTTGGGAAACAAATCCAATCACCTATATTAAAAATGCACTTTTCATACAATGGTAATTTTCTAAGAGGTTAAAAGATGGTAAACTTTTTAAAAAAACTAACATGACATTTCTTAAAACATTTTTATATTTATAACTCTAAAGTATAAAAATTAAATAAATTTTTCTATAGGGGTTTACAAAATATTTTCTAATATAGGCCTATATTATATATTTATATTTATATATTATTTTCCATTATATTTTCTGATTTATTAAAGTAGACATTTATTTATATTTTAAATTTTGTTAACTCTAATAATAACTCTAATTTTCTACTAATTTGTAATTGGATGCACATTTAGACCAAAATAAAACAATAAGATATTTATATATGTGGTATATATTATATTCTATGTATTATAAGAACAAATTATTATTTCCTTGTTTTACGAGGACATTAAAATATATTACTTTCTCGTATATAATATTAAATATACTATACTAATATATAGGAATATAAATAAATATTAATATTTATTAATGAGGCGAAGTTATAACCAGTTTATCCTCTATTACACTTAAATTCCAGAAATAAAATACCGGTACATTTGTTAAATAATACATAAATAGAAAAGAAAAAGAAAACAGAACGACAAAAAAATACAAACAAACCAAATGAAATAAGAATAACCTCTAATACATGTAGATTAAATTATAAAAACTAAATAAATTTGGTTAGTAGGTGTGGTGGGGGAAGCGGAGCGTAGCTACAAAACCGAACCTCGGTCTAGGCAAAGCTGAGTGGAGTTGACCCTTGGCCCGCCGCTCAACTACGTTCCGCTCCGCTTCGGCTCTGGTGGCCACCCTTTCATTAAAAGCCTTTGATTCGGTTTTGGAAGCTGACTCCGTTCAGCTCAGCTCCGCTTTCAGTGGCCGGTCAGCCTAAGTCTGAGTTGCCGTCAAGACCGACATTAAAGTTTCATTTAGGAACGCAGTAGGGTTCCGCCTTCAATACAAAGTTTAACTAATTTATACTTAAACAAGAAATACTTACTAGGGGTGAATTTACCACTTTCAATGGTAAATACAAAATTACAATCTTAATTTAAAATGTACAACAGTATTTCTGTACTAATGACCAAAAATGTGTTTTTAATGTTCTAGGTAGAAAGTGTGTGCAAAATTGATTTATTTATCCTTTCACTAGCTCTTGAGAGTGTGCATATATGGCATAGTTCAAAATACCAAATAAAAAGGTAATATTGAATTATAACCAATTAACTTTCAACAATAAATTTCTACTGAATATAATTAGATAGATTTTTCAGGAACATATAAACATAATAAACATTTAAGAACAAATTACCAGAATATAACAATAATAGAATAAATAGTATCGGATAAAATAATATATTAATAATTGTATATAAAATCAATTTAAATATAATGCATACCTTACGATGACAGTAACTCCGTAACAGAATACTGCTGTAACCCTTTATGGACCAGATATTTTTGCACCATCCTCTTAAATGTCATTTGAAATGTTGTTCTTTTATGGGTAGTCGATTAAAGAACTTTGCTGCTCAATATAGAGGGTTGTTGGCACCTCGTTTTGAAGAAACAATATATTGACTATGAATTTGGTTAGAGGTAAGTGGATTAAATTTATAAGAGAAAATCAATATAAAGGGTTTCAATAAAAACATAAATGTGAAGGTGAGTAAATTGGCTGCATTTAAATATATTTATGAGTGAGTCGGTGATCTTTAGCAATATAGTTCTTATTACCTTGTTTTGGAGCTGTAAAACTATGTTAGACACAGGGGTTTGGTGGCCCCCACACTCACACCATACTTAACATGAGCGTAAAGTATGAGTAATATACCATGAAATATGTTTCTTTAGAAATAATTTTACCTAAATTTCGCAAAATCAAAACAACCTAGGAATTCAGTTGCATTTGTTTCACTATTTATTACCAATGAAAGGGTTACATTTTTTTTAATGAAGTTAATATATATTTGATTTTTGAACTTTTGATTTCTAGATCTTCAGAATCTTTACATTCAAAAATTTACTGTGATTCCATGGACAAACATAAATAGTTTAGCATCTTCAACAGAAGGTGGAAAATCATTTATGTTTACAGTAGTAGAAGTAACACTGGGTCCAAGACATGGTCGTCAGTATCTGTCTTCAGAAAACTAGAAGTGTCAGAAGCAGATTTGTATGCGATTCAACATATTGAGCAAGATTCTCATGTAGGTATAGACCTAATTAAGTGCTTACATAGTTTTGACAATAGTATATAAAAATTATCGCTAACAAATAGTGTAGAGAAATGTAACAAAAACAGTTATTAAATCTAGCATTTTTCTTACTAAACTCGACCCATGAAAGAATGATAAAATTTGCCAAAATTGAGTTTAATCTATTTAAAAACAGTCTCTTGAAAACCTTAGATAACACTGAAAGAAGTGCAATAGGCCAAAGTATACAAGGGTTTGTTTTAATTTTGTAATATTATAAGAACGATTGGGAAAAAAACACCTCATAAAATGAAAAAGTTTATAATGTATGTTAAAAGCATTTTTTTTTTAAACAAACAGATATGATGAAATTAAATCATGGTTAATAGATTGTTTACTTTTCACTTTTCTAATAACGTTTCCAATTTCATTTGTGTTAGTAATAAAGCGAAGGACTGGATTTGGCCCCTTCAATTTTGGAGATACATGATCTGTGTTACAGGAAAGGTGATTGTCAGTCACTGTAGCAATGTAAAAGTTGAACACATTAGCTACCTTATTAAATTAATCTTTTATCAGTTTATTCAGTTACATAATCCTGCTATCTTATGGAGTTCATGTGTATTGAATCAGGCTTATAGGATAATAATATTTAAATATCAACTTAAAATAAAATTGTAAATGAAATTCATTGGGTGTAAAATAAACTCTCATACTTCATGTGTACGAGTACGTATAATATGTTTAAAAATACACAAATTTTACCTCAAAATCCAAAACCAGATCCAGTGTTTAAATTATTCGTTACACAAACTGTCTCAAAATCCATACACAAGACCAAATAACACTCAGGCTTGAAATTTAAGAACCAACCTAAACTAAATTCCGATTTATTTTCATAACTCGAACTAACTATTTAGATAACATTAATTTTTTTCATGAAAACGTAGACCCCTGTAAAAATTTAATGACCAATCATCTCCATAAAAATTAGGCAAACGAATTTCATGAAGATATTGTAAAATGAGAAGCTTTATAACTCGAACCAATACACCTAAATTAAATAAAAACTTAGTGTTTGTAAAACGAACCTGACAGTTATAAAATATTTATACGATTTTTAAATTCTGTCATATGAGAGTTATCCCCAAATTTTGAAGGGAAAAAAAACTTGATAAAAAATGCTTCAGCATATGACTAAATTAGTGTAAATAAAAACTTTGATCAAAGTCTCCAATAGTTTTGGCTGTAGTGATAAGAACAGACATAATTCCAAAAATAACATTCTGCGCTCAGAAGACATAGAAATGAAAATGTTAGGGTGAACTCAACATATTTTTTGACATTACTTTCACCATAATACTAATTTTTGTGAGAAGTAAAATTATAAAGAATAACACGGTCCCAAAATTATTAGATTATCAATAATTACACTCGAACGAATTAGAAATGAAATGTTTATTTGCAAGTAATATTTAATTTGACAATTCTAAACTTCGTTAACTAAATGATGATTTTTAAATTTTATATTAGAAGCTTAGTTTTGATACTAGGGCTTAAATTTGTGTTTAAAAAAATTTGACAATCCAAAGGAAAAATACCAGAAATTAAATTCATTTAAATCAGATTACCTCGCGATTAAAATGTAGTCTAAGTTTATAGTTATCTTCTATAAAATAACAATAATATTGGTTATGAAACTGTGTATAGGTTGTATATATTGAAGTACTAGCCGGACGAGGAAGAGGAGGGGGGAAGTTGCATAAGGGAAGTTCTATCAAGTCTCAAGGGAGGTGGAATTGAGGGCAATAAAACTACGGTTCTGTTTAGAATAAGATATATCAGTTTTCCTACGTTTTTGCATTACGTGAGTTCAATATAAATCAAAGGCAAATACTACTTTGAAACATATGTACTGTACTACAGTAAAGAAAATGTATCTTTCATTGTAACTATGTTTTAAATATATTAAAAAGAAACCGATAATCCTAACTGAAGTAACCTCTTTAAGATTTTTTTTTTTTTTTTTTTTTTTTTTACTATTTCTTTTCATCCGAAATCTAGCTTCAATAACTTCAAATTCCTATCACCAAAATCGTTCCATCACTTGGGTTCTCTTACTCCATATCCTTTATCATACCTCTAAAAACAACTGCTCCTTACAATAAATCCGAAATCACTTTAACGGTCCTATGCCCTTACGGATCTCTCCAATCCTTTTCTCTTTTTATCCAGTGTACAGTATTGTTTTTCTTAACTAGGCTTTGCTCTCGTTAACTCTTATACTTATTACCAAAGGCTTACAGACTTATCCGCTTGTCTTCATTTCTCGTTACTTACTTTCGGAAGCTCAGATATGTACTTCATAAACTAAACTGTTCCTTCATTACAATTTCCTTTTAGGATTTTTTCCGGATGCCAGGTTCTCCTTTTGTGACGTGAGGTCTCTGTTCTTATTTTTATTTTTGCCAACCATATCCAGTACTCTTTCATTACATTAGACCTCTTACTGATATTCTTTTTATTTATTTTTTTTTTTTAAGACCTCGCCTCCTTTGAGACTAACTAGCTTCATTTACTGCATATTATCACTTCCGATGACTGATGCATACATACATACCAAACATCAGGAATAGAGTTAAAAATCTTTAGATTTAATCTAAATTTGATTGAAACAATATAAGAATATTTCGAAAGAAATTCAAGGGAATTTTTTAGGGGGATAGAACCAATATGTTTTGATTGCGTTCCCGGAGGATACATATTAGTAAAATTTGATATTTGGTCCCAAATTTTGATATTTAGTAGACAAAAATGAATAAAATTGCTCTCTTTCTCTCTCATTTCCTTCCCCCCAATACATGATTATTTTCTCTGTTGCTACATAAAAATTACTCTCCAATATATCTACACCCTTCACCTGTCTGAACTCATGATTTAATTCAGTTCTAGTTTAATAAACTATTCTACAAGATGTAATTGTAATAAGGAATAAACAAGTAGAGCAGGCCGTAAGCTGGTCTCCAGAGTGCATTAGAGATAGTAATGATGCACTCTAAAATATTAGTTGAGGATGTCATGTTACAATCTATGTATTGTCTATAAAATAATGATAATGTAATTGTAATCGCCAAGTTGAAAATAATAATTCTCTTTGCTCACTGAGGAAGTGGATTATAACCGTACAAACGGTGATACAAGAATTACAGATTTGGTTCTTTTTATTTACCTAAGTATACGTAGGTAGGGTAAATTTTTAATGAATAAATTTCTATTTCTAATTTTTGACAGATATTACAGATAATACTTAACTTGAGTTCTTCACAAAGTGAAATAAATGAAAGCCCAAAGGGAAGAGCTGCTGACAACATGGAAATGAATAGATAATTATGAGAAGAATCTTTGGCTCTCTTTTTTGACTAGATCAGAGCCCAAGACAGCTTTCGACAACCCTAAAATGAGATGTGATAACATGAAAAAGGCAAATCCAAGGTTGTGATTCAGCAATGATACAAAAATGTTCATATTATAAAAGAATGAATGAACTGCGTTGTAGAAGGTTGGACCCTTATTAAATAACAATGAACTTGAAAAACTAATGGATAGTGAAGACACTGTGAAGTTCACTAAGTGAAAAAGGTTGGGCTCAAATTGTTTTATATTACTTTTTATAAGAAAATTTCAAATTTCAAATGTCCAAATAAAAAAATAATAATATAAAATTCTGAAAGTCATGCCCTACCCTATAGAGTTGTTTATTATTATTACTAATTCAAGATTGTACTTGTTTTTTATAAACTATTAGAAAATATCAAATGCGGGTGGATAGACATTTTGAAATATGAAGTCCTTTTCAGATTAAAAGCCTACATTTATTTGACTTTTCGTTATGTTTAGGCCATATGCCTAATCGAGACACAATATTTCCACTGCTTTTCAATACTGTAGGCATAACCTACATAGTATGTGGAAACAAATTTTAATATCTAACACACTTTAGTATATTTTATGGAGACTGTGAAACAAAACAATAATAATAGCCTAATACATCATTTTATTATGTGTGTCACAGATACTGTCTTAATGGATCAAGATGTACCAAATTTAAATTAACCCGCTTGTAACACTGTCCAAGATGTAACAAACTTAACTGAGCTAGCTTATACTTCTGTCCTTATTGATCAAGACGTACCAAACTTAAATGAACCTGCTTGTAACACTGTTCAAGATGTATCAAACCTGACTGACCTAGCTTACAGTTCTGTCCTTATGGAACAAGATGTACCAAATTTAAATACTCTAGTTTGTAGTATTGACCAAGTGAATCAAGGTCTAGAAAATGTTTTAACCAACCCATCTTGTACGAATTGCAACCATAAACATTTACAAGATGACCTGATGTTATCTGAAGATGATGGTAGCAGTGATTTGTACGAACCATCTGACTCTGGAAACCAGAATTCATCATCTGAATTAACTCTACTGTCTTCTTTCTTTCTATCTCTGGATTTTGGATAAGAAAATATTTTATTAGCAATAAATACATAATGTTAGCACCAGTTAAATCTTTAATATCAGACGTGTAGTAGTTATTGGGAAATAGTTGAAAAAGTCTCGCAACTGCTTAGCTAGCAGGACATTAACATGACATGAATAGTGAAAACTCTATATAAACTGCTAGTGACCTAGAAAGGGAATCAGTGGCATCCGAGACGTCGGCAGGGACGGGGAGATGATGCCGGTAAGCAGAGAGACCAGCCCAGAAGATCAGTGGCATCCGAGATATCGGTGGGGACGGAGAGATGATGCTGGCCAGCAGAGCGGACCAGTCCAGAATATCAGCTTGCGCCCGAGATGTCGGCGGGGACGGGGAGATGCTGCTGGTCAGCAGAGAGACCAGTGCAGAAGATTAGTGGCATCCGAGATGTCAGCGGGGACGGGAAGATGCTACTGGTCAGCAAAGAGACCAGCCCAGAAGATCAGTGGCATCCGAGATATTGGTGGGGACGGGGAGATGCGACTGGTCAGCAGAAAGACTAGTCCATAAGATCAGTGGCACCTGTGAAGTCGGCGGGGACGGGAAGATGCTGCTGGTCAGCAGATTTACTAGCCTTGAAGATCAGTGTCATCCGAGACTTTGGCAGGGACGAGGAAACCCTGCTGGTCACCAGAGAGACTTGACCCAGGAACGTACTTCCGAAAGGGACTCACTGGCAGTTTGAAGAGATTCACGGCTTATGTTGAAAAGGTAAGCGGATTCACGAGTTTAGAAACAAGAGCTGTTGTTAACTTCAATAATTTGCCATTGCTCTGTATTGAGGATTTAAAGGTCTGATTAAAACAGATTATGTTTTAAATTATTTGTATTTTATAAGATTAAATATTTGATAGGGAATATGTCAATCTGATATACAATTATTTATAGACCTAAAGTAATTGTAACAACTATAAGGGAATAAAGAACAAATTAATATTAACAATCTGAACCGCAGAATTTGTATTTGATCCATGTTTTTTTACTATCTAACGAACCCATAGAAATTAGGTATAGTAACCATAAAAATCTATTCATAATAATCCATACATCATTCTATTTAATTATCACTAGAACTTGCTTTAATTATATAACTTAGCTCTAGTCAATAAAAATAACAACAATATAACAAAAAACCTTTATTATTTACACAACATTTAAATACAAAACCGTTTTAATACAGTTTAGTAATAGAATAAAACAATACATTAATAATATACTGAAATGTTACAGAGTGATCGAAAGTGCATCTTTACTTATGTCAATATTTCAATTTAAAACTACATATTTACCTCATGTTTTTACCGGGCGTGTTCCTAGCGGCGGTAGCGCAGGAAACTTGCACTGAACGCTACCGCCGTCGTCCGGGACCCTCCACTACTGAAAAAAAATTAATCAGATATACTGTAATCCAAATAATTATTACGGGTCTACTAATAAAAAAGATATAATAATAATGGAATTTGTATATAATGAATTGAATTAAAAAATAATTTGTATATGTATAACATGAATTTGAATGTAATTGAATTTTTGTTAAATTATTTATATAACTAATTTTTTTTTTTTTATGTAAAATAATTTTAATTATTATATTTAAATAATTAATTTTTGTATTGTGAAATAGTTATTGTAATTTGAATTATTAAACTATTTAGTTACAATTATTGAACTAAGTAAATTAAGAATAATAGGGATTAAAACTTCTTAGAGTATCCATAGCAGTGGAGTAACTAATGCGGTAGCGCAGAAAACTTGCACTGAACGCAACCGCCGTCGTTTGGGACCCTCCACTTACTGGGGAAAAAAAATTAATGAGATAAACTGTAATCCAAATAAACATTACGGGTCTACTAATAAAAAAGATAGAATAATAATGGAATTTGTATATGCGATTCCACGATATCTACGATGTGCGTTGAGTTGACGATGTGCGTTGAAATGACGATGTGCGCTGTGTTCTGAAACAAACAAAAACAATAGAAAAGTTAATTTTTGTTGGAATTAAAGGTATGTGTGTCATTAAAAATTTCATATATTAGTAAAGATGCAGTTTATAAGTGGAGTAGGGTCTACATTTTGGAAGCTTTAAATACAATAAAATTAATTGTTCATTTTTTTTCTAAACTAATTGACATAAAAGACTTTATCGACTTGAAATATTACATTTGTTTATTTTTAAAACCATCTTTGATGTTTTATTAAAATAGCAAATTTTGGATCATGATCACTCTGATAACTTCATTATTAACTTTATATTATATTTGGATAATTTCATCAATTTATTTTAATGTAATAATTTGAACGGTGCCCTAATCACAGACACACGCACGCAAGCGAGCACTACGTCGAAAATCAATTAGGCCTAAAGTCTTCATGGTTCATTATGTTCTTCAAATTTAGGATGAATACGGAAAGTAGGTAATTCCTTAGAATCCAGATGAACTTCGAGTCCCACAAAAGTTAGGTTAATTCTTTAATGCTACAAGCTTCTCTGGACAAGTTTCTTCCATGTCTCTGGAAAACATACAATTACAACTGTCAGCTGTATTAGGTTATACATAATGGCTAATGATCACATTCACGTCTCATACGTTACTCGAAATTTCAATGTTTATATCTGAGATTACAGATCACGAGATATGCTGTCAATCTTTCATATTAATGACATTAACTTCAATAAACTTACCAAAGGTTTGGCCAGATATGTAGCCACCTGGCCAAACCTTTCCTGACATATAATACGTACAGCGATATTATAGTGAGCAAATTATTAGCCTTGTGGTTTTATATAAATATATATAGAGCCACCTGTAGTGGCATATAAATAGCGATCTATCGCAGTCATAGATGAGTATTCTCTTCGCTCGTGTCGGAGTCTTGGCGCTGGCGACACCTCCTGTACATGTGTGAAGAACCTACGTAAAGCGTGGGATCTCATAACTATAAGAATTTCACATTTCTTTAGAAGTTGCAGATAACATTTTTGACCTTAACTTCACTATTGTCATCGTAGATTGGTACCATTACATGCAGAATTGAAATCTGAGAATTTGAATCTAATTTAATGTGTTATAAGTTGAAGAACATACAAATATGATCATAAAACTGTTTAAAATGGCCGTCATTTTGACATTGTTAATTTGATTTTTCTGAATTTCAACAAATTCGATATAAGCACACCAAGTTGCATATTCCTGTGACCGCTATCGTTCAGCTGACAACGACGACGGATGGACAGCATGTAAAAAAACACTTTTTGGTTTCCTGAGGTCATGAAACGTGAAAAACAGTCAAAAAACCGAGGTTGATATTTTTGACGATTACCAGACTATACTGTAAGTGTACAAGGAAATCGTCTTGACTTTCTAAAATTAAAAGTCTGACGATCGTTTTACAGTGATATGGTACATCTCATGACGTCACATATAAGACTGACCTTAGCTTCAATGACAAACCTGTTTACATTAAAAGTAACCGTATCTGTTACGAAAGCTTCCATCACGAACTCACTTACTGTTACCTTAATATATTATCCTTTACTGTTACATCCATAAACAGAGACAAATTTAAATTATTTCAGCTTATTTTTATTATTTATTTTTCGACAGGTAAGTCAAATCAAAGCTCATATTTGGTAGATCTCTTCAGTTTGTGTGCAAAATGTTGAAATTTCGATTATGTGGGAGCTCAAAAATTTATGGTGTTCACCCAGCATAGTGGGTTAAGTTAATGAGTTAAAATTTTAGCGAATCCTGGTAACTAAATCTAGAATTAACAACAAAACGATTTTCAAATTTCAGTTCTTAGAAACTCGTGTTCGAGCACTTAAATCATACTTTTTGCAACCTTACTTTTAATTTTAGAAAGATGTATGCAACTGTCAATTTTAAATAAAACACCATTTTACAATTCGTACAAATCAGATAGGCTAACCAATACGATATTAGGCGGCTTTCAACTTAAAGTAGTGATTTCTTCCTATTTATAATTAGGTAATAGTGACAATTAAAATTAACGTTTTATATAGATAATAATAGTGTAAAGTTTTCAAATTTTGTCACGAAATTCACAATAATAGATCATTCTCCTAACCAAAAAATCATTATTTAAAAAACTCAATAATTTTAATAATTTATATTAGGCGTAGGTAGCAGATAATGTCTTCTTACATGTTACCTCAGAATAGGTTATTGGCAGAGTTTGGTGTTCCCAAAAAGTCGACCCATTTCAAGGTCTCAAGAAACCGAAATCCATTGACGGTACGTAAGCATAACGGCCACAAAAATAAAGTTAGGAACATTGACTATAGTGTGCTTGAAATTGATATAAACCAATTTGAAATTAATTTTAAAAATGTCAGTTTATTTAATCAATTTTTTTTTAGATATCACGTATGTTATTCAACTTATAATACATTAAATAAAATAAAAATTTGAAAACTTAAATTCTACATATAATCCTACCAACAATCTCTACGATGACAAAAAGCGAAGTTATTGTCAAAAATGTAATTTTGAACTGTGACCTCCAAAGAAAATTTAATATTCGTGTAGTTATTAGATCTGAATTACCGACATGAGCGTAGTGAGCTCATGTAGAGCTTTGTAGCCCCTCCCCCCCCCCCCCGAGACTCCCTACTGGATAAGATCTCTTAATATACCAATACAATTTAACCTAAGAGCCCAACTTTTTGGCATTTATTTGTATTGCCAAAGATGTATTTTAAATTCAGTATTGAATGTTTTCTGTCGTCCATTCTATGTTGGACTGGTTTTGGAAAGTAGCTCGTTGCTTCAAATCCTTGATGTCGTAAAGTTCCAAAATAGTAAGGTTAAAAGTTTTCAATATTTTGGGCCAAGGCATGTTTCTTCAGTGTATATCGCGCATTCAGCAAACTAGTTACTATCACGTAAAATACCTGATTTACAATGTAATAATATGTTTAGAAAGTTACTTTTACCGAGAGATGAAATAAAGTGTGCTGTTTAATTTGCAAATATATTGATTCATTTTTGACCGATTATTAGTTTTAATATTTATGTATGAGTAGTTTTTTACAATATTTTTGACCAATTATTAGTTTCAGAATTTATGTATGAGAAAGTTTGTGTAATATTTTTTGACCGATTATTAGTTTTAGTATTTATGTATGAGTAGTTTTGTAAAATATTTTTGACCGATTATTAGTTTTACTAATTATGTATGAGTAGTTTTGTACAATATTTTTGACCGATTATTAATTTTAGTTATTATGTAAGGGACAGTTTGTGCAATATTTTAACCGATTATTAGTTTCAGTATTTATGTATGAGTAGTTTTGTACAATATTTTTGACCAATTATTAGTTTCAGAATTTATGTATGAGAAAGTTTGTATAATATTTTTTGACCGATTATTAGTTTTAGTATTTATGTATGAGTAGTTTTGTAAAATATTTTTGACCGATTATTAGTTTTACTATTTATGTATGAGTAGTTTTGTACAATATTTTTGACAGATTATTAATTTTAGTTATTATGTAAGGGACAGTTTGTGCAATATTTTAACCGATTATTAGTTTCAGTATTTATGTATGAGTAGTTTGTACAATATTTTAGACCAATTATTAGTTTCAGAAGTTATGTATGAGAAAGTTTGTGTAATATTTTTTGACCGATTATTAGTTTTAGTATTTATGTATGAGTAGTTTTGTAAAATATTTTTGACCGATTATTAGTTTTACTATTTATGTATGAGTAGTTTTGTACAATATTTTTGACCGATTATTAATTTTAGTTATTATGTAAGGGACAGTTTGTGCAATATTTTAACCGATTATTAGTTTCAGTATTTATGTATGAGTAGTTTTGTACAATATTTTTGACCAATTATTAGTTTCAGAATTTATGTATGAGAAAGTTTGTGTAATATTTTTTGACCGATTATTAGTTTTAGTATTTATGTATGAGTAGTTTTGTAAAATATTTTTGACCGATTATTAGTTTTACTATTTATGTATGAGTAGTTTTGTACAATATTTTTGACCGATTATTAATTTTAGTTATTATGTAAGGGACAGTTTGTGCAATATTTTAACCGATTATTAGTTTCAGTATTTATGTATGAGTAGTTTTGTACAATATTTTTGACCAATTATTAGTTTCAGAATTTATGTATGAGAAAGTTTGTGTAATATTTTTTGACTGATTATTAGTTTTAGTATTTATGTATGAGTAGTTTTGTAAAATATTTTTTACCGATTATTAGTTTTACTATTTATGTATGAGTAGTTTTGTAAAATATTTTTACCGATTATTAGTTTCAGTATTTATGTATGAGTAGTTTTGTACAATATTTTTTACCGATTATTAGTTTTAGTATTTATGTATGAGTAGTTTTGTACAATATTTTTTACCGATTATTAGTCTCAGTATTTATGTATGAGTAGTTTTGTACAATATTTTTTACCGATTATTAGTTTCAGTATTTATGTATGAGTAGTTTTGTACAATATTTTTTACCGATTATTAGTTTCAGCATTTATGTATGAGTAGTTTTGTACAATATTTTTACCGATTATTAGTTTCAGTATTTATGTATGAGTAGTTTTGTTCAATATTTTTTACCGATTATTAGTCTCAGTATTTATGTATGAGTAGTTTTGTACAATATTTTTTACCGATTATTAGTTTCAGTATTTATGTATGAGTAGTTTTGTACAATATTTTTTACCGATTATTAGTCTCAGTATTTATGTATGAGTATTTACTATTATCGCTTCAGGATCCCTTCTAGTACGTTGCTTTTCTTACGTTTTTTTAATTGTAAAATATTTCTATTCAAGAAATACTACTGGCCAGTAGAAAGTAAAAAATGTCATAATTTTAC
This sequence comes from Aphrophora alni, assembly GCA_963513935.1. Classification (NCBI taxonomy): domain Eukaryota; kingdom Metazoa; phylum Arthropoda; class Insecta; order Hemiptera; family Aphrophoridae; genus Aphrophora; species Aphrophora alni. The sequence continues at coordinate 91,616,272 of OY740770.1, forward strand.
AGTTTAACTTTCTTCTTAAATGGAAGGCGCATACATTATGAAACAAGTTAAGCTATTTTGTTTAAAAGATATATTCCGCCAGTCCAACAAATTAAACAGTATTTTTTGGTCCCGACCAGATCATATAACTATGGAACAAAAACTGCTTTTTAATATGTAATTACAATTTATATATATATATATATATATATATATATATATAATGCCCTATATTATGTTGATATAAAAATCTGTAAATTTTGTTGTAGAGTGGATTTTAAATTCGTTTAATCAATTTTTGTTTTTGGATTTTTTTTTTTTCTGGTTCAGTAAAAGTGTCCAACACTATTGTAATTGTACTAAATGAAATATTCTTGAAAATTATCTAAAAGTATTCTAAAAACAAGCTATTAATTCAACACTGGTTACTGGTATCTATCTTAATTAATAAAGAGAGATTAGATTTATTAAATGTTGTACATAGTTGGTGATGTTTTCATCGTGCTCGTTATTATTTTTATAAACTGTATAGGCCTAGTTCAGGCTGCAATAAAAATCTGCCATACCTGAACAGTTTTTTGTCCAAATTATTTTAGGTTAAAATTTTTGTAGTGGTCCAAATGCCAATCATCTAAAATTTCGTTAATTTGAGTTGATCGTTCAACAAATTATCTAGACTGTTTATAAAAGCCTTGTAGATTTCAAATTCCTTCTTGGCACCATGATTATCATAGTGAATATTCAAAAGTTTTAAAATATTTTTCGACATAAATTTGAGTATAACTAAAAGCAGTATTTATATTCAATCATGGCTACTTTTGTTCTTTATTGTATTTGTAGTCTAAAGTTAAATTTCTGTTACGAGATTAATTTCAAAATTTATCCTTCATCCTTCAGCCCTTGCTAGCCCTTGGTAGTTACGTTTCAATCTGTTTATAAGAAGTTAGAGTAAACAATTTGAAGAGTAAACAACTTGCAGAGTGAACAATTTGCAGAGTAAACAATTTGCAGAATAAACAATTTGAAGAGTAAACAATGCAATTTATTTTTTTATTACATTACTCAAATATTTCTCAACATTAGTGTAAACATGTCTAACTAATTAAAACTCGTACAAGGATTTTCTGCTTTTTAGTTTTGTGTTTAAAATTATTATGTAAACCATTTCAATCAGATTATTACTGAAACACGTAAAAATGCCCACATTCATGAAACCAATTACACTGGTTACAATTTTTACTGTAACTTGTATATTGAACTTACCAGCTGATTAAATAGTAGCCGCTCCATTTCATAATTTTTCCACAAATTTTCATTCATATTATTCATGACATTGGGTCAAATAAACCAAATACAGTTTATTTGTATCCCTCGTTCTACACTTAAAGTGTTTAAATTATTTGACGTCCATCTTGGATTTGGGTCATCTATTGAAATGATAATATGATGTAAGCGAGTAATTTAACCAAAATTAGACAAGATAGTCGTAAGGCATCCGGCAGTCCGTGTGCGGTTGCTGATTAATCAATTTCTACAATAAAAATTTAGAAAAATCAGAGGTCTTAAAATGAGATTACTAGTTAGGGTAGATTTAATAGAATCAAATAATTTCGGTTGGAGTTAACACCACTTGAACTTGACTCCTGTTTTAAATAATTAAGTTGGTAGGCGATTTGGATGAAATTATTAATACATTTGGAATAAAAGGCGTATGCTTGAGGTTGGTGGGGGTAGAGTATTCTGTGTTTGGATTCACCAGGTCAGGGTGTAAGGTGATAGATTGATTTTTAAATAAAAAGAAAAATCATGACTAGTTTTAATAAAATAAAAAAGTTATGGCTTTTTAAGGATATTTTATATTTATTCATTAACGAAATTGCAGTGCCCTACAGGTTGTAAATAAATTTCCTAGTTTATTAACTATCTGTTATAACTAAAGTTAGAGCGTCAATCATGTAAATAAATTCAATAACTCTTGTGTTCAAGGAACTCTTTCGTATATGCTAGGCCTCTCTGTAATTTAGGTTTCATTTGGTCTCTAACAGATTTAATTAAAATTCCTTACGTCTTTAAAATGTCTTCAGTTACTGACGTGAGGTTTGTGCTGAGTATTAAACTGTGTAAAAAGCAAATTCACCAAATTTCTCATACAATAAAAATGCACAGTAGGTACAAGTGACTATATATGTACAACTAATAATAATAATATGAAACATAATTCTTCTGTAAAAATTATTACGCTGGTTAAAATTGGAAATACAATTATTCATGAACACCATCGTTTGATCTTGCTGTCATTATTTGGCTTACTTTCATCTTATTATAATTATAATGATTTCTGCACATTTATAAATTACACTCATCTGTTCTTTCAGCCATTGATTTCGCACTTTCCTTAGTTGATTTCTTTTGGTAATACTTCGGTATTCCAATATACATAATCGTTTTCTAAAACTGAGGTTTTCCGAAACCAGTTAGGAATAAAATTCTAAGAATGACAGAAACATTTATTCAAAGTGACTTAATTATGTTTATTTCTACTTTGCAGTTACAAGTGATTGAAGATGTCTTAGTTTACTAAGAACCATCATCTTGTATTTTATTAACCTAAAATTAAAATATTTTGACTTTATTTTTGTTATAATGGTTGCTGGGGTAATGATTATCTATCTTGAGTGAATGTTTGTATACTAATCAACATATACTGGATCCGATAACTTTGATAACAGCCACCACTAGCTACGCTGATGAAGACGACTCGAGTTTTGCAACTGTTTAAATGTAAAGCTTTTTGTGAGTTCCTGGATCCGACGTGTTATTTTTAAAGATAATGTCTGCAAATGTTGACCTACAACTTCAGCTGAACTACTAACAAAATAAAATATATTTCAAAACAATTTTTTTTTAAATGAAAAAAAATATACATTCAAAATTAGCAAAATTTCCATTGTATTGAAAATATTTAACAAACTTCAATATTAAAACTTTTAGTAAACGTGTATCCCAAGTCACAAAGTATTACTAAACTACAAACCTTATTTCCGTGTTGTGACGTATTTTGAAGTTTTTTCATGAAACCATTACGCGTTTCGTGAATTATATCCCATCATCAGAATAGTTTCACTCCTCGGATATAATATAAAGGCTCATATATTTATCATAACACAATACACGAGACGGGTGCGCACCACGGCATTTGAGGAACGACTGAAGTTCGGATTATGCATCAGAGATTAGGCTTACATGGTCCGCCCTTATCTTGTATTTTCATGTCTGTGTCACACAAGGAGTTGGATTTAAATTTGAGTTGATCGTTCAACAAATTATCTAGACTGTTTATAGATTTCAAATTCCTTCTTGGCACTCATATATCCACTTTTCTTGCATAGGTGTAATGGGACGTAATTTAGTTCTAACGATCGCACCAGTATCTATGCCTAGGCATTGTTATGATTTATAGTGAATCTTACATATCAATTAGATGTATACCCAATTTTAAAACAACTCTTGATCAAATCAACAACTTACTCAATTATATAATATAATATATATGTTATAATTGTACAAATAAATAATACAATATGAGAACCTTTACTTTTTTTTAGAAATGAATAATTAATAAGTTTTCTGACGTTATTTCATAACAATAGCTGTGTTGTGTTAAGGAGACGCCTCATTAATGTCAAATATGAGTCATTTTGAACTTTAAACATGTTTAACTTACTGAAAATTACCAGTTTACTCTCTGGCTATTAACCTATTATTTTAGTGTTAAGATCTAAAATTATTTGACTTAAATTGTATTTACTTAGTCTGGTGCTTGATTTGTAGTAACTAATTGTGCCTAATTTTATGACTATATCGAAGAACATTACCAGAAATTAATAAATATTAAACCTGAACACTTTATATTTTAACAAAGATCAGACCTGAAAAATAAACAAAATATCCAACAACAATAAAAACAACAAATTATATTTTAATTCAATTTAAAAAATTGACAATAAAAAGGCAAAATAACTAATCTAAATTTATATTTTAATTATTAAGAAACTGTGATGCATTATTATTGATGTTTTTAATATAGTAATTTATTTATATGTTAACTAATTGTTTGGATGTGTTTCATTATTGTATTGTACAATTAGTGACTGATTATGGACGAATTTCATAGGATTATTAACTGCATTTTATAATTCATTGTGCTAAGTTTCCATTATGTTTTTATACAATTACCTAGCAGATCCTTTAATATCCTTCATTCAGTGTTTAGGTGTCAAATTATAAAATAAAACAGGATAATGAGTTTATATTAAATATATTTGTAACTAAATTAGTGTGAATCCTCGGAACAAGTGTTTTTTAAATAATTTATGATTATTTTTACGAACGTGATGTTATATTTGCCTTAATATTGTTGCAATATCATACATTGTAATTGTGAGGTGTTTGCTACTACTACACTTTTATTATTTGTAATAATTAAGGAAGGAAATAATTACAATAACTATAGCTATCCTAAAAAAATATATAAATAACAAAAAAAACTTTTTGAGAATTACTTATATTATGGATTGAAACGCTTTCCATTGATTTAATATTAATAAATATACATCTAGTCTAAACACTATCGATTCAAGTTATTTTCTGGTATTTAATGTCTCAATTCTTAAATTAAACTTTACTGTACTGTTCCAATCGAAAATCGTTTCTAATAATAAATTAGAAGCTGACTCGTCCTTTAGGTATACATATATTTAAATGCGTATAGCCTAGGTTAGTTAGGCCTATCTGATTTTATATTTTTACCTTTAACATACATATTCCACCAATTGATAAAACACATTTACGTACCACAGTTTTATGGTATTATTAGTTTTAATTGAATAGTTCAAGAGCTTTCTTGATATTTATAGGATATTACACATTTAAAATATACCATAATACTATACAAATTTTTTGTATGTTTACAAATATTTTTGTAATCTCTTTTATTAAAACATAAATAAATAATTAAAATGGAACATATATCGTAAAAAGTTTATACTAATTTTCATATTATTATGAAAAAATACATTAAAAATATATTACAATAGTTCAATGTTTCTAACAGGGCGTTTTTGTTTATTGTATAAATTCTCAGTATATTTTCCAATTAAAAATAATAATAAATAATTTTCACTGTCCATCCATTTAGGTTTCAAAATTTTGTTTCATTTCCTTGTTTAAAAATAATACCTATTCAATTTTCGATAATATGCATAATGAAATTTTAAAATAATATCATAAAGTTTGTTTTTAATATCAATAATTAATCTCATCAAATATAAATATTTAACGCCAACTTGTTTTGGTTATTTAATTCATTATCAGATTGTATTCAAAGTGTTCCTAAAAATAACATTTATCGTACATTTTAACAAGTCATTTGTTCAAATTTAGATAAGCTATTATCAAAATGCAGGGAAAATATATAACGACACAGTCGTGTGTATACTTTTACATGTTTCTAGAAGTAACTAAAACCACCATTATGAGTTTTGTGTTGTTCTTGTTCAATGTATATCATCACGGCTTACATTATTTTCTTCTAAATCATTTCACCAAGATCCTTGATTAATAATTACAAAAAAAAAAACTTGATTTACTAGAGTTTTAGCTTCAATTAAATTGTATAGCTTCTACATATATGTACAATTTCAAGGTCATCTAAACACGGTTTAAAAGCTACATTCATACAAAGCCCGTCCAAGCCTAACCGATTTCAAAAAGGTAGAAAACCTGTGTAACAGATATTTTAAATAAACTTACCTTTTACTGCGAATATTGTGTAAAACCCCTTGAATCTACCAATACAATTTAACACTTTCTAATAGGTCCAAGAGACCAACTTTTGGGCATTACATTTAGAGGATATGCTTGTATTATATTGTACAAATTATTTATTATATAATATTATAGCTCAGTATATATTATTTGTAGTACAATCTAACCCCTGCAATAGACAAATACTCGCTACGCTCATATCAGTGGTTTGTTCCTTCCTAATTTCATACGAATAGCTATACATAGCTATATAATAGCGTAATAATAGCTATATATCTCCTCGTAGCTATACGAATTACATTTTCTTTTGAGGTCAGGGGTCCCAATTACAACTACAATAACAAACTATTCTTTATTTAATTAATTTTTGTTATTCTTTATTTGCTACAACATACAGAATTGAAATTTGCAAAGTTTCGTATAATTTAGTGTGTTATAAGTTGAATAACAAATAATTGAGATATGAACAAACCAAGAACTATTTGAAATTACCGCCACCATTTTGACATTATTAATTTTTTTTTTTCAAATTTATAGAAGTACACTGTAGTTTCATATATCAAATTACATGTTCCTATCTTAATGTTTACGGTTGTTATCGTGTTTACACAGATAACGATGATAGACAAACAGCAAGTTGAAAAGTAAGTTTTTGGTGTCTTGAAGCCATGAAAGTTGAAGATCAGTCAAAAATTAGAAATAGAAATTTATTCCTGAAAAATTTACCCTACCTACGTATACTGCAACCGTCTATCTGTGCGCGCGAACCCTTCGCTACTATCTTGGCAGAAAACCTTCGGTTGGGGAGCCTATGGGCATTGTTTGCTCCTTTCCGCCCGACCCGACACTAATTTTGTGCTGTGTTATTATGCCATACTAAAAGGGGTGTTTATAAAGGCAATGTAAATAAGTATCAGACTATGTTTTACAGTATTATGAAATATTAAATGTACCAAATTATATTAGCATGTATTTCATTATGATAAATATAAATGGATATGTACTATCAAAGAAAATTGTATGTGTGACAACAACCTAAATTAAAACGACACACGTTAGTCAAGAATGAAATATATTTATAAATAAATGTAAGCTATGTTAATAGACTTTTGTTTTAACAATTAAAATAAACATTAGATTTAAATAAGAAAAATGCATGTGTGGCTACAACAACCTAAATTAAAATATAAATCCTTAGTTTTTAAGAAAAGAAAACCTATGTTTTTAGAAAAGAGCCCCCGCACCCCCTCTCGCCTTGCAACCCAACCACCGTTAAACACAGTTAAACGGTCGTACTATATACTTAGGTAAATAAAAAGAACCAAATCTGTAATTCTTGTATCACCATTTGTAAGGTTGTAATCCACTTCCTCAGTGAGCAAAGAGAATTATTATTTTCAACTTGGCGATTACAATTACATTATCATTATTTTATAGACAATACATAGATTGTAACATGACATCCTCAACTAATATTTTAGAGTGCATCATTACTATCTCCAATTACTATTAACATTACTATCTTCTTCAACGGTTTCTTAACCTGGACAACAATTATAGTATCTAGGAGATGACTACATATAGACCATGTAGGTCCATTTTTTGGTGTAGACTTTTTAATATTTGTCTACTATTATAGCAAATGGGTGGAAGTTAAAATTTCAAAAATAAGTCCACAATTCAAGAACTAAACGGAATTTTTCATGGTTTGGAATTCCAAATTTAACAGATACAAATTAATGCAATGGATAAGCTATTTCTTATGTGCACACACACACATAAATATATATTATAATAAATCATACATTCAAAATTTATACTATTTTTGTGCACCTATACCACATGAGACCAGTGACATTTAATTAACTTTACGATGACATCTGGAATTGAATCAAGATGACTAGATATGTTGCCACTGAAGCTATTACCTGTAAACAAACACAGTGTTGGTAAATTTTTATTTTTTTATTTTACGAATATATGTTACTCAATCCAAGCTTATTTTTGTACTTGTAAGCAAATCAGTTCTTACACCATGATATGCTATCTTAAATTTGGTTTTTGTTTACATTCTACTCCAAATGATTTTGTTTTTAACTTTAATGTATATTGCAGTTGATAATTATTGTAAATTTGAATTTTAGAACGAATTGTAGAACACAAAAAGTAAAAACTATAATTTCCACCAACTAAAAATCACAAAGAAATCAAAATTTTATGTTTAATTAACATATCCTGAAGAGACAGTGAATATAATTTATTTATTTTTTTTATATTTTTTTTTTACTCTATTAGCTTCTAATAAAAATTAATTACACAAAGTATATTTATCTGTTTCAATAGCCTTCATTTATATCTCATTAAAAATTGTTGAAAACTTTTTTTCAAGGTTTTTTTGTATTAGAAATTTTAAAGAAATATTATGTTTGAACTCGCAGTCCTTGTTCTGAGTAGGGAACCTTAAAACTAATACTGCAAATCAAATTTATCATGCAGGAACACAGTTGTAGCTCAGTATCGCCTGAGCGGTCAGACGTGCACGTCATTGAGCGTATCTACATAATCTTGAACCATATTACTTTCGTAACGAGCTCCACACGGAGTGAAACTTATGTTGTGTAGTGATAATGTATTCTAATTTCTTGATGATGGTCGAATCGACTAAAATCGTGATAAATATATGAGGTAAGGCAATTTTTAAAAAAAATGGATTACTTGACTACTTAATAAATTTGATAATTCAATGCTCCGTGAGCTAAAAAATGGAATCTAAATTTATCAAGTATTCTGGTTAATGATATAGAAAACATTTTTTATCATAATGACACATGCAAAGTAGTAAAACACAGTGATTTTGGGTGGTCATAAAAACATAAATATTATGTTTCACAGTAAAATAAATAAAAATTACAATAATAAGGGTTTATAACAATGGAAAATTCTTCAAAGAGAGCAGCAAAGCTCTTTTATGACACTTCTGGTCCTTTCTGTAGATGTTTTGATGACCCTAAAATTGAAAAGTCATGGGAATAAACTCAGCTACAAATTTGGATAAATCCAAATTCGTCTGAAGGGGAAACATAACCCAAGACCCACATTAACATAGGCTATTATAATGAAGGCTCTGCCAGCTTGGATATCTCCTCCTATGTCATTGCTCTTCTCAGCCACAGACCCCTGTGTGGGGCCTGTGGGTGGACCCACTGCTGGGGAAGCTGAAGCTGCTAGTCAGCCTAGTTGCAAACCACAGAGAAAAGATAGGATGGGTGTTCCTACATCTCCCCCTATAGCTTCCTTCAAAAGTAGGAGACTCATCACAGTATCGGCCAGTCTATCCGAGGAGTGGGGGAAATTGTGTGCAACGTCTGAAGGATCCTTCCTTCTAAAGGAACAAAGACCTAAGGGGCCATCAACTGGGAAAAATATATCTCACCAGAAGAAGGCAAAAGGAGTAGACTGACAGACCAACTGAAGATGGACACTAATACATCAGGGATTATTCAAGTACCCCTGATAACAAGAACTAAATAATCTCAGCAAATGCTGATAAATCTCAATTATGCCAGGACAGCTTCGGCTGTCCTCTGCAAGAGATTTACTAAAAGATTGTATAGAGGAAATGGGACTAATTCAGAAGCCATGGGTCAACAGGCGAAACACCAAAAAATGTCTCCCAACCCACACGTGTAAGTTAATTACAGTAAAATGGTAGACAGACCAAGGGCAGTTATATTGCTTAATAATAATGTCATTTTTCTTTCCTATTCCAGAGTTTCTAACACAGGATTTGATCAATGTGTTAGTCAAGGTAAGGACTGTCAAATAGAAGCAGGAGGTTATAATGACCTCAACGTATTTCCCTGGTGAGTACCATACATCTCCAACAGATGACATAGCTAAGCTAATTAACTATTATAAAAGAAGAGGAAAATGCTTTATCATTGGATGTGGTTCTAAATCACACCACACCATTTGTGGAATTTTAAGGGCCAACGAAAGAGGTGAGAAAATTTTTGATTTTCTTTATACTAACAATATAGAGATGAGTAAATGGGGGACAAATTTACCTTCAATAAAGCAGGACATAGAGGTTGGATAGATCTAACTCTCATAAGTCCTAGTCTGCTGGACATCATCCTCAATTGGCATGATGTATCAAATTCACCAAAACTATCTGATCACATGTTCATTAATTAAGTTTAATATAAAAATGACTCAGACCCAGGTGTTAAGAACCCGGATCCCAAAAACTACTGATTTGGATAAATATAAAGTAGACCTATAATCTGAGTTAGTGGAAGCTGAAAGCCCTCCAGATATGGAAACGAACTGGAAAGAGCTGCTGAAACTCTAAAAGCAACATTTATCAATTCCAATGAAAGTAGATGTCCTGTTAGTGAGAGAGGAGTTTATGCACAAATACCTTAGTGGAACAAAACGCTCTCCAAGTTGAGAAATGTTGCATGAAAATTCTTAAACAGGGTGAATCTTAATGGGAATTGGGGCTTATAAGATAGCTTTCACAGAATATAATAGGAGATGACAAAATCTAAAATAAGGACATGGAATAGATTCTGTGAAGTGGATAAGCAGTCTACTAACAGCACCTCAACTACAGAAGGCCTTAAGCAAAGACCACTCAAACTCTAGAGTCTTCTTAAAGAAAGAAGGAGACATATATACAGAGAGTAGAGGAAACTATGCGTCTACTGTAAGAGACTCATTTCACCGACTCTACTTTGTTCAATCTCATATAAACTACAATTGAATATTGCTTGGTAGTACAACGGAAATTCGTTGTATGGGATTATATTTTGGTCAAAAATGAGAAAAATCTAAATTTAATCCTAATACAAGGTTTGGCTGAATTGTAATCAACTTTGCTGCTCAGGGCGAGTCGGTGAAACTGACTTCTAGCTATGTCTAGAATGGTATAATTTGAAAGTTGAATAAAACCTAAATAAATGTAAATTTTGAAAATGTGTTGTAATCTCTCTCTCTCTCTCTCTCTCTCTCATTTTCTCTCTCTATCTATCTATCTATATCTATATCTCTCTCTCTCTCTCTCTCTCTCTCTCTCTCTCTCTCTCTCTCTCTCTCTCTCTCTCTCTCTCTCTCTCTCTCTCTCTCTCTCTCTCTCTCTCTCTCTCTCTCTCTCTCTCATATTGATGAAATGCATCCACTATTGCCATAAAAGTGACATTATCTTATCCTATAGCTAAGCTTATACCATTAAATTCCAATTTGCTTATATGGTTATCTAAATATTTTTTTCTCCTTTATCATTACTTAAATACATTTTTTTTATATATATATTAAACTTACTGCATTGATTAAAGTAAAGTCCAAAGTAAAGAATCCACACGCCGTGAATGAGATTTTTTGATGCAGCAGTTGTTGGGAGAATAGTAACAACTGAAACCAACAAGTTATTTCAAAATAATTAAGCTTTAGAAATTATGTTCATTTAGTGTGTATCACAAACTGTGTTTCACTCTGCAAAGTCAAAATAAAAGAACAAATGGATGAAACCAGCATATTTTCCACATCAAAGCCTTTACTTTTACGATATAATTTTAACAACCAAGTTATCACCCTCTGTTGTTTTCTCTACTCTACAGATCTTATAGTGTTTCTGCTGCTGTTGTCCTACTTTCTATCTTAAAATACATGAGGAGGTGACATTCAAAAAGAATTTAATCACAAAAATCAAAAAGTGAGATGAAGGTGGATCATTGTTTAACCAGTTAAATGCCACAATATAAAAAATGCCAGTTAGACACTAAAAATATATATTCCCCTTAAAATAGCTTATAGAAAATGACAGGTTTGTTCAAAAAGAGTTTATTCCATGGCAGTGGTCAAACAAAAGGAACTTTTTCTTAGTGGCCAATCACAGAGCTGTTTTCTGTTTTCCATTACCCTTTGCAACAGGCAATGACAGTAATACTATTCTGCATGTTGTTGATGTGTTTACAACTTGAATGAAAGAAAGAGTTGTTTTTCATTAAATTTTAGTTTAATTTTATTTATAGTATCATTTTGTAATGAGTGATTTAGAGGAAAATCTAGTGTCCGTAGTTGTGGCCAATGATGGATCAAGGAAAAGAACTGTTAAACCACAGAAAAGGAATATAAGTAAACACAATAGGTATGGTAAGACTCGTTTTGCATCGTCTTCAAAATTCTCCTAGATTTCAAATATCAACGTTTACCCTATTGGATTGTTTTAATTTAAGGGTGAGCTTGTTGTCTGAAGATAAAATTCCTCAAAACAATTTTATTTCAGGATTTGTATGTTTAGTTCTTGTAAAAAAAGGTGAAGGCTTTTATGTAAAAGTAATTCAAATTGGCCAAATACTACTTGGACTTCATATAAATTGGTTACAAAAACAAAAAGACATTAACAGTATGTAAAAAACATTTTTGATGGTTATGTCAGACCTTCTTGAATGAGAACCATATGTCAGTCTATGCTGAAAGGTAAACACTAAAGTGAAACAAGATGGGGCGATAGAAAGTCACATAAATCAGTTATAAAAAGGGGATAAAGTACAGGATTTTATTAAATCTTTGAAAGATAAGAAAAGTCATTATAACAAAAAGAAATAAAAAAGAATTTTTATATATGCCAATTTAAATATAAGTAAGTTACACCGAATGATAATCACCCAGATGAGAGTAATAAAGTTTCTAAATAAATGTTTCGGAGAATTTTCAATATATTCAATATATGTCTAGCATCAGATATTTGCAGCTTTTGTCAAAAACTTACTCATTTCAATAGAACATCGTATGATGCAAAAAAAAAGAAGAAGAAAAGGATAAAAGTAGATTTCATGACTCAAAAGCATGTACAAATTGATGAAAGAGAAGGTAAACAATTGTGTCACATTTTGTTTCTATTTGCAACAGATCCAACCCCTACCAAAATCAGCTATTTCTGAAACCTACTATTCTCGTCAGTTTGGTTTTTACTGTTCATGTATTGTTGAGATAAGTGGAACTAAACCTACTTTTTACATATGGACGAAGGAACAGGCAGGGAAAGGGTCGGTAGAAGTTACATTGACTCTAATTGAACATCTTAATTCTGTGAAAATAGGTGAAAATATAAAAATGATCAGGCTATTCTGTGAAGGCTGTGGAGCACAGAACAAGAATAACTATGTACTTCACAGTCTCATGCATTTCTTATTAAAAGACAGAAAGCAAAATAGAAACCATTCAAGTTATATTTTCTGTGAGGGGACATAGTTTCTTGGACCGAGTCTTTGGCCATGTTGAGAAGCTTATAAGAAAGCAAGCCATTATCATTAGTAAAGAAGGGTATGTGGAGATCTATAAGTCAGTTGGTAGTGTCAAGATGGGCTAGATTGGACACTTTATAATACCAAGGAGCTTAATTAAAGATAGTTGTTTTACACGGCTAGAGGGAATTTCAACCTTGAAAAAAATCATCATTGAAAAATAAGTAAAAACTAAAGAAAGGCAATAAAAATATTAGGTCTTTAAGGGTAAAAGGTCTACAAAATTTCTACTTTGAACCACAATCTGAGACTTTGCAAACTTTCAGGAAAAAAGGATGGATCATTGACCGTTGTAAAAAATTTGAATTAAGTAAACTGCCTTTACAACACAACATTTTAGCTGTCAAAAAGTAAGATGTTATAAAACTGCTGGAAACCATTTTTGGTGAAGACTGGCAAACAGATGACAGATTGAAATGGTACAAATCTGTGTTACAGCGAAACAATAAAGAGGATGTTAATGTTCAAGAAGATGGCCCAGAAGCTGTGTGTGATTGGAAGAAGATTGTGATATGCACATTTAAAATAACACTTTAAACAACTTTAGGCTGTTTCAGTTCAGTTGAAAAAAGACTATTATTATTTCACAATGAGTTTTTCTATTATTTTAAGTTACTTTGTGTCTGTATGCATTTTTTTCCAGATTTTCTAATACTGTATAAACAACATTTTCAACCATAAACATTGTTTAATTTCTTCACCTTTAATTCTTAATATTAAAAAAAAGGGGAAAAAAGAAAAAGAAAGAAAAAAAAAGCAACTTATTCCAACATTGCAAGTAAAATAACTGAATTATTATGAATATTTTAGCAGTTATTCTTGAAAATCTGTATTACTTTGATTCAAATAAGTTTGAGAACATTTCATTTGCTGCTTAATAGTGTTGAATATTATATAGACAGTTTGTCGCTTATACTGAACATTGCTAGGCTTATGATTAAATTCTTTTTGAAAGTCACCTCCTCACATTGCACAGCTTTTTGCACTGTAAGTAAAAAAGTAATAACTCATTTTTTATATTTCTATTTTAATCTTTGTATTTATTTATTTCTTAACAATAATAGTGTTATTTATTTAATAATAAACAATACTAGTTTATTGTAAACCTGATTTATTTTCCCATTGTTGTTGGGAAAAAGATCCCAGACAATTGAACTCACATATTCGGTTGGTACATGTAGTTAAGCTGAACAGATGGGCTGTCCTTATATCAAGATATATTTATTGTCAGCAACTACAAATCACATTTCAAGTCTATACGTAAAATGGAATAACATTAAGTCTGGTGTTCAACCTAAAAGGAGTCATTAGAAATAGTAGAGCAACACAGACGTTTATAAATAAATGTTTAAAATCCTTACTAGGTATAAGATGACCAAGAGTTGGCTAGTTAGTTAGTGAATTTAGGGTCCGAGGCTATACAGCCTCTTGCCACTGCAACCCAAATTCGTCTTTCGTGATTACCCTACTAATTATGCTTTAGTCCCACCCAACATTTAAGTTTCCTAAAAACTTGTAGATAATCAAAGGCCAACGTTGTCTCCTGTAACAGGTAAGACACTAAAGAAGATTAGTCACAGTTCAAGGAAGAAAGAAATTTAATTACAAGAATAGACTTGGAGCTGAACTATCAAAGACAATGAAAGAGAGGCAGACCAAGGATTGTTTGATGTATCGAGAGTTACAACTGGTGAGGAGGGTGTGTAGGTGATGGTTATCAAGGGAGATGAAAAGGATTTGCTACTACCCTATGTTCCTTGAAAGAATAATAGGAAATAAGTAAGATAAAATTTCAACTGTGCTGTTTGACAAGCACATGAACAGTGTTTATGTTCATAGACCTATAAAACACCCACAAAATTATCATATCAAACCTATATAGATCATATTAAAATAACGAAAACTTTATAACATAAAAAGTAAACAAGTTTTAAACTTGATTCATAGTTCAAGAAATAGGCCTTTCTCCATGCCTAATAATTAACATACCTCTATTAATTACAGTAGTTACTTCCGATAATTCTTGAAATAAAATCATTTAAAATGTGATTGTTATATCTGTATGATAAAACTTACTTCTTCTTTTATATCGACTAATTCCGCTTCATTCAGAAGACCATGAACAAGAACTGATGTAAAGTTGGCCTGGAAACACTTTATCTATTAAAATACAGCTGTCATCAAAATTATCATACTATGTAACCCATTATGAAAAAGTATATATGAATTGAAAAAAAATGAAGCACCTGTTTATTTATTAGTTTATGTACAAATCAGCTTACAATCAACATAACAAACAATAATAATATATAACAATAGTACTGAATCAATGTATTGGGTGTTTTTATCAACACCCACTACTAATACAAAACAAAAGCAATTTGAACATTTATTATGAAATTGTAAGATAAGTAGTTTTCTCTCTACAATGACATGATATGACAATATAATATATTGGACACAATCATAAGTTTTGAGTTTTTAATTTTTACATTTAAAATTACATTTTTTATTTTCTTACATATCATGAAGAAACATAATTTTGAACTGTAATTTCAAAAAATAAACTTGTAATAATCGCTATAGTAGTGAGAATTTTAGTTGAATTAAAAGAAATACGGTATTATAATATACATTTACTATCCGCTGAATTTTTTTATTACTGAAATATAAATAAGATTCAAATTACACAAAAGAGGTCATTTGAAAGGGTTTTCTGCTATTTTCTTCTTATCTATAAATACTCCATCAGCCATTTTAATATACCCTCAGAGGCTCACTATAGTTAGATTGGCAGTCCTAGCTGAGTCTACAACTTTATTATGTAATCTTGGGTTAGATCCTTCACTTTCATCTTTCCTATTGAGTCTCTATTGACCACTCTGTTCTTTTCCGACCCTAGTGCTATTAGAGTATTTGGAGTATTCGAGGGCTAGGGGTCTTTATTTTATGTTCTTTTCTTTCTTTCTTTTTATAAGACGATGATGACTGAAAGATTTTACGACTTTAAACAACAAAGAGAGACTTCGGCTTTTTTTGGCATTTTGGTAAACTTTATATGTTGATCAAAAAGTCAAAGTTCACAAATGGACCCAAAAACAACAATTCATTTCTATTAAATCTAAATATTAGCTGTATGGTAAGAATATCAATTGAAATATATAGAAAATCATCAATAGTTGATATATTTTTGTATAAAAAATAAACCAATTTTAGAATAGAAGTATTTTTCTTTAAAATTGACAATTTGTTATCCAAAATGACTGGTCTATAATGGGATTGTAAATAGATTTTATTAACTTTTTAAAAATTAAACTAATAAATGTACAATCTTAATTATATATTGTGAAACAGAATCCTTAACATTAGTTATTATTAACATTAGTATATCCTTTACAAATAACTCATGGCAAGTATTTTAATATTTATATAACAAGGAGAGACATCGGCTTATTTTTAATTTTTTTTTTTTTTTTTTTTTTTGGCATTTTGGTAAACTTTATATGTTGATCAAAAAGTCAAAGTTCACAAATGGACCCAAAACAACAATTCATTTCTATTAAATCTAAATATTAGCTGTATGGTAAGAATATCAATTGAAATATATAGTTATATAGCCTATATATATAAAACTTACCTCATCACATACAGCAGTGCAAACAAAAACTATTATACCCAATTCTGCAGCATGTTTGACAAGATTCAAACTTAAAGATGTTGTTCCAAGCATTAATTCATTAAAAGCTACACTCGAACTCAAAATGTTTAGTAAAATTATGTAGAGAATAACAATTACTGAAGCGATATTATGAACAATACATAGGACCAATTGTATTGAATATAAATTGTTTATAAATTTACAGCAATTAAACAAATACCTGTGAATTTCTCGTAATGCATTAATATTTTGTAATCTACTTACTGTTTTTGAAGAAAATACAAATCTCCTTTTGTCTATAATTTTAATGTTATTAGGATTTGAACTGTTTGAAATGTCTATAATTTTAATATTTAATGTTTTTAAGTGTAATTTTAGTAATAAAAGACAATTTAAAAACTCAATCAAAACAATAATATTTGTAACAACTGAAAAGCAAGAAAACAAAATAATGGTCATACCAGTTCTGAAAAAGCAGTCCAAAAAATGCAACAAACATGTTATCATTGCAACAAAAAGTTCAAAATACTGAAATAAAATGAGAGTTTTTGGATTAAATCTGACGTTTAGAGTTTTCATCCATTTTTCAAGTATTATAAAACTTTCAATTGCCCCAAACCAATTCTGATAATTCCATAAAACCAAAAACCAAGATGAAAATGTTAACATGGCACTGAATACTTTTTGCAGAAATAATAAAAAAGTTATTGTGCTTGATGTTTCATAAAAACCAAAAGTGAATATCAGAAGGTGATAATAACTAAGTACAACTGGAATGGATAATACAAAAGTATACAATAGTACGGGAACTGATAACGATTTTGATGATAATGAGTATGGCATAAGACAAAATAATCGAGAGCAAAATAAAGTTGGTTTAAGAATACTGAGAGTTAAATTTGAAGACACCATTGTTGTACAAAAATTGTCAACTGTTGGAAACAAGTCGAATGGAAAAACTAGTAAATTAAGAAAGCAACACTCTTTTATTTATTTTTTTCTAATTTATATTAATGAATTGAAATTATTTTCACCACTGAAGTATAAAAATGTGTCAACAATGCTGTTAAATAAATACTGGAGTTAATTATCAAATAGAGAACAATGTTTTAACCGTTATTAACTAAATCACACACCGTGTAAAAACAAACACCCATAAACAAGCAAAACATGCATTTCACTTTAAATTTACCAATTTCAACCATCAAACTGGTATATATATAGCAAAAGTTATAGCTTCTCTAATAACTACAATTTTTGTCCAATTTTCAACAAACTTGGTACAAACACTGACCCCTACAGAGTTCAACAGTGCTTATTATATATATATATATATATATATATATATATATATATATATATATATATATATATATATATATTATGCTTTAATAAGGAATATTTAAAATTGACCACTTATAATATTAAATATTTCAAATTGCATAATAACCATACATATTATATATTCAAAAATCATTGACTCTAGCTGTGTAATAAATAAATTGTTCTTTAGTCATCAGATTAAACAAAATTTCATAAAAGTTATTAATAATCTTCAGAAAAACAAAAATTTGACAACCTAAAAGCATAGTAACGAATTGTATATAGATTTTACTTCACAACACACAATATTTCTGAAATTTCTCTCAAAGTTCATAAATAAGTAATTACAAATTAACTTTCAAACACAATTCACAAATTAACCAATTAATGTAAACAAGTAATACTTCACAAATTTCAAAAATAATAAAGCAACACATTAAATGAAGAAAAATAGTTGTTTATAACAAATTTTCCAATTAATGTTTATTAATTATATCAATGTCAAATCTACAATCTACAATCAATCAATAAAAGCAACAAAAAATAAAATAAAGCAATAGAGTTTTTTGTAAAAACCCACACCCGATAAGATATTTAACAATAATTTCAACTGTGTTACTAATTCTTCAACTTATTTTTAAAATGTTTATAAAAACAACAAACATTTTAATAAAAACTTTTAGTTTTTTGTTGTTCATATAGTAATTAATTTTTAGTAAAAACTAAAACTACAAGACGATACACTATTGTTAGTAAATTACCTTTATTAGGCCTGGGTTCTTTATGCTCAAAAATCAGCGGTTCAGTTTTACAAGATTTTCGTTAATTTTAATTATTCAAACAATCATAATAAATACATATATATTTATATCATTACAATTTTTATCTTATCACTCCTAATCTTAAAATTGAATCCAATCAACAACAATTTGAAATATAAACTCAGAATGGTTCCAACCATTACGACTCTACTCTTTACTTTTAGTATTAAACAATTACAAGTTTTCTAATACATAATGATTTGCTCACCTTTCTTGCAAATGTCTTCTCCCATTGCTCTCTCAACTCTTATTCGCCAAATATGGCTATCTTCCGAACAACCCTCAAGCAGTGATTCCTCCTGTGATCTAAAGGCCCGTCTTCTTTTGTCCAAGAGCTTATATTGCCCCCTCTTGTTTGTCACACTGACTACTTTTGCAAGGTAAGCATTTCATTATAATTATTGTCTTCCACAACAGTTGGTCTCCATTCTGACTTTAATATTATTTTTATTGATTTATCTTTTAACTAAAACTATCCTAATTCCTAACAAGTAGCACTAGACATCTCCTTCCTTAACCAGCATTGATTTTCTTCTTTTTTTTTACATTGTTTTACATATTCATAACTTGTACATTTTGGTAATCTGTTTACTTCTTAGTCCATATTAAGTCAAGTTTGCAAAATTTAATTCTACAAAAGTGTAATCTGATTTGTGAATATGGTAAACACTACATAAAGAAGCAGCAATTCAGGTTAACGTTCCTTTCAGAATTACAATTTGATGTTTGGACATATGAACTCCATAACAACTAATTAGTAAATTAAATTTTAAAATGGCCTTCTTTCAATTTCTATTGGTGGGTGATTTTATGCCTACCCTCTAATAATAAAGATTTGCAACATCTACATATCTCAGGATCTCTATGAGAGGTTGTGATTATATTTTGATTTGTTTCTTTTCAATGATGGTTCCCAACTAATTTATCACGATTTCTACAGATAATTAATAGGACAATGGTTTATTTGCTGTTCTGTAATCCTTGACTGACTACTACAAAATTTTAATGAATGTATTCATTGGATACAAGACTAAAAGCACAATAGTCTATATCAAAAAGGAAAATTAAAAACATTCAAACTCGTGGAGGTGAAAAATATTAGATGATAATGTGAAAATTTGTAATAGTGAAAATTTATCTTGTAAACTTCTTAAAATTGTCTACTTACAGTGTATATCTTGACTTATTGGAGAATATAACAAATGAAACAGCGACAACAAAGGAACTAATACAGATATCAATATACACTATAAATAAACCATTTCTGGCAGAACACTGGACAGTGTTCTGCCACACACACGGATAAATCATTGGTTAATTAGTCTACTAGTGTAGGAGCGTTATCTTTTCTGCACTTTTTTGCCACTAAATTACCGTTGGATAAAATAAATCAGACCTATATGCCGAGATGTAGGCCATGAAAGTAGCAATATAAAATGTAATGTATGTTTATGAAAGATGTTTGTGTTTTCTGTGACTATTTACATACCGTACACTTAAAATATGTTTAGTGTGTGTTTATATCTGACTTGATAATGGAAAAACGACTTCTCTGAAACTGGTAGTCAATGAGCCAAAAATAAGAACTGTCATGGCTTAAGGTACTTTAACCTAAAAAATTATAGAAATATGTAACTATTTTTGGGACATTTAAACGTGATATAATTTACAAACTTTGACTGCTGTATATAGTAATGATTATTGTTTATATAAAGAATCATGTGTGCTGGGAGGTGGTGCAAGTGGCTGCACTTGCACTCTCTTGGCTCCTGAAAAAGTATTTTTAAAGACAAGGAAAATCCGCAAAAATACTAATTTTGTAAAGTTGCAAACAATGTAATAGAATTAAAACTGTTGTGTTTAAATAATACATATATAAATAATACTTAAATGTTAGCTCAGTTACAGGAACCAGAGTATAGTACTGTTGTACAATTAACAATTCTTTTGTTCCTGCATTATAGTTTCATGGCTACGGGACAACTTTGCAACCAAGACAGAGTGGCGTTCTACACGTTTAGCAAAGTTTTGTGCAAGACGAAGAAAAAATTAAAGATAAAGAAGGTAGTATCGGTTACCCTCATCCATTCTCAAAATCACATCCTCCAACTGATTCACGTACCTAAAATAATGCTGTCGAGAACAAAAAATTTAATATTTACGATATTTATTGTTATTTTAGAAGTCAGTTTAAACTAAATTAAATATGGTTTGTTTTGAGTATATAAGTGTTGAAAATGTGACATAAGTTTGATTTTTATGACAGTTGTTAATATCTGTATACAAATTTCTTTTAAATATTTTTTAAACGGTTTGTATGAAATGTTGATCGCTATCAACATTTCATACAAACCGTTTAAAAAATAATAGGTATGACGTGTAAATTTAATATATAATTGTGCAATATTGTGTTGTGTTGGCATATGTATGTATGTCAGTTGTGATGGAATATTTAGGTATAGTGAGGATATATGTATATATATATATATATATATATATATATATATATATATATATATATATATATATATATATATATGATTTTTATTGTGTAGTATTGAGGTTTGTTCTCTATTTTGTACAAATAAAGTGTTATTATAATATATTATAAACATCGAGATGATGTTTCTAGGACGATGATGATGATGATAAGAATTAGGATACGGTATTTTAGTTATTGATAGATAAATAAAAATAATATTATAGTCAGAATGGAAACCAATTGTTGTGAAAGACAAAAGTGTAACAATAATTATGATGAAATGCTTACCATGCAAAGGCAGTCAAAGTTACAATCAAGACAGAGTAAAGAGTCAAGAGAACCTGATAGTTCGAGAGAGCAATGTTTATGTTTGGAAGAACTTTGCAAAAAGGTAAGCAAATCATTGTGTATTAGAAAACTTGTCATTGTTTAATACTAACAATAAACAGTAGTCATAATGGTTGGAACCATTCTGGGTAAATATTCAGAATTTTTCACCTATGTAGGAACAAAATCAAAATTATTTCTTCTAAATATATACAACAAAGTATGGTCTAGGGAATCCATTATACCACCAAAATGGTTGTAAACTGTATTAATCCCAATCAAAATAATAAAAAACCTGGAAATGAAATATCTAGCTGCAGACTGATCTCCTCGACATCAGTTGTCGCAAAGATCATGGAAAGAATGATAGCCACTCTGCTGCAGTAATAAAATTAAAAAATCAAGTGAAAAGATTTATCCAAAGTGTGAAAGATTCCTTCATTAAACAAGAATCGATTCTGACTCTTCAACGGTTTCATCAACTTCAGAAGGGCAAGAATTGATACTGTGTGGAGAAAAAAAATAGTGACCAAAATAAAGAACTTGGGTGTTTCTAGCAATATACTCAACTAGTTTATGTACTTCTTAAACCAGCGCTAGATATGAACAAAATGGGAAACCTCCTTTTAATCTTTTAAGCAAACAAAGTTTGTTATAATAGGGATCCGTATTGAGTGATTTACTCTTTAATATTTTTATTAATGACTTGCCTAGAGTGTTCTTTCCTTGAAGTTACCTATGCTTTATACACAGTTGATATTGCAATATAGAAGCAACCAAAAATGCAAATAAAATTACGTTTAATAGTCTTTAAAACAATATGAATAATGCACTAAATACTCTACTAATTTGAAGTTACAAAAATAACATGAAAATGAGGTATCAGAAAACACACTGCTAACTACTTAAAAACAAAAACCAGGAAATGTATCATAATATGCATGATACAAAAGTTCAGAAAAGCAATAATACTAGATACCTTGAAATAACACTCAGTAACAAGCTTACTTTAGACAACATCTGTTAAAGGTTTTGCGAAAGACAAATGTCTAAGAAAAAATTCACTGGAGTCAAGTGGGGAGAGATTATGGATCTTTTGAATGAAACACAGAAGACTTATATTAAACCAAATCTCAGATTCGGTGGAGGAAATATACTTGTAATAACAGTCTCAAATGTAGAAAACAAACTCGAAAGAAGCCAGATAATTTCCTCCAAATAATAAAGTGCAGTAAAACTAATGACAATATCTGCAATTCTTGCCTTCAGTAACACCAAACCAATGGAGAAGGAGTATAGAGTTGCATGACTGATAATTTATGTAAAAAACTTACATATAGAAAACATGTCAATAAATAAGTTATCGAGCCACCTGCTGACAAAAATTTAAAATCATGAAAAAGCTATAAACATAAAGTAACAAAATCAAACTGTAATAGTATAAAAAAAAAGAACCACTAAGAAAGGAAATTAATCTACTAGACTTTGATCCCATCAATAAAGATGATGAACTCCCTTCTCTATTGAAGAAGATTGCATTTGAAACTATAAACACGAATAACCAAAAAGAAGGTTGGACTCGCATATATATATATATATATATATATATATATATATATATATATATATATATGTGTGTATCTAACTTAAGGATAAGACTGCTGCCGTCATTTATAGTGAACATTTCTATCAGTATTTCTCCTTACATTTAGGTGCTACCAGGTATGAGGCTGAATAATTTGCAGTCAATGAAGCCTTAAAACAACTGATTATGAGAAATTACTTTAAAAAAAATGCTTTTAATCTTTATAGACTCCACATCCGCTATACAGGTTATTGCAAATAATGATCTATTAAAGATCTCCATAATAGACTCCATTAAACAAAAATTACATGATAGTAAAAATTAATATTTGCAATCTTGTAATGCAATGGGTACCATCTCACAAGGCAGTGAGACACCTTATTGAAATATGTAATATTTAATAAGAATAGGGGTTTTAATTTTATGTTATTTATTTTTAAAAAGGAATGAAGTTACTATTTACTGAATTTAAAATACTCGACAAATTAGGGCGCCAGGTAGCTTTCGCTTACCAATTTAGAAAAAATGAATTTACTATTACAATATCTCAGGGGTGGATTCTTTTGAAAGTGTACTTCAGTGATTTATCTGGCGAAATGAAGAATTCTTAATTTTTTCTGAAACTTGACATGAATTTATTAACACAGAATATTTATACATTAACATTTATCATCAAAAACAAATCATATAGATCAACTATATTTAACATCCTAGCGCTATTTATTATTATTGCCTTTGAAGAAGGTCTATCTTTTTTTTTTTTTATTTTGAATTTATCTTTGAGTTGCAACTAATAAATTGTTTATTAAATCAAACAGATTATAATTATCTGTTTTTTGGTATTAAATTTACTTTATCAAAATTTATACATGTCTGTAAACACCTTTTATTCTCAAAAAACATGAATGGTTCTTTAGAGTATTAAATTTATAAAAATAATACAATAAACATAAAAACTTTACATAAATACATGAGATTTTATTTTCAGTGTTTTATAACACTGATTACCGTCTTTGGTTGAGGATTTTCCTCTATGAAGCACATGTGATGGCTGTCTGTCCACGTCGTAGTAATCGCACATTTCGAGTTTTATAATTGCACTCGTCTTATTCGTGTATAGAATGTTCATTAATTTCTTAGTTCATTAAACACTTCGCGAATGTTCATCTTCCGACCGCATTTGAATACGATATGCGTGGTTATCTATTGTCTTTATGTGAAACACGCTGTTCGTATTAAACACTTTGTTCTATTCAAAAAACCAATACTATTCACCACTCTCGTCTACAATGTTCAAATCACTTTACATTTTTTATAGTTCGTCACACAAAATTAATACATCTCAGAACCTTAAAATTCAAATTAAGACTATTCTCTTAACACGTCTGACCACCTTAACTCCTCCACGAAGACTGCCAACCACGTGCTGGAATTTTATATCCTGTCCCTACAGGGGTTACAAATTATTCCACATGGACTCTTACTCAAATCTCGCTGCGTTTACGTTAATTACGACTCACATCTCGTTACGTACACTATTCAAATATATTCTCTTGACAACAAGTCTTTTGTCTATATTTTTAATAACAGACACTACCGGTATCTAATTTATCTTTATTAATTATAACTAAAATTCTATATACATTATTATTTAAATTTGGAAACCTATATCTTAGTTTTTATATTCCCTTATTGCAAAGTATACTACTAGTCATGTTTTTACTTATAATTTATCCCCTCCCAAATTGATTCTAAACGATTTCCGGTTATTCTATTTCAAATTAAATTAACCTTTTCTAGGTATTACAAATAGCTAAATGAGGCACTTCCATAAAACAGAAATCACCATGTATTATCATATTATATGAAAGGATAAAGAGCTACATAAATATTAAGCTTCTTTTTGATCAACCAATCAAAGAAAGATTGAATAGTAAAACCATATGAAAATTAACTATTTATTTTGTCAACTTACCGCCAACAATCCTTTCAAGTTTTTTCAATTGAAGTCTTATTTTTTAACATGTAAAATTTAATTACCTGACGATGGATGATTAATGCTGAAACACTTGTTATAAAATAAGACTTTAATTGAAGAAAACTTCAAAGGATTGCTGTCTGTTAAGTTGACAAAATAAACAGTTAATTAACCAAGCACATCCAGTTGCTCTAGATTACTAATTGTAACATATGAAAATGTATCAAGTCTCTCCACTGAAAGCAAACAGCTCCCACGAGTAATATCTGTCGTCAACTTCTGACTGGCTACTGCATGTTTGTCAAAGCATCTAAACAGGACTTCACTTTCCCAAGGTATGCAAGTGCCTCAACGAGGACCACCTCCTGATGTGCAAAATATTAGACAAAAGAAAGCATAATAAAAAGTACCTGCCAGGTTTCTATTAAGAAGTCAGATCAGCAATCAAAAATAATAACCATATTTCTAATATAATATAATTTGATCTATTTTTATTTTTTGAGAAAATAATAATATATTAAAAGTTTGTTATATTTCAAGTCATTCTTATTTTATTATAATCTAATTTATATCTACATTAAGTACCCTCCAGTCCACTATATAGAACATCTACATTTCTAATACAAAAAAATAGGTAAAAATGTTAATTATAATAAGTAGACTATAATAATAATTAATGACATGACATCAATATTTAATTAAGTTAAAGTACCTACTTACCTCACACAAAATAACATCACAAGCGTAAACAATGATCAACAATTGAATAAAGTTGTGTCCTGCTATCAAAGCAAAACTAAAAATATTAACCCAAAACAATGGATCTCTCAAACTATAATTATCAACAGCAAAAACCCCAAAGTAATACATGTTATAAAGCGAAACAGTTATCATTGTTATATAATTTGCGGAAAACAACAATATTGGTAATGAATAAACATTATTGAGTAGATTACAAAGACTGAAGAGTTTATTGTGAACTTGTCTTAAAGACCTAATTTTCATTATGACTGATTGAACTAAAGGATATGAACTAGAGATTAAATTTATAGTAGATGTTTTCCAAAATGTTGAAATACGATAAAAGGTTCGAGTTGCATAAATTTGATTGTTGTTAATTAAGTTGCTTTCATTCAGTATCGAGTTTTTAAGTTTTTGCAATTCTGTATTAACCATTTTGTAATGTTCACCGACAAGCATCAAAAACATAGCAAACTGCATTACAACAATTAGGTTTACAATGTCAGCAAGCCAAAACCCGTATGTTTTCTCCATGAAATAAACTTCTATTCCAGATTTTATAGCGGATATAAACAGCACATAGGGGATATGTAGTAATTGAAATCGTAAATAACGCTTAAAAGGTATTTTTGCACCGAGGTGTTCTACTACACACTGAATGTTACACGTATCGTTAATGAGTTTAATACATATTTTATATTTTAGTAAAATGGTAAACCAGCATATAATGGCAGAACTGAGAACTATACCATCGTCCAAAATGTTTAAAAATAATGTAGTATTTGGAAATTTGGAACCATTATGGTTTAAAAAAATTAAACTCCAAATGTTATAAGCAACGAGAACAGAGAGTAAAATTATGTAGGATATGGAAAGAAAAGATAAGGATTTTGATGCTAAAGAATATGGCGCTAAGCCTAATAATTTAGACACGTAGTAAATAGGTTTTGTCACTGAAACTAATTCAGAGGTTTTTGCCATTTTCAAATGATTTTGTTCGTGTTGTTTTAGTAATTTTTTTTAATGAAAGTTTTATATAATTTCAACGATTACACAAACCTAACTGTCCTTAGCAAATATGAACAATTTAGTAATTAGATATAATTACAGGGTAATTATTTTGGTCAATCAATTAGAAAATCATTTTAATATCGTTACGCTATGACAATGTTATTTGATCAGTGAAGCAGTTAAAAACTAGTTATTTTAAACAATTCCAACACTTTAACAAATTTATGAGGAATTATAAAGGTGTTTCTTTTTAAGTTAAACCAGTATTGATCATATGAAATCATTCCAGTTGAATTTGATTTGAATTAGTTTTAATAGGAACTTTGAACAGGTAATAAAATGATATTGTAACTTGCAACATTTCATTTTCTTTAACAAGTTTAGAGATTTCCTTTTATTTAAGAGCTTTAATTTGTAAGACACTTATTTATGTTGTTAGTGATAATGAAGATGAATTAAGCTAGTTTCTGAAAAACTTATTTCAAAATAATTTCTATAGGAATTTGGAAAGATGATTCCCTGAACCCTGGTTAGTCACATGCAACTAAGCATATAAACAAGCTGATCAACTTTTCTTTAGCTTTTCAGACTTTTGTTTAAAATTATCTTTGTCAATATTTTTTAAAACCACACTGCAAAACTCAAGATATTTGACTTGTACAAACATTCAAGTTGTAAATGTTTACTAGTCCAAATTTATTCATTTATTTACAAATACAAATAGAAATTTTTTGTCTAGTCAGAGTAGATTTTAACACATAAGTTTATGCAAATAAAACCAAATTATAACTAACATTTATATTTGTTCAGACTCTTTCTATCATGTATATAAACAATTTAAATAATAACCACTAACTAAAAAACATTTATATAATAGTTAAAAATAACCTTTCGGAATGTATTAACCAATTTAAACTTCAAATGTTTAATTATAGTTTGTCCAGGGCTACAAATTCTCTTATCTTAAACAACCTTCACTGCCACACACATACACTCTCTACCCACCACTCTACCACAACTCCACCCTATTTAATGGTAGCTAATAATGGCCACTATCTGATTGGAACTTTTTATATTTATAATTTGATCTTATTGAGTGCCTTATTTGTGGAATCTGTACGGAAATACCAAAAACATTAGTCGAAACGTAACATAATTTTGATGTATATCAGGGTATATGTTTTTATAACACCAACAATTTTATACAAAAACATTGTAATTATTTGGTATTTAATCTTGTTTTATTCACATTTTTATATGAATCATAAAAACAATGACCTGAAAAAAAAAAAAAAACTTTTTCACTAATGCAAAGGGTAGGTAAAGCCCTGCTGGTGAGTGTGCATGCATTGAAGGAGGGCTGTTTAAGGAAATATAGAGGAACCCCTAGATAAAAATGTACTCCTACATTCTGAACTCTTTTCCAAGTGGTGTAGAAAATCATCAACAGTTTAGTACTTTAGAATGACTACAATATTTTTACGTTTTATAATTACAGCGATGAATCCACATTTTACAATGGAAGGACTGTTTACTTCAACAAAATTAAGTCACATTTACAATTCAAACTCTCTTTGGTACACTTAACTCTTTGCTGTATAATAGATTTTAATATTTTACACTCCAGTGATTCCAAATTATTTTGCAATTTATTTTATTAAACATTAGTGGAAATAAAGGTAGAATAAGTGTAAAATTTACCAAAGGATAGGAGATTATTAGTTTAGTTCCAATAAAAAAAATAACTTTCATCAATGACAATGATTTCACTGGGGGTCTGTAAATATTAAATATCGCTCATAGTGGATATGAATTTAAAACAGCTTCAATTTGACTAGTAAGAGTTAATATTTTGTTGTTACATTTTATTTATCTACTACTAATTTTTATTTAAATTATGTTTAACAGACTTCCCGAATACTCCAAAGTAAGGCAGGTAGGTTTTTAAATACCAAGTAATGGCCTTGAGACTGCACACACAAATATAATATTATCTCCTATGAATATTGAATTATAAATCAATTATTGTTTTGTCACCCAAAAGTAATACGGACTAATGTTGATGTGTATTAAGACTGGCCTTGACTTGACCACTGCAATGAGAGATGAGATATTTGGTGTTAACTGTACTTCTATGGACCACTGAGTTATCCATCTGTCAACAAAGGCAGTCTATGCTTGTATGTTGAGTCTTGAATATTATGTTTTAGTCATAGTGAATGAATAATTTATGTAGCAGAAGTTGTTCTTATTCAGTAAATTGTTTTATAATACGAATGATAATAAGAGTTGATTTATAATCTTGAAACATTTTAATATTCATTTTCTATACACAAATGATGGCAAATGTCCTATTAAACCATATTAATAAGTGTTTTGTAGTTTAATTGTAGAATCTTCAACATGAATAATAATTATTATAAAAAACCTTTTATTTACATATTTATTTTATTATTATGAAAGAAAGGGGTTCAACTCTATAAGAAAACCTACAACCTATAAGACTTTTTATGTATTTTTCTTTCTGACTAGCTTATTTCTTTTCCCTTGGTTAAGGACAGGATTTTTCTAGCGAGGTTGCTTGTTGTTTTAAATGCAACATCTGGACGGAAGATCAGTCGTCTTCTACGTCCTAATGCTTTGCACTTTAAAAGTATATGTTCTGCAGTTTCTAGGTACTGCTTGAATAGTCTGCATTTCAGGTTTCCTTGAAATAATCCCATGGTATTAAGATGCTTCTTTAAAATGTCATGGCGTGACATAAAGGATAATATTTTTCTCTGATTTTGTTAACTATTTGAAGTGACGAACTTAGAGAGTTTCAGAACTGGTTGGACCAGTGATCCGTGGAATATTTTGTCCATCATTCCTTAGCCATTGTTTTAGACTCTCTTTTGCTATGGCTTTAATTATACCACATACAAGTTCTGGACCAATGAAGGGTTTCTGGGATCCATTTTCTGCCAGTTTACCTGCCTTTTTGTTGCCTTCGTAGCCTCTGTGACCTGGTATCCAGCAAAGTATTACCTGGTTTTGGGTCAAAAGCTTAATTAAGGTTTATGACAATCCCATACTATTATCCTCAGGGGGATTTTCCAATGCCTTGTCTTTCTTCTAGAGTTCTGGAATATATTTTACCAATTCCCAAGTAGGCTTTCATATATGCTGCTTTTAAAGCTGGCAAAGAGGTATTCTCTATTAAGACCAATATTGTTTGGTGGTTTTCGGTCTTATTTGAACTAATTACCTTTCTGTCCTCAGTTTTAAGGGACTTATTCAGCTCACTTCAGGTCTTGGCGGGATCTACCTTTGAGTAAACCTTAGAAACTTCGAAGATCACTTTGTTAACTTGCAGGATGTCCTTTCGGTCACCTATCCGTAGCTTAGCAGCATTCCAAGGTTTTATGTTTAAGATTTTTCTCTAATACCACATCTTATTTTATAAGTTTGCACAGACCATGATACAAGTTCCACCCTCTAGGTAGGTGTTAATGAATTGAGGAAATTCTCCATGCTCTAGAGTTTCAAACTGCAGAGCTAGAGAAACCTTAATTTTCTCCAAGTTTTATATATTAAATTTTTGTTCCAGATATTTATCTTAAACAATAGCCATCTTATATGATGACATCGTTTCTTTGTAATTATTTGTAAGCTTGTTTATTTCTGCCGTCTTAGGATTTTTCTTTCCACTCTCTTCAGGGGTACTGCAATCTGAGCGACTTCTTTTTAAGCTGCTAGCTTTTATTATACTCTCCATAGAGGGTCCATTATCTTTCTTTTTGCCTCTTCCCCACAGTTAAGATTCCATGCCCAGTTCTGCGATCCTTTCCAAGAGCTTTTCTTTTTTTTCTGCTCTAGTATAAGCAACTGAAGTTGTTTCTGGTTTATTACCAGTAGCAATGAGCACAGTATTTGTTTGTTTTTTGAGATGAATCCATAGTTTTTCGACAATTAATAACATTTAAAAAGTTGCTAATTACTTTGAAAGGTCACCTGGTCCTTGTAATATACAGTTTTTGAATTTTTGAATTGAGATAATGAACAGCGGTAAAATAAATGGAGTCATGTGATTGGTTTTAAAAGAAGCGGAAGAATGAATAATGTCAAGCGAATATGAGCTTTATGGCTGTGTTTTGAAATGAAGAAATAGATTGAGATAAATTTCCAGAAATATGTTTGTATCGATAATAATGTTTAGTTTTTAGATAGAATCAATATTTAAGTGAAATTTTATTTATGTAAAATGTAGAAGGCTTGTTGTTATGTGAAATGGGTTGGAGATTATAGTAATGTGATAAGAGTATATTATATCCGGAACCTGAAAATGTGCAAAGATGGAGTTACAAGGCAGCGTCTGTAGTGGACAGATGTATTTTCAGTTAGTTGTTAGTTGGTCAGTCGTCATGAGAGTCAGACGTGTTCTTGTTTATGTCAAACTTTTACTAAAACAATAGAATGTGTTAAAAGACGCTTTATAAAAGGTGAAATTGAGAAATGTTAATTAGAAAAGTCTAAGTTTAGAGTCAATCTTTGAACAGTCTTCGTTGAGTGGTCATGAGAGGGAGACGTATTCACAGTCAAATGAATTTTCAGTAGAACAATGTAACTAGTAAGAGAAACTTTTTTAAAGTGAATTGTGAGATGCTAATAATTGGGTTGTAGACATTTGTAAAATGGTATACGTTTAGTGTTCAGGACGGACAAACAAGGAAGTTAAAATGGACAACTCTGTGTGAGAACATGGTTTGATTCAAGCTTTTTTTTTGTATAAACTATTTAAAAGATATTCTTAGTAAGGAGACTCTGAATTTTGATCTAAATGAACTTTGTATTAATTTAAGAGACAGAATGTGTGATATTTACGAATCGTGAATTCACAATGGAGACGTGCAACCTAGGCACAATACGAAAAATGGCAGATTTCTATCATCAACTAGAAGGCTTCACATTACAAAGGATGTCTATCTTGGATCATACTACAAAATGGTAACATATACAACACACAATACTAATACAACTTTATAAACTGCAACAATATTATTTCATTCTTTTTGCACAAAAAAGATTAATGTAGAGTTTTTAAGTGTGATTAAGATGTTCTAGTTTTTTTTTGTTTGATTAGTAAATTTAAGTGTTTTTTAGATAAAGAATTTTTTTTTCAAAACAGTAAGATAAAATCTTAAAATCAATGAAAAATAACTTAAATGAATTTAAAACCAAATGAGACAAAGAGTTTTCATAATACTAATCATTTTTATTAAAGTTGCAACTATTTCAAAGTAGAGTCATGTATTAAAGCTTTTAAGTTTCTTTAAGACAAAATATTATTAGAATTTTGAATAGGATATAACTTTTAATGATAAATTTATGTATTTGTTTAATAATATGTCTTTAATAAAAAATGTTCAGTTCCAGAAAAGCATCAAGAGTTGCTAATTTACCTCAAAATACCATTTGGGAGTACACTTTCAAAAGAAGTCACGACCCTGAGTATTGTATTGTATTGAGTATTGAGTATTGTATTGAGTACATTAAAGCTAATGTAAATTAAAATTTTTAACAATTCTAAATTGGTAAGTGTAAATGCTACCTGGCACCCATAAGCTGAGCAAATTATTCTTTTTCCTTTTATAAAATAAATTAAAGTAGATTCCCATTTTGTATAAATTACTTCATCATCAATAGGCTCTGTTTAATGTACAATTCATCCATCGGCACTGATTAATCTTAGGATTATCCTAAGGACTCTTTACACCTAGGATTGGTTAGGTAATGTTTATTGATTTCTCGATCTAGATCTGATTTGTTTTGTTGAAGCAGGGTCACCTCGAGCAGGATGTGCCTTTTTCTCATGCACAGTGGTCCTTAGAGTAACTTCCTCAGATGTAGTTGTGATTAACATCCTATACTAACTCTTTGGGATTATTTATCCTTAATGCCTTAATCCCAAAAATTTCTTTACACAAAAAAATGCCAATTTCTGATTAACCCATATTAATACATGGTTTATAGTAGAATTGTGTATTGTTGAACATGAATAATTTTTAAAAAAAATTAACATATTTAAATATTAAGGAATAAATCATACAGTACAGTTTTAATTTATAAATATTGTTGTCTAAATATTTCTTTTTGTGCAGCATTTGGCATTTTGTGTTATATAGGCTAGTTAAAGCTTTATTGGATTTCAAGTTTTAATAAAAATGCCTGAGGAAAGAAACCCTTCAAGTGGTAAGCAATATAACAAAATAAGAAATGAAAAAAGCTAGTGAGGCCTTTGTTTCATCTAAAAATCTTTAAAATATAGTTGTTTTTTTTAAGTCAACAATGCAAGTAAATGAACACTACAAGAACCAAATGTTGTCAAATGAAAAAGAAAGTAAAAACAATGTTAAGGAACTTTCTATTAATACTGATACAGTTATGGAGAATAATAGCATAGACAGTACTGAGACCCAAGAAACTGTTCATAATGTGGAACATGAATTTTTTATCATCAAATGAGATGACTTCTTCACTGCAGTATTCTGAAGATTACTGTAGCTGTAGATCCTGTTGACATCAAGATAACTACTGATACTACTGATACTTAAGGAACTTTCTATTAATACTGATACTGTTATGGAGAATAGCATTGACAGTAGTGAGACCCAAGAAACTGTTCATAATGTGTAACATGAATATTTTATCATCAAATGAAATGACTTCTTCACTGCAGTATTCTGAAGATTACTGTAGCTGTAGATCCTGTTGACATCAAGATAACTACTGATACTTAAGGAATTTTCTATTAATACTGATACTGTTATGGAGAATAGCATTGATAGTAGTGAGACCCAAGAAACTGTTCATAATGTGGAACATGAATATTTTATCATCAAATGAAATGACTTCTTCACTGCAGTATTCTGAAGATTACTGTAGCTGTAGATCCTGTTGACATCAAGATAACTACTGATACTACTGATACTTAAGGAACTTTCTATTAATACTGATACTGTTATGGAGAATAGCATTGATAGTAGTGAGACCCAAGAAACTGTTCATAATGTGGAACATGAATATTTTATCATGAAATGAAATGACTTCTTCACTGCAGTATTCTGAAGATTACTCTAGCTGTAGATCCTGTTGACATCAAGATAACTACTGATACTACTGATACTTAAGGAACTTTCTATTAATACTGATACTGTTATGGAGAATAGCATTGACAGTAGTGAGACCCAAGAAACTGTTCATAATGTGGAACATGAATATTTTATCATAAAATGAAATGACTTCTTCACTGCAGTATTCTGAAGATTACTGTAGCTGTAGATCCTGTTGACATCAAGATAACTACTGATACTTAAGGAACTTTCTATTAATACTGATACTGTTATGGAGAATAGCATTGACAGTAGTGAGACCCAAGAAACTGTTCATAATGTGGAACATGAATATTTTATCATCAAATGATAAATCAGTTGGTGGCGACATGCTGAAGGGTCAGATTCTCCAAAAAAAGAAGAAGCATGACTTAGCTAAACCAGTTTTATATTACATCTAAAGACTAGGAAGACAAAAACTGTATATTGTATGGATGGTTCCAGATATACTCTTGTGTTTTTTTTTATTTTCTCTCGTATAACATAGTACCGTTACCCATAAAGTTTGATGAGTGAAAAAATCCATATTGAATTTTTTTTATAGAAAAGTCATTTTGGGGTCCCCTGAATAATAAAAATATCTATTTTTCATGACATCTGTGTCAACCATGAAGTGTGCCAATAAGAAAAAAAAAAAGTTTATAAAACGTCACAATTCACCAAATATAAAACCATATTGAGTTAAGCTAATTTTCAAAAATTTGACCTTAATGGTTCATTTTCACTTTTTTTTTTAATAACTCCTAAATCGACATTTATAGATACACTTATTCAATTATGTCTATAAGAAAGTTGGTTCAATGTTTGAATACAGTTTATTTTCATTGTATTTTCATAATACTTTAAAACATTTCTAAATATATGTTAAATATAACACAGTAAATAAGAGGCTTAAAATTTATACTCTTATCTCATAGCTATAATAAGTCAGCTGATTGTTTTACATTAACAATTGAAACTGTATGAAACTGTAATCAATTGGGTATTTGTTACTATAACCAAGTTATAAACAAATCAAAAACCAGTTTTTACAAATGTTGAGAATCTGTGAAAGTGTGTGGAATTTATGGTTAGGTAATAATTTAAACGTTTTTTATAAATAAGTAAGTTTGCCTAAAAAAATTTTAAAATGTGTGCTTATAAATGGCTGTGGAATCAAGAACTCCAGAAGATAGGTAAGCAATTAATAGTATGTTTAATTCATATTAACACTGTAATATTTCACCTGGAACATCAAAGATTTGTTTTAGTTGATTGTGGAGAAATAATAATAATACTTACTTGTTTTATAATATATACTATAACATACGTATTTATGTTATATCTTTTTATATAATTAGCAATTAGTTTATTGTGCGACAATATAAAAAAACATAAATTATTCTTTTCACTTAGGAATATGGTTTTTTAAAATTAATACTCAAAACAAACTTTTCCTTCATGGATTATTACAATTTATTTAAGCATAAATCTATAACAAAACAAACATTTAATATTATCAAATTATTGGTTCTTAATTAATACCATTCATTCTCCATTCATTCCTTAACCTACTTTATTCATTTAACAATGGGTTTTTTATTTTATACATTAATAATATTCAAGGTCTTGTAAATGTCCTTTCCTTGAATCTTTACACAATAATTTTATTAATCTTAAATAATCTATTCTTTTTTTTTTATGAAAATATATAACTTTTCTACAATTACAAATGTGGAAAAAACTTTACTTTAAGTTTTATGAATTTATTTTGGTAATATGATTTTCTTTGAATTTTATATTTCTTACTATTTACTTTACTTTAAGAATTTTTTGGAATTGTCACGGTTTGCTCAGTTTTGATTATTCTATTTAATATTTTCTTATCTCGGGTCGGGATCTTTGTTGGCTCAACTTAAGTAAAATTTATTTATTTAATGATTTAAATAATATATAACAATTTTGTACTTATCGAAATGTCGTTCCCATCAGTAGGTTGATTTTTCACCGTACACTACACAACACATTTATAAACTCTTTCTTTATTAATTCACCACACTTTTTGATGCACTTTGATGAACTTCCTTCCCTGAGGTACTCGAGTGACTGATTCCAGCTCCCTTTCGGCGATGAATGCTAATTCCTTTTCACTTGTAGATCGTGATTCCCCTTTTGAAACCCTGCTTGGCTCTCTTCTATTCTTACTTGACTTCTAACAACAATTACTTTAATTAAGCTGACTTAGAGACGTCTTGCCTCTTTGTCAACTGTTCTCGGAGATTTCCTGGACCACAGATCAGACTACTTCTGGTTCCCAGTCCTTGACTCTACGGCTTCCCTTTCAAGACTAACTCTCCTTTAGAAATTTTGGTCCCTACCAAATTTTCTCCCTTCTTTTTAACATGAGTTTCGTGTCCTTATCGCTGATTCGTCCAGAATCTTCTAACTTTCTCAACACATGTCTTTTTCCTTGTTCATTGGTGTGTTTCAAATCTGCCCGTTGGTTTTTTCACGTGGGATCGCATTTGATTGGTCGACCTAGGCCTACTTTCTTCTTTTCGTTTTTTGTTTTTCGAAAACAGTTAGAACTTTCTACCCTGAGTACCGTTATTTGCTAGTTTTCCCTTCGATTTCTCCTTTTTTTGTTTTTCCCTTCTTTTGTACAATTTTGCAACACATCTGCCTTTCCCTAAAGATAATGTTATTTGAATGTTTTTTCTTTGTCGGCGCATATGCTCCGCCAAGGTTAAAAAAATCTCTGTTTCTTTTGTGCTTGACACGTACTTTCTTTTTCTATACCGTTAAATTTGCAATCATAAACTGCTGCTGACAGCTGTCGCTTATTCCCTTCATCAGATAATATTTGTTTCTATAATTATTATTATTTTATTTTAATTTAGTTTTCCTTTTCTTTTTACATGTGTTATTTAATTATTTAGCATTAGATATCATTAATCACATTTATTTATACATGATGACATGATATCGTTA
The DNA here is from genome assembly GCA_963513935.1 of Aphrophora alni. Taxonomy (NCBI): domain Eukaryota; kingdom Metazoa; phylum Arthropoda; class Insecta; order Hemiptera; family Aphrophoridae; genus Aphrophora; species Aphrophora alni. The sequence continues at coordinate 91,653,434 of OY740770.1, forward strand.
CAATCCAATCATGAAATAAACAAAACTTCGAAAAAGTAAGTAGATACAAAGCTCAAGGTATTAAAAAATTTCTTGATTATGTAAAAAATTATAATAAATAAAATCTTTAGAAAATATGTTGTTGCAAAAATTATGTACAATAAAATAATTATGTTGAGAGCCTCAATAAAACTAAAGTAGCTTGGGATATAGTTAAAACTGAAATGGAGAGTTATAAAAGAATGGATACGGGTTGTAAAGAGCTAAGTATCTCAGGCTCAGTTTGTAAAAAACTAAATTACTTTCAAATATTTTCAATGACTTTTTGTCATACTGTAAACTGCCTGAGTGTGTCTTCTGATTACAAAGCAGTATTAAATTTCCTTCATAAGTAACCAAGACCAATTGATAGTTTGGTAATGGTAAAACCAACATCAGAAATTAAAGTTTTTAAAATAATCAGTATATTACACTCTTCTAGAAGTAGTGGTTGGGATGACTTTCCACAGTTTTCATTGAAACTGTGTGCAAAATACATTGCAGAACCTCTAGTATATATAATTAATATGTCTCTAAAAATGGGTGAATTTTCTTTAAACTTGAAACCAAACAGTAACCTGGTTCCAATATACAAGAGTACATTTTTTTGGACATTTGCCATCATTTGTGTGTTAAAAATTCAAAACACTTTTGAATTTTTAACACACAAATGATGGCAAATGTCCGAAAAATGTATAATAATAAAATTGAACTTCCATCATTAACAAATAACTTCAAACAGAGAATACATGAGTAGTCATGTTTCTTTAATAAATATAGACGAATTTCATTGTTGAGTGTTTTTTCGAAAAAAATTTCAACGAGTCATGTGTAATGGAGTGGTTGTACATTTTGAAAAAAAAAATGAGATACTTAACTGAAATCAATATGGATTTAAAAAGGGTAAAAACACTGCACACGCTCTATTTTGTTATATTGAGCATATAGCGCCTGTACAATAGACAAGTCAAATTTTGCAGTTGGTGCATTTGTGGATCTGTTGAAGGCATTTGACTGTAAACCATGATTTCCTTCTTATGAAATTATTTTATTATAGAATTAAGAGTAAGGCTTTTGATTAATTGTCATCATTCCTTTCTGATCGTTATCAATGAGTAACTATTGGCCAAAATAATGTTAGTAATAATTAATGTACATAAAAATTAATAATGTTCCTTAGGGTTTAATATTGATTTTATAAAGTATAATGTGTTGCCTTGGACTGTTTAATATATAATATAGTTTGACGAAGCCGACAGTGTTCGGCGAAACAGCGCTGTAGCCACAACTATATTTAATATTGATTGAATCCTTTGTTATTTATCATATATGTCAATGATATTGCACCTTGTGTTCTGCATTCTATTTGCTGATGATGTATCTGTAACAATAACAAATTCTAACAATACCCAATTGATATTAGACTTGGAAAATGACTTGAGTATAATAAATAGTTGGCTTAAGGCAAATAGTTTTCTATTAAATATTTAAAAACTCATTTAATTAACTTTCATTCTAATAATAATAGAATTTCTTTTATTGTTGATTCATATTTGCATACTATACAAACACTAATAGACAGTGTAAAGTTCTTGGGGTTAGTGGTTGATAATACTCTTTCGTGGAAACATCATATATTAGACTTAACTGCTAAGCTAACTGAAGCTTATTTTGTAATACTGACCAAAAAGAGGGGGGATATAGAGTTGGGCCGCACACCTCTTGATATCGTCCCTGATGAATGCTGCCGTGGTAGTAGGAAGCATAGACCCGTCTTCTTTGGCTTACAGTCGTCCAACTGCATTCGTGTTAATGTTTTCTTGGAATTTCAATTTGTAGCCACTATGGTTGGTTCCATAGATATTGTGCAGGTGTGATTCTTCCATCAAAGCGGCATGGGCACATAGTCGTAATGTTTCCAGGTGGTAGAGTGATGCTTGATTGGAATTCTAATAGTTGAGATCACAGAGGAAGGAGTTATTTTGCACGAGGTGATGGGATAGTGGTAATAAAGATGCATGTCGTCTCTTGGTATTGCCAAAGACCATTGTTTAGTATGTAATCTTGATTCTAACTGTTTTAAATCTCTGGATAATTGTGTAGGAGGTATGGTCATGTGTGTAGTAGACACGCAGTCCTTACAACTATTATGTACATTACTAAAATCAATACTAAAGTATTATAGTACAATTGCCTTTGTTGTCTCAGCAGATTATATACAAGTTTGTCGTTACTTCTGTGGTCGTGACATTCTCAATCTGAAACATAACATTTTTTAATTCATTCGTTGCCGTATAAACTTGCTGCAATACCATTGACACATTTGCTGAGTAGCCATGTAAAGTAGCTGCTGTATTGACGAGGTCTTCACGATCGCCCCTGATGAAATTCTGTACACTGTTGACGGTTTCTTCGTTTTCTGTCAACACGTGTAAGTCTTCAGTACCACTGCACCAATGAAATAATTCTCCAATGCTGCTTATTGCCCTGGGTGATCTTGTATGTCCATCAGTCTTACATTCACTGTTTACAATTGATTGTTTTTTGCTGCATTTCGTCTGTTATTGACAAGAGTTTTTGTAGTGCCTGAGCTGTTTGACATTGTCGTGCTTGTAGTGCCTGTATATGTGTAGGATTGTGTCTTGATGTTTGGGAAGTGTTGTATTGGAGGTAAAGGAAGTATGTAGGTTAGGGGAATCGTGGATTGGTATATATGTTCTGCATAGAGCGGTTGAAATTGTGCTCCATTTAAAATTATTATATGCACATTTTGATCTAAGACAAGGATCTAATGCTAAACTTCATAAAAAAAGTGTAGATCCACCTAAGCTCCTCAGAAATCTCACCGCTTCTCAAACTCACTATAGGTGAGTCCCTGAAGGGAGCAGTAAGAAAATGTTAAGTATAACATCATCATACAGTACAAACTCACTAACATAACCCATAACACGACATCCTCTATAACAAGTTCATTTTTCTAATCCCCCCTGGAATTGCCATAACACTTAATGTTAAAGATAACTATAGCATGACTATATTTTAAAAACCTCAATAGCACAGATTTTTGACCCCATACAGATTGTTGCTCTAACCTTCTGTAGCACATCTTTTTGCGAAACCGAACCTTTATAGCAAGAGTTCAACCTCAGTAAGTAAGACGTTTTACACACAAAACCTTTATAGCAAGACTTCACCCTTCCCAGTGCATAGTTCCCACAGTAAAAGACGCAACAGAACGGATGTTTTGAAGGAAACAATGTCTTACACTTAGGTCTAAATATGAAAACCCAGCTTCCTCCAATGTCCTTGTGCCCACTGTCAAGAATCAGTTTGGTGATGTTTATTCGTGTTTAGATCGTTCGAGATGCATTGTTTTGTTTGGAACATTTATTGAAACGAAACATGTTTTTCTATTTTCAGTTTTTACAGTATATTAATTTAATGTTCATTTTTCGTTTATTCAATTAAGTGTAGAACAAATCGATTATTAATCATAGTAAAAAATAATGCTACAATTTACACAAAAAGAGACCTATTCATATTTTGTGAACTAAGTGGTTCAGACCGGAGAGGACGTGTATACTGTATACCCAACAAATTAACAATTAATTGTATACTAAAATTAAAACCGATTTAAACTTCTCATTACAAAATTAACATTCAGACAGCTGGCATAGTCTATTTTAACTCGTCTTTTCCTTGGACACTTTGTGCAAAGTCACTCTGGTCACTTTGTTTGTTTCTCTCCATCAAAGTTATGAGTCTTCTTTAGAAGAGTATAAACTATATTATGTGTAAATTAAAAAGTTATTACTTACAGCAATACCCAGTGTCGTCTGTAAAGGAAGCTCACGAAGTGGTTTATTGGCATGTGGGAAAAAAACACTTCTTAATGAACATAAACGTTTAAAAAAACCAAACAAATAAAGAACCTCTACTAGTTCTTAATAAATACTAAGTAAACACTAGTACTTAATATGTACAATAATTTTTTTCTATGTACATATTTTAAATGTGCGTTTTATTTACTAACCAGTTATATTACAGTAAATACTTTGTAACAATAATAATAACATGTACTTATTAAAACAAAATGTGCTAGTGAGGGTTGATTCTTAACTTTGCCCTACTATGTGGATACAATCAATAACTGCAAGTGTAAAATATTCCATACTGTTGTACGGTTTGTACGAGATATGTACTAGCCTATTTTATAACTGACGGCGCGGCAGTTTGGGTACTCTTCTAGGTAAAGCCGTTTTGCCTCCCTCGCATTTCCATTGGCTGATCATATGCAAAATGCATATCAACAAGTTCATTATTTCATTTTGATTCATATTTAATACAGCGACAAAACTCTTATTTTCTTTTTTAACATTTGGTATTTGTTTCTATTTATTTATTTATTTTTTTAAATAATTTGTCCATCATTGAACTTTTATAACCATTTATACAAGCGACATGTTTAATTATATTTATTTCTTAGTGTAATCTTGATTGCTGAGTGTTACTGTGAGGAGACAATGTACAAATCTATTGTAGGCCTATGCTGCCATTTGTCATTTGTTGTGTATGCAGATGGTGTGATTGTGCATATATTGTAACATCAGTCCTTTCTATAGATTTTGTAGTTAAATTAATTTTTCGTGTTTTATGTTTTATTAATTCACTCTTTGGTGTGTGTGGGGGGGGGGTTGTATCTCTATATGTTTTAATATTGCAATAATGACTAACTCTATGGGTAATACTGAAGATGGGATCGCGATCCCGAAACACGTAAAAAAGACAAACAACAAAGTGAGTCATTGACAGAATAACAAGGTAATTTAGTTTTATTACTAATTTAGTGATTTAAAACATGACTTGGATATCAACAAAATGAACAGATAGCCTACAGTATGTGACCGTCTCCACTTCTTTTGACCAGCTGGAAGCTCCGGCTGGCTGGAGACCGTGTACACTTTAGCCGAATCTTGTCAGGATGAGCCAAGGAGTCGGGTTAGGATGCTAATGAACGCTCGCAACGCAAGTTAAATTAAATGTTCTCTTTTATTTTATCGCCGAATTAGAAGATTACAGAAATAATTATAATTTATAATAAAGACATACCGGCTAGATAAAAGGCCTTTTAATAGTGGCCGAAAAGCATACCGTTTAATTTAGATAGCACGTGGCCGAAAATGGACCGTAGTGGTCTGCCGTTCGACTTCCTTCTCGTGGCTCTCGGATTAGACTCTCTCCCGGCTCGCTGGTTCAAGCCGTCCACTCCTCGTCTCCCCCCCCCCCCTTCTACGTAATCTTGCACTGCTCAACAAAATTGCAAGTGCCAATTGATATTTTATTATTTAGAATCCCTTCCCTTTACATCCTAATTTATTCTTATTATAGTTTTTATTTGGTGGGCTCCTTGGCTGGGCCACAATTATTTTAAACATAAAATGGAATTTGTGAATTATCTAACTTGTTAGACTACACACATAGATGAACTTCATAAATTATAAATGTATTTATGTTAAATTAAAGCAGAATCAATACCCCAGAGAAAGGCAGCATATTTTGAATAAATATCCTGAAAAATCTCTTTTATTTTAGTTTGAAATATCCCGCCATATTTCGAAAAACATGACTTATACAGGTTGTTTTAAGTAATCGGTTTAAGGTAGAAACTTGGTATAAAGGTTCACCTCACTAATTTACATATGAATAATTTAGAGTACTTTTTCCTCCAAGTTGTTTTATTTTGGGGAAAGGGTCTAGTTTATAAAAAATTTTCAATCAAAAGTTCTTTCAAGTAGTACCTTATTTTAATGATTTTTAAAAACAAAACATTTTAATATAAAGGTATCTTTATCTTACACCATTTCTAAATGGTGCCCTAATATATCTAAAATGTTTCATATTCATATTGATTTTGTTTTATAATATATAGTAGGAATATAGATTATTAAAATAATATAGGCTATAATTCAAATCAGAAAACAGTTTTAACTGACCTATAAAATAATTATCAATCCGTGATATTGCTGGTGCATTATTTTATTTTTATATATTTAATCAAAATGCAGGTGAACATAAAAAGTCAACATTTCAGATATATTAGGTAAATGGTGAGAGATAAGTAAAAAAATCTCTATGGTATATATATATATATATATATATATATGTTAGGTTTAGAAGCCTTTTAAAATGAAGTAGCTTCATAACTTGACATATATTTATGTGTGTCCATGTCTAGGATGAAATCCCCCCCCCCACCCAGTATAGGTTATATATATTTAAACGAAAATGATGACAAATTAACTTAGTAGACATAAAATATGTCCACCTACCACTGTGTTACAAATTAGAAAAATATTGTTCTAGCCGTATGGACTATATCTTTAGTGCAGACATGCAAATATACATTATTCAAATTACATTCTTATATTAGTGGACTTCATAATATGTGTATTTCCATTTCCATTTCAATTTTGTTGACTTTTGCAAAACCCACTCATACGCTTACATTTGAGTAGTCTAATATTATAAATTTCTTATTACTGTCTCTAAATAGGTCATCGATGACAAGAGAGACAGAAAGACGTATAATGTCAGATAACGATGCATGTTAAGTTGTTTCCACAGTAGACAACAGAAGGTATTAAATCAAAATGTTTTGCGTGCCTGTCTCTGAAAGTTCCGGTTTGGATCGATAAGCTATTAATGTGAGATAACGGGTCCATCTGTAAGACAAGTCGTTAGAAGCTCATTTTATTTATTAATAAGTTCTAGATAACCTTCACACAAAGCCGTAGAATCAGCAATTAAAATGCATCATTAAATATTTCAGCGAGAAGTTATCTGAAAAAAACAATAACAAACTCTGAACGAAATCTTGGCAAATCAAATACTGTATCTCAAATTCTGTAAAAGCTATTTTGATAGAGTTAGATGAAACAAATGGTTTGCTACCTAAATATCGCTGTTCGTTCTACTATTTTCGAATATACTGACAAATCATCATTTTCTTTTGTGTGCTGTTGGTACATTGCTTCTGAGACAAAGACAACCTATAATGTGGACTTTTCATTTGACTTTTTATGCGGTAACTATTAAACCGACGATAACGTTATGTTTGAGGCTTTAGGGACTACATTATACTGATATTTGTTAAAAAATATCATTAATTTTGTTCTGGTAGTAATTTTGGATTTCTACAAAAATCAAAAAGCAACAAATATTTTTACCGAATATATAGTTTAACCAAAATATCTACAACACAGTGCATAGAGAGAGATTTGATAAGCAGATGACAGTTATTATTAGTCAGTGATGGCCTCTAAACTAGTATATAATATGCTACAATCTTGAAAAAATCAACTTTGTTCTATATAAAAAAAATTACCAAGGTGATTTGATTTCAATATTTTAATTATCTGTCTAACCTTTTTGTGCAGCAAACTTTTATATTTAACTTACTCTCTATTTACTATGAAACAATCAGAGACAAGTTTATATTTACAATACTTTATTCATTTAATCAAACACAATATTAAATTTACAAATTATTTGAGATTTCTTTCTCCTCGGGATTTCTATGGGTCAAGTTTTATTTCAATATACTTGCATCATGTTTAAAAATAATAACTTATCTACAAAAAAAAGAAGAAATTTCAATTAGTATTTCTTCCAAATTTTGAATTTAATTATTTACTTCCTTAATGAATTTTTAAATTTAGGTTACTCATTTTGGTTCAAGTCCATTTTCAACACACAATATCCAGCATATCTCCTATTAATGTCTTCAGACAATTATCAATTCTCTGATCACAAAATACTTTCTATTTTCCACCACAAAAAAAAACGTAAACTCTAACTTTCTTCTGAGAAGCAAATAAAATGATCTCTAAGCGTCCGAGCAAGAATAAGTTGTCCCCTAATTCACTTTTATAACATCCCGCATTCCAAATTTTATTTCTTCTTCTCCTCTTATTTCTCTGGTATTTCACCTTGTTTACAGAATTATCTTATGAGATTATTATATTTTTAAACTGCCTAAATTTATGTCTATTTGTGGTTTTTTTAAGAATAGAATTACATAAGAGTCTCGAGATAGTTAGAATAACAATGCACAAAAATATCAGAATATTTTGAATAGAAATGTATAAAAGTCTCGAGATAGTTGGAATAACAATGCACAAAAATTTCAGGACATTTTTAATAGAAATGCGTATGTCTCGAAATAGTTTGAATAACAATGCACAAAAATTTCAAGACATTTTTATAGAAATGCATAAGTCTCGAAATAGTTTGAATAAAAATGCACAAAAATATCAAGATATTTTTATAGAAATACATAAGAGTTTCGAGATAGTTAGAATAACAATGCAAAAAAATATCAGAATATTTTTAATAGAAATGCATAAGTCTCGAGATAGTTAGAATAGCAATGCACAATAATATCAGAATATTTTGAATAGAAATGTATAAAATTTTCAAGATAGTTTGAATAAAAATGCACAAAAATATCAGTATGTCTTAAATAGAAATGCATAGGTCTCGAAATAGTTTGAATAAAAATGCACAAAAATATCAGAATATTTTGAATAGAAATGTATAAAAGTTTCAAGATAGTTAGAATAACAATGCACAAAAATCTCAGGATATTTTTAATGGAAATGCATAAGTCTCGAAATAGTTTGAGTAACAATGCACAAAAATATCAGAATATTTTGAACAGAAATGTATAAAAGTCTCGAGATAGTTGGAATAACAATGCACAAAAAATATCAGTATATTTTTATAGAAATGCATAAGTCTCGAGATAGTTTGAATAAAAATGCACAAAAATATCAGTATATTTTAAATAGAAATGCATAAGTCTCGAGATAGTTTGAATAACAATGCACAAAAATATCAGAATATTTTGAATAGAAATGTATAAAAGTTTCAAGATAGTTAGAATAACAATGCACAAAAATCTCAGGATATTTTTAATGGAAATGCATAAGTCTCGAAATAGTTTGAGTAACAATGCACAAAAATATCAGAATATTTTAAACAGAAATGTATAAAAGTCTCGAGATATTGAGTGTGACTACAGTCGGTACTCGGTGAAATTCCATAATAAGGCAAAACAAAAATGAAAAAGCACTTATAATTTCACAAAAAACAATTTATTGCTACAGCTGTTTCGCCGTTAGGCATCGTCAGACAACTAAGAACTAAAAACTAAAATACAGGTCAACTTAACACTAACATCTAGGAATGAAGGTGGGGATGAAAGCAGAGGTTGGGCAATGACCTGGTTTTACCTGAAAGGGACATGGATAAGAGAAAGTATTTAAACAATAGGTTTTAACAAAGGGGATGGGTTATTGACTTGTTCATTCAGGTTAGAAGCATGGCATTTTAAAACAGATCTGTTAATTTCTAAAATTTCCAAACTATTTAATTTCCTACTTTTCTGTTCTATGTGTAAAACTTTGACATTATCAATGGGATCAAATGTATGGCCTGAATCTAGTAAATGATTTGCAAAATTGGAATCTGTTTTACCATGCTTCCAACAATATACATGTTCCTTTAATCTAGTTTTGATAGATCTCCCAGTTTGACCGATATATTCACAATCACAGTCATGACAATTAATTTTGTAGACACCACTATTATCAAATAAGTCTCTTTTATCCTTATTATTGACTAACAATTTACCAAAATACAACATTTTGTTGTATTTAATTTAACAAATTAACAAAAAAGTTTATTGGTATAGATATGTGGATGATGTTTTGTGTGTGTTCGATTGTAGTACTAGGCAACTGTATTCTTTACTTAATCTTGTAAATGGTATCAACAAAGCCATTCAATTCACTATGGAAGTCGGTACGGATAATATCAATTTCTTGGACTTAAATATTAAAATCACAGATGGGGTTCATAGTTTCAAAATTTTTAGAAAACCTACTTACACGGATACGATTATACCCGCTAATTCTAAACACCCCATTAGTCACAAACATGCTGCTTTTCACAGTATGATTCACAGACTCTTAACCATACCTTTATCGCCAGAAGACTTTCACATTGAATTGAATGTAATTAAGCAAATAGCGATTAACAATGGTTATCAAGTTAAGCTTATAGACAGTATTTTATTTAAGAAACAAAAGAAACTCACTAATAGTTTAGTTTTCACAAATGATGCTAAGAGTTTAAATAAATATTGTAGGATAAAATTTGTTGGCAATATTAGTTATAAGGTAGGACATTTAATAAATAGTAAAAATGATGTAAAACCAGCTTTCTATTGTAATAATAATCTTGGTAAATTGTTAGTCAATAATAAGGATAAAAGAGACTTATTTGATAATAGTGGTGTCTACAAAATTAATTGTCATGACTGTGATTGTGAATATATCGGTCAAACTGGGAGATCTATCAAAACTAGATTAAAGGAACATGTATATTGTTGGAAGCATGGTAAAACAGATTCCAATTTTGCAAATCATTTACTAGATTCAGGCCATACATTTGATCCCATTGATAATGTCAAAGTTTTACACATAGAACAGAAAAGTAGGAAATTAAATAGTTTGGAAATTTTAGAAATTAACAGATCTGTTTTAAAATGCCATGCTTCTAACCTGAATGAACAAGTCAATAACCCATCCCCTTTGTTAAAACCTATTGTTTAAATACTTTCTCTTATCCATGTCTCTTTCAGGTAAAACCAGGTCATTGCCCAACCTCTCCCCACCTTCATTCCTAGATGTTAGTGTTAAGTTGACCTGTATTTTAGTTTTTAGTTCTTAGTTGTCTGACGATGCCTAACGGCGAAACAGCTGTAGCAATAAATTGTTTTTTTGTGAAATTATAAGTGCTTTTTCATTTTTGTTTTGCCTTAGTCTCGAGATAGTTGGAATAACAATGCACAAAAATTGCAGGACATTTTTAATAGAAATGCGTATGTCTCGAAATAGTTTGAATAACAATGCACAAAAATATCAAGATATTTTTATAGAAATGCATAAGTCTCGAGATAGTTTGAATAACAATGCACAAAAAATATCAGGATATTTTAAATAGAAATGCATAAGTCTCGTGATAGCTAGAATAACAATACACAAAAATATCAGGATATTTTTATAGAAATGCATAAGTCTCGAGATAGTTTGAATAAAAATGCACAAAAATATCAGGATATTGTAATAGAAATGCATAAGTCTCGTGATAGCTAGAATAACAATTCACAAAAATATCAGAATATTTTGAATAGAAATGCATAAGTTTCGAGATAGTTGGAATAACAATGCACAAAAATTGCAGGACATTTTTAATAGAAATACATAATAGTCTCATGATATTTTGTATAACAATGCACAAAAATCTCAGGATATTTTGAAGAACGATGAATAAAGTGTTGAGTAACAATTTTGAATAACAATTTGTGCAATTATCATTCTGTTACAACTTTTTATTCTTCAATTTATTGATTTTGAAGGGGAGAAATTTTTTTGTAAGAAAGAAATTAACTTCACGACACACTTAACAAACCAATTAAGAAATAAATTGAGTTTATTTTAATATAAAATTAGTAAATTGGAAAGCCGACTTAGTAAAGAGTAATATCTCCTCTTATTGTGGATCTAACCTCTGAATGGATTTAAATAATCTGACTAATAATATATAATATTTCTCTTTCCCAAGCATAAATTTTATTGAGACTTTTTTAAACATATATCAATGAATATTATATTTGGTATAGTGGATGGGTCTGTAATAAAGTATGTGGAATATTTTTGAATATTTTATTATTTATTTATAATGGTGTTGTTGGTGTAGTAGTATTATTCAAACAATATTTTTTTAGGATTATCAATATTTTATTTTTTAGAAAGTAATGTTCGTTTTATAAACAACTATCATGACTGGTTAATCGCAGGCACGTTTTACAATATTTGTTGCAGATATTTTTTACTAGAACTTAGAATAAATTATTTCAAGGACTGTTAATCGTTAGAATTGGGTAGAAATATTTTGTTTTAAAATTACATTAACTAACAATACTTAAACATTTCCACGGCAACAAGTTTTGTTTGTTGTGTTAAAAATGATGTTTTAAAATTATAATAAACCACTTTTTAAAATTGATATTAAAATACTTAGCCTAACATTGTTTCCACTTGCCCCTTTACAAACATTTTGTAAAACATGTCTATATTTTATAATTATTAGTTAACAGTTTTAATATTATTTCAATTTATAATCAACATTGTTTTAAATTTATTTTTAAATACTTCACATTGTTATCACTTGCCCCTTTACAAACATTTTGTAAAACATGTCTTTATTTTATAATGTTAACAGTTTATTATTATTTCAATTTATAATAAACCTTGATTTAAATATATTTTTAAATACTTAACTTTGTTTCCACTTGCCCCTTTACAAACATTTTGTAAAACATGTCTATATTTTATAATTATTAGTTAACTCTTGTATTATTATTTCAATTTATAATAAACTTTGATTTAAATTTATTTTTAAATACTTAACTTTGTTTCCACTTGCCCCTTTACAAACTTTTTGTAAAACATGTCTTTATTTTATATAATTATTAGTTAACAGTTTATTATTATTTCAATTTATAATAAACTTTGATTTAAATATATTTTTAAATTCTTAACTTTGTTTCAACTTGCCCCTATACAAACATTTTGTCAAACATATCTATATTTTATAATTATTAGTTAACAGTTTTATTAGTCTATTATTTAAATTTATATTAAACTGTGGTTTAAATTTATTTTTAAATACTTAACTTTGTTACTATTTGCCCCTTTACAAACATTTTGTAAAACATGTCTTTATTTTATAATTATTAGTTAACAATTTATTATTATTTCAATTTATAATAAACCTTGATTTAAATATATTTTTAAATACTTAACTTTGTTTCCACTTGCCCCTTTACAAACATTTTGTAAAACATGTCTATAATTTATAATTATTAGTTAACTCTTGTATTATTATTTCAATTTATAATAAACTTTGATTTAAATTTATTTTTAAATACTTAACTTTGTTTCCACTTGCCCCTTTACAAACTTTTTGTAAAACATGTCTTTATTTTATATAATTATTAGTTAACAGTTTATTATTATTTCAATTTATAATAAACTTTGATTTAAATTTATTTTTAAATACTTAACTTTGTTACTATTTGCCCCTTTACAAATATTTTGTAAAACATAAGTCTTTATTTTATAATTATTAGTTAACATATTTCAATTTATAATAAACTTTGTTTTAAATTTATTTTTAAATACTTAACTTTGTTACTATTTGCCCCTTTACAAATATTTTGTAAAACATAAGTCTTTATTTTATAATTATTAGTTAACAGTTTTATTATTATTTAAAATTATATTAAACTTTGATTTAAATATATTTTTAAATACTTAACTTTGTTACTATTTGCCCCTTTACAAATATTTTGTAAAACATAAGTCTTTATTTTATAATTATTAGTTAACAGTTTTAATATTATTTCAATTTATAATAAACTTTGTTTTAAATTTATTTTTAAATACTTAACATTGTTTCTACTACAGTCTGTATGAAGTAACCTGTCTCCTGACCCTTCGACTACCTGGGACAGGCCCGGGCCATTCACGTCGCCCGCAGTTGTTTACCTAATTAGTCGCCTATAAGCTTCCCCACTAGCTTAAGTAACTTTTTTACCTAAATCATAATTTCCGAAATGTTATCAAATATTTGAAAAGTACATAAAAAAATAAGATCAACGATACTAAACAAGGGCAAATTTGTAATTTCATTGTCATATTGTTACATAAAACCAACTTTATTATTACAAGATTTAAACAGACTACTTCTATATTTCTTATTACCTCTATATTGTTAGTTTTTATCAAATTTGCCCTTGTTTAGTATCGTTGATCTTATTTTTTTATGTACTTTTCAAATATTTGATAACATTTCGGAAATTATGATTTAGGTAAAAAAGTTACTTAAGCTAGTGGGGAAGCTTATAGGCGACTAATTAGGTAAACAACTGCGGGCGACGTGAATGGCCCGGGCCTGTCCCAGGTAGTCGAAGGGTCAGGAGACAGGTTACTTCATACAGACTCTAATCTCTTCACAAGCAATTTTTAAAGAATTTTACAACGTATGTTCTTAACTCAGAATTATTAGGAACAGTTGTGTTATTGAAATGAAGAATTATTAGCAAGTTTTATTAAAATATGAAAATATTTCTTTAAAATTTATTTTTAAATCCTTAACATTGTTTTCAACTATCAATTTACAATACGTTATTAGGAATTTTAACACGTTTGTCTTTATTTTATAACTATTATAACATAAATAAGGTGTCATTATTGTTTAGAATGAAAATAAACCTCTTTTAATATTTATTAAAATGTTTCCGGTTAGTTCTAAGTGTAAATTAATTAACGCTCTGTAAATCGTTTAAAGAATTGCGTAGAAATAGGCTATATTGTTTTAATATTATTTACACTAACAATGCTTTAACATTTCCATGGCAACAAGTTTCATTTGTTGTGTTAATAATAATAATAATAGGTTTTAAAATTATAATAAACCTCTTTTTAAATTTATGTTTAAATCCTTAATAACACTGTTTCCACTTGCCTCACACAAAGATTTTTATAATTTTAAAACATAGGTCTATATTTTATAATTATTATCAACAGTTTAATTATTTAAAAACTTATATCCTTATTTCATTATTATTAGGAACCGTTTTATTATAGTATTATTTTAAATTGATATAAACATCTTTTAAAATTTATATTTAAATTCTTAACATTGTTTCTACTTGTCTATTTACAAATAATTGTTAGATAATTTTAAAACGTATGTCCTTATTTTATGATTATTAGTATCAGTTTTATTATTATTAGAAGTCAAAATAAACCTCTTTTAACATTTATTAAAGTGTTTTCGATTACTAACTCCTTTTTAAACTAATTCACGATCTATAAAACTTTTAAACAATCCGATAGAAATATATTGTTTTATTATTACTTATAATAACAATACGTAAACACTTTCATGGCAACAAGTTTCCTTTGTTGTGTTAATAATAATATGTCTTAAAATTATAATAAACCTCTTTTTAAATTTATATTTAAATTCTTAACATTGTTTCTACTTGTCTATTCACAAACAATTTTTAGATAATTTTAAAACGTACCTATGTCATAATTTTATGATTATTAGTAACAGTTTTATTATTATTTGAAATTAAAATAAACCACTTTTTAAATTTTATATTAACATTCTTAACAATACTGTTTCTACTTGCCATTCTCCATACCACATTATTTGAGGTGATATTTTGTGTTTTGTGTTTTGTGTTTAGGATACCGAGTTATTGTATAGGTAATTAATATTTATTATGTTTTTTGTTCAAAAGAATTAGAAATTTTTGTCATTAGACGATAGATTTTAAAGAAGTAGTGGTCTTTGAATTATTTATTATTCATAATGTTGTTTTGATGTTATAGGAAATATCTCAAAATAAACACGTGTCCGCCTATATATCTGTCATCAGTTATTTCTCAGAAAACTTTTCATGAATTTTCAAAATTCTAATTTTTTTCTTTTTACCAAATTATGGATGTCAAATATAATCACCGTAAATATACATTTGGAAATAACTGCATTTAAAACCCACAAAATCGTATCTTCCGGAAAACGGTTGGAATGATTTTGATTAAATTTTCTTGAAATTTACGCCATTAAGTCCTTAAAAACCCCAAGTAAATTAAATTACGGTTTATGTGTGAGAAGGAATTAACCTTGATCACCGTTTAAAAAAATCGTTTTTAATCCCTAAGGATGTACGCCAATAACGAGATTTAAGACATAAATGTAGTAAATGGAAGCTCTCTTTACAATGAACAACTACCATAACTACCAAGTATTATTTAGGACTGAGTTGCCCATAACCAGCTAAAGAAGTGGTGGGAAGTACTAATGTGAGGTCTATTAAGAATATGAAAACCTGTTTTCAGATAAAATAAACTATATCTAAAATATCGTTACGTCCTTTAAAAGGTTTAAACTACTGAAATTCATCCATATCATGAGTAACTTGTAAAATGTGCAGATAATATAAATTATAAAATGTCATTCAATTTTCTCTTTGAGGTCGTACATAACCCAAAAATAGACATTCTTTGTTTTGAACAAAAGGTTATGAAACTAGAAGAGCCGTTTGTCAATTCAATCAATATAAAGTTTGTGTTTAATGGCTTAGTTATTTAGGTTAGGAATATTTTGACTGCTTGTATGCACGCGATCCAATGTCAGTTTTTGATTTGATTACAACCTACTACCGCGTTTTGTTGCGCTATCTACCGACTGTTGACTTATTTGTTCATTCCCTCGAATGTTCTCTATGAATTGAACATTGTTCCTTGAAACTATGATGTAACAATATGAAAATTGTAGTTTAGTTATATTTTACTTTTGTTTAACTTATTATTTCATTGTTTTGATTTGTTCGCTGGACGTTTATTATTCTGCCAACCGTAAAAACGTGAACTTCAAAAAACCTTGGACTACTTACTCTCTTCGGTCAGCACAAAATATGCAGAAAAAGGACAAGCGATTTGGATCACAGTTTAAACCACTTGGTGAAAAAGAAAAGGAAGGTACGTAAAACTTAAAATAACAAGTGTTTTAAATAATATTAGATCATAAATTAAAAAATATTTTCATGATTTCAGCGTAATAGGGAAATAGTCTACTAAATTACTAACTACAGGAATGGGGCAAAGGTTTCAGCTTCATAACTAAATTAATTACGGTAGAGAAGTGATGTAACTGGGAAGTTGAATATATTTGTGGTTTTTTTTTCTTTTTGTACATGCAATTGAATGGGAAACCGAAAAAAAATAGCAAAATCTGACTAGACCTTCCCTAGAAATGTGCATAAAAGTGGATTTTTTATGCATTTTGAGTACATCGCTACCCTATTTTTTAAATATCTCCGGCTCTATGGGTCCTAGAAAAATGAAAATAGTCAGAAATGAAGGGACTATCGAAATTGTAGGGTATAAGTAACAATAACAGCATTTCCTAACTTCAAAAAATTCGAATTTCTGGATTTAAGATTTTTTCCACTAATAATGCAACAAATGGGGTGAAAATCATCAGATCTTCACAAAAATTGGACAAAATAAGTATCTTTACGCTAACAATCTGTGGTCAAATTTTCAAAAAAAAAATATTTTTACGGCCACAGTTGACCATTTTCAAAAATAAATTTAAAGCATTATAATTTAATGAAAAGTAGAGTAAACTTTCTTAAATTGTTAGTTTTTTAATCTAATTTCTAGTGAACATTTGCAATAATTTGTTTATCAAGGTAACGCACTCTTAATATTACTACTGTATATCCCTAACATTTCGATAGTCCCTTCATTTCCGAGTATTTTCACTTTATATTTTTTTCCCGCTACGACCCATAGAGCCGGAGATATTTAAAAAATAGTGTAGGCCTAACGATGCACTCAAAATCCATCACAAATGCACTTTTATACATTTGTCTAGCGAAACTCCAGTCCGATTTTGCTATTTTTTTCGATTTCCCACTAAGTTGCAAGTACAAAAAGAAAAAAACAAATATATTCAACTTCCCAGTTACATCACTTCTCATCCATTTTTTGGACTAATTTCCTTCTACTATTATTTACTTTTATTTGCTTAACACAAACTCCAAAGGTCAACAGCGGTAATTTAAAAAGTTCAGTTATAACTTGTAGGCTAACATTTATTACTGTAGTACATAGAAAGTGAAATTTAAAATTTTTGTAGCCAGGTTAACCTAATTACTAAGCTTACTTTATTTTAAATACTTCAATAGGAGATAAGGGTTCATAATTTGATTATTCGTAGGTGTGTTTCAATTATCTGTTGTGTTTTATTTTTTGCCATATTTTTTTTAACAGTTAAGAGGACAAAATTAAAAAATAGATCCTCTTAGTGCAGATCAAAAATTACGGTAAATGAAAAAGGGATGAAAATGGGTGTAAAAGTTTGGACTGTAAAGACTGTCCTATTCGAATTCGAAAATCCAAAAACCCATTAATTTACAGATTTAGGCTGTATTTAGATTGGTCTAAAACAAAAAAGAAATGGTCTCTTTAAAGCTCTTAAATAGCTCATTAAAGAAAAAAACTACTGAGAATTATTAAACCTAAAGATGAAACACTTTTTTTAAGATTACACAGACTCTGCTCATTTTAAAATTCGGCTCTACTGATTTCGTACAAATTTTGATAAAATATGACTTAAACCCGTATTCAAAGTCCCAAGTAATAGAATATTACCGTTTTGGAATAAAATAAGAAATGGAAACGTACCTTCTTCACAGTCATTTAACATAGATCTGATCAAATACTAAAGATGTACGCTTGTCTACATGTGACTAACTAAGTAAGTTTAACTTGTTTAAATATATATTATATTCAGGGGTCCCGAAAAAATTGAACTGACTATTCATTTTTTTATTATGTACATAAAACTCAAGAAATAGATAAGATTTTGAGTTCAGATTTGCTATACACGTTTTGTATGTTACGTTTTATAAGTAGATCTATAGGCCTACCAAATACAGTTTTTTTTCAAAATGGCGGTAGTTTAAAATTTATTTGAAAGATGACGGTTTTGGAGATATTCGAACATAAAAGTTTAATCTCAATATCTTATCTATTGCTGGATTTTAAAATGCTTTTTTTAAAGAACAAAATGGCGGATAGACGGATAATGTTGGAGTGTCTATTATTTGATTTTTTTTTCGTTTTGATGTATGTAATCCGAAAATGAATAGCCAGTCCACCTTTCACAGTACCCCTACATATATATTTATTTACTCAATTGTATAAAACTCACACCTCGTCATTGGTTTATTTTCACTTTTTGACTGACAACTACTTGAACCGACTTTTTAAACGACGAATATTTTTGTTTGGTTTGTATATGTGTATATGAGGAAGCTCATGCAAACTTTATGTATCGTTTATTACTTTAATTGTGGAAGTGTTATATTAAAAATTCCCCAATACGTAACCTATAATTTAAGACGATTTTATCCCACTCCCCACAGCAGAATATCCATACATGCGTGAAAATTTTTGAGATTTTTAATTTTTCCTGTAGTACTAGTGAAAACTTATTTCATCAACATTAATGTACCAGTCACTGAAAGTGCCAAGGATGAGTCGATATGCTATTAGTCCCCTATATAATAGGCTCTATATCCCAGAGTTTTAACGAGGACACTTCATCAATAATGCCAACTATCAATAACGGAACTTAAAGTTTATATTTTCATAACAGAGCTGGATTTACTTTTTCAAATAGAAGTTATGTGAAAAGAAACAATGTCGAGTTTTTTGCCCATAGGCTTTCCCGAAACAGTGGTTTTGGGAATAATGTCGTATGTACAGTCTTCTACACATCAAACGTGTAGACCGATTTTAATCAAACCTGGTATGCGGGCAAATCCTATATCCGGACTTTTATGATTTTACAACGCAAAATGAGTAAGTGCTGTAAGAAAAAACACAAAGATACGATTTTTTTCAAAATCGGCTTAAAGATTTTTATCATTTTTTTCTGAAATGCAGCCTCTAAAGACCCAAACAAAACGGTATTGGTCGCCATCTCTCCAAATATCCCGAGTAATGAATAAAAAATAGCCCAAAGGTTTGTGAAATAAAATACGCAATTTCTCAATATCGTTCAAACTCTCGTTCGAAGATTAATGACCCAAACCAGCGAGCAAAAAAAAATATTATGAGTCAGGAATAATTAGGCAAAATCAAACATTTAGCTCGATATTAATCAAATCTATTGAAGACATGTTCATGGCACAAGTGAAGCAAGTTTAGACCATTATTTATAAATGTTTTTTTCAAAGACAAGGTCCATCGTAAAATCTCACATTTTGAATGACAATCATCGAACTGACATTTTTGGTTAGGATTAATTTTAGTTTTAGGTATGGGAGAATAAGAACGTTTGCGCAATTTAAGGTGCAAAGAATTCGAATGTAGGTTATAACTTCATTGGACA
Organism: Aphrophora alni; assembly: GCA_963513935.1. NCBI lineage: Eukaryota > Metazoa > Arthropoda > Insecta > Hemiptera > Aphrophoridae > Aphrophora > Aphrophora alni. The sequence goes on from OY740770.1 coordinate 91,673,564, forward strand.
TTTTATGTGTTAACCGTCGGATTACAATTAGAGCAACAAATTCAACAAAATTGTTAGAGCCTAAAATGTTTCCTCATTAATTTACTTATATGGAAAATTACAAAGTAAAAATAAATTGTATTAAAAACTATTTCCATATTATTTAAACAATAAAAATGAAACATTCAAAACTCAAAAAAATGACCCTTCAAAAAAAATTTGGTTCGGGAATTATCTATTAAAAATGGAAAATGAAACGTGTGGACTGTTGTAAATGTTCAAATATTTGAAAATCAACAAAAGCAACTCCCTTGAATTTGATGACTTCCAAGCGACTGATTATCAAAAAATGTTAGTAGGCCTAAACGAAAAGAATTAATAAACCAAATAATTAATGTTAAAAATATCAAATAAAAATACATTTTATTTCGCGGGTAATTTGGACATTCGTATTTTTTAATTTCTTTAGTATTCAGTAGAATAAAACCGTAAAACAGAATATTTATTTCTATTGAATTAATAATTGACCGAGTGAAGCATGGTCTTAATTACTAAATTTGGTATTTCATCTAGCCTATGATTGTTATGCAGTTATGGCCAAATACATTAAGAATACATTTTTCAACTAAGACGAATGATGTATGACCAAGATTTATTTTATTTTCAGCTTTTAAATACTGTTTACTAAAATCAGCTACTGCATTGTTTTAAGACATGGATGTGAGTTAAGATTCGGGTTCAAAATGAGATTACAAGTTAGGCCTACTCGTTATAAATATTAACTATTAAAAGCTGTTATATACAGAGTGATTCAGAAAGAAATCTTTTCTAGTGAAAATAATTTTAAAAAATCATTTAAACATAGGTCCGGAAATGCATAGTTTTCCAGTTATCTGCCTTTTTTTCTTTCTTTTTTTTTTACTAAATACATATCTCTGGCTATAGGAAATATATTGAACTCAAATTTTGTATACATATTTGGTATAAAATATTTTACCCATTTTTAGTATAAAATATCCCGAAAACAGCTAACTTTACAAAAAAAAAGAAAAAGTTTTTATTAAACAAAAACAAAACAGAACTGTAAACACAAATTTCAAGTCACTTCGAAAATTCTTTTAAAAGTATGTAGGTTAAAGATAAAGAAAAGAATGAAAATAAAAATAAAATTTTAAAGAAACAAAACAGTTTTATTATTTTTTCTGTAACTTAAATGATAATCAAGTTATTAGCTTAGAAATAATAATATTTTTCTCTACATAATGAAGATAATAATATTTATTATTAGTTTGTGGAGATAATAATATTTCTCGGTAGTTGTCCAGGTTATACAATTTACACCACAATCAAAAGACGATTTTTAAAAAAAAATCACTTAAACGAAGTTAATAATAAATTATTACTTACTTACAAAAAAGGTTTTTACTACACCAAAACAAAACATAACTGTAAACACAAATTTTAAGTCACTATGAAAATTCTTTTAAAAGTCGTAAAACAGAGAAAAGACCCTCTATCCCGACCTCCACCCCAACCCAGAACAATTCTCCGTAATCCATAACCGAACCTAACCTGAAAATGCATATTGCATAAGTCTCTGCTGTTTTATATTGTATTAGACTATCATATGATCCGTGACATTAATCTAACCTAACCTAACCTGATATCAATGTGTGTGCGCACTATCATATAGTGTATTAAACTATCATATAAATTTGTGTGTGGTTATATGATTGATAGTTTCATGTTTAGCTCAGTAGAGCGCACCACCTGCATTTTCGTATAAGTATATGCTATTATATAGTGTATCATATGTTAGACTATCATTTGATCCATGACCGTACCTAACCCATGACCGAAGTTGTGACTTAATATGTTATTCTATGTCTCATGTTACACATTGCACCTAAAATTTGTGACTGTAACCTAACATACGTTGGCTAAAATTGTGATCTAAGATGAGATCTCAACCTGTCCTGAGACCTGTGTTTGAACGAAATTTAATTAAATTTAATCCAACGTCCTACGGTGTGGAGGAAATTGAATGGATAAAATGAGTCTTTGAATGTATGGTGGACAAGATGAAAAAAAAAAATAAATAAAAAAATACTAGTGATGATGATCAGTTGGGACTTACATTTAAAACAAAGATGCCGAGATATGTAGCTTTTCGTAAAATTTCTGACGTCTCTTCCGATCTGTTATGAATTTATTTTCCGCGGATTAATCTAAAGCAACAGTGAGGCGAGAACAAGTAGTGATAATTTTGAGGTAACATGGACAAAAGTGTCTCCAGGAAATAAATAGTGCTGGAGAAAACGTAACCACATCATTTGAACAATAAAAGCAAAAAAATTAAGAAGAAATTTCAAATGTAAGGCAGCGAAAAATTTCACAACATGACATGTGATGTTGAAAGGTTAGGTTAGGTTAGGTTAGGTTTTCAAGCCGATATGGTAGAAATGATTCCCTATGCTGAGGAAAATCAAGGCTCCAAATATATAGGCCTACTGACTATGATAAATTGTCTGTCAAATGTAGAGATTGCGTTACCGCTAAAGACAAAGTCAGTGCAGAACATATACTGAAAACACTGGATGAAACATTTCCAGACCTATTAGGGGAACAAGTTTTTCAATATGCACATGAACAAATTAATAAAAATATATAATATAAATCATTACGCCATTTATTCTGATAAGAAAATGTCAATGGTGGAAAGACTGAACCATACTTTAAAAATTCTATTTTGGCGTAAGTTTACGGCACACAGTAGATAGGAATAACATTGTTGGAGCTGCTGAAAGACGTAGTAAAGATGGACAATAATACTGTCCACAGTACTATCGGCATGAAACCCGCTCAAGTGTTGAAAAAGCATGAGAAAAAAGCATTAATACAGGAACAGCAGTGGGATAGGGGGAAGCAAAAAATGACAATGTCGCAAGTTGGTGCATTTTACACTAGCAAAAACAAAATGGCAGATGGCAGTACATTAAATATACACACTCACACACTCAAAGACCAACAGTATTTTGTTTAGAAAATCGGTTGCAAAAACAGTATTTCGGATGTATACAGAGTATTTTGGTTGGAAAATCGGATGCAGAAATAGTATTTTGGTTAGTCATGATAAAACTAACACACACTCACTCAAACATTTATATAGACACACACACTGGACACAGTCCAACACTGATCTAGGGTTACGAGCTCTCATCTTAAGTCATAACTTCTGTTAACATTGGTTAGGTTATGGCCAAAAATATTTTCCGGAAGGAGGAGGGGTCAGGGGAAGAGGCAAGATGGAGAACTATGATTAGGTTATGCAACCTAGTATGGCCTAATGTCACCTGACCAAATGCTGGGTCCTGAGTGTTCGTTTTTACGGAAATACCTTTATTATTTATCCCAGGTGAGTCCCTAGAAACACCGACTTATATAATATCTAGACATATGGTTATAGATAAATAATTGCAAAGACCTATATCTTTACCAAAGGTCATAACCACGAGACAGCACGGTTTTCCAATACAAATTAATATTTTAAGTTACTATAAGTACATCCACAGACTTATATATTGGCATTTATTTATATTTCCGTACTTACAAAGACCTATTATATGTCTTTACACTATTACATCCTACAAGGTCGTATAGCACTATTTTACATTACAAATATCTTACAACGTTATAATAAAAAACAAAACAAAAATTCAAGACAACGTTATAATAGCAAAAAAAATCTAATTCAAAATATTGCCTTTACAAGAGCCATGGTCTGTGCGCAAGCTACATAGTCCGATCCTGTCAGTCAGGAAATCACTCTAATACAACACAACTGAACACACCACAACTATGACACTTTTACAAAACACTATGATTTATATACTACAGAATAAAACTTAAGGATTAAAAATAAATAAATTCACAAATTATAAATAATATAGTAAATATAAGACTAATACAAAATTATTTAAATTACAGAGCTACAATATAATTAACAAAGAATGCACGCACTCACGAGCATGCGCACATGCGTAGATATGTGGACACACAAATACGCACACACACACTCAATCCAAATGCTACATTTATCATGTAGCCTATCTGTAGGAGTAAAAAAATATCTCTTCAATTTCCAAAAGCCAATTTGTTATTATCTTCTTATATCAATCAACAACATACACGGGTCAGAAGATTTTATATTAGGGTCTAATGGCTAATTAAAAATAAATCAAACTAACAAGAGAAACTCATTCTTTATTGATAATTTTAGCGACAATTGCTGAATATGATGATATAATTAAGTAGTTAAGAGTGATTCGATTAAAAATAATTGATTTAATTTATTTAATGTATAACATTTTGAGTTTCATAAAGTAACAAAAGTTAAATAAAATATTATCATAAAATTATTGTTGTGTATCCAGCGGCTTCATCTAAGACTTGTAAATATGATAGATGTTAATTACAAGAAAATATAAACAGTACTTAGTTGGATTGTTTACACTTCTAACAAGCCATTGAGGGCCACCAGTGGTAGTAAATGTTCAATTTCAGAGTTTATATACATCGATGGGTATGAATAATTATATTTATTATCACTGTGAGTATAATGAATGGTAAATCAAATCACAATATAAGGAGCAAGCCATCCATAAAGCATCAATTCATTTATTATTTTTCCTTGTCATATAGTTTACAAAAACAATTTATATTGAATGTAATAAAACTTTCATGGTCTTCATTGTTCACAAAGCCACTAGTATGAAAATTACTCAAATTATTATTTATAAATTCAAAATTTTCTAGATATTTTTGGTCTTGAATTTGAAGACACCAGTAGAGAAAGACCAAAAATTTGTTTCTTGTCTGGTAAGGCCAGAGATTTACACACTGGGCATTCAAGACTACATTGCGATTTTCATGAAGAAGTTCGAGAGAAAGTTGGGCCTGGATCCTATGATCCTATAACTATTGATTACACTGTAAGTTATTAGTTTAAGATACTCATTTAATTAGCTATAATAGCGCACAGAAGATTTAGGAAAGGCTATATTTATATAATAGGGAGAAGGTTGGCTTAGCAGGAGAAACAGGTGCTTCAGCCTATAAAACAATTTTCAATGAGTATGCCTACCTAAATATATAAATACTGTGTTTTCAAAAGGTCCTTCCACAGTAATTTAATAGCCTTTTGTCATTGATTACTTTAACATTGTAGGCCATTGTTGTTGCTCTCTGCCATTCCATAGAGTTTAATGTGTTTAACATTGTAGGCCATTGTTGTTGCTCTCTGCCATTCCACAGAGTTTAATGTGTTGCACTGTTGATATTCACTGTAGCAATATAGGTGTTTGAAATGTCGTACTTCATTAAATTTCAACCAGGAACAAATGTTTTTGGTTGAGATTGTTTTATTCTAGATATAAATATACAAATATTGTGAAACAACAGTTCATTGAAATGTTTCCACAAAAACTACAGTCCCACATGTTTAACATAATGACCAAGAAATGTTGGAGCTTAGTGTTCTGTCAAAAGACTGAAGACAACTTCTCAATATTTTCAATACTAAAAATTAACAAGGGAAAGAAGTTATACAAGTAAGTTCTCATATACCAGTAAAACAATAGTTTAATTTATATCTGTGCAAAGTACATGTCATCCACGAATTAAAACCTTCAGAATCACAATAAAAGGTCAATATTGTTAATGGTTTCGAAACAGTAGCAGAAAAAGAAATAGAATTGTTGGATAATGTTTCTAACCCAAGGAGGCTGGGTTTCACCTAACAAAGTACATATTATATTCTTAAAACAAATGTTGTGGAACAGTGAGAATCAACATAGCCATACTTCACAACCCCAAAAAAAATTAAATTAGCAATTTTTTTAGATAGCTTTGATAGTGGAGCCTCATAGTAAACATCTTGGACCACCAATTGTCTTTTGAGTTTAGATCTTACACAAAGATCACCTGATTTAACTCCACTAACTTTTTTTCTGCGGAGGAACTAAATGATTAGTGCAAAAATCGCCCAAAACCATCAACAAACTGAAAGTAGCAATAATAACCACTGTCTATTACACAGAATACCTCAAAGATGTGATAAAACAAGTATATAAAAGTTGAAAATGAAGTATGACATTTCAAACACCTTAAGTGAAGATGCTAGTTACTAAATAACAATTTTTTGCAAATACTCTTGTTTTATTTTAGTAGAACCCATACTACTTACTACAGAAAGACTTTTTTAGAACATTGTAGTATTTTCTTATAGTTAAAGTGAAATATAAATTTTTGATTTTACTTAAAAAAGTTGTTTTGGCATACTTGGCGTTGACCTGCCCTTTAAATCTAAGCGAAGACTGATAGGAAGATGCCATTATTTACAAATACTTCTTTTTTGAATCATTATATCAAAACAATATTTCTATTTAAATCTTGTCTTGAATCTAGCCATTACAGTATCCTTCATGGAAATGTTGACATCAGAAACTATGAAAAAATATTCAGATCAATGTAACTCTGTAACTTATTATTACAAATACAACACATCTCATAAAAAAACTATTCCGAAAGATTTGGATTATTTCTGTATTAGTTTTCTCTGTAGAACCACACAATTTCAATCAAGTACCTGTTTATAAATCAAAATCTAATTCTTCATACAGTTTTGAGTTAACTCCGAGCAACCAGGTTAGTTTCGTATATTTGATGTAGAGTTCCCTTTTTCTTTGACATGCTCCTTCCACTTGTTTTGAATATTGGGTCAATAATATTTAGTTCTATTTGCATAAGATATATATGACTGACTTTTGATTAAAATGGAAAGAGGAGTTACCATTTATATGTAAAATTAATTGTTCCTACCCATAGGGCTAATCTTATCAAATTTAATTTATACCCTACAGTTTATATATATGGATTTGAATAAGCACATTGATCCATTATGACTGGACACCTAGAGATATTTAGAGACATCCTATTTTTTACTGATATATAAGTAGTTATACTAATTAATTGTTTGATACTTTACAAGCATTTTGCAATTGTCATATTGTATACAGGTAACAAGTAAAGCTGGCTACGGAGGTCTTGCAAGCAAAACCAAGAGATTCAAAAAAGAAGTAAAAAAGGTTAAAGCGAGTGGTAAATTTCATCCAATCAACACTCATATGAACTGCTTTCAACCACCTAAACTTTGCAGTAAATTAAACAAGTATGGCTTCAACTCAGCCGTGGAGAGGGAAACAACAACTCAAGACTACACTCCAGGGTAAATCACCAATATATAATTTATCATACAAAACCCTTCCAAATTAACTGAATTTGTTATGATCTTTAAAACAAATTTATTTGGGCTTTACTGGTTAAATCAACAGTGAAAACACATTCCACATGCTCATACACAAAATAAAAATGGTAATAAGCTCATTTTCATAAAATCGGAAATTTAGTCTTATAAATTGGTACACACAAATTTTTAATTAAATATTCAAAAAATTTAATGTATCTTGAGGTAAGGTCAAAAATGCTTAGTTACAAAATTTGATGAAAATTGGTCCACTAATTTTAGCCAATGTACGGATAATGGATAAATGTCACTCCAAAACCCATAACGATTTTTTAACCCATCGCAACTTTCTCCCTCCTATGTATATGTAAAAAAGTCAAATGAAAACAATATGAATGATGGCTTAGATGATCATATTATACCTCAAAATTGGTTCAGGTGTATATTAACAACAATTTAAATAAATTTGTTAAAATTTGTTTTATCTGTGGACCAAAACAAATCACACATAAATGAAAATTGCTACAATGTTTGTTTTCTCTTTCCAACTTATATTATTAGTCCTGAAATATTGTGGGAGTTTTTGACCAACAGGATTTTTAAGCCCATGGGAACTATGTCTTAAGAAAAATTTTACCAAAATCATTATTGTCGACAAAATAGTTATGTGGAAAGAGAATTATATTTTTGTTGACATGTATAAAAATTATATTTTTAAATACTGTAGAAGCTAAAAAACTAGGATAAACTGGAACCATACCCCATCTGGATTTTTAATTTGTCTGGATTTTCGAAATATACCTAAACTGCTATAATTTTACGTCAAAAACAATTTTTATTCTTTTAATCAATGAGGTATTGAAATTAAGTGCCTAAAAAATAAAAATAACAGTTTTGAACTCTTAAATGAACTCCTCCTTGCATACATAATAGTGTATTAAACAGTACAATAATCATAAATGTCAAAACAAATCTCCAGATCAACCTCTCTTTGTAAAATTACAAACCTTGCAATTTCAATAAAAAAGTACCGTAAGTAAAATAATCCTAATACGTTAATAAAAACTCACCTTTTATTACAGTATTTAATAAATTTTACAAAATAGTGAGCGGCAATACAAATTCTTACAAAACAAATTACACTACACATGTAAATTCACACTACATTTAATTTTAAACCGTAAAAAAAAAAAAAAAACTTAATGAAATCATTGTAAAAACTAGTTGTTACTTTATAAGTGATGATGATTGAATAAAAATCCTTGATCGACTTTTGAACAAAGTTAGTGCTTCTTTTTTTGGCAGCCATATCTTTAAGCCTTTTCAAACATATTAGTAGATTAAGTACTCTCAGGTTGTTTCTTGTCTTTTAAAGCATCATTGTGTGAAGGTTCTTCTTCCATAATAACTTCCTCCTCGTAATTTTCTTCGCACTCAAGCATTTCTACACTTTCAAATAAGGCATCAGCTATCTCTTCATCAATTATTATAATGTGGAACCCTTGACCATTGGCATCACAGTTCAACCATTCTTCAATGTCACTTGCTTCACATTCATCAAAACCTGGAATAACATCAAAAAGCAATGCAATGTGATGCCATCATTTTCGTTTTCGGCAAAGTTCATTCTTTGTCCGACCACAGTTTGTTCCAACCATTGTATAAACTTTATTTGGTAAGGGTTTCCAAGCATCAGCCAACATGTACACACAGTCCTTTATATTGATTTTCTTAATAAAATTGACAGCGTGATAACACTGTCCTCGTCCCATTCTGATAACAATAGATGCTGGAGAAGCTGTTTCCGGTATATTCTTTTCATTTTTAGAGCGATCACATTTAGGGAAATAAATTGTACATACAAATTTTGCATCAATACTGTTTAAAGATTTAAGAGATGGGTGTGATGGGGCATTGTCAATAATGAGTTGTACTTTTCCTGTTTTATTTTGTTTTTTACAAAAATGTTTCAAACTTGGTATAAACTCATTTTCAAAAAAAAATCTTAAAAATATCAGACAACAATGATAAATTTTTTGACTTAATAACTACGAGAAGGTTTGTTACATTTTTGAATAAACTTAGATTTCTACTTTTTCCTATAACAGTTCCAGTGGACGAATATCATTCACATTAGCACAAACGAAAGCAATAACTCTGTCAATAACTCTGATGGCGAGATTTTTTAGGGAGACTATGCCAATTTATGCCTGTTTTGTCAGCATTGTACAAATCGTCTCCCTTTTTAACTACCTTATCAACAAACATTTGTTTGAATGTTTGGGCAGCACCATAGTCCGAAGATAACTTTTCTCCTTAAATTTCTTATTCTTGGATCCTGTGCCATTTAAAAAAAATTATGAAACCACTTTAAACTAGCTTTGAAATTGGCTGGCCCGTTGATGGATTTATTGAAATGTAGTGCCTCTTTACACAGCATAAGGCCTGAAATGGGTTTACCCAAGCTTCTACTTTGTGTAAACTATATATAAATGGCATCTTCTATAGCTGTGTTATTGGCCACCCACAATGTTTTTTGTTTTGTGACCCTTCTTCAGAATTGAATTTTTCAGCGTATTTTTTCGTTTATCTTTTTTATACTTTCATGTCACTTATAGTTGATATTCCACATTGTAAATTTTAAAAAGAATTGTTCCACTTTCATCTTTAGATAATGTTTTCAATTTTTCTAACTTCATTTCTATTGTCAAAAATACACTTCTTTTCTTTTCATTAGCATTATTAACAGACGTAGCCAATAGCCATTCCAAACAATCTGTGAACTAAAACAAATGTTTATAGTACTGTGTATTGACATTATTAACAAAAACAATCTTACAATGCACAATAATGCAACTAAACACAATATAGTGTAGTCGGAAATGACTAAGTATGTGAGAGGTGGAAGGTGCAGACAAACCCCCTCTCCGCTAGTCTTTGAGTGGGGCCAAGTGCAAGGAAGGTTAGTGTGACTCATTTATCTTCTCATCCTAGCCTCAGTGCTGGACTGTTATACTTCATTATTTTTTTTGTATAGGTTGATCTGGATTTTTGAAGTCCAAACTTTCGAGGCTCTACTGTACTTGAACATATAAACAGAAAGTATGAAAGTATCCTAGCTCCTGTTCTCCCTGTACTTTTATGTATGTTATCCTAAATATAAAATAGTGTTTAAGGTTGCTACGTTTTGTGCATAACTTATATAATCAATCATTTATCTCAACTTGCAATCCTTATTTTACTATTTCCTACATTTTACTACATTACCACTTAACCCATTGCGGGTGGAATAAAACTGTGTAAAGCGCGGCACCCAGCGTTATTTCGCCAGCACTACACGCATCTTTGCGGGCGAAAGACGTTGTGTTCACGTCCTTTTCACATATTGGTATTTTAACAAAGCTATATCTTTTTTTTTTATAAATGTAAACAACTATAATGAATAAAAACTAAACTTTAAAACATCATCTTGGTCTGAAGGTTCAACCACTTGTAGCTCGTCGAAAGCTTCGCACAACACTGGATTATGCACAAGCAGACGGGGACAAACACGAACTAATAATAACTCATTCCCATCCAAAAACAAAGGATCAGTATCACTATCACTTTCTAATAATAACCTATCAAGTCCTCATGAACGTAAGTTGTCACCCATCTCGCCAACAAAACATAACAGACCAGCACACTCATTCACAAAACGGCAGCAAACTGACAGTATAAAAAAAAGTAGGCATTCACAAACAATATGTTCGATTTTTCTTGAAACACATCGATAGGCATCCACGCACAATCTATTGGAGATAATTAAAAACACAAAATGCACAATCTAGCAGAGTTATCATGAATCACAACTGTTAGTTGACAACACAGAATGTTTGAACGTGACATAACATCTTTCGAAGTTTGGTCCACCTAACGCGAGGACATGAACGTCACGTCTTTTGCCCGCAATGTGTTAATAATGAAAGAGGAACCTTTGCAAAAACAAAAAATATCAACTCTGATTTTGTGAATAAATTGCATCAAGGCTAATCACATGCTGTAGATTCAAAACACTACCTACTAGATATCTCTTTGCTACTACGAATAGTAATTTGTGATTATTAAATCAATTAAGAAGACATAAATACTATATAGTTGATTTCAAAGGTACCTCTAACAAAATCTGAGATTAATAAATTAAAGTAATTTTCTATTCTATTTTAGTAATCACACTAAAGTGGTCAATTTAAACACAAATGGACCATTGAACTGTCTAATGAACATATTTCGATGAAATTAACACATAATGTTTGTGCTTGAATGGATCAAATGAATTTTAAAATGACAAACCTCATATGGCCAATTTCAAAATGGCTGCCATTTAAAATGAATTTTTTAAAATAATGATTCAATCATTGTTTTGGGATACCAAAATTCTGCATCAAATGATAGCAGCAGTTATGATCTAAAACAATAAATATAGGTGTTATTGTTAATATTTTTAGTTTTAACTGTAAAATACACAAATTAAGCAAAATTAAATCTCTAGATTTCCCAATTTCATTCAAATTTGGGATGAAGTCTTGAAAACATGGCCAACCATAGTCAGCATTATTTTTGACTCCCCTTATAAATAAAAAACTTACCTTCATTCAGTCAATTCCCACAGTTTTCAATTATGATTAATGATTTCATAGATTTTACAAACCCAATTTAATTACTTTTATTTGGAGCAGAGTAATCATTATTCTCGACCATTAATTTGACAATTCCCCAAATTATTCTATAACATTCACCCAGTTTTTTTATCATTTTATTTTACACAAATATTTCTTTTTACATCTTTTGTGGTGAGGGTGGGGGTTTATTAAAATATGACAAATTTGTTTTTATTAGGCCATACTTGTTATAGGTCACAGTTGTTATAAAGTGAAAATCTAACAGCACAAAAATGATATTATATAGTAATTATCAATAGCGATTATCTGGAAAGAAAAAGTTTTTTTACAATAATATATATAAATATCAATTTCAGGTTTTGTTATGATATAACAAAAGCTTACAAAAAGTACAAAATTCCATTCCACCATTCCTTTGGTGGGCGTACTGTGATCCAACCTCATGTTTACATTAAATGTGTTCCTGAAAACCTGGACATATGTCTACGATGTGAAAATAAACCAATTGGAGATTATTGGTTTAAAGGAAATAACATATTTTGCAGACAATGTTTTAATACAGAATGGAGTAACCCACAGAAGTTCACAAGATATCAGCTTGAATCTTTTAAAGTGAGTTTGGTTCTGGATAATTAAATAAATATAAATGATTTTAATTTATCAACTGATCTAAAAATTCAAAATGACAACTTAATTGTTTCTTAACATTTAATGAAACTCAGTTCCCCATGTCTGAAACTACTCTAAAGTTGAATTTATTCTTAAATTTTGTATAACAGTTTAGGAAATTGAGTTAAATTAGCTAAAAACCAGTACAGCTGAACAGATTTTGTCTAAATAACCTTACTCACAAAATTAAGTAGTTAATAAATAGGAAAATTGCATAACATTCCCCTTAAACGGATGGGATCCATATTGTTGGATATAAATACTACAAAAAAGAAGTTATTTAATGAGTAAAAAGAACACATCACTGTGATGTACTTCAAACAAATAAATTTTACAATAAAATTATTTTTAAAAGAACAAAATTACTCAAATTTCTAACCACTAACTCTAAAAATTTTACAGGCAAATTAGAAGTTTCAATTTTATTTTTTCTTAATTGATTTGATTAAAACTTAGTTCTTTAAAAATTTGTTTACAGGGTTTCTTTTAGTAAGGTATGAAATTTAAAAATATCAAGTTTTGTTTCATAATTTTAATTTTGCACCATACTCTAAAGTGGAAACATTATGTTATTATGTGTGAAAGCCTAAATATTCAGGGAAAAATATTTGAAATTGTAAAAAAAACTGAGTAAACATTAACATAAGTTATGAGAAGAGCACACATTCAACAAGGAAAAGAAACCTTCATTATTAAAGAAAATGGACTATAAATTTAAATTGAAAGATATATTACCTTTTATACTGCTTATATAAATAATTTTATAATTGTTAGTTGTCAAGTATCTCGATGGTAGATTGGAATATATATAACTTTTTGTTCATACAAAATTAAAAAATCTTTCATGAACTACTGAAAAAATCCCCTAAAAATATAAAAGAATATGTATTTTCCTAAATTAATGCCGATGAAATTATAATTATAACTTGCAAAAGTTATTTAAAAAAGATGTCAAAATAAATTAAATACCGTATCTGATAACTAATGCATTATACATTGTTTTATAGAAAATTAGAGACTGTTCCTACATACACCAACATGAAGGGACAACAGCAGCATATCCTCTGATGGACAAAAAGGAGATTCGAAAGCAAATTGTTCGGGAATGTTACTTTGCTGCCTATGCTAGTAAGTGCATGTCTGTGTGTATTGTGTGAGAAAAATGAGTTAGTTGTGATTAACACCTATTAGATTATCCACCCTAACCTATATATTATAAAGGACAGGGTTTTTTGATAAGAAAGATAAACATTTAATTATCTGGTAGTTGATAAAATATAATAGTTAACACAAAAATATTTAATAGTTAATTAAATAAACTTTGTTTCTTTTTTTAACAGTTAGACTAATTTACTTTAGTCCAAATGACCTTCAGAACTCTCCCTCTAAAATTAGAGAGCTTTTTAAGGATTAAACTAAAATAACAGCTTTTTTACTTTCTAATGTAGTATACAAATAATTTTTTTGTGATTAGTCAAAAACACTTGTAACAATTTAAAAATAGAGGTGATGTTACTTATTATTGTTATTCATTCATTAATTTATTGATTTGTTAATTGATTAATTTGCTCGACTAGGGCGCCAGATGTGTGAACATCAATTTTGAAAAAAAGTGAATTTAAATATTTTTAAAAAATCTCTGGGGTCGCAGGCTCTTTTTACAGTGTACTTACAGTGGATTTTGGTTTTAAATGAGAACACTTTGGCTGAAATGTTACAAAGAAAACATTTATTAAACATTCAAAGAAACATCCTACAAATATTATTAACAAAAAACTCATATATATAAATACTAGTTATCTTTTTTGTTTTAATAACAAATTATGAATTTATATTTCCTTTATTTCTTTCTTTCAAATTAATTAATTTTATCTTCAAAAATGCTTCTACCAATAAAATTGTTGCAACAGGAATTTAATCTATGAATTTTTTTTTAGTAACTCTGTAGCTCTAAGAAAAATGAAAAGATTCTATTTTCATTATTTGAAAATTTCATTTGCTATTATCTCTTCTAGTCATAATCTACTAAACTTCTTTAAATAGATAAACATTTACAAAAAAATTAATTTAAAACATAATACAGGTTATTAATCAAACAGGTAATATATAGCGTCTATACCACAACGCCGATCTAAATAAAAAACATTGTCCGTTTCCGAATGGAAGACTGATGTCCTACAAGTTGAAATTCTACAGCTTCTAGTAGATTCTCCCTCGTTCAGAAGTTGTTTTCTCAAGTTGTTGAGAATGTTCATAACTCGCGTATATAAACCATTGTCTTTTATGTTCCCGCGTTATTGTCATTGAAACACGCTAAATATGGATTTTTAAATACTTTCGATCACTATTTGAGATAAAAAATCAAATGTACATTGTTCTAACAGAACCTAGAAACTCTTTCTACGATCTTATCTCTCCAAACACTGGATTTTGACTTTGAAAAACACAACCTGTTCATTTTAAGCGGTAAACTCAACTCTTAAAAAACACATCTTGTCCCTTCAATGGCTGGACTTAGACTGACTTGTTGCCATGAGGCAAAATCTCACTTCCCTAAGCGTTCCTTCCGGTACTGTTCACACATTTTACCACACTGCCGTAAAATACAAATGATTTACTTAACATAACAAACAAACTAAATTACATTAAAATTAAACATGGTTATTTATACTGTTGTCTTGAAAATCCATTTTTCTTTTATTAATGAAGTTACTACATTTAAATTATTATTTGAATCTCTTATCTCTTTGGCTTAACCGCGTCTTTTAAATGAGTCTATATTAAAATCTGACTTTTCACACTGTCACAAAACCCCACAAGGTTTGTATTTCAATACAGGTATTGTAATACAAAGCTTTTATATATATATATTTCAAATCGAGAAAAAAATATTAATGGATGTTCAAGACATTTCATTTCAGAAGCTAAGGACTTCATAAAAAAAAATAAATACCTCTAGTATTCATTTAAGAAAGATTCTCTTTTTTCATGAAAAAAAATAAAAATCTATTTGCTAAAATCCTATTTCACTATTTCAATTTGTTAGCGTTATAATAACTCATTTGTAAAAAAAAATAATTTACGAATCAATTAGTGCTAAGTCTTATCTCTATTTATACAATAAAACCCATCATCAGTTTCCTTTCCAACCTCGTTGGCTGAAACTTTCCATCAACATTTTTTGTTGACAGGATCCCGTCACTCAAAGCTTATCTCCCAGACAGCCGTCTATATACTTTTTCTCGTCTCATCCTCTTTGCCAAGACGACATTTCTACATCCTTTGAAAATCTACCTTTGACTCTAGATATTCATCTGAATCATTTTTCAATTAAACACAATTACAATTAAAAACCTCTCATTTTTAATTAACATTTTTACGAAATTTATTTACTTATTACTCAACATTACTTCAATTCACTTTAAAACTTTTCAATTCAGACTTTACATTATTATTTATTTTAGTTTAAATCCAATAACTATTTATTCTTACTTAAATCTCAATTCTCCTTTGTCTTACTGGGATAACATGTTAACTACTGATTTTATAATTACCAAAAAACTCTTTTCTTCAACTAAAATTCAAAATATAACATCATTATTATCGAAAAAAATAAACTTACTTACAAAACTCATCTATTTATTTCAAAATTACCTCTTTACATTTGTTTCATCTCTCAGTATCCTATCTTAAAATTATTTCCATCTTATCTTTCATATTTTAATAATTCAAGTTGCATTAATCCCCAAACAAAATTCTTCATAATAAAAAACTCCTTATTATTTACCTATATTATTTCATAAATAATCTCCTTATTTCAACGTAGCTTCCTTTAAAAATCATAATAATCGCCGTATTTCGTAGAATTCCTCAAATCTCCCTTTATTTCATTAAAATCGTCGCATATTTCCTTTATTTCATTAAAATCGTCGCATATTTCCTTTATTTCATCGTAGTATTCAAAAAACCTCTTAAAAACTAAAAAATTACCATTAATGCAACCTAACTACCTTTTTTATAAAAGTTTCTTAACAGAACAACTTCATTTTAAATACCACTTTACTCAACAATTCTGTAAAGTCATCATCTTCATATAAAACTCAAAAATCTCTCATTTAAACTACTTCTTATTAAAATCTTCTTAATCATCTATTACTTGTATATAAAAACTTCAAAAAAAAATAAAATTTACATTGTTTCCCAGCTAACACCGTATTTCATCAAAATCTTTAGACATCTTTATCAGATAACTTCTCACAATCATCTATTGTTTTAAATTCAAAACATTATTTATTAAAAATCGGTAATTATTTATTTTATTTATAAATTTCATCAAAATCTCTCTTATCATTGCTAATTTATTACTCCTTCCTTTAAAAAACAAAAACTTAACCTCCTTTACTCACTATTTAACATCAAAAACTTAAAAAACTTAATTATTATCTGTCTTGGCAAAACTCACATAAATTCTCAAACTTTAACCACTTATTCTTCATATTCTCAAATCATAAATCACTTAAAACCAACTATTTTTCATCTTATCATCTAATCAATAATCCTTAATATTTATAACATCAAAACATACAACTTATCGTTTTACAATTTAATATCTAATTACCTATTCTAATCAGCTAATCAACATTTTTACAATTTTATAAAACTTTTCGTTTTATTTCAAATAAAAACTCCCTTCCTGTCACGTCCGGTTTATTTCTAGGCTTTGTTTCTTAACAAACCCCCTCCTTTCACCATGTAAGCATTGTCCTATTGTCCCTTGACCACTTCCTTCAACATCTGTTTCTACTCGTTAGAATAGATCCAAAAAAAAACTTTTTCTATACCTATGAAAGTTTATGACACTTACAAACATAAGTCATTGTTTATGTTTTTTGCCCAAAATTACATGTGACAGAACTTTAAACAACTACGTTGGATTTTTTGATAAGTTTTCCAATTAACTCTAAATCACTACCTTCTAGAAATGATATCTTAGGCCTTGATCATATCACTTCTTGAACATAGCTACATCCTGCCTCGAAAGACAGTTCGCCTACCAAACTTTATATTTCATAATATAATCAAGAACTCCTAGTTCTCTCTTGAACTTCTTCTACTAAATTTCTGTATTTCTCAACATAAAATAAGAACTCTTTGTTCTTTAAACTTCTCAAAATTGTCAAAGTTTTAACTATATTTCATTTACATAAGTCGTATGACAATTTTTTATTTTTGTTTTTTTGTATTTCCTTATTTTATTTTTCAAAACTCGGCCGTACTTCGTCACCGTAACAGCAAATAAATAATACTCCTCTGTTCTGATGACGAAGTTCTGCCGAACGTCGATTAATAAAACCCTCCAACGTTCCATTTTCTATTTTATTTTTTATTATTATACCTTTTTTATTTATTTTTTATGAATTTTTTGTTTATTTTATGCATTTTACCTCCCTAACCTCTCCTACAAAGTTCTTCTAACCATCTACTTTATACCGTGCATACTTCTAATTGCTCTTTAGACTCTTACACAAAGTAACATGTTGTGACGTTGAAATGTGCAGTGGTTGAATGCAATATCCCTACTTGATTCAAGATAAAGCCCAAAACACATCCCTATTTCACAACACGCCCTCTATGCAGTCCCAGAATGCCTTATTCTTGCGAATAAAACATTCTATTATTACTACACAAACTCCTACCTCCTCCCAAAATGTTCATGTACTCCTTAAATGCATTTACACGAAGAAAATTTTTAAAATTCATAAAAAATTTCATTCAAATCGTATCATCCGAAGTTGAAATAATGTTTATTTTACCAAGCTTATTACTAGCATCGTCAATTTTCTGTTTATGTAATCCTTTCTAGATGTTATTGTTCAAATTCAAAAAGAAAATTTTATTTTTAAAGTTTATTCTAAGTTCTTTACTTAGAAATTTTACCTTCAATTCTATTAAAGTTATTTAAGTAATCTACTTTTGTTCTTATTTACTTTATTTAAAACCAATTATCCTTTATTTAAATACTTTTTATTTGAAAACGCAAGTTAATTTCCGATTATGAGTCAAAAGTTTTCATTTTCATAACAGCAATTTTGTAACACGCTGTATCTCGTCTCAATGTCATGCAAAGGAATTTCAGGCTTGCTTTAGACACAAACAAGTCCCCTCGATATGAGACAATCCTTATCTGTCTACTGATAAGACATGAAAACCTTTTGGTTCCAATACGGTCTACAGATGAATCTCAACTCTCTCGTCACATTTTATTGAATATTTAATATTGAATCCACCTACTTAATATTGAATATTATTTCTTCAACACTACTCTGAATCCTTGCTTCGAACTAACTATCTTATCTATGTCACGTTTCATAATTATTTATTCCTTTCATAAACATACAGAGTTATTTACTAACAATCTTGCATCTCCAATAATCTTTTCTTCTAATCAATCTGTTATCGTCACGGTTTCTAAATATTATTTCTTCTATAAACATATAAAGTTATTCACTGCTATAATCCAGCGTCTTTACTTAGCAAATACCTAAACGTTTTCTAAACTAAAACTTCTAACATTTTACGCTTGGCTTATATTATTATTTATTCTGATTCTGTCTTAGCTTACAAAATTTATCAGTACACACAAATCATTAATATTCATAACTCTTAATTAATCATTATCAAACTTAAACTTATTTATTAACAAAATTCTTATTCTATTAATTATTTTTCAAAATCAAGTCCTTGTGTTATTATAAAAATGTCTTTACATTATTATTAGTCATTCCAAATTTCAATTGATTACAACTCAATTATAAATTATACATTTTTTACGATGGTTCCCAGATTGGTGAAAAATTTTAAAGTACATGATTGAATTTTTTAACACACTTTTAATGTTAAATACTTCTTCTAGCTTAGATAGTTTTTCTAGGCTAGTCTTTACAACAGACCCATTCCTAACAAAAGATCGCCCTTTGTTATTGTCTCGGAGTACTGACAAAACACCCTTCTCTTTCTCCCTTACAGACATATCTACATTTCTCTTTCTCTCAAACATCTTAGAATCTACTGACCTAATTTCAACATCTGTTTGTCTAGGAATTCTTACCCCACCAAACCTGTATCCTATTATAAAATCTTCTTTTGCACATATGTTTTCATACTTATTTTCAAAGCTACTCATTTCACAAAAACTTTTAATTTCTTGCTCTTGGATTCTAAAAACATTTCTAAATTTTAACATTATATTACTTTCAAAGCCTATTGTCCTATAATAGCTTTGTTTCCTTACAAATACAATTGATTCTTTTGTTATCACATTATTTACCTTTGCTTTGTTTTCTGAATTACTTATACCTATTCCAACCCCACCAAACTTATTCACTTCAACATTATTTGTTATTTCTAGATTTACCTTGTTACCTAACCCATTATTCATTATTTTAGAAATTTCTTGAACACAATCATTCACACAATTGTCTTCTATTATTATTAAATCATCTGACATCTCTTTTGTTTCATTAAAACTGTTAATTTCTACTTCAGCTACTGCTTGATCTAAATTGTTATCCAAATTATTAATATTTTCTATCAAAACACCTTCTACATTATTTATCCATTCAAATTCTACTTTTTTCTCACAATAGCTCACTTCAATTTCTACTTTATTATTAGTTTCCATTACATTACTTTCCATTTTAAGATTCTGTTCTAATTTTACATAACTTGATTTTATTTCAACCCTAATTTCTTCAAATTTTTTACACATTGCTTCTTTTAAGTTTAAATTATCTTGTCTTAAGTCTAACTTGCTTTGTTTTAAATCATTGTCTATTTTATCCAGTTTAACATTATTCTGTTCAAGTTTAATATTAAAATCTTCTAGTTTAGCATTGATTTCCAGCTTATTTTGATCAAATTTATTACTTATTTCTAATCTACTTTGTTTAATATCATTACTTATACATTCAAATTTTTTGTCATTATCTCGTTTAAGTTCTAGATTATTCTGTTTTGTTTCTAAGCTACTTTGTTCAAACCTTAAGCTATTTTGTTCCATTTTTTCCATCATTACTTTTAACATACTCTTAATCTCTACATCCTGATCATTATTTTCCACACTCTTATCTATCCTAACCTGTTCAGTTACCCTAACCTGCTCAATTACCCTAACCTCTTCAGCTCTTAATTCCCTATCTGAATTTTCTTCTACAGTTTCTACTCCTAACATTCCTACTATTTTTTCATTCACATCTTCACACTGTTGTTTACTATTTAGAATCCCATCACTATCAAACCCATTAAAATCTGAACCTGAACTACTATTCCCGTTCACACTTGAACATCTACTATTACTATTACTACTTATTTCTTGATCTAAAAAATCTTGCGCGAATTGTTCATCTAATTCTTCATTGCTTTTTGTTATTTCTATTGGTAGTTGCCCTATGTTTCCAAAAATACTCTCTGTATACTCCATTGGTTCTAAATTGTTTAAAAAATTATGATTTTCTAACCCTACCTGTTCATCATTATTATTAACATTTACAATTTCTGACTCCATTTTTTATCTTATATTTAACACAAAAATTTTTTTAAAAAAGAATCTTTCTTATTATGATAGAGAGAGTCCTTACCTTGATTTTAAGAGTTCTCATTACCAAAATCACTGTACTTTCGACTAAAAAAGCCCAACAGTTGTGGCGACATTTGTAACAATTTAAAAATAGAGGTGATGTTACTTATTATTGTTATTCATTCATTAATTTATTGATTTGTTAATTGATTAATTTGCTCGACTAGGGCGCCAGATGTGTGAACATCAATTTTGAAAAAAAGTGAATTTAAATATTTTTAAAAAATCTCTGGGGTCGCAGGCTCTTTTTACAGTGTACTTACAGTGGATTTTGGTTTTAAATGAGAACACTTTGGCTGAAATGTTACAAAGAAAACATTTATTAAACATTCAAAGAAACATCCTACAAATATTATTAACAAAAAACTCATATATATAAATACTAGTTATCTTTTTTGTTTTAATAACAAATTATGAATTTATATTTCCTTTATTTCTTTCTTTCAAATTAATTAATTTTATCTTCAAAAATGCTTCTACCAATAAAATTGTTGCAACAGGAATTTAATCTATGAATTTTTTTTTAGTAACTCTGTAGCTCTAAGAAAAATGAAAAGATTCTATTTTCATTATTTGAAAATTTCATTTGCTATTATCTCTTCTAGTCATAATCTACTAAACTTCTTTAAATAGATAAACATTTACAAAAAAATTAATTTAAAACATAATACAGGTTATTAATCAAACAGGTAATATATAGCGTCTATACCACAACGCCGATCTAAATAAAAAACATTGTCCGTTTCCGAATGGAAGACTGATGTCCTACAAGTTGAAATTCTACAGCTTCTAGTAGATTCTCCCTCGTTCAGAAGTTGTTTTCTCAAGTTGTTGAGAATGTTCATAACTCGCGTATATAAACCATTGTCTTTTATGTTCCCGCGTTATTGTCATTGAAACACGCTAAATATGGATTTTTAAATACTTTCGATCACTATTTGAGATAAAAAATCAAATGTACATTGTTCTAACAGAACCTAGAAACTCTTTCTACGATCTTATCTCTCCAAACACTGGATTTTGACTTTGAAAAACACAACCTGTTCATTTTAAGCGGTAAACTCAACTCTTAAAAAACACATCTTGTCCCTTCAATGGCTGGACTTAGACTGACTTGTTGCCATGAGGCAAAATCTCACTTCCCTAAGCGTTCCTTCCGGTACTGTTCACACATTTTACCACACTGCCGTAAAATACAAATGATTTACTTAACATAACAAACAAACTAAATTACATTAAAATTAAACATGGTTATTTATACTGTTGTCTTGAAAATCCATTTTTCTTTTATTAATGAAGTTACTACATTTAAATTATTATTTGAATCTCTTATCTCTTTGGCTTAACCGCGTCTTTTAAATGAGTCTATATTAAAATCTGACTTTTCACACTGTCACAAAACCCCACAAGGTTTGTATTTCAATACAGGTATTGTAATACAAAGCTTTTATATATATATATTTCAAATCGAGAAAAAAATATTAATGGATGTTCAAGACATTTCATTTCAGAAGCTAAGGACTTCATAAAAAAAAATAAATACCTCTAGTATTCATTTAAGAAAGATTCTCTTTTTTCATGAAAAAAAATAAAAATCTATTTGCTAAAATCCTATTTCACTATTTCAATTTGTTAGCGTTATAATAACTCATTTGTAAAAAAAAATAATTTACGAATCAATTAGTGCTAAGTCTTATCTCTATTTATACAATAAAACCCATCATCAGTTTCCTTTCCAACCTCGTTGGCTGAAACTTTCCATCAACATTTTTTGTTGACAGGATCCCGTCACTCAAAGCTTATCTCCCAGACAGCCGTCTATATACTTTTTCTCGTCTCATCCTCTTTGCCAAGACGACATTTCTACATCCTTTGAAAATCTACCTTTGACTCTAGATATTCATCTGAATCATTTTTCAATTAAACACAATTACAATTAAAAACCTCTCATTTTTAATTAACATTTTTACGAAATTTATTTACTTATTACTCAACATTACTTCAATTCACTTTAAAACTTTTCAATTCAGACTTTACATTATTATTTATTTTAGTTTAAATCCAATAACTATTTATTCTTACTTAAATCTCAATTCTCCTTTGTCTTACTGGGATAACATGTTAACTACTGATTTTATAATTACCAAAAAACTCTTTTCTTCAACTAAAATTCAAAATATAACATCATTATTATCGAAAAAAATAAACTTACTTACAAAACTCATCTATTTATTTCAAAATTACCTCTTTACATTTGTTTCATCTCTCAGTATCCTATCTTAAAATTATTTCCATCTTATCTTTCATATTTTAATAATTCAAGTTGCATTAATCCCCAAACAAAATTCTTCATAATAAAAAACTCCTTATTATTTACCTATATTATTTCATAAATAATCTCCTTATTTCAACGTAGCTTCCTTTAAAAATCATAATAATCGCCGTATTTCGTAGAATTCCTCAAATCTCCCTTTATTTCATTAAAATCGTCGCATATTTCCTTTATTTCATTAAAATCGTCGCATATTTCCTTTATTTCATCGTAGTATTCAAAAAACCTCTTAAAAACTAAAAAATTACCATTAATGCAACCTAACTACCTTTTTTATAAAAGTTTCTTAACAGAACAACTTCATTTTAAATACCACTTTACTCAACAATTCTGTAAAGTCATCATCTTCATATAAAACTCAAAAATCTCTCATTTAAACTACTTCTTATTAAAATCTTCTTAATCATCTATTACTTGTATATAAAAACTTCAAAAAAAAATAAAATTTACATTGTTTCCCAGCTAACACCGTATTTCATCAAAATCTTTAGACATCTTTATCAGATAACTTCTCACAATCATCTATTGTTTTAAATTCAAAACATTATTTATTAAAAATCGGTAATTATTTATTTTATTTATAAATTTCATCAAAATCTCTCTTATCATTGCTAATTTATTACTCCTTCCTTTAAAAAACAAAAACTTAACCTCCTTTACTCACTATTTAACATCAAAAACTTAAAAAACTTAATTATTATCTGTCTTGGCAAAACTCACATAAATTCTCAAACTTTAACCACTTATTCTTCATATTCTCAAATCATAAATCACTTAAAACCAACTATTTTTCATCTTATCATCTAATCAATAATCCTTAATATTTATAACATCAAAACATACAACTTATCGTTTTACAATTTAATATCTAATTACCTATTCTAATCAGCTAATCAACATTTTTACAATTTTATAAAACTTTTCGTTTTATTTCAAATAAAAACTCCCTTCCTGTCACGTCCGGTTTATTTCTAGGCTTTGTTTCTTAACAAACCCCCTCCTTTCACCATGTAAGCATTGTCCTATTGTCCCTTGACCACTTCCTTCAACATCTGTTTCTACTCGTTAGAATAGATCCAAAAAAAAACTTTTTCTATACCTATGAAAGTTTATGACACTTACAAACATAAGTCATTGTTTATGTTTTTTGCCCAAAATTACATGTGACAGAACTTTAAACAACTACGTTGGATTTTTTGATAAGTTTTCCAATTAACTCTAAATCACTACCTTCTAGAAATGATATCTTAGGCCTTGATCATATCACTTCTTGAACATAGCTACATCCTGCCTCGAAAGACAGTTCGCCTACCAAACTTTATATTTCATAATATAATCAAGAACTCCTAGTTCTCTCTTGAACTTCTTCTACTAAATTTCTGTATTTCTCAACACAAAATAAGAACTCTTTGTTCTTTAAACTTCTCAAAATTGTCAAAGTTTTAACTATATTTCATTTACATAAGTCGTATGACAATTTTTTATTTTTGTTTTTTTGTATTTCCTTATTTTATTTTTCAAAACTCGGCCGGACTTCGTCACCGTAACAGCAAATAAATAATACTCCTCTGTTCTGATGACGAAGTTCTGCCGAACGTCGATTAATAAAACCCTCCAACGTTCCATTTTCTATTTTATTTTTTATTATTATACCTTTTTTATTTATTTTTTATGAATTTTTTGTTTATTTTATGCATTTTACCTCCCTAACCTCTCCTACAAAGTTCTTCTAACCATCTACTTTATACCGTGCAAACTTCTAATTGCTCTTTAGACTCTTACACAAAGTAACATGTTGTGACGTTGAAATGTGCAGTGGTTGAATGCAATATCCCTACTTGATTCAAGATAAAGCCCAAAACACATCCCTATTTCACAACACGCCCTCTATGCAGTCCCAGAATGCCTTATTCTTGCGAATAAAACATTCTATTATTACTACACAAACTCCTACCTCCTCCCAAAATGTTCATGTACTCCTTAAATGCATTTACACGAAGAAAATTTTTAAAATTCATAAAAAATTTCATTCAAATCGTATCATCCGAAGTTGAAATAATGTTTATTTTACCAAGCTTATTACTAGCATCGTCAATTTTCTGTTTATGTAATCCTTTCTAGATGTTATTGTTCAAATTCAAAAAGAAAATTTTATTTTTAAAGTTTATTCTAAGTTCTTTACTTAGAAATTTTACCTTCAATTCTATTAAAGTTATTTAAGTAATCTACTTTTGTTCTTATTTACTTTATTTAAAACCAATTATCCTTTATTTAAATACTTTTTATTTGAAAACGCAAGTTAATTTCCGATTATGAGTCAAAAGTTTTTCATTTTCATAACAGCAATTTTGTAACACGCTGTATCTCGTCTCAATGTCATGCAAAGGAATTTCAGGCTTGCTTTAGACACAAACAAGTCCCCTCGATATGAGACAATCCTTATCTGTCTACTGATAAGACATGAAAACCTTTTGGTTCCAATACGGTCTACAGATGAATCTCAACTCTCTCGTCACATTTTATTGAATATTTAATATTGAATCCACCTACTTAATATTGAATATTATTTCTTCAACACTACTCTGAATCCTTGCTTCGAACTAACTATCTTATCTATGTCACGTTTCATAATTATTTATTCCTTTCATAAACATACAGAGTTATTTACTAACAATCTTGCATCTCCAATAATCTTTTCTTCTAATCAATCTGTTATCGTCACGGTTTCTAAATATTATTTCTTCTATAAACATATAAAGTTATTCACTGCTATAATCCAGCGTCTTTACTTAGCAAATACCTAAACGTTTTCTAAACTAAAACTTCTAACATTTTACGCTTGGCTTATATTATTATTTATTCTGATTCTGTCTTAGCTTACAAAATTTATCAGTACACACAAATCATTAATATTCATAACTCTTAATTAATCATTATCAAACTTAAACTTATTTATTAACAAAATTCTTATTCTATTAATTATTTTTCAAAATCAAGTCCTTGTGTTATTATAAAAATGTCTTTACATTATTATTAGTCATTCCAAATTTCAATTGATTACAACTCAATTATAAATTATACATTTTTTACGATGGTTCCCAGATTGGTGAAAAATTTTAAAGTACATGATTGAATTTTTTAACACACTTTTAATGTTAAATACTTCTTCTAGCTTAGATAGTTTTTCTAGGCTAGTCTTTACAACAGACCCATTCCTAACAAAAGATCGCCCTTTGTTATTGTCTCGGAGTACTGACAAAACACCCTTCTCTTTCTCCCTTACAGACATATCTACATTTCTCTTTCTCTCAAACATCTTAGAATCTACTGACCTAATTTCAACATCTGTTTGTCTAGGAATTCTTACCCCACCAAACCTGTATCCTATTATAAAATCTTCTTTTGCACATATGTTTTCATACTTATTTTCAAAGCTACTCATTTCACAAAAACTTTTAATTTCTTGCTCTTGGATTCTAAAAACATTTCTAAATTTTAACATTATATTACTTTCAAAGCCTATTGTCCTATAATAGCTTTGTTTCCTTACAAATACAATTGATTCTTTTGTTATCACATTATTTACCTTTGCTTTGTTTTCTGAATTACTTATACCTATTCCAACCCCACCAAACTTATTCACTTCAACATTATTTGTTATTTCTAGATTTACCTTGTTACCTAACCCATTATTCATTATTTTAGAAATTTCTTGAACACAATCATTCACACAATTGTCTTCTATTATTATTAAATCATCTGACATCTCTTTTGTTTCATTAAAACTGTTAATTTCTACTTCAGCTACTGCTTGATCTAAATTGTTATCCAAATTATTAATATTTTCTATCAAAACACCTTCTACATTATTTATCCATTCAAATTCTACTTTTTTCTCACAATAGCTCACTTCAATTTCTACTTTATTATTAGTTTCCATTACATTACTTTCCATTTTAAGATTCTGTTCTAATTTTACATAACTTGATTTTATTTCAACCCTAATTTCTTCAAATTTTTTACACATTGCTTCTTTTAAGTTTAAATTATCTTGTCTTAAGTCTAACTTGCTTTGTTTTAAATCATTGTCTATTTTATCCAGTTTAACATTATTCTGTTCAAGTTTAATATTAAAATCTTCTAGTTTAGCATTGATTTCCAGCTTATTTTGATCAAATTTATTACTTATTTCTAATCTACTTTGTTTAATATAATTACTTATACATTCAAATTTTTTGTCATTATCTCGTTTAAGTTCTAGATTATTCTGTTTTGTTTCTAAGCTACTTTGTTCAAACCTTAAGCTATTTTGTTCCATTTTTTCCATCATTACTTTTAACATACTCTTAATCTCTACATCCTGATCATTATTTTCCACACTCTTATCTATCCTAACCTGTTCAGTTACCCTAACCTGCTCAATTACCCTAACCTCTTCAGCTCTTAATTCCCTATCTGAATTTTCTTCTACAGTTTCTACTCCTAACATTCCTACTATTTTTTCATTCACATCTTCACACTGTTGTTTACTATTTAGAATCCCATCACTATCAAACCCATTAAAATCTGAACCTGAACTACTATTCCCGTTCACACTTGAACATCTACTATTACTATTACTACTTATTTCTTGATCTAAAAAATCTTGCGCGAATTGTTCATCTAATTCTTCATTGCTTTTTGTTATTTCTATTGGTAGTTGCCCTATGTTTCCAAAAATACTCTCTGTATACTCCATTGGTTCTAAATTGTTTAAAAAATTATGATTTTCTAACCCTACCTGTTCATCATTATTATTAACATTTACAATTTCTGACTCCATTTTTTATCTTATATTTAACACAAAAATTTTTTTAAAAAAGAATCTTTCTTATTATGATAGAGAGAGTCCTTACCTTGATTTTAAGAGTTCTCATTACCAAAATCACTGTACTTTCGACTAAAAAAGCCCAACAGTTGTGGCGACATTTGTAACAATTTAAAAATAGAGGTGATGTTACTTATTATTGTTATTCATTCATTAATTTATTGATTTGTTAATTGATTAATTTGCTCGACTAGGGCGCCAGATGTGTGAACATCAATTTTGAAAAAAAGTGAATTTAAATATTTTTAAAAAATCTCTGGGGTCGCAGGCTCTTTTTACAGTGTACTTACAGTGGATTTTGGTTTTAAATGAGAACACTTTGGCTGAAATGTTACAAAGAAAACATTTATTAAACATTCAAAGAAACATCCTACAAATATTATTAACAAAAAACTCATATATATAAATACTAGTTATCTTTTTTGTTTTAATAACAAATTATGAATTTATATTTCCTTTATTTCTTTCTTTCAAATTAATTAATTTTATCTTCAAAAATGCTTCTACCAATAAAATTGTTGCAACAGGAATTTAATCTATGAATTTTTTTTTAGTAACTCTGTAGCTCTAAGAAAAATGAAAAGATTCTATTTTCATTATTTGAAAATTTCATTTGCTATTATCTCTTCTAGTCATAATCTACTAAACTTCTTTAAATAGATAAACATTTACAAAAAAATTAATTTAAAACATAATACAGGTTATTAATCAAACAGGTAATATATAGCGTCTATACCACAACGCCGATCTAAATAAAAAACATTGTCCGTTTCCGAATGGAAGACTGATGTCCTACAAGTTGAAATTCTACAGCTTCTAGTAGATTCTCCCTCGTTCAGAAGTTGTTTTCTCAAGTTGTTGAGAATGTTCATAACTCGCGTATATAAACCATTGTCTTTTATGTTCCCGCGTTATTGTCATTGAAACACGCTAAATATGGATTTTTAAATACTTTCGATCACTATTTGAGATAAAAAATCAAATGTACATTGTTCTAACAGAACCTAGAAACTCTTTCTACGATCTTATCTCTCCAAACACTGGATTTTGACTTTGAAAAACACAACCTGTTCATTTTAAGCGGTAAACTCAACTCTTAAAAAACACATCTTGTCCCTTCAATGGCTGGACTTAGACTGACTTGTTGCCATGAGGCAAAATCTCACTTCCCTAAGCGTTCCTTCCGGTACTGTTCACACATTTTACCACACTGCCGTAAAATACAAATGATTTACTTAACATAACAAACAAACTAAATTACATTAAAATTAAACATGGTTATTTATACTGTTGTCTTGAAAATCCATTTTTCTTTTATTAATGAAGTTACTACATTTAAATTATTATTTGAATCTCTTATCTCTTTGGCTTAACCGCGTCTTTTAAATGAGTCTATATTAAAATCTGACTTTTCACACTGTCACACACTGATGTTGAGTTTCATGTGTCTAGTGTACTATATGCCAAAAAAGTACTCAAATGTTGATAAAATTTAGTTTGTAAGCTTCTATTTGGCCTTCTTAAAGCATTTTCTTATGGATTTGAATAACTAAAACATTTGGGGGTGCATCTGTAAGACTCAAACACACAAAAATTATATTATCTCACAATTAATTAGCTCTAACAAATTTGATTAAATTTCACTTAAAAGTATCCCTTTAAAAATTGAAACAGGTGTTATTGGTGAAAAGATGGAAACAAACCATGGACAACGGTCTTATAACATTCAATATCTCAAAATCATCCAGAAAAATGTCAATCTAATTTGACTGAAACAAACAAACATAACCAATGACATAACCATTATGTCATAATTGTTTTATAATAATGATTTATTGCATAACCAATATGCCAAACTACATGTAAAATTCAAAATATATACAGTTCGTGAGTAAATTCAAAATAAATCCTCACAGATGTCAATCATTTTGATTTTATCCCATTTGAATAAATGCATATTTTATTTTCCATTATCTTACTTACAAAAACATATATGTTACACATATGGCAGGAAATAAACTATCCCAAGACCTGTTTCTTTACTCATGAATCATAGTACTGAGATGTCTAAGAGGTAAAACCAGTTTCTATTCATAATAAAGAATTCTAACAACTATTGGTATATTATTTTGATTGAATGCATAAGGAGTTACTGTGGAAGAATAGACCAAGGTTATAAAATTAATTAGACGCACACAAGTAATTATGTTAATAATTCAATGCTAAAATACAAAACTATACAAGAGTTTTACAAAATATACAATAGACATTGATACATATAAAAAACACAAAACTTTTAAATAAACAATTGTATTGTTATTTTACACATTAGTTGTCCTTGTGATTGAGATTTGGTACTTGCTCATATCATGATTTTTTATTTATTTTATATATATAAAGAGAAAATCTGTTAGGTTATATTCGGAAGCCAAACTAGGACCTAAAATTACAATAGTACAGAGAAAATTCAAGAGAGGGCTGGGGGATTAAAGTGTTAAAATAAATCCAAGATAGGTTCAAACATTTGTATTTAAGGCACTCTTCTTACCTTCATTGTTTAAAACAAAAGTCCCTTGTCTTTCTAATTTACTACTACTTTTTACGTCTACAATGGGATTTCCTCCTTCTGGTGTTTCTCGTAATGAACAATATTCCAAAAGTGGATTAACACTTTCATCGGTACTTATTTCAGAAGCGCGAGTAGCATTACTTGAAAAATCATCAGATTCATTTTCTTGAACTGCAATTTTGTTCAAACCATGTAAAAACTTTTCCCCTTGCAGGAATTGTTCAAACTCTGATATATTTTGATCTAAAATCAAATCTTGATGATTATCACACTGAGATAATGCTCCTTCAAACTGTGGGCAAGAAGTACTTTTGTTTATCGTTATAGGCTTGTCTTTATAATTTTGAAATAACTCCTGTTGTAAATTATAATCCTCACTATTTAATGCAATGTTTGAAGTTGATATATTTAGAGGCAATTGACTTATCTGCATTTCTGAAAGGCTTGTTAAAAATTTTTGTAAAATTAATGGGTTTGTAATATATCCTAACTCTTGAAGGTTGTCATTATGTTGACAAATGCAGTGATGACAACCTCTACAGACAATGGTACAAGGATTAATAACACCCTCTTGATATTTCTCTTCTTTCGTTTTCTCCATGTTTGTATCTTTTAAAATGAATTCATTCTTCATTTCATCATGGTTAAGAATACTACTATTACCTACTGGATATTCTTTATCTACATACATATGTTCATCTGAAAGATTTACATACTCAGTAACTATTTTATTATCCACATCTGAAGATGGCAGTGATTTCAATTTTAATCCAGAAATAAATTGTTCCATTTCTGTAATTTTGTCTCTGTAAACATAAATTCGAATTTCAAAACAATTAAAAATTATCTTCAAATATCAAATTCAACTGTGCTAATCTTAAACAAATTAGTAGTGAAGTGAATGATTACTGGCATGATAATTACCCAGAAGCTATACAAACAATAATACTCAATCTCCGCATTTGATAGACTAGAAATTTCATAGAACAGTTACTGTTCTGCATTCTTTGTGTTCTAACCAAATTATTTAGTGTGCTCAAATAATACAACAAACTCACTTCATAGTAGAGCTCGTGTGTTTCTTCGTGAAGCCTGGGGTTGGTTGGAGAAAGTTGTTTATAACCGGTTATTCATGGGTGGGGGTAAATTAACGTCAGTCTGCACTATCACCACTCCCGAGTATCATTTCGTTTCTAAAAACATTATGCTTGCTCCTTTAGTGAATTTGTTGCAAAATATTGTAGTTTAGAATTTTTTTTTTTAAGTATACAGTGTTGTGTAAATACAATGTTTTTAGTGATAGGTATGTTTAGGCCATAGTTTCGTTCTATGATTTATGTGTGAATGAATGGACAGAGACTTGTGCGCCGGAAGTGACTGTTTTGATATGTTTTATATATTTCATAAATACAATAATAATAATAGTAAACTATTAATTTTATTCAATACAATCATGGATGAAAATGTTAATATTCATTTCTGTTATGGAACCCTTTATTAACCTACATTAATATAATCGTACAACTCGAAAGAACAAATACCAAGAAATGTCTTTAGTCAGACTAGTAGCTGAACGGGACGGCAAATTTACCTCCCGCGCTCGGCTCCCCACTTGCCACTACAGCCCCTCACACCCAGGCTTCACGAAGAAACGCACGACCTCTATGTGCTTTTGGTTGTGATAACAATGTAAAATGTGCATCGCTGCAATATATGCTCAAAAACCAAATTTACTCCACTATCTTGGATCTATTTAGATTTTTAAAAATGTTACAAAATTTTTATGTAGTATTCTAAAAATTAAACTTCATAAAATTGCTAAGAATAAAACAAATTAAAATTTAAAATAATTTAATCTGATTTAAAAAAAACAAAACCAAATATCCGTACTTACTTAAGAACTGTCACTTTGGTTCTATTGACTTTTCCATTTGTTTCTGTATCGGTACCATCAGAGTAAATTGAATTGTTAGAGATACGAGTAATGTGAATTTCAGTTTGTGATGCAATAAATGATGGAAATGTGTTAAATTGCCCATGAGCAACATAAACACAATCATTACTTTCATTACTCTTGTTTATTCCTACTGTTGATAGATTGGAAACTAACTTTGTTTTTGACTGAGAAACATCTTCAAGTGGTGTGATATTCACCTGAAAACAATGTCAATTACAATAATTAATACAAGTTTTAGAATTTTCAGTTAAAAGATGTAGGGTGTGGACATACTGAACACTGCATGGTGAGGGTTCTAAGTTACAGTTTACATAGACGCTACCTCAATAACACATCTTAAAGAAACACATTAATTTGAATAAGAATGAAAATGCCCAAGCTGTTTATAACTGTTAATAATATGAAGGTATATCGAGGTATCGATGGATAAATAAAACAGTTACATTGATGCATAATGAAAACCTTCTAGTGTAATATTTTCCGAATGAAACCAACATTAAACCAGTACAACTCACATAACTCAACAGATAACAATGTTTTGCCTCCTAATTAACTCTAAATTGTTATATAGAATATTGAAAAAAATATTAATTTATTCATAATATATTTTCTCTAAAATGAAAGACGTTATTGAAACAGTATTTAATGTTTCTTCTACACAAGCAGCACCACAACAGATTGAATTGGGAAAAGATTTTTTTCTTCTTATTAATAGCAAAAACCCTCTCTTGGTCATCTTCACCTTAATTTTGAATTCCTTAATTATTTTGTCACCAAACTTTTCAATTTTGATCGTAAATTTAGCATCTAAACAATAAAATGTAAAACATTATTTTCTTTCAATTCTACAAAATATTTACACAAATTTTTCCGTTTTGTATTAGTAACATGTCCACTACCATTGGTGACATGTGACTGAAATTAGCCACAATTTTAACCATAATGCAAAATTGTCATTGCTGTTATAATATATGATTATCATAATATTATAATAGTCAAATTTGTGAAATAGTAGTTTCTTAAATCACTCCCTTGCTCTTACTAGTCAAAGACAACAATGAACACTGATCACTCCATCAACTGTGACCACTACTTACACTGTGAGCTGCTTAGTCTAATAAGTGTGTTATACAAGTTCACAGGCTATTATACTTTCTTATAAACATGGACAAATTTTTTAAATAATCTTATACAAATACAACATAAAACATGAATGTTCTGTATCTTTAATCATTTTCATGGAAAAACTAACTTTAAAAATACTTTCAACCAGTATTTGGTAGCAAAGCATTCACAACAAGCGTAATCCACTT
Organism: Aphrophora alni; assembly: GCA_963513935.1. Taxonomy (NCBI): domain Eukaryota; kingdom Metazoa; phylum Arthropoda; class Insecta; order Hemiptera; family Aphrophoridae; genus Aphrophora; species Aphrophora alni. Next base: position 91,707,849 of record OY740770.1, read on the forward strand.
TATTAACAATAAATTATAGATCATGAAAGTTTATGTTCACACTTTGCTAACTAATTTTACTGTTTCTTGAACATCCTGCTTGATTATCAGTTAATCTCAAACTTTGGCCAAATTTCAGAAAGGGAAAACTACTATTTTTATGTTTTTGGTGTGTTAACTTAATTCAATGCATTAATTTTTCCATTAAAACTTACTTTCAATTGTCCTTTACAGGTGAGCGAAAGGTCATTAATGTTAAGCCAACTCTGAAGACGAGGCAGGCCCAGAGGGATGACGTTGAGGTCAGCCGTCGCATACCCAAAAACAAAATCTCTTCTCATATCTTCCTCGAGTACAGTAAACACCAACCTCTTGTCAACCTGTAACCAATTTATATTTCTCCTCAAATATTTAAATACTGTATACATATAATTTGTTATTAAGAATAAATTAATGTACAGATAAAACAATGATGTAATTATTTTAAAATAAACAACTGAGATTACATTTTGCTACAAAAAGAATCAAATTTATCATTATATAACTTAAATCAACAAATAAAATACAAAATTTCAAATGTGTAATCTAAAAATCTGTTTCTCTATATTTTTTAACATTCTTTCGGATGAATTAGACAAAATTCATACTTTCTCATAACTAATAACTTCCACATACTTTTTTGTATTAGCTCTGAATCCCATTTCAAATTTGTCTATGTTTTGACTAAAATACATATCTAAATAAACTTTTGATATGATCACCTTTAATTTGAAAGCCTAGAAATGGAATCAAATCATCCATGTGCTCCGATTTGCCACAAAAGGACACAAACAGACATGAATTATGAATTTTGTCCAGCGGAATGGACCGATAGGTCTAAATGCTGAACAACTAGGATTAATTTGTGTCTAGTGATATTTTATAGTTTAATATTAAGTTCAGCAATTATTAATGTTTGAAGTTAATTATTAAAGTTGGATTACCTAGTATGGTGGTAGGTTTGAGGAAATATGGCTTTTTAATTTACATATGGCTTGTTTTAAATTTTTTTCATAAAACAGTTTATACAAGCAGATATAAATTCTTAAGTAATTATAAAAATGTAAACAATTTAAACATTATTCATTATGATGTAAAATATTCCTTCAATGAATAAAATTCAAGAAGTCACAATTATTTTTCCAAAGGTGGCAGCAGCTCAGGTCATAAATCTAAATTAAAAACAAAGTTAAAATTTTGAAAAATATTTGTATAATGTTTATAAGTTTATTTGTAATAGTTATTTGAATTTTGAAGACTCTTGGTGTCCCTTAAAACAATGAAAGCAACAGTTATAATACAAAGATTATGAATGAAAATTCCAGTTTAGTTTTTAGGAAGAATTTTTAAAAAGTTGATAAAATCATCGAGTTTGTAACGGAAGTTGGTGGTAGTGTGTTAACTAGGAATATCACTTATAAGCCTATTTTGGCCAACTGCATGGATTTTCAGGTAAGGTCACTCAATACTTACATTATATTAAATTGCACCGGAAGCAAATCCAACCAACCAGGATACCAGGATCCAGCTTTGATAATTAACTACAAACAATAATAATTACTGAACTAAATACTAAACTATAAAATATCACTAGAGACAGTTAGCCCTAGTTGTTCAACATTAAGGCCAATTGATCCATACAGCTGAATAACAGGGTAAATTTCACATACCGGTAGTTGGACAAATAATACGACCTCTTGGGAAAATTCTGGTTTATTTTATTTACAATCATTTTTTCCGTTTAAAACTTATTATCTCATCCATTTACTAAACATTTGTCTTTGTTTTAAACGACTATTACTCACTTGTTCATTTTTATATTTTTACTACAAAGTCTCGTTTTGAGGACAATTATCTAGTATGTCACTCATCGGAATCTTGTCGAAGAGTGTCCAAAAATTCCGTTCCGTTTTTTAGTAGGGTTGGACTCGAGTTGACGTAGGTGCAACTTGCACCCTTGAACTTTGTTTAAATTAATGTTTACTGATTTATTCAATCAATCAGATTACAATATGCTTTACATATTATCTGTTCATAGTATGTTACGTCATTTTACATCTTTGTTCTTTACAACAGTGAACACTACCGCTATATCACAAATATTTGAAGTTATTATTTTTTAAATTAATAAAAGCACTTTTTGTCCTTTTCCCAACTTTTTCACGCAATTTTTTCCAACCATTCTCTTTATTTCTTAAACTACAATTTACAATTATTATAAACTACTATTTAACTTCAACTATTATCTACGACAGAGTTATTTATGATTATCAATTACAGATTTTATTATTATTGGTTGGAGATGTCCCATGCTTACAATTTTAAATGTTCATAATGAATTCTCACTATTTATTACTTCTGAAACTGTTCTTGAAATTTAACTTTTCAATTGTAGATAACTTACATCTCTTGAAGTATTTAAGAAGACCTTCTAAGGTGGTGGTGGTGGTGGTAAATCCACTTGTTTTCATGCTGGTGGTCCTGAACCATCAGTTTTTTAGCTGGTGGTCCTAAACAAACTGATTCAAACTCCAGATATCTTTTCAGAGCTTGGAATGTTTGTGTGGCACTCCTGCCGATTTCTGTCAGAAATTTCCTTTTGATATTTATTTATTCTCTCTGATTTGCCAAGTTTCCCTTTAAACAGTTATTGTATATTTTTCCAGATAACTATTTCCACAATTTTTCACAAAATAACTAACATTTTCCATTCTGAAGTAATGCAGTAGGAACTTTGCATTTGGTAGGAGGTAATCTCCCCTTGGTATGGAACCTCCCTCCGCAGTAGAGGGGTAGTTCTACCTGTCTGTACTTGTCATATGTGAATTTTACTACTTATTATCTTCAAATTTCCATATCTTTGATTGGGTCAAGATTTCGGAAATCTGAAAGTACCAACTTTTTCCTAATGACTTGTAGATTCCATGGAAACTTGAATTAAAGTTCTATAATTCGTTCATCGAAAGTCTAAAGTGAAGCACCGCCTTACAATGGCTCGCGTTGGGGGTTGGGGCCAATAAGGAAAAGGGACAGTACGTGTACAGCTTGTGTTGCTGGGGATGATTCACAGTAGTAGTTCTGTGAACAACTTTCTTTTCCCTAACCCTCCCTTGTACCCGTTGCTGTCGCTCAATCATTTGTCTGTCAGTTGCTGAACTGTCTAAACTCTGTCGTGTGATCTGTATAAAAGTATGTTATTTAGAGTTATTTAATGTTATAATTTCAGTGTACTTTAAGAATTATTAGGTTAGTGATTGCAGTTTAAGGTTTTATATATAAGTGACTATATAGTTATTACTATAACGATGGAGATTTGTTCTCCAGTAAAGAAGAATAAACGAGGACAGGTGATACGTAGTGCCAAGAAATAATGTGTTGTGAATGTTTACAAAAATGTGTTAAAACAAAACCCGGGAATCTTAAAAGAATGTGCTGATAAAAAAGTGGTGAATATGATTGGAATAGGAAGGTGCAGTGTTTACAAGATAATTGATGATTATAATCAACAGTTGGGGCTAAAATTTCTCGTTAAATGGAAAAAGCAGAACATTGCATTTGAAAAATTTGACGAACTGAAAAAGTGTACTATTAGAAGAAAGGTACATGCATTTTTTTTTAGAAATGAGCAACCCACTTTGAATAAAGTTTTGGAAGCAGTAAATGAAGATGACCAATTGCCGAACTTTAAGAGGATAACGATCTATAACCCGCTCAAAATGTTTGGATTTAAATTTTCTGCAAGAGGAAGGAATTGTATACTTATAGACAGAGATGATATTATTTTGTGGCGACGAGATTTTCTCCGGAAAATCAGAAGATTTTGTCAAGAAGGTAGGCCAATTTACTACCAAGATGAGACATGGCTCAACGAGGGCTATGTGAAAACAAAGGTATGGGTGGATACTACAGTGAAAAGCAGAAATGATGCTTTCCTCAATGGGCTTTCCACTGACATAAAGAACCCAACTGGGAAAGGAAAACGGCTCATAATATCCCACATCGGAAATGAAGACGGCTTTGATGAAAATGGCAAATTAGTATTTGAGTCGAAATCCACAAGATTATCACGACAATATGAACGAGGAAGTTTTCCTTGATTATTTCAAGCGTGTGTTGCCCCTCTTGAAGGAAAATGCTGTCATTGTTTTAAACAATGCACCATATCATTAGTTTTTTAAGCCATAACTTCTAAACTATTACCAAGGGCGTACCCAGGATCAAAACTGGGGGGGGGGGAGGAAGCCATGGTCATTCAATATACAATTGATTATTAAAATAGTTATTTCAAGAATTGTATTAAATTCCAGCAACAAAATGTATAATAAAGATTTATTTTTTTGCTTCCAGGGGGGGGCAGCTACCCCCCCCCCCTGCACCTCGCTGGGTACTCCCATGACTATTACAGTTATTAAATTTCTTTTTTCATATTCTTTGGTCATTAGACCTGCTAGACATAATGAGCAAAATATATTTTAACATTTTTATAATTTTTTAAAATTACATGGTATTCCCTACAAACAACTATCAGCTCATACACGATTTGTCTTTTCCAGATATGGTGGTTTGTTAAAAGGGGTTAGCATTATATCATCCTACTGTTTAAAATCTTGCCTGTCTGTACAGGAATGGACTTTAGGCTTGGTTATGTGTATGGCTCATCCCTCTGAATTATGACTATACATTTTTCATTTTATTACAAATTTTTTAAAAGTATTATTTGAGCGGTCATTTAATAAATGAAACGGTCTCAAGTCATGGTATTAAAAATTGTGAAGTTAAGCACCTATAGTTGTAAATGTTAAGAAGTTTTACTTTTTTTGGATAAGTTGTTGAGAAGTGGTAATGAGAAGATTAGAGAGGTTTGGCAACACTATTCAAACAAAATACCAACATGGCTTGATTTATGTCATAAAAGATGTCATATTTCTACTGGTTGCAAGAATGATGCAACGGACAAAGTTTTTTTTTACTTAAACTGCAGAAAGATAGGGGACAATGTAGCTGCAGTGAAAATCAAGCAGGTTACAGGAAGCTTACATGATGTAGCTTCTAAGTTTATAAGCAGGAAAATATAAAAATGAGTAATGCCTATTATAGACAGCGATAGTGATTTAAAAGTTAAAAGTGAATGCAGGATTTAAAATTACACTTATTAATGCATATTCTGCAAGGAATGAAAGTGAGGAGTTGGAACTTCTTTGTCTAGACAATAAACCAGATATTTTTGTAATTACTGAACATGCATTTAAAAAGCATGAAATTGAATATTTAACCTTCTAAATAAACAAAAAGGGGGTGGAGTTGATATTTGTAAAATATGAAATTATATAAAAGCCACTGAGTTTTAAAGAATTAAGTTTTGTTAGTGAAAGGGATTGTGAGGTTGCAGGGACTGAAATATCTATGACAGATGGTTTTAATATCACTGTTATGGGAATTTATCGACCCCTATGTAGGGATATAAATACCTTTTTTATGGGACTGGATTCTATCTTGCGAACATTAGACCAAAAAAAACATTTCATTTGTTATTGTTGGTGATTTTAACATAAATATACTAGATTTGAACCAAATAAATATTCATAGATTTAGCAACTTGCTAGCCAGTTATGGTTTGCGATGGATGATAGACTCACCTACTAGGGTGACCGCTACTTCAGAGACGACAATTATTGATAATGTGATTTCGAATGTTACCTATGGGAAGATCTCAGTAAACCTGGTATATCTGATCATCATGCTCTGTGTTAGGGAGGTAAGAACAATGTAATAATACTTGCTTTTATGATTTTATGGAACTATAAACAAAAATTTAATTTCAAATTGTTTCAACTGCTCTAATTTAATTTAATATCTATTAGCACTAATCATTTAATATATCTTTCAGCGCTAATATCTAATAATTTTGTGTGATTTACTTCCTTTAAATTTTAAAATTATTTCCATATGTATGATATTTAAAATTATATATTTTTAAAACATTTTTTGATGACCCTTCAATGAAGTAATCTCATGAACTTACATAATTCAAACAATTAAAAAATATAGAAAAACTGGCATAATACTCACACGTTTTATTTTACAGAGGTATAGATGATTAATAGTATAAATTGCCTTTAAAAATATAGCTGACTCTAGGTGGCAGATAAATTTGGTTAATTACTCCAAATATAAATAATTTAGAAGTTAAATTTAAACATTTTAACCTATCATTAACTGAAATATGCCTTATATTATAGACTTCATTTACACACTGTATGTTTTTTAAATTAATGATACAAATTAAATTTGTAGTAATTGAATTAATTAATTACTACAAAAGTTAGTTACCTGTTCCAAAAGCTCTGTGTTCAGTTCGACTTCCCAACAAGCTTTCCATACAGGGTTACAACTTTCTTTCACAATTTCAGTTGTTAAGATTTCAGGGCTTCCAAGTACACAACATTTAAATGACACACAAGTACTAGGAGCAACACTTTTCACTTCTCCGTCCACAAATTTTGTTATCATTGACAGATGTAAAGCCTGTTCAATCTCAACTCTAGCTTTAAATAGCTGTTCTTTACTATTTCCAATAGTAAGTACATTTTCACTTTGAGGAACAGCTACGTTCGATACCAAATTTTCATGATCAGATTCGATGTTTTCAATCAAGCCCTCAATAGTTTCTTCTTCAGATAAAGTAACAGATTTCGTATTACTTTGCAAAATTTCATTTTTTCCATAAGTCTTCTGTGACCTGTTACCCACTTCTTCAGCCTCCAAAATTTGAATGTCTTTTTTTTCAGGCAATTTTGTTATACAATTAGTAAGACTGTCAAGTTCAACAGATATACCTTTAATTTTCACAGTCTCTTTGTTCATTTTTTCTGGATCAATAGCAATGACTGAATCTTCTTTATCATCTTCAAATTCTTCTGAACTTTCAGTTTGTTTCATTTCAGAAGTTGAAGGATACTCGTCAATAACTGATAAACAACTTATATCTGATTTTAAGGAGTAGAAAGTTAAGTCTTTATCTTCAATTTCTTCCATAACTAATGGCTCAAAATCATTTTTCTGTTTTTCTCTAACCCCACTTGAAGTGTAATTTGTACGTAGGTCAAGTCTATCTCTCACTGATAATGAATAGATACCGCTGTCTGACAATTCATTTCCCAACTCCGCTTGTTTTTTAAGTTGATCATTTAAATATGTATCAAATTCATCATTATTTATACCATAAGCTAAAAGAACTGTTTTATCTTTTTCATTTGTATTTTTAATATTATTAGGATTATCTTTTGCCAATAAATAATTATTTCCACACGATTTATTTTCTATTTCTCCAGTCCAAAATCGTCGTCTCACAAAATTAAAATTTTGTTCTTCAATTTCTTCTTTTTCTGTTGTTCTTTTTTCACAATCTTTAACAGTTTGAGTTAGTTTATCTTTTGTTTCCTTATTCTTTGGACAGTTTACTTTTATTATTCTTGGTGGTTGGAGAAATTTGGAAGAAAAACTATTAACTACGTTTTGTTCTGTGTTTTCTTTCTCTTCAAAATGATGTTCCCATCGTATCCGTTGGTGATAGGATTTACTAGATGATTTAACTTTTTCTTCCAATCTCTCTTTAATGTTCAAATGGTTTGATTCGGAAGATAAATAATGTTGGTATGAGATGGAAATTTGAATGGTTCCAAACCCTCTCTTATGATGGTACTGCTGATATGGTGCAGTAATTGAAGATGGAACTAAAATTAGAGGAAGTTCTATTGTTTCAATAACCGGATTCTCCATATAATTGGAGTTAAATTGGAATTCCAAAGAAGAGAGTTTGGATGTCGGCAAGTATGCCTAAAATAAAACAAACAAAAATCATTTTAAATATGAAACAATTAACCGACATTAAAAATCATACATTATTAATTTTAAAACAATTTTTTTTTAAATTTCTGCTTTATATTTCAATGGCCTAACATTTTGACTTATGTCTGTGAATGTATGGAGAGGGAGAAACAGATTAATAAAGATGTACACAAAAATCTAAAACCAACAACTAGACTGGAACCTGTGCATATTGGCTGTACCAAGTCCAAGTTACAGCAGCGAGCTAACTGTGTCCATGTAAATTTGCCAACGATTCTCCTTTCTAAAAAATTATGTCTCAATATAAAAATTTCTGATGATGGAAAAATATTTGCAATTTTGTGTCATTTTAATTAGTAAGTACTTTTCCTTGTATTTTAAACTATAGTTTTAAAAGAACATGTTACTTTTTTCCAAAAATATAGGCCATTATTGGTACATTATATTCTATTTTTATAAATTTTTTAATGATCTTTATTATTGAAACTAAGTTAGATCGAAATAGAAAATGAGCCTAAACCATAATGAACTATACACAAACTGTCTCAAACACTCATATACAAAACTAAATAGTAAAATCTCAAAATTTAGAGGAGGGACAGTCCAATAAAACAAAAGAAAAAATTCAATTATCTTGAAATTAATTCTAACAATTTTGGTAAATAATGGTAAAATGTAGGCTTTTGAAGGCCATGTCCTAACCTAACAAAACGTACTAGTTCACATCTTCCCAAAAATAGTAGTTCCTGAGTTATTGGATAAAAATGGAAAATTATCCATTAGTTGCCATAAAATTTTGAATATCAAACTATTGGTCCAACCAGTTTCAATTAAATTTTTGTAAAATGTGAAAATTTATAACCCTAACCAATGTGCAAAATTGTAAGTACAAAAAATGATGGTTTGCAATTTGGAGAAAAAAACTCAAAATAAATTAATCTAATGATGTCTATTCAGATTAAAACTTCCTTCATTTATCTAAACAATATTATATTTTTTCAATTCTTAAAAATCAATGTCTCAATAATGTGAAGAGAGTTACTATTTTCCTTTTATTTTTCCACAAATTATTTTCAGCTTAGACCTATATAACAAAAGTGTGCTCAAAATTTTACCCATAAAATATTACCAGGTAAAATTATATATGTGGATTGGAGGAAAGAGTCATTCTGAATTTTTGACAAAATATTTAAGTAACAAACCATAAATTAAATATTTATATAGATTAAAAAACTTCACTTACCATTGCTACCATATGATCTCGTGGAGAAGGCTTAAAATAACGTAACCAAATCTGAAAAGTGACTCCAGGTTTATAAGAAAGAAGATAAGAAGAGAGAGGTGTTGCCGCTGGGATGTTTACCCTATGAAGATGATCTGAAGCAAAATTTACTTCTTGGTTGCAGTTGATTACTCTACTTGTGATTGTATCATGAGCAGTACATGCTAAAAAAAAACATTGATTAGTAATGGTTAGTATTTAAAATCATATTTTGTATTATTCAGATAAAAATAAATATAAACTGTATATTCCAACAACTATTAAAAATATCAGCAAAGTTGTTTAAGGTGAGGTTTGCAAAGCACTGTATAATTCTGCTTTTAAATAATTTTAGAAAAAAATCAAAATTTTGAAGAAAAAGTATCTAGTTATATACTATTCTTAATCTAGGTTCAAAAGTGAAATTAAAACTATCCTTTTTGGTACGTCTTATAGTATGAACAAGTGAACTGATTTCCAAATATTTCTCAATATTGTGTCCCATATAAATATTAGCATTCTACTAGAAAGTCAATATTTTTGTTTCATTAAGCAAATTTGTTTACTTTAGTTTATAGTTAATTTACCACATGTTTATATGGGTATTACATGTCATTGTATTTTGTTATTTTTGTCTTCAGCAATGCAATAATTCTCCAAAGATCGAAATAGTGTACCATTCAAGATAACACAGTTTTGTGCTCAGTTGGTGATGTTGCGTTTTTCCATGTTCTCCCCTATCTTCTTGGGCATAAAATTAAGTAAAAAATTCAATGATAGTAACATCACAAAACAGAAAGCCCAGTTAATTATTCAAAAGTGTCAATACTAAACTTTTAAGGGTAGGTTTTAGGTGTGCATCATTTTATTCATTTTGAACATTAAATACAATAATTGTACATTTTGTGGATTATGCTAAATAAATTTATGAGTGTAGAAATTACTATTTTATATAATATCAGTTTGTACATTATATTATCAAATACACAAAAATATTACAGTATGTCTGTATATTAGTACCTACACAATAGAAACGAGTAGTAACATTAAAAACTACCTAATGACATAAAGGTCTCAATATAGTATTTCATTGCTGTTAGTCCATAAAATATTAATATAACCAAACCTAACTCAACCAGAAAAGTTGCAACCAAATCCAAGTAACACTTAGCAAAGTGACTTGCAGACTGAAACAAACAGGATTATGTGTGGGTAAGATATAGTGTGAAAAATCACAGCTGAGTTAGCTGAGGAGGGATGAGTGGCAACTTTAAATTGGAATAATCTTTTTCCGATCAACTCAATTTATGAAGGAACTCTTGGTGATGTAAAATAATTAATTATGTATTATCAATTTTTTGCACTTATTTATCTGTACATTACACACACACACACACACACACACACACACACACACACACACTATATATATATATATATATATATATATATATATATATATATATATATATATATTCAGAAGTTTTCTTGTTTTAAGGTCAAATATGCTAGTCTTTCAGTCGAAAATTATGTTCATATTATGTTTAAGAATTGACATATTATTAAACACAATTTAGTATGGTGATACACCTCCTGTTGTTATCTGATGACTACACAATCCAAGACGATTACATTTCCCACTTTCAATCAAACCACATTGTATTAATTTATGATAATTCTAAACTTTTAAGCCTAATATTTGAAAAATTTGTGAGTATATGCCTTAGCTTTATCATATTACTGTTGATTGATGCATTTTGAATATGTTTCATCCTCAAAAATGTATCTCTATAATTAATTGTACTGGGTTACGTTTCTTAAGATTTACAAAACACAAGCAATATGATGAAGTTAGGGAAGGCAGATACAAATATTCACAACCATATGAAGAAAGGTAACAGGAAGAAAAGAAAAGTGTTTAACAATTATAATATTTTTAAATTCTTGCAAAATCTGAAAACTGCTAAAAAAACAAGAAATATCTGATTTTTTTGTTTAAATCATAAATTTTTTTTGTCAAGATCGAATTGTACATTTTTAAGTTCTGAATTTAAACTCTACAGTAACGAATCTGAATATAGCTAAATGCACTTACCTTTCCAAAAAACATCTACGTCTAGAAACTTGTAGTCCACATAACACTTAATGTCTTGTTTACTATTTACAAACAAAGGAAAATCTTTGACAATTTCAATTCTAAGCAGAAACTCATGAGTCATCAATGATGGTTCCTGAAGTGTTAATATGGAGTTAGTTTTACTATTAACAACATTCGGTACTTGACATTGAACACATAGTAAAGGATGTTTATGTGAATAAAATTTAGTTGGAATGCTCATAGATTGAGCAGTATTTGTTATCTGTGATCTACAAATGATACAACACTGGTTTTCTTCTAAATCTACACTCTCATATCCATTTGTCTGAATGTATTTTCCATTGTTTACATTTTCTGTAGGCACACTTTTAATGAATTTATTTTTAAGTATAATGTTTCTTTTTTGGTTTATTTCTAATTCTGTGAAATGTTTCTGTTTTTTTGTATGTATATTTTTACTTTTTTCTTTTCTTTCCTTCAAAGTATTTGATGTTGTTTTAACCATGTTTTCAGTGCTAACAGTATTATGTTGTACGTTTTGTTTAACAGTTTCCTTCTCTGCAAGAAAAACAAAAATTTACATAAATCTACCAATCATAGTACAGTACAACCTCGTTTATCCGGACTAATTGGGACCGGAAGTGATCCGGTTAATCAAAAATCCGGATAATCCAAAATTATAGAAAGATAAATAAAACAAAATATAAAATGATAACTTACCATTTATAAGTCATGAAAAAACACAATATTTACAGTCATTCAATTTACACAATACACGATTTTACACAATGACGAAAAACATTTTATTTACATACCTGAAATATTTACACATGCTTTTAATTTACACAGGGTTTAGTTGTTATTTACAAAAAAAGTCATTTATCTTCCTCTGTTTTAATTTGGTGTGACGTTTCAATGCGGCCCTGTCTATACGATTCAATGCGTCTAACTTTTGGGCCATTGTAAGCACATTACGTTTTCGTTTCGTCGCCATTTCCACGCACAAACGCTAACACATGAATATAAATAAATAGCAGTAACAACGCCCACCTCTAAATACTATGCCGATTCTCATTCACGTCCTCGATACTCCCGACTGGTGATGTGCCAACTGCCAAAAAAAAGAACGGGGTTCCCAAAGCTGGCGGCACCGCTTTAAGATGTGACAAAATGTTCACATTTATACTGATTTACACCCTTGAGTCTTAGCAACCCGAAAACAATAAAGTTGTAAAAATGACATGATGGTTTATGATGCGTTGTAAACATGCACCTGGTTTGTATTTATTTCATACTGTCATGCCGCATCGGGGTAGGGGGATGGTGACGCAGAGGTCATTGCTCCTCCACTTTCTCTTCCCAGTGCATCAACAACCCGCCCTAATACCTCGAGGCGACACTGTAATGTTTAGGAAATCACGTTTTTATCAACATTAATGTAATAGCAAATATTTCTTGTTGAAACTCCATATTCAAGGATAAAATAAAGCAAAAGCTTAAAGTTTCAAAATATTATAAATATTATTTAAAATATTATTCAAAATACAGTAATTATTAAAATATTTTGAAACTTTAAGCTTTTGCTTTATTTTATCCTTGATTAAATTTTTATTTTTTGTTCTGGATCGATCCGGATAATCCGGACATCCGGTTGAATGAGGTCCGGATAAACGAGGTAGTACTGTAATCATAATAAAATATCGAAACAAGTCAAAAATAAATTGTGCTTAAACTCTTTCACAAATCCAAACAAAATGAAATTCCATATAAACTAAAAGTCTTGACTGATAAAATGTACAGAACCAAACCACACTAAAAACTTGATTTTGATTCTTCTTGATTTTGAGAAGTGCAATTTATTGAAGATTCAACTAATACTATGTCACTTGGTAGACTTGTTGAGTTCTTAAACTTTTTATAAGTACTTAAATAAGGACACTAAGGGTAACTACTCCAATTCAAAAAGTATTAGACACTAGCTCCTCAAAAGCTAAGTAAAAATTGTACACAAAAAATAAATAAATACTATATTCATATTTGATACTTATACAAATACCAGAAATACAAAAATAAACTCAATTTTTTGTGAAAAAAACATTTCAATCATCATCCCCTTCAACATTAATAGAGTATAAATAAAAATAAAAACTTGAATAAAATTAGATGGAATAACAGAACACAATGTTCTGTTATTCCATCTAATTCTGTTCTGTTATTCCACCTGAACAAAAACACCAATGCTTTGTAAAAACTGAACAGTTCTTAAAATATTTTTGTCTTAAAAAAAACTGTTTAGTAAACAAAACACTTTCCCACCTTGAGTCGGTAATTCAAAGGAAAACACGTTTGTTCTTCATTTTTAGTCTAGTTGATTGGAACAAACAATTTTCTTCTCTGTGAAATCCTTATCTTATAAGGTGAAGTTAAGAATGTAGGAGTTAATCTCAGAGCAATTTCTGAATTAAGAGAAAGAGAATAAACTAAAACACTACATGCAACATGCTTAACTTACCTAAAAGTATATTGCCAAAGTATTTTTTGTTCTGACCTAACTCTAACAATATTTCCACATTGCCATAAGTCTCATCAGCTGTTTCTACCGGAAGTGTCCACACTGTTTCCATACTTTGTAGTTGTGATCTCATTTCAAAGTTAATGGTACCCAAAAGTGAAGGCGTTCGTTGATTGAGAAGTTTCCAACATACTAACCATGTCATAGACTTCAAAACTGAGTTTAATCCAGACAAATTAAAAGGTGTAGGCACCAGGTATACACTACTTTGACCAAAATATACAACTGGAAATATAATTATATTAGATACTTTAAATTATTGTAAATGTATTATTATATTTTTAAATATAAGATTGTTTATTTATAAGGAAAAACATATTACATATGTATAATAAGTGAAGGAGTTTTAAATCTGTTAATATGATGTATAATGTTTTCAATTAATATAAAATGATGATAATAATAAAGAAAAGTAGGAGTATAGAAATTTGTCTACTTGTAAAATCGTTTAGGCAATTTATGGATGGTTTTGTCATTTTAAAACAAAAAATGTATATCTGAAGTGCTGCAAGTATAACCATTAATTCGATTTCAAGACTTGATTAACACAAAAATGGGATTACATATTGCAAATTCAGGTCTGTTATAACGTAGGTCATAATTATAATGTTGCAATGTATAATTCAGGTCTGTTAATATGTAGATTCTGGAACTGGAGTGGTAACTGTCAGTTTTCAAATGAGCCATCAATGTAGATGTGAAAGAAATTATGGAATTTAGATTGTAATACTTCTGCAGAAATTTGTCTTTGGTCAAAATTGTTTGGGGTATTTCGATACTCCATTCAGAACTTTCATGCTGATATAGACGTTTCATTTTTACTTTCTTAGGCTACTGGCCGTATTTAAAATAAATCCCCATTATATATCTATATATATATATTATATTATTATATATTATATTATATTATATATATATATATATATATATATATTATATATATTATTATATATATTATATATAATATATATATATATATATATTTTTTTTGTAATAAAAATATCCAATAAAATAGGCCTATGTGAAGCAAAATAAATCCCAGTTGAGTGTTACTGTCAATTACAAGTGATCTTTCACAAAAGTAAAAAATTCAAGAATTTGATAAAGTTAGTTTATTAATTTTCAGTAGAGTGATGCACCTGACACAACGGCCTTATATAAGAAAATATGAACTCATGGATCAGATAATTTTTCAAAATGGTAATTCTCGTCCAAAAAGCACAAGTTGAACATATCTTATAATTTTTTCTTTCTTTTTCGAACTACGTATTTGAAATTATCATGCGTTATATAGTTTACGAGATATATCCAATCTACTTAGTACGACAAAAATTTACTTCTCCAGTTTGCTCGTGAGATGCTTAGCCAACTTTGAAGATTTCAATCTTAATTTTTATATAATCTTTCCGTTTTTTCTACTACTGTGAAGAAGAAATTTAGATCTACAAGTTGGTACAAATATCTATTTTATAGGCATGATATTTATATAGCAGTGAATATCCTTACTTGGATGTTTTACTAGCATCTTGTCCGTGTGTTAGCGTGGGATGCTCAATGTATTTCTATTATGTAAAGTTATTTTGTTATTTAGAGTGATTTATTAATTATAATTTGTTTATAGAAGTTATAAAATATGTGTAAGTGTTTCTATAGTGTATTTTTTGAGAGAATTTTAATATTTTCAGTGTATTTATTGTTACATAATAAGCCTAGCCTAGCCTAGTATGTAAAACATTTTGTTGGTTAGTACAAAGAAACTAATTTATTTACTTATTTATTTTTAAATTTTGTTTTTATTTTTACCAACTTTTATGCACTTTTGTAATATACAATCTTTTGTAATAATTGAAAAAAAAATTAATATTTTTCTTTAAGAATTTTTGATTCTTGATGCTCTAACTCCAAATTTTTTACATATATATTTTTTCATTACACACATAAATTCTATGCAGCTTTCTGAAAAAAAAATGATATAGTGAAGTTGTGTTTTCAATAATATTAGTAATTTTTTGTGATTTTTTTCTAATAAGTCTAACTTTTGAGAAAGTTTCCACTTTTTTATGTAAAAATTTATTAATGAAAATTTTATAAATTTATTTTTGATTTTACCAACTTTTTTCACAACTAGGCTATATTACAAATCTCTTGTAATAGGTACTTGAAAAAATTTATAAAAGTTTTATCTTCAGGAAATTTACATTTTTATGTGGAATTTTGGCTTCAGTTTTTGTAAGAATTTTTGATTCCTGACGTACTAACTCCAAATTTTTTACATATACTTTTTCTTCATTACATAGGTACATTCTATGCACCTTTCTGAGAAACTAAGAAGTTGTGTTTTCCATAAGAATACTATTTTGGTGATTTTTTTTCAAATTAGACATAACTTTTGAGCTCATTTTCTAAAAAAAAAAAAAAAAATCATATGATTATTAATTTTTTTTTTTTTAAATCAACAATATGCATACTTCACAATTACACTACAAAACTTTTGTACATCTTGAAAAAATGTGATAATATATTTGGGTTTATATAGGCTTTTCTGTAAAATGTTAACTTCATTTTTTGATTCCCAACTTACTTACTCCAAAACCATTACATATACAATTTTTTTTCATTACACAGATAAATTCTATGCATCTTCCTGTAAAAAAATGATGTCTTATAAGTTGGGTTGTGCATAATATTACTATTTTTTATGAATTAAAAAAAGAAATTTTTAACATATATACCAGTTCTAGGATTAAATATCATTAGTCTCTAATAATTACTGTTAATATACTTAAAAATTTTGAAATTTTTTAAGAATAACTTACTATTATCAATTTGACGCCTTGAGCAAAATCTTTCAGGCTTAAACTTCCAAGTATGTGATTGGTTAACTGAGTTCTGATCCATATGACATTCAATAAAATAAGATATGACAGGATGAATGATTGTTTCTCCTGGAAATATAATTTTAAAAGTTAGAATATTCAAGTTAGTATTAATAGTCTTCAAAATATTTTAAAATGGTTAAGATATATTTGAAAATGATTGAAAATCAAATGAATAAAATAAAGACAATCAGCAATACATAAGGACACAAATCTGAAAACAGTAGATAAAAACAAAATATTAATTGTAAGTGTTTGTTTTAAATATTCCAAATATAATAATGAGTTTTTTTTTTTTTTTTTTATGTAGGCCTTGTGTTCCACACTTATATAGCTTGAGGTAATACCTCTAGGTAGGTATTAACACAGAGAACAACCATGTGATCCAGTATCTTTTGCCTTATCATGAATTTTTGATTTAGCTATACCTTTTGGGTATCATGTCATGATCTGTCAAAATTACTTTAGTAGTTAACTTTTTTAGGAGTTAATGTGTTATTTGAAACTGAGCATAACTTGTTCATTGAAAACTACCTTTGTCAAGAGTGGTCACACCTTTCTCATTTAGTGTGCTTATTTAATCCTTAGCAAAAGCGATTATATAATGAAGTAGTATGAATTCAAATTTTGGTGTTTTAGACTATACATAGGCAGAGCAGTGGTATGAGTATAAGTCATCTGTACTAATTATGTTTAAAACACTCTAACCGCTTTTCGACACAATTTTGTGTCGATGAACTCTGTTCCTATAATGCTAAACGAACAAACTCGGTTTTTAAATTCAACATTTCTCCCACTAAGTTATATTCTACCGCAATAAATTATATACAGTTGTAAAGCTAATGTTCCAAACATATATATTCATATAACCAAAATATCATAAAACGTTATAAATAATATTTAATTAATTGGTAAAGTGTATATTTTGCAGCAAACGAGTAACTGTGTAGTTGTGAAACAAACTTATGTCATTCTTTATCAAATTTTCACAAAGCCATAATTCTGTCTAACAAATCTACAATGACACTGTTCTATCCATGGATGAGCCTCAGCTACTGGGAGGGTCAAAGTTGGAGGATACTGAACGCTCCATCAGATATGATGTGGACAGCTGCGTATAAGGCTTGGCCAAATAGGCACTCCTGAACCGAGGCAGCAGCATTACCAAGAGGTGGCTTTTGGTGGGGTCACACTCATTAAAATCTAACAATAACCCAAAGACGATGTAGTGACATGGCGTGTAAGTGCCACCATTAAAATATGCACTGCCCCATGCTGTCTTGTAAAATAAGAAGATGGTTCTTTAAGACTTGGAGAAGGAAACTCTGATATAAAACTATGGGAAGGGTGGACTCTGCAAGCTGTAGTGAAAGTGACCGGACTAGGAGTAGGCTACTCTAATGACAAATATCTAAAAAAATTATCTTATCGATGAGCAATGAACAATCCAATTGGAAATCCTACCCCAGGTGGAACTTTAAGGTTGGTCTTGGATAATCCACCCTCTTTGGAGGTCGGTGTCAAGTATTCTGGGGGACACCAATCATTGCTTTAAGATAAAGAAGAAAAACCACAACAAAATCCCTTCAGGAGGAGCATGTTGGTCACTAGGACACCACCGAGCAACATAGACCTGAAGGAACTTGAACAAGCGGTGGTATCTGGGGAGGTGACCCTAGATCTTATGCCAGAGAAGAAACAAGTAGAATCTTATACCAGAATGGAATTAAGTGAGGAAGAAAGACTGTTGTAACCCTAATGTTTCAGATTCGTATACTTATTTTTTATACAAATTTCAGAGTAATACATAACAAAGCCTAACTTCTATGTTAATAAATAAAGATAAACAAAGATACAAAATCAATGTAGTTGTGTTTTGCATAATATTACTATTTTTTTAATGAATTTAAAAAAGCTATTACAAAATGGACCGATTT
The DNA here is from genome assembly GCA_963513935.1 of Aphrophora alni. Taxonomy (NCBI): domain Eukaryota; kingdom Metazoa; phylum Arthropoda; class Insecta; order Hemiptera; family Aphrophoridae; genus Aphrophora; species Aphrophora alni. The sequence continues at coordinate 91,726,459 of OY740770.1, forward strand.
TATAGTAATTTCTAGTGTTAATGATTATTTTTTTCTTTTTTTTTAGTGGAAAATATTTGAAAGGTCTATTATTAGATAAATAATTCTATTACATTATTAATGAATTATTAGTATGCTCTACATTCTTAATTAGAATTTATTTTTGTTTAATTGAATGCACCATATTCAGACCTTAATTTTTTAAATGGTTTATTCTATGTATACTGAACATCAATTGAGTTCTTGCCACTAAGTAAAATAACCAGATTTTATTAATAACTCAAATAAAACTTTATAAGTGAACCACAGTGTGAACACATTATTTTTTTAAATTAAAAATCAAGTTTTGTACTTACCTCCTGCTTTATATCTTGATTTTTTATTCTGGGGAGGATTTACTTTTCTCAGACCAAGAGATGTAAGAGACAAACTCTTTACAGTTAAACGAAAACAATTGACTTTATCAAATTCAGGAGGCAATGGATATCCAGACTCTGTAAAAACAAAAACTAACATCATATAAATATTCTTTTTGTTGAGTACTCGTATATTTTTAGAAAAACAGAAGCCACTGAAGGAAACTAAAACTAACTCTTCACGCCTATAATGACAATACAACGATGAAGTTGACAGCCTGAATTGTGTACACTACTCAACATGGTGACCTTGTCATTAAATTGACATCTTGTTGGTAAAGTGGTTTGTTGTGTGAAATGAGTTTTGCTTCCTCCAGTGAAATTTCTTAACTTTCAATTCTCAATATAAATAAATATTGAGCTTGACTTGTGATATGGTATACTTGATTAATAAATAGTAACAAAAATTCTCAGAAATGGTACGTTTATTTATTCAAACACGTTTCAACAACGAAGTTGCCCCCTTCGATGCATAAGCAACAATACAGTAACTCGTGTTTTAGTTTGTTCAGTTATTCTAGCTCATGCATCACTGAAGATGGCGACTTTGATATTGAAAAGCATTTGAACAAATAAACACATTATTTGTGAGAATTTATATTCAAGTTTTATTTGTGAGAATTTCTCAACATTTATATATAATTTGAACACTAGGAATTCTAAATCTCCACAGTTACAATAACAGCTCATACAAGAGTATGACCAGCCACTTTTCTAATTCCAGCTTTGAGTTATTAGTTCATGAACGGGTTAGATTTAAGAACTTTGGTGGGCAATAGTGATGTGAAAAGTTGTGTAGTCTTTTAGAACTTTTGTAAAAGTACTGTCAAGACTGTGTATAAGTTATGGTGTGTCTTAATACCTGCAATTATGGTATGATAGTTATATAACCTGTAACTATTACTGATAAATAGGGTGTAAAATTATCAATTGGTCTTCCACAGTTAAGAACAGATAGGCTACGACTTTGCTACACTTTTTTTTTTTTTTTTTTTTTTAATGTTCTCTGTTAACAAAAAAGCTTGGTTTAAATTTTTATGATTAGTGATTGCAAAATGTTAATTATGTATATAGGTTACTGTGTGTATTCAATTTATTTAATTTAAATTACTGCTACTTAGAACAAAACTTCAGAGCACATTATAGCTTTTGAGGATACACACAATGAAGTATAGTCGTGACTAAACTCCGTTGCTTTTAATTATAGTTAGGCCTCTTTAAAAGTATCATGAAAATATCCATAAATAGTTTTAGTTGTACATATTTAGACTTTTTATTATTTAGGTACTTTCAGCTATTTTTTGTAACTTCCCCAATTCTCATATAGTAATCATAGTATTATCATTAATGGTATTAGCAATCTGCACAAATGAAGTTTTATAATAAACAACCTGTGTAATTGAAAGGAAGAGCTAGTACAATATAAAGCAAGAGTACTATGTTTCCAGATGAGTCTGATGTTCATTAACCATATTATGATGTTTGAATGTTTTTAAGGTGAAATAAGGTTAAGAGAAGACTTTGTCATTATATTCTGGTTTTAAAGTGACTATGGTAATGATGGGTTGTTCATACTATTAATATGGTTTAATCGGTTAATCTTATCATCCAAACCCGTTTAAAAACACGGCCATTATGGCTCCCATTAATAAAAACTGAATTAAGAATCGGAGATAAAAATTCTTATTCTTTAAAAAAAAGGCTGAAATTCTGTCGCTTATACTACAAATGAGAATCATGATGTAATTGAGGATTAAACTCGTGAAAAAGAGAGCAAAGGTTGTAAACCCCGATAAACAGTTAAGACAACTTTCACTTGATTCCCCCTTTAACAATCTTGAGGTCTTTTGTGTAGTGTAGGCCTATGTGTGATGGTTTTATTTGATCATGTTTGTATTTAGTCTTAGCTTTGACTGATCAGCCCTAGTTTTAGGCTTGAGTTCTTTTTTTAGGTTTATGGATTTAGTTTTAGTTTCCAATATTGCTCTAGGCTACTACGCTATATTGGTATTTTTCTCTTTTGTGCTCTAAGCTATTCACTTGATAACGAGAATTTATTTATACACTCGAAACATTGTATATTACTTTTTTAAATACAGAGATGATGGAAAATGTCCAATTAAACCATATTAATATCTTTATCATTATTTATTTTATGAATAAAATTGACCTCATAGTAGTCAAAATGGAAAATGTGGAACCATTAAAAACAAAGAAAAAAAAATAAGTAAGGAAAATAACATCCTGAATTTTACAAGTAACAGTAAAAAACATGAAAATGTTAAAAGTTTTCATTTGAGTAAATATTTACCTATAGTTAAATTTATCTGTGGTGTTTCTTTTTCAGTTGTAACAGCTGATCTATCACTTAACTGTTGATTCTGGTAATCTTGCACAGATGATACTTCTATCTGAGATCTCGTTTCTTCCTGAAATAAGTATACTTACTCATTTTTAACTTTACAAACCACTGTGTATAAGGAAGTTAAGTCAAAAAATACTCAATCTTAAGGAATCCTCACTAAATGCAGATAAGGTTATCATGATATTTATTACCTGATTGAGTTTATTTAGTATTAACTTGATTTAGTAGACAAATTTATTTAACTGCTCAAATAAGATACTTTATACATAATGAAATATAAACAATAACATACAGTTTGAAAAACAATAACAAGACTAACAGACATAACATGTTTCAAGGCTGTAATAAGGCTCTCCAACAAGTTAACAATAATAAACTATGATAAATACAATTACAAACAAATATTACAGGACTGTAAAGAGACCCTACAACGAGTTAACAAGGATAAAATTTAAAATAACAACTAAACATTATATTACAGAGCTGTAAAATGACTCTACAATAATTGATGGAACATTTTAAAATTTTCAGACAACGCTAAAAGGACAATACCCGATTCAGTATCTGAACACTAACCTCCAACATCACCTGAATAGAATTTGGTAAGGCAAATGTCCTACGAACATCTCTCAGTATAACACACTCAATAAGGATATGCTTAATAGGTTCGAACTATTTGACAAAATAGACATTGCAGTGGATTACAGTGTTCCATCAGAAATTCATGAGTGATCATGGAATGACCTATACGAACACAGGTAATCACCTTTTCCTCTCGACCACTAGCACATTTGATGTGTTAGGATCGGCTCCTCTAAACTGCCTGGGTTCTTTAACTTTCAATCAAATCAATGGTTCAGCATTTAATTAATCTTTATTAACAACAAAAATAAACGTTTGGAGCTGTCTTATTCTTTCCACCTGCTTAGTTTGAAAAACCATAAGGTGGTATAAATTTTGTTTTAAATTTCGAAGTCTCAGGGTCAAGCACCGTAGCAACTTCAACAACTGAAACATCAGATGTTAAAGGCTTGGAAGACAGCTGAGGTGATTTTAAGAAGGGTTTTTGAAGAACCTGCCCCTCCCTTATTTTTGTTTTGTAGAAGCTTGGTGGTAACACACAGTGGTGTACTGGACTTGCCTCGATTATTTTTGTTCTGAACTTTAAAATAGGATGATGATTTAGTCAAAACAAACACTGATTGTGATTTTTGTTTAACTAGCTGTCCAGTTATTGGTGGTAACTTGATGTTCTTGAGTGGTGAAGGTGCATATTAGACTTTGGATGTAATAGGTTTTGTTGAATTAACAAGTTCAACTTTAGGAGAAGAAGGGATGTTAAATGACGTACTGCTTTGAACTACTATTATTTGCTTAATCTGACCGGCAACCATACAAATCTCACCCAGTTCCTTACAGGAAGAACATGTATTTGGGACTGTCACATTTACATATAATTATCCTATGGTAGGAGATAGAGCAGTTCTTTGTCTGCATACAAAGGAAAGTTACTCTTTAGCAACAATCGCCTTCTCAACTTTATATTTAGGCACGTTGGTGAACGTGCACAATAGTCACCATTGCAATTTATACACTTTGCCTCAAAATAAACTTCCAGATCCATGTTCTCATTCAAGAGGTCACAGCAAGAAATTTTGCCTCTAGAGGAATTAAACCCTTGTGAGGTTCAACATACACGTTAACGACTTCAAAAAAAAACTTCATCAGAATAGTTTATCAGAATCAGTCTGTATGAATAAAGTCCCATTCCAAAGTTTTCTAATGGAATGAACAATCTCTACAGCACCAACTACAGTTTTTTAACAATAACAAAGGGCGAGATATTGGATAGATCTGCCCTATCAGTATTTTTACGGACAATAAGACATCTGGGAGTAGGTTCCTGAATCCTTACGTCCAATTACATTTCTTGTTTTCACAAACAGATTCTTCGGAAGATGCTGATAGTTGTCTCTTATCACAACCCGAGTAGACATTATTTATAGTAGAAACCATAAAAGAGTTTACCAGCACATCATGTTAAGTGGTTGCAGATGAAACTCTGGGACAGGTACACCCTTGGATCACCTTCCACCATTACCAAACCCTAGAACTCTGGAGGCTAGAGTATCCTCTTTACCTAGACTGGTTGGTCATCATTCCAGACCCACAACTGGAGAGGAACAGTCCGACACCTCCCCCATAGCAAAGACTTACAGACCAAGAAGCAAAGTGGCTGGCTACTGAACAGAAACTGCGCATACATCTTCGGCAGAGCAGGCTCACATCAGCTTACCACATTAAAAGGTTGTCACACTTGGGTCTGGTAAGCATTCCCAGACATGCTGCGGCTCTGCACGGTCAAAAACTCTCTATATATGAATGTAGAGAGTATATATTATGTTTCCTTAGTGATTTGTGAAGACTAATAGCCACTACCAAATTTAAAAAGTATTTGAGTGTCGTGTCGTGTGTGTGTGTGTGTGTGTGTGTGTGTGTGTGTGTGTGTGTGTGCATGTGTGCGTGCGTGTGTGTGTGTGTTGAGACGGTTTGGGAAAAGCCAAAAGTCTCAAGTAAACTTAAAACAGTTTAAATTCCCGCGATAAAGCCATGTAGATGGGGGACGAGGAGGAACGATGACGTCACGGCAACAGGTGCTGAACACTGCATGTTGATTCGTGAAGAGTCGCTCTGCCTTGTTTCTTATTTTATTAAAATACTAAATTATTAAAATAAATTAATGTTCAGTAGAATCAACCGATTAATAATATCGAAAAATAAATTTAAAAGCAATTAAAACAAAAAAGTTATTCAAGTTTTTATAGGGGCTCAAAAACCTAAAATTTGGAAAAAACTTAAATTCAAAATTCAAAAAACGTAGAGTCATAACTCAGTGGGGAACTAATAATAATAATAAATAAAAAATATGAATTAATAATAATTAACAGGTGAAAATGGACTTAGAAAGTCATTCTTGGGGAGTTTTTTGGAATTTTTGAGTTGAAGGGGGGATTATTTAAAAAATTATAATAAGTACTATTGAAGAGACCACAATAGGGCACAATAATATGTACTTAGAATCAAATTTGAGAATAAAATAGGGGAGATATAATAATTACAAAACGTAAAACTTTAAAGCCCAAAAGCGGTTAAGTTAAAAGTTAAAGGGGTAAAATAACATTGTAATTATAGATATCTAGTATGTAAAATTGTAAAACATCAAAGCAGAAGTGATAATATATAATGGGGGGGTTTTCATGAACAAAAACTCATACGATACAAACTTTAGGACTTCAAGGACGTATAACTCGAGAACCAAACGAGTTATGTGAAAAGTACAAACAGAGTTTTTCGTCGTAGTAGAAGAGGAACAAGATTTCGTCAAAAGAATTTTGAGAAAGGACTTATCTCAAAATTTGGAAAGAAGAAAAATCGAATTTCGGGAAAAGGGCGATAACTCGCGAACGAAGCGCAGTAGAGCGATGAATCAAGTTCCACAAGACCCACAAGATGGAGAGGAAGAAGAATCCGAAAGGAACTTTAAAATCGGTTCGAGCGTTCGAAAGTTATAGCGAGTTGAACGAAAAAACGACCAAAGTAGAAATTTTCATGCAAAAACATGAAAAGTGGCGCGCGCATCCTCAGTCGGGATCTAAAGTCTGGAACATCATATTGCCAACTTGGATCACAGATAACGTTGAAGAATAAATACAATAAATTATTAATTAAAAGGTGTTTTAATTAATAATAAAGGAAGAAAACTGTTCATTAGTTAAAAAATATGACTAATAAAATATATAGTGTAAATATTTCAGACCAAAAGGGCCTGAAAACACATAATATGAAGAAAATACCTTTTTCCCTAAAAGGGAGGAAAATTGACTCCAAGAAGGGGATTAATTCCCACTGAAAGGGAGACCGTAATTTATCTTTCGAAAGAAGGATACTTTTGATTTGGAATCGACGCGAAGTGGACGTTTCTTCTGCAACCGACTCTGAGCTGAGAGGAAAATTCAACTGTCACTCTACTTAACTGGACTTAGAATAATTTCTACTCTTATCGAACTTCAAGGCAACTTAGAAGAATTCGAGACCAGCATTCAACTACATAGCAGCTTACAGACTCTGGATCGAAAACATCATATCAACATCAGCCTAATTATACAACAAATTCCAAATCCAACTAGAACTTCTAATAAAGTGTGAAGGTATCTTATACTTAAGGAATAATTCGCAAATATTAACTTCATTTCAAATATAACGTCATTAGGGGAATTATTAAAAATTAAATTCATTTTTATATTTCTGCTTTGGTGTTGAAAATAATTAATAATTAAATACGACTTTTTCAGTACAGGAAAAACTGTTTGTGGTTCTGTCTGAAAAGTCAAGCGTTTTTATTTTGTTTAGAATATAGAAAATATTACATTGATAAATTTTGTCAAATAAATAAATAGTTGTGTTGTTGTTTAATCAAATTGTTTGGTGTTATTAAAACAGTTTATGAATTTAACATTTTTTCTGTGCAAAAGAGAAAAGAATATATAAATAATTCATTTCTAAATTTTGTTGTGTTTTCAATATATATCCATTCTGTACATGCTATTAACCTTGTTTAAATATAAATCTTATGTGTGTGCTCTGGTAATATAATTTGAAAATTTTAAAAGTTATCATCAGAACTTAAGAGCCGATTTCTCCCAAAAGGCACGACCTTGGAGAGAGTGTTAATCTTAAGAAAGAGTCAAATAATCGAGCATTGAGATAAAATTCAGGGAATTTTGCGTAAATTAAAAGTTAGTAAGTTTATGAGGACAAGCTCATATTTACTAGAGCCAAGAGTTGCAAAATCTTTGATTCAAAAAGGTAAAAGTGAGCATCTTGGCCTTGCCCGCGCTTGCTCTGAGAAGAAAGGTGGTTTGCCCAGTCGGTGGTGATCGTACAGCGAGTTTAAGAGTTCGTGATAAATAGTGTTCCAAAAAGGGAACAAAGAATCTTAAATTCGTAAAGAGAGAGCGGAGTGTGGTAAGTGACGCTGCAAAGTTGGGGCACGAACTTACGACCTCGAGAGTAGTGTGGTAAGTGGCGTTCCAAAAGTGGGGGCAAGAAGAACCATACGGACCGAGAGTAGCGCGGCAAGTGGCGCCCAATAGCGTGGAGCACGGAAAAGCAAAGTTTTGGAACAAATTTTCAAAATTTTGAATTTTTCAGTGTTTCATACGAACGAGAATATCTTAAGTTCTGATATAATTTATATGTACATGTGTGTTAGTAATAAGTTGTGCTGGTAATTACAACGACAAATATACTAAATTGCAAAAATAATAATAATTAAAAGTAGAGTCCAAATTAAACCGAAATTTAAATTTTTTAATTAATTAAATCAAGTGAATAAGTGAAGTGAAAATGGGACCAGCGAAAGATCCAGCAAAACAGGAAGGCTCAAAGGAACAGGAGACGGAAATGCAGAAAATGGTGAGGTACCTGAACCAAATGGAAGAAAGAAGAAAGCAAGAGAGGGAACAGGACAAAGCGGAACAACTGAAAAAAGAAAAGGATAAGGAAGACGAGGACAAAATAAGAAGAATAGAAGAAAGAATCGAGAGAAACCAGGAGAAGGAAGAAATGGAATCATTGCGAAAGAAAGAAAAAGAAGAAGCGGAGGCCAAGCAGATCCAAATGGAAGCCAGATGGAGCAAGAGAGATGAAGAATTGGAAGCCAAAAGGAAGCAAGAAAAGGAGGAGATGGAAGCCAAATGGATCCAGATGGAGGAATTACGGAAGAAGGAAAAAGAAGAATTGGATGCCAAATGGAGCAAAAGAGATGAGGAATCAGAAAACAAGCGGAAGCAGGAGAGAGAAGAAATGGAAGCCAAATGGAAGCAAGAAAGAGAAGAAGCAGAAGCCAAGAGAATAAAGAGAGAGGAAGAAATGGAGACAAAACGGATCCAAAGGGAAGAAGCTAGAAAACAGGAAATAGGGAAATATATGGAGGAAATAAAGGAATCAATAGACAGTAATATGGCCGAAAATACGAGACGAATAGAAAATTGTGAAGAAAAAGTGGAAGAGTGCGTAGGGGAAATTAAAAAAATGACGGACAGTTTAGAGGAACAGGGAAAGTCGACTAAAGAAATTGGGGAGAAAGTTAAAAAGTTAGAAGTTAAAATTAGGGAAGTCGCAAAAGTTAAAGAAACCGGTGGTAATGCGAAAAATATAATTTATTTAGATAGGGCAAATTTAGAATCAAAAACTATAGAATTTTGGGGAAATTCAAGGGATAATCCTGTTCAATTTTTAAAACAAATTGAGGAAGTATTTCAAGAAATAAATCCGGTTATGGAAGAAAGTGATAAATTAAAAGTTGTGGAGAAAAAATTGAAAGGAGCTGCCATGGAGTGGTGGGAAATAATCAAGCGAGATACAGAAGAATATAGCCAGTTTAAATTGCTATTTTTAGAACATTATTGGGGTTATCAAACTCAACAAGTAGTTAGGAATCAGATCGAAAACCATAGGTATAATCCAAATGGAAATATAAGTAGGGTAGATTATTTTTGTAAAATGGTGCGAAAGGCCGAGTATTTGGAACCCAAAATTCCGGAAGAATTCCTTATATACCAACTAATGAGGCATTTTGACCAAAAAGTTCAATTAGCGTGTATTGGTAGGGCTAGTGAGCATTTGGAGGACGCCATTAAGTTTTTGAGGACAATTGAAAACGTAGACGGGATGTCAAGAGAAGTTCGAAGACCCGATAGTTTCGAAAGGAGGGACGGACAACAAAGAGATCAAAATTTCAGGCAAAGGAATCAAGACTACTCAAAAACATCCCAAAACCCTAACCTTCGATCCTATGGTCAAACCCAAAACAAACCTCAACCACAGATACCTCAAAACCCTGGTCCTTCAAACCAAAAATTCCCACCTAAGGTCACAAAAAACTAAAATACGAGATCTCAAGGCAAAATTTTTGGCAGAAATTGGAAAATACAAACGGAATTGAGATCGAGGATAAAACCAAATTTAGCAAACATAAAAGGGGGGATCTGAAAATAAATAAAATTAAATTGGGGATTTTAAACACCGAAATTAAAAAAGATTTAATGGAGGAAAGAGATAATAAAATTTTAAATAGTGAAGTTTACGAAAAATGTCCGGAAATTGGGATAGAAATTGAAAATATAAAAGTAAATATGTCCATTGACACCGGAGCTCAGATGTCCTGTGTTCAAGAGGGTTTTTATAAAAATGTGCTAAAAAATAGGAACGATAAAATCTTGGAATTACCAGTTGTAAATACGGAAATGGTGATGGCGATAAAAAGCCAGCGACAGAAGATTAAATTACAAGCATTATTGGAGATTAGAATAAATAACCAATCAATAAGAGGGGTATTTATGGTGGTACCAAAGCTGGAGAGCAAAATGATAATGGGTTGTGATTTAATGTGCAAATATCGAAGTCGAATTAATATGGAAAAGGGTTTCCTACAACTGGTAAAAGAAAACGAATTTATTGTAGTAGATTTTCTTAAAGAAAATAAGTTAAGATTGGGCAATACAACGCAAAATTTCCATCAAGATGGCGGCAAGACAAACAAAATGGTGGCGTCGTCAGCTGCAAATAGAGGAGGCCCAAATTCGTATAAGCGAGTATCAGGGGCTTATACGTTGTCTACCAAAATGCCGGTAGACATAAAAACAAAAGCCAAGGACGTGTCTAGACCGAGTAGTGACGAAACCGATGGTGGTCAAAAGCGAAGAAAGAAGTTAAGTGTAAGCAATGAGTCGATAAGTAGGAAAAAGGCAAATTTTAATAAAGATGAAGGGCTATTTAAAGCGTGGTATAAAGGTAAACAATTAATTAATAAAGAAGAAGGGCTGAAAGAAGCGGAGAATAAAGGAAATAAAGTTGGAGAAACAAATAATAATGGGCCAGAGGCCATGATCTACGAAAATAATAAAATAATAAATTACGACGAAATTTTGCATAATAACTCCGAAAACGATTCAGAACTTGCACAAGACGGATTCGACGCAAGAGACGGGAGAGAAGGGAGAGCTATAATCAAAATGGCGGATCCTGAAAGACAAAATGGACGAAATTTTCTAAAGGAGAAACAAGGAGAAATAAGATACCGAAAGAAGAAAGTTAAGTTTAAAAATTCTACGAAATGTAAAATGAAAGAAAGGAGGCCCGAAGGGAAAGTAAAATTTAAATGTGAAGGACTTAGGAGATATTAATAGAAAGTAATAAAGTTCAATAAATAAAATGTATCAATTGTAATGCTAAATAGTTGTAAAGTGTAGAAGCGATTAAGATAAAAGGAAATAACGGAAAGTCAGCTGATTATGAGAATGTAGCAAAGGTCAGTAATTTAAAAGGATAAGTCCCGAACAAATTCCTCATTGTGCAAGGCCAAGAGCATAGCGGTAATACGCATCCGCTATCGCCACCTGCACAAACAAAGTGTAGACGAGGAGGGGAAGTGGTGAACCGGACGTCAATCAACAAATATTGACAGACAACTTGTCCAACAAATTAGCCGAGGGTGATAGGAATGAATGAATGTAGAAATGTGTACTGTTTTGTTTTTATTAAAGAGAGATTTCAGATAGAATAAATAGGTTTTTCTTTTAACTGCAATTAGGATAGTAACCGTTGTAGTTACCAAGTATTTTATATATAGGTAAGACATAGTTTTAGTTCAACCAAAGCAGAAAATTGTAATCATATAAGACGAATTATACCTTATATAAATGTAATATGTTTTGTGTGTGATAATGTGTTTATTTACAGCAAGGACGTTTAGAAGAAACGGCTGTAATGGACGAAAGTGATCTATTAAGCAAATTTGTATGTATACAGTAATAAATAAAATGTGTTTTGAGTATATAAATATATGGAATGATGGAGGAGATGTTTTTTAAATTCAAATATATGTGTTTATGTATATTGTTAGGTTATTATGTCAAATTTAATGATGATGATTGATGGAGATGATAAATAAAGATGAAATATAGAGATGAATTTGAATAAAATGTTGTAAAATATATATGAATATCAATGCAAAATAATACATTTTGATATATATGTTAATAATGTAAAATGATAAAAGACTTAATGAAGATAACCATTAATAAATAGTGAATATGAAATATGTTATGTCGAAAAAGGGGTTTAATACAAAAATTTTAGTTTTTTTTTAAAAATGAAAAATAGGAATTTTTCATTTTAACCGAAAATTTTAGTTCAAAGGGGGGATTTTGAGACGGTTTGGGAAAAGCCAAAAGTCTCAAGTAAACTTAAAACAGTTTAAATTCCCGCGATAAAGCCATGTAGATGGGGGACGAGGAGGAACGATGACGTCACGGCAACAGGTGCTGAACACTGCATGTTGATTCGCGAAGAGTCGCTCTGCCTTGTTTCTTATTTTATTAAAATACTAAATTATTAAAATAAATTAATGTTCAGTAGAATCAACCGATTAATAATATCGAAAAATAAATTTAAAAGCAATTAAAACAAAAAAGTTATTCAAGTTTTTATAGGGGCTCAAAAACCTAAAATTTGGAAAAAACTTAAATTCAAAATTCAAAAAACGTAGAGTCATAACTCAGTGGGGAACTAATAATAATAATAAATAAAAAATATGAATTAATAATAATTAACAGGTGAAAATGGACTTAGAAAGTCATTCTTGGGGAGTTTTTTGGAATTTTTGAGTTGAAGGAGGATTATTTAAAAAATAATAATAAGTACTATTGAAGAGACCACAATAGGGCACAATAATATGTACTTAGAATCAAATTTGAGAATAAAATAGGGGAGATATAATAATTACAAAACGTAAAACTTTAAAGCCCAAAAGCGGTTAAGTTAAAAGTTAAAGGGGTAAAATAACATTGTAATTATAGATATCTAGTATGTAAAATTGTAAAACATCAAAGCAGAAGTGATAATATATAATGGGGGGGTTTTCATGAACAAAAACTCATACGATACAAACTTTAGGACTTCAAGGACGTATAACTCGAGAACCAAACGAGTTATGTGAAAAGTACAAACAGAGTTTTTCGTCGTAGTAGAAGAGGAACAAGATTTCGTCAAAAGAATTTTGAGAAAGGACTTATCTCAAAATTTGGAAAGAAGAAAAATCGAATTTCGGGAAAAGGGCGATAACTCGCGAACGAAGCGCAGTAGAGCGATGAATCAAGTTCCACAAGACCCACAAGATGGAGAGGAAGAAGAATCCGAAAGGAACTTTAAAATCGGTTCGAGCGTTCGAAAGTTATAGCGAGTTGAACGAAAAAACGACCAAAGTAGAAATTTTCATGCAAAAACATGAAAAGTGGCGCGCGCATCCTCAGTCGGGATCTAAAGTCTGGAACATCATATTGCCAACTTGGATCACAGATAACGTTGAAGAATAAATACAATAAATTATTAATTAAAAGGTGTTTTAATTAATAATAAAGGAAGAAAACTGTTCATTAGTTAAAAAATATGACTAATAAAATATATAGTGTAAATATTTCAGACCAAAAGGGCCTGAAAACACATAATATGAAGAAAATACCTTTTTCCCTAAAAGGGAGGAAAATTGGCTCCAAGAAGGGGATTAATTCCCACTGAAAGGGAGACCGTAATTTATCTTTCGAAAGAAGGATACTTTTGATTTGGAATCGACGCGAAGTGGACATTTCTTCTGCAACCGACTCTGAGCTGAGAGGAAAATTCAACTGTCACTCTACTTAACTGGACTTAGAATAATTTCTACTCTTATCGAACTTCAAGGCAACTTAGAAGAATTCGAGACCAGCATTCAACTACATAGCAGCTTACAGACTCTGGATCGAAAACATCATATCAACATCAGCCTAATTATACAACAAATTCCAAATCCAACTAGAACTTCTAATAAAGTGTGAAGGTATCTTATACTTAAGGAATAATTCGCAAATATTAACTTCATTTCAAATATAACGTCATTAGGGGAATTATTAAAAATTAAATTCATTTTTATATTTCTGCTTTGGTGTTGAAAATAATTAATAATTAAATACGACTTTTTCAGTACAGGAAAAACTGTTTGTGGTTCTGTCTGAAAAGTCAAGCGTTTTTATTTTGTTTAGAATATAGAAAATATTACATTGATAAATTTTGTCAAATAAATAAATAGTTGTGTTGTTGTTTAATCAAATTGTTTGGTGTTATTAAAACAGTTTATGAATTTAACATTTTTTCTGTGCAAAAGAGAAAAGAATATATAAATAATTCATTTCTAAATTTTGTTGTGTTTTCAATATATATCCATTCTGTATATGCTATTAACCTTGTTTAAATATAAATCTTATGTGTGTGCTCTGGTAATATAATTTGAAAATTTTAAAAGTTATCATCAGAACTTAAGAGCCGATTTCTCCCAAAAGGCACGACCTTGGAGAGAGAGAGTGTTAATCTTAAGAAAGAGTCAAATAATCGAGCATTGAGATAAAATTCAGGGAATTTTGCGTAAATTAAAAGTTAATAAGTTTATGAGGACAAGCTCATACTTACTAGAGCCAAGAGTTGCAAAATCTTTGATTCAAAAAGGTAAAAGTGAGCATCTTGGCCTTGCCCGCGCTTGCTCTGAGAAGAAAGGTGGTTCGCCCAGTCGGTGGTGATCGTACAGCGAGTTTAAGAGTTCGTGATAAATAGTGTTCCAAAAAGGGAACAAAGAATCTTAAATTCGTAAAGAGAGAGCGGAGTGTGGTAAGTGACGCTGCAAAGTTGGGGCACGAACTTACGACCTCGAGAGTAGTGTGGTAAGTGGCGTTCCAAAAGTAGGGGCAAGAAGAACCATACGGACCGAGAGTAGCGCGGCAGTGTGTGTGTGTGTGTGTGTGTGTGTGTGTGTGTGTGTGTGTGTGTGTGTGTGTGTGTGTGTGTGTGCAATCAGAAAAGATGTTATTGTTCCACCCCTGCATACCTCGAGTTCCGTGAGAGATGTTAAACCCCTCTCAATAGGTGGCACCCCCGTGTGATGAGAACCCTAAAAAAGAGAAAGTGTAACTGCATAATGTAGATGAACTGTGTGCATATGACTATATGGATGATAATTTAATTGTTGGAAGTGTTAAGTGAAGAGTGTTTAACTGAGGACTGAGAGGAATGCCAACCCCCTCTAATTAGGCGCAGCTAGTCTGCAACCCCCCCCCTCGCCCCCTGCAGTGTGTATTACATAGAGTAAAAATTCATATCTCACATAAAAATCAAACTTAACAATCCTGAACACGACATACAAACAATGAAATAAAATGTTTACAAACATGTACACCATGAGGTTGGAATTTCTGAAAATAATTTCAAATCCCTCTACACAATTATTTTATTTATTTGAGTTAGTTTGGTAGTTTAGCTTTTCTAATGTTAGAACAATGATGACTTATGTTTAAAGTTTAGTTGGCTTCTCAAAATCATTATAAGACTAGTTTTAGCTCTGAGATGCATGCTTAGATATTAAGGTTGGTGGTATTCTTATTTAATTTTACTTCTTACATAGGCTTAGTTTCTAGTTTCACGTTTCTTAGTTTTTAGTCACTTGATAATGGGAATTGATTCTTATTGCCGAAACGTCGTGTTTTGATTTTTAACACACAAATTATGGCAAATGTCCGAAAAATGTATAATAATAAAATTGAACTTCCATCATTAACAAATAACTTCAAATAGAGAATAAGACTAGTGTAACATCTGCCAAATAATATGATATTTGTAAAATGCTTAGCCAATACAAAAATATTCATTTCACTTACTTCGTTGAACTTTTCTTTATGAAGTTCTACAAGTTCTAATAGGCTATGAGCTGGTGAAGTTGAACGTAAAGTCTCAAGAGCTTTTGCTTCTTCCTCTTCTGACATTTGTTTTCCTACATTTTACAAAATCAGTTTTAATTAATAATAATGTAATTTGAAAAGTGTATTACTACATTTTTAGTATGTATATACACAGAGTAAGGAATACAAATAGTGATAAATATGTTTGTTTTCAACAAATGTTTTTCAATATTCACAACAGCTCATTATAATGCTGTTTTGTTTTCGTATTCAATTAATTTATAACCTACAAGTTTGTTAGGTAGCAGGTTTTATTCATTCACTTATTTTTGGTTTTGCCACAATAACAGAGCTATGCAGCAGAAATGCCATTAACACGTATTGACATAAATCCGTCACATAAAGTGGTATCACCATCACGTAGTACAGACATTTAACAAAATGCATCAAACACAAATTACTCACAACACTGTAGCCAAACTTATTTATAAATGTAAGAATACAAGCTTGGTTTCAGACCAACCCAGAGCTGAACATTTAATGAAAGCAACAGATGAAGTAATTTCATGATAATGCTGGGAGTATTGGCAAAAAGCATAAATAAAATAACTTTGAAACTCCGCAGAAGTCAGAATCAGTCAAACAGCATTCTCCACATCTCCTAAACAAGTGGTACTACTACGAGTTGTAGATGCTGCAGCATTTAACAGAAAGATGATCCTAATGGAAGGGTGCAGTTCTGTGAGTGAGCTTAGAACAGCAGCTGTGAGGTTAGGACCCAGGTTTTGTTTCAACAACCATTCTATTATCAGATGAAGCAAACTTTTACATCAAAAAAGAAATTAATAAACAAAATGCCAGGTACTGATACAACTCAAATCTACATTGGATAATAAATAGCAAAATGCAAGGTACTGGGAAAGTCATGGTGTAGTGTGACATTTGGAATAACAGGATTGTCGGGTTTTTTCTTGGATGGTATCCCTAACGTAAACCTATTACCTGGATCAGCTGAAAACTGATGTTTGCATGTTAATAATTATTATTTAATGAGAATATAGACTTCCCTGGTTTTTTTCCAGCAAGATGAAGCAATAAATTTAAACTCCTTTCTGGCTTTATAATATGAAGTACATGTAATAGAGAGACTGTTCACATTCATAACTGAAGGGTTAGATAAGAGATAACAGATTCTAAATATTTTCCTTGATCTTAGTAAGGGTTTTGATTTTGTATAAATTAATTTTTTTTTTTTAAATTGAAAATTTGGGCATAAGGGGTATTAAATATAAGTTATGTCGTATTTAAGTTGGAATGAATCGAATATGAAAAAATTCAGCATACTGAGATTGCTGGAGTTTTGTCCAAAAATATGATTATTAGATATGGAATCTATTAGGATTAAGTATATATATATATATATATATATATATATATATATATATATATATATATATATATATATATATATATATATATAATTCAGTACTATGTAAATATTATCATTGTATGTATTTATTGTAAAGTAGTATGTATGTATGTATTGTGTATATTAAACGTATTGCAATCAAATAACGAATAGAATAAGTATAATTAATACAAAATATGATAAATGTATTGGAATAAGGAGGAACAATGAAAACTAGAATGAAAGCCAGCTGTTGCGAAATAATTCAAAAAGTGTTGAAATGTTTGCCTTGCGAATAACATGACCGACACACATTTCACAAGTGCATATAAGCCCTTAACAAAGTAGAGATAAGGCCAGTCTTTGTGAAAAGTATCGTCGAGGGAACGAGAGAGAATCGCCGGGCATCGAGAGAGAGAGATCCTGCCAAACATCCAAGAATCTCCAGAGGAAAAGTAAAGTAGATTCATAAATGAACCACAGTTGAAATCATTCTGGTTCCATATGTAATAATAGATGAAATTTTATTTCAATGTATTTAAGATAAACCCTTAAGTTGATAAGATATGTAATATTAGCATAAGAGACAATTTAATGATAAAAATATTTGGAGTAGATAAATAGTATAATGAATACAAAACTGAACCACTGATGATTATTTTATTATGTTAATCAAGAACCCAGGCCTAATAAAGGAAAATTCCTAACAAATTCCTCGGGATTCAATTATTGGTCCGGTATTTACATAAATGACTTGTAATTTTTCCCAAGGATTTATAATATTATTCAGTTAGCTGACAACACAACTCTTACTTTTCGGGGACAAAAATCAGAAATTGAGCAGAAATTTTATGTACATGTTAATATGACAAGTCAATATTAGGATTAAAATAATTTAAAATTCAACCCCAAAAAGACCAATTACATGTTCTTTGGTAGGGGCCGAGGTCTCTCAATGTACCTCCTAACATGTATTTGGTGATATAATACTAGAGTTGAGTCTGCTCAATTTTTGGGTTTAACTATAAATGGTGTGGGCAGATCATATAATAGATAACTTGTGTCATACAATAACTACACAAATGATTGACTTATTATGGTCTAATATATTCCCATTTAATTAAAGTATTATCTTATAGAGTAAGTCTAATAAACAGAATTTACAAAGGTTATTTGGCCTACAGAAAAAGGCACTAAGAATAATCTCAAAACTAAATCATAGAGAGTCATGCAGGGGACCATGCCCTCGCTCTATCCAAAAATTGTCCAGTAACTATATTATTTGTTATATTTTATGACTAATTGATGTTGTTTATTACTATTCTATTGAAATTTGTTAGGTTAGAATTGGGTTTATTGAGTGTAGCTGTATATTTATTTCCGTTGTTTAAATGTTATTTTAGTAACCTAGCTTAATTATTTTGACACTACTTGTTATACAAAAAAAAATTGTCAACAGCAAGAGAAATAAATGAAACGTCTCACTACAGCATAGATGTGCACCAATAGTTCGACCAGCAGGTTCCTGAGTATTGGATCAGTTAGCGAGGCCTAGTGGAATGGCCACCATGGACACCAGACTTAATGCCACTTTGTCTCCTTGGACAAATAAAAGCCATGATGTTGTAAGAGAAATCTTGTTGAACCATATATTTTGCTGCAATTTGGTACTCGTTAAAAAGCAACAATGCTGCCTTGGGGCCCATTGTGGAGTTAGGAAAAATGGGGGATTAGTCATTAGCTCTATCATATCGGGAACGTGGTAAAATTCATAACTAAAAGTACCTAGATTAGAAAAAAATATTTAATGTAAAACGTCAAAGTGGTAAACTCCTAATTTTATCGTGTAAACATCAAATAGAAAAAATAAAGAGGTAAATGTATTTATGTAGGCTTGTTATCAATAAAGTTATATTAAGTAATATAATAAAATCACTAGTAAATATTTACAAATTTTGAGGTATTTATTTTAAAATAATTTATTTCAAATATTTACAATCTTTTATGCGTGTGTGTGTGTGTGCGTGCGTGTGTGTGTGTGTGTGCATGTTGAAACTAGTCTTACATGATGAAAGTGCAAAGGAAAAATGTAGATTAGTGTACAATAAATAAAGGATTTATTTTTTAAACCATAAAAACATCTCTGTATTTATTACCTGTTATTCAATTTATAATACGTAAAGTGCAGCCAAGCAGAAAGAATAGATCTAATAGGCTAGTAATGGTGTTTGCTCTAAAATATTCAGCGATCAGTATCCGTAATACCTGAGTTCAATCGTGGCTCTTGGGAAAACGGAATATTATTTCTCCCTTGACCTCTTTAAAGCTGACACATAATGATATATCTACACAATAAAACAATACTATTCTAATCCTTTACTCTATCTAATCCTATTACATGTTTGTGAGTACTTGTTAGTGTGAGTATAAGTAGATATGTACCCCTCCCCTCTAAATAACTATACTCACCCTCACACTCACAAATACAGAAGATCTTGTCTTGCGTCTTTTCAATCACACATATTTATCAATATTGTATACCAAAAGTCAGTAAAATTTTATATTGCAATTTAACAGTACTAAAAATATGAAGAAAAACCTACCTAAAAGATAGTCTACAATTTTTTCTTGGTCCTTAATGGATGAATCTTGTGAACATTTTTCCGAGAATGGTCTGTCACTGGACTGTCTCTGTAGCCTACCTAATTCAGAACTGATTAGATTAAGATCTTTCTCAGTCTTAAGAATATCACAATCCTCAAGCACAGACATTACCATTGCATCACGTAATTGTTGGCCTTTACTTATTATATCTGAGATCACTGTATCTGAATAATTAGATCGTTCAGTATTTGGAGGAACTGTAGTAACTGGTATGGCAGAAGATAGTGCTAAGTTTTGTGCTTGAAATTTTTCCACATTCGGTTTCTTTTCCTGTAAACATGAGTTGCAGCCTTTTCTCTTTTTTACTTGAATATCTTCATCTTTTTCATTTAATGATATTGACAATGAATCAATGTTCATTAAACAACCCATATCTTTATATTCTCTTCTTACCAAAGACTTTTGTTGTCTCATCCATAAAGAAAATCCAACATGTAAGTCACCAATTCTGTTTCCAAATGAATTAACAATTGGAAAGTAACTTTGATACTGGTAATCGGTCGCTATTTGAAACAAACTTTTAATATAAGCTCTTCCAATTAATTCATTTGTATCTTCTTTAAATATAGATAACTCAAGCTGTTCACAATTTCGAAGATATATTTCAAAAAGAGTTAAAGTGGTCTTAATATCAAATATTTGAATTACATCTTCTTTCAGAAGATTTGATGTCTGCAAAATGTTTGATGGTCTGAAACAAAAAAAAAAAATTATTTAAATATTAAGTTGATTACCAAAGAATATTTAAAATTAAAAGTTTTGGGATAATTTTTTATTTTAGGGTGACTTTTTCCTTATTAGAGTTTTATTTATTGGTTATTGGTTAATGGTATTGTTTAATCCATAAAATATCAGTAGTATATGATATTTACAATAGTAATATATTTACATTATTATTATTATTGTTTTCTATTTCTTATTTCCTACTAAAATAATGTATTTTGTAACTTGAAAAGTTACTTCCGACAAAAAATATGAACTGTTTGTTCGAATACAAGGGTAAATAGTTAACGATTTCATAATTTTGAAGAAGAAAATCTGATAATAATGTACATTCAATATTTACCTTTACAGCCTACACAATGAATGTTTGATGTCTACGACAATGTTAAGTTAGAAAAATTGGCAGAAACAATAAATTGCAAACATGTTTTTTAAAGAATTAAAATTGAACTTTAACCATGTATTTTAAATGTAGATTAGACTGTCAATATTCCATCGTAAGTATCAATTTTATAAAAAAGAAATAATTATTACCAGTGTTTCGACCTAGTAACTCGATTTTAGCCTACAAAGCCTATTTGAATGTAATGTATGATGAAATAATTACAAATTTACAATGGGCCTAATACCTTTGAGGAATTATTATTTTTATTTAATTTAATGTAAAATTAATAATAATTCAAGTTGATTTTACCAGCTGTCATCTTTATCGTTTGGATCATGATTTACGAGATTTTTTAATAGATTACAGTCATAATCACAGTTACCAATAATTGTGTTTGTGAAAAGTAAGGAATCATGATATCAAAATTTCTTTAATAAATATTTATGGTAATTACCTTGTTCTAAAATTTAGTTATGAAAATCGTTTAAAACCTACCTTATTTTGAAACAATCAGATCATAATATGTGTCGCAAGACATTTTTGAAGTACCAAAATACCGTACATTAGTTTAGTAGAAATTAGGAAATATAAAAGTACGAAATCCAGCTTAGGTTACGATTGCCTTTTGTTAATATTTAGTCAAGCTAGTGAAAGTATGATTGCTTGTTTTATTAGGTCTCTGACTAGGTGACTATCTAAATATTTTAAAAAATATGTCAAATTAAGCATTTACCATGTATTTCGTCATATGCTGGTCGCGACTTTCCATCTTGAGTAATTAATTAATGTTATAGCATTTTGTTGTTATTAAGATTGATCTGTGTACATTAGCATATAATACACAAGCTCACTACTTGTGTTGCTTATCTATTTTTTAGTTAGTATCAACATACTTTTTACATATTTTTTATCAACTTAGGTGTATTTTTTGTGAGAATTGTGTTCTGTGTGTTTGTTATACTGTATAATTTTTCTCATAAGTTAAGCTCAACATTTAATATAACATACTTTTTCTTTAATGGAAATAGTGTTTGAGGTTTCCATATACAAAGTTTATATATATATATATATATATATATATATATATATATATATATATATATATGTGATTTCTATATATATGGTGCTTAGAATACATATGATGCTTATGTTTTTGTTGATATTTCTTAATAGGCTACATAAACTCTTAATTTTACTCGATAGTAGCTATGTCCACATGCAAAGTTTTACTAATGAAGTAAAATAGTTTTACAACGTACAACCTCAGTACTACCTCAACTCGTAGTTTATTTTCTCGTCATATTCTCGCTCGCTTTGCTCTTGTCGAGTCGAGTCGAGTATTTCTAGTCCAGATTAAGTTCAGCTTTATGGAATTGAATTTAGAATAATTTGATACTCATCTGATTTTTTAATTTAATTCGCTCTTGTAAACTTTTAACTTGGTCGGGGAGCTTATGCGTTGCAGAAAGAACAACCTAGACCACTGGAGGTCTAGGCAGAATAATTGTCTGGGTTGGTCTGAGTGTTCCCTTCACCAAGTTCACCAGCCCGAACTTGTTGGAATCTCCCCTATTTATTTAAATACCTACCAATAATTATATTTATTTTACAAGTAACCGATTAGCTCCAACTTTAAATTACTATTAATATTCTACTATTGGTAATCTCTGGCGAGTAGGATCTTGTACCCAACTTATCTGCAATTAACTTAAATGAGAACTAATAATGAAATTATATTTGAAAAACAGATCAAATGATTTTAAAGAAATTTGAGACTTTATGTTATTTATGCAAAGGTTCTACTTTCTCTACTTTTTTTGGTTAAATTGATGAAGTCGACACAAATGTGATTTTAAAAAGAAAACAGTTTTTATTTTAACTCAAAACTTACAACAAACAAAATATATCAAAAATCCTGGAAACAATAAACATACATCTTATGACAACAAGTAATCAAATTATTCACACTTGATAACTTATCTTTATTGAACAAAATTTTAATTTCTTCAACTTAGGCGCAGAGGAAAGCAGATTTTAAATAAATAACAAAACCATTTTCTCACAAATTGTGGAATTTATTTTTTATTTAAATTATTATTTTAAAATTTCATCTTATAAATCAGTCACGTGTCAGAATACCAAACTTTGCATGCTACCACACTCCACATCCGACTAATTTTTCAAGAGGGGGTACTGCATTACTAATAAAAAGCAACATCCAGCATCACGAAGAGCCGGTGACTATAAAGCAAACTTTACAACTGACTGCTATCAATATTCAAATGAAGAATAGAGACTTCAAGGTTGCGGCTATTTATTGCCCACCTAGGTCATCGCTCAAGAGAGATGACTATTTCAATATCTTCAAGACACTTGGAAACTACTTCATCATTGGAGGGGATTTCAATGCCAAACATACACAGTGGGGCTCAAGACTAATCACCTCAAAAGGTAAAGAGCTTTATCAGGCGGGGTGTAAGCACAATTGTGTATTTATCTCTTCACGATCACCAACTTACTGGCCAACTGATCCAGCGAAAATACCAGACTTAATTGACTTTTTTGTCACCAAAGGGTTATCAAGCAATCATATGCATGCTGAAGGTAATGATGATCTCTTGTCAGATCATACCCCTGTGATTCTGTCAGTCAGTGAATCTGTTCTTATGAAAAAACAACTGCCCAGACTCACAAATAATAAAACTAACTGGAACAAATTCAGAACTGAGATTGAGAACTTTGTTGACATTGAAGTGCCATTGCTGAGTGCGAGTCAAATAGATCAAGAAACTGAACAATTTGTTGCTGACGTACAGGAAGCAGCGAAAAATAGTACTCCAACTGTAAATAAAATCCATCAAGTTGCGACAACCTATCCGGCTGATATCATAGAACTAATCATGGAGAAAAGGAATGCTCGAAGAAAGTGGCAACGATCAAGATTTCCTGGTGACAAAATCATTGCAAACCGTCTTAGTAATCGACTAAAAACTGCAATAAAAAATTTTAAAAATGAGTCTTTTGGAAATTTCCTTTGTAACCTGACTGCCGATGATAAAACAAACTACTCGCTCTGGAAAACAGCGAGGCGATTTAAAAGGCCCCCACTTCAGGACCCACCCTTAAAAATGCAAGATGGTTCTTGGGTAGGAAATTCAAAAAAAAGCTGATATTTTCGCAGACCACCTATCAAATGTGTTTAAACCATTCCAACAAATCACAGATAAAGAAAACACAGTGCTTGTAGATAAGGTAGACGACGTTGAAATACCACTCGTTTCTCTTAAAGAACTCAAACACATATGTAGACACCTCAACAACAAGAAAGCACCTGGTTTCGACCTTATTACAGGACGGATTATAAAGGAGCTGCCAGAGATAGCACTCATTAAATTACAATACATAATTAACGCCTGATTATATCTCAAGCATGTTCCTCGACTCTGGAAAATTGCAGAGGTTATTGTCATACCAAAGCAAGGAAAACCACCTACAGAGGTCACATCGTATAGACCAAATTCTCTATTACCTGTAATGTCAAAGATCTTTGAAAAACTACTCATGAAAAGACTTGAGCGTATCATAATGAAAAGAAAGCTGATACCGAACCATCAGTTTGGCTTCAGAAGCAAGCACTCGACAATAGACCAGGTGCATCGCATAACCAATATTGTGGAAAACGCACTCGAGGAAAATAAAATTTGTTCTGCAGTGTTCCTTGACGTTGCGCAAGCCTTTGACAAGGTTTGGCATGAAGGCCTCATTTACAAATTGCATAGAGATCTACCTAAACAATATTTTGAAATTCTAAGATCATACCTAGCAGACAGATGCTTTAGAGTTCGATACGGCTCAGAGTTTTCAGACTTGAAAGATATAGCAGCAGGAGTTCCCCAGGGAAGTGTCCTCGGCCCTGTACTCTATCTTTTGTACACCAGAGACATAGTACATGATGGCGAAACTATGATGGCAACATTTGCGGATGACACAGCAATCCTCGCGGTCGATACCAACATTGATTGTGCCAGGAATAAGCTGCAAAAAGCTCATAACAAAGTAGTAAACTGGACAGAATTATGGCGCATAAAACTCAATGAAGACAAATCCACACATATAAATTTCACATACAAGAAGATAGTAAATGCCCACATTACCATTCACAATAAAATCATACCCTGTGCTAACACTGCTAAATATTTGGGTATGACCCTGGATGTAAAGCTCAAGTGGAAGGAGCATGTGAAAAAGAAAAAAGAGGAACTGAACATCAAGTATCGAAACCTTTACTGGCTGCTCGGACGTAACTCCGGACTGTCGATCGGAAACAAAATCTTGCTTTATAAACAAATTTTGAAGCCAGTGTGGACATATGGCATTCAATTATGGGGCTGTACAAAGAACACAAATGCTCAGATGATTCAAAAATTTCAGAACAAAGTACTGCGAGGAATGGTCAACGCGCCATGGTACGTAAGAAATAAAGATCTCCATTGTGACCTGCGAATTGGCCTGGTAACGGAGGAGATGAAGAGGTATGCATGTGGACATTGCGGAAGCATGTAAATCCTGACATGCTAAGTGTACTAAACGTAGGCGGTGACATCCGTCGCCTTAGCAGAAAGAAGCCTCATGATCTAATGGCTTAATGTAGCGGAGAGTATTTAGCTATTAATTCTCTCATACACAGCAACTCTTTGCAAGAAAATAAAATCGTTTGTCGGTCTGGTGGACTGGTTATGATAACCGGGGGTGTTTTTAGTGGGTAAAAATCCCACACTACCATTGCGTGCAATGTTGTCTTTTTGAAGATTTTCACCTCCACAAAAAAAAAAAAAAATAAAATAAAATTAAAATTTCTAACTTATTCTTAAAACGATATTACTTTAAAATTGACAAATTGAATTCATAGAAAGAAAATTAGTGTAAAAATGACAAATCCTATTCATAAAAAGAAAGATTAGTTTAAAATTGACAAATTCTACCCAACTCAGAAATTCTAAGATAATTTTTATATAAATTTTGGTTAACGGCACACCTGTGAATTATATGGAGTTCAAGCTCCTGGTGAAAGATGGATGGTAACTGGTGTCTCCT
Organism: Aphrophora alni; assembly: GCA_963513935.1. Classification (NCBI taxonomy): domain Eukaryota; kingdom Metazoa; phylum Arthropoda; class Insecta; order Hemiptera; family Aphrophoridae; genus Aphrophora; species Aphrophora alni. The sequence goes on from OY740770.1 coordinate 91,752,314, forward strand.
TGAATGGTTCCAGTTCTGGTGGTGACTGTAAGCGGAGTCCAGGGTCCTGTTAGCAAATATTTCGTCTCCACGACTCGTATTTCGGTTTCCCATTTTACTGTCTCAGTTTTCTTTACTTAAAATCACTACGACTTTTAGTTTTTTCCACTGTCTTTCTTTTTGCTTTTATAATTTTCATTAATTTTTTTTATTACTAATGTTCGTCCCAGCACTTTTTTAGTTCCCGGAGACCCGTGATTTAGTTCAATGGCTTGATTTTTTCAACTTCTACCCTGTGGAAACCTTCTAACTTTTTGCGGATTTCTGAAATTTTTCAAGAAATCAATGGACAGCGAAACAGCTTACAACTTTCAAATTTCAAGACAAGAGATCATGATTTTTCAGTGCATCTTTTTTTATTGATTTTTTTCCCTTTTAGTACCATATTCTGGTAGCAACAATTTCCCTTTTTCCCTGCTTCATTTGGTACATAAGATTTTTTCCATTTCTTTCTGTTTTCCTCCATTTTTAGTCTGGAATTACTTCAAAATTATTGATTAACTTAATTTAAGTGTTTCTACTTTATTAATTAGAATTGTTTGTTCTTTTTAAATTAATTCAGTTAATTAGCCATATTAGTGTGTTTTGGTTACTGCAAGCACCACTATTTTTTAGCTGCTTGAATCCGTTGCGTAGAAGAAATGCCTTTTGATTATTCCTATATTTTGTAGCTATTGTTTTTCTGGATTGTTAGTTTGTAACTCCCATAACTTACCTCAGGATTATCGGATTTCCTCCATACAACGTTCTTCGTATTCCTGGCGATTTGGTGCACCTTTGGAACTTCGATTGAATCCCATGAGACTTCTTGTTCCTGAGAAATTTTACTTCTTGTCATAACCCATTGTTCTAGTAATTTTATTTTCACACCTTGATAGTTTTGGTTTTGAACATCACTTCATTTTGGCTATTGTCTCTATTGATGTGATGGCTATTGATGCCCGCACCGCGAAACTTGTATGTAGCACACATCGACGATATTCGCATTTGCACTATTGTCTTCCTTACACTCGCGATTTTGTATAGATTAATTAAAATAAAATTTTTGAGATTTAACATTTATTCTCTTCTCCATACTATTTTCCTTCTACACATACTTGATTGTTACCTTATTTAAATTATTTATCTGCTTTATTACATAATTTATCTCCTCTCTCAAAAATAATTTCAATTTAATTTTTATTAATATTTTTCCTCTTTATTTGACTTTACTGATTAATTTGTTTTTTGATATTTATTTTATTTTTGGTTTTATACACTTTGAAAGTTATCCCTTTTCAACCAACTTTTTATTTACTAAATTTTTCAAAAAACTTCATTCTTCGTTTTTTTATTCGTAGTGTTTTCTTAACACTTATACCGAAACATCGGTCTCACAGGCACCAAGGTAAATTTGTTTATCTAATTGTGGCAGTCCTGGGTCAGTAACAGCGCTGGCTTTCACTATAGCTAACTTTCTCCCCCACTACCCATACGCGGAACCGTTATTAGTTTGGGTGTAGTGTTTGACCTTGACACATCGTTTTTCAAAATCATGGCGGTCTGTGAGAACAGGTGTTTGGGTTACTGTTCTTTGTGTGGCGGTCTGACATACCGGTGTTTCAGTTACATTATTTAGTGACCTGTGAGACTGATGTTTCGGTTAAGTCTTTTACCATAGTTATTTCAGTATTTTGACTAGTAAAATCAGTGAAATGGCTCGTTGGATTACTGCAAATAATCTAGACTTCAGTGATAAAATTCGTGAACTTTTAGATGATGTAAACAGTGACAATAATGATCCAAGTAGTGATGAAATAGATGATTCGATTTTGTTTTATCTGAAGAAGAAGAAGAAGACATCCGGGCGGCAGTGACATCAGACTCAGATGAAGACAATCTTTTAGAAGAAGAGTATGGGGATGTGAACGTAGAAAATATTGAAGATCAAGGCTTGGCAGAGTATTCATAGAGAGGATGAAAGTCAAAGAAATCGGGCCACCAAACGCATGGGAGAGTAAAGCTCCTTCAAATCAGGTCAGAGTCCAGCTTGTAATATTATTCGAACCGGGTTACCTGGCATAAGAGGCCGTGCTAGGCTCTTAGGAAACAACCCTTCAAAGACCGACGTTAGGAAATTGTTCTTTGACGAAGAAATGATGATGATTATTATTGATAATACTAACTAGTGGTGGACATTAACGCTAACAACAGTCGTCAAAACCAGTTAACAGTGAATGTGATTAACTGTTGAAAAAACTGCTAATGTTAACCTGCCAGACAGAACAGAAGACCAAGTGTCTATGTTCAGTGTGCAAATAATAGTGTGAAAATATTTACACTATTACAGTTAATAAATAACTAACACAAGTTATTTATACAGTTACTTTCCTTTCGCACAAGCACAAACCTAACCTAAATATATACACAGTTAGTTGACAGCTTTTATTAGCTAAAATTAAGGTATTTACACCACACTATTTTCGTATTATATAGTCGTCGTTTTATACAGATTCATTGATGAATAAACTTTGACATTAATTCACTTTAGTTGCTCAACTAAACTAACAGACGAATGAGAGACATACATGTAGCTGGGTGTGCGCACATCGAGTGGGCCGCTGGCGCTAACAAACAACCAATGATGCGTCACCTGCAAGCACTAAGCAGTTGATCAACGTTAGCAGTTAATGCACTTCTATGTCCAACTTTCCATAATTTTACAAAATTATAAAAATCAAATAATATTTACAAACATAACGAAATATAACATCGCTGATATAGATATATAAGATGACAAGACACAAAATTTCGAAGAAGAAATAAACACAACTAAAACACTAACACAAGTATCAAATATCATCACATGCCGCGGAGTACAAAACGATTTAGATAACACTACACCAAAATTCCACAGAAGAGAAAACAATCTGATGGAGCACCTAAGGAAAATTAAAAGGTACTACGAACGGCGAAGAACAGCACCAGAGACAAGAGAACAGTTGGTCAATTTAATCGAATCGTTTTTAGACAACCATGCCGCAAGGTGGTTCATGTTAGTAAAACAAGATGTCGACACATGGGAAGAGATTAGAGAAATGTTCGAAACAAAATATTAGAGTCGAGAGGTACAGCACTGAACCAAACAGAGATTGGAAGTCAAAAAATATGGGACAAATGGATCTTTGAAACGGGCCGAATATTTTGTAGAGCGGGTCATCACCCTTAAATCAATACAGCCACCATTACTAGACAAGGAAATTGTCACATGCTTTGCAGAACACTTCGAGGAGATAGTGCAAGACACACGATGCGTACAAAACATTAATAACGTATGAGATTTTGTAGTTCTGTTATAATGATAAGACATAAGGGAACAACAAAACCGTTCACGGAATTACAACAATACAAAAAACCAAAACTACACTTCAACAAAAACAAATGACCAAGAATACCACCACAAAACGACAAACTCATTCCAACAACGAAATTATAACCACGAGAATTTCCAGTGAAGGTCAACACCACAAAACAATCGATACCAACGCCAAAATTATCACCAACAACGTTCCAACACAGACAAATACACAAGGAGAGACAACAGGAACTGTCCAATTTGAAAACACAAGGAAGACAACGGACGGCAATATCCAACACAACAATCACCTGAGAGGCGATATACAAACAGACGAAGGAACTCTTACCCAACCACAGAACAAATTAACGTTTGCCACACTGTTGCCGAGAACATAAGAGCTTCGAGTACGAAGAGAACGATGACCTCGGAAAACTAATAAGCACCGAGAATATCAACACTGGCCGAGAGCAAGACACATCTATCATCACCACTCGTTCGCTCTATGATATTCCTAATGTGCAAAACGATGACCTCGGACTAAATAGGCCAAAGGGTATAAACTATGTCAACGATAATCAACAACAATGTTGACAGCCAACGAAAGTAGTAATTAGCAACCTATATTGTGACTATGATTTTCTATTAAACGAAGGAAAACCAGAAAATAACCAAACTAATATATCAGAGTTACATGAATGACCAGAAATAAAAATCACGATCGGTAAACACCAAGTTACAGCACTCATTGACACAGGTTCTAATGTATCTTGTATATCAGAACTATGGTTCAACGAGAACATGAACACAATAGGAGAATATGAAATATTACCAGCCACAAATTTGTATATAAAAACAGCTGTACGGGTAAAATCAAAACGAATAGCTAAAATAATCATGATAAATGTCAAAAGAAACGAAGTTCAGATTTGGATGCAAACTCTAATGGTGCCAAATTTAATCAAACATGTAATCATAGGAATGGATGTGATCAAGAAATTAACGATGGATTTAAACTTCGAGAAGAATAAAATAACATTTAAAATAAAAAATGAAATATTTATTAAGGAGTTTAAAGAAGTAAATACGGAGGGAATTTTATGCTATATTGTCAACGATACAAGTGAATATAAATATAGCCAAGAAGCAAAAATAAATGAAAATAAAAATAACAATAATCAAAACAAATATAATAAGAACAACACCAACATAAAATATCCAATCAACACTTAAATTTAATTGACAACACCCTACTCAAGAACAAAATCCTAGAGCCTAAACAGAAAAGACAATTGAAGATTTTATTAAAACAATACGAAGATATATTTTCCAAAATTCCTGGCTTATGTACAAATACACACATCATTTAGAGATACGGTAAGACCAAATGTTTAAGGGACAAGGGTATCCTGTACCACTAATACATCATGAGGCAGTTGACAAGGAGATACGACGAATGCACAATTTAAAAGTTATAGAGCGATCGAGTAGTCATTTCATCAATCCCATCATACCAGTTATAAATAAAAATGGAGAACTTAGACTATGCCTAAATACACGAAGAGCAAACGAAATCGACATACCTGATTTTGATCAATAAAGATATGAGCAATGTGTCAACAAGCCCTAGATCATCAAAATAAATAACTGAATTTTGTTCAATTATTTCATTTCGAAATTAGGAAAATTGCTTATAAAGAACCAATTTTCCTTAAGTAACAAAGGGATATTGCAACATTCCATAATTTTACAAAATTATAAAAATCAAATAATATTTATAAACATAACAAAATATAACATCACTGATATAGCAACAGGGAAAACGGAAGGATACGCTTACCATTCATAAGTCAGACAACCAAGGCGGAGCGAATGACATCACGGAAGATAACGTGATCTCATTGGCTAGGACAAAATATGTCGATTTTCAAACGCATTTAATGTAAAAATTTTAAAAATAAGATTTTAGTTATAAGGAATAGGCTATAGAGAAATAAATATATTACGAGATTGTACAAAATTAAAATTAAAATTATTATAATATAAAAATCTTGACATATCTTTCGGATTAAATAAAAAACCTATAAAATTATGACAACGAATTCGTTTCATACCGTGTATTAAGATAGGTGAACCCCCATACGCCATCTTATAAAATTTTGGAACAGAAGCTAAGCAAGAAGAAAGCGTCCTTTGGACAGTCCAGTTTGAACATCGAAAACTATAGACACGTACCACGACGGACTACAAAATTTGAATTTTTTAATTGTGAAGAAAAGTACCGATTTTTTTTGTGTTTGTGCTGTTTGTGCTTGACAAGAGACTATATAAGTGATAAGAATACCAGGACTATAATAATTCAACAAATTGGTGAGATCTACCCAAAATATTTCGAACTTCCTAAATTCCAAAACAAAAATTTCAATTTTTTTTTGTTTTCATAATCAAAATTTAATCTAATATTGGTTGAGAATTTCAATAAATACGATCAGGAGACTGGATAAGGTCAGCACGTTAACCTAACCCGAGATTGTTATATATATATATATATATATATATATATATATATATATATATATATATAAGACAATATAATTTTTTACTCATGTTCTTATCAGACAATTGTATTTCGATTAATATTTAATTTATATTTTGTTTCCAATTCTTGATCGTTTGTTTGTATTTTTTTGATATAATAAAATTTATTTTGATTGTTTACTTTGTAAACCCATGTGTGTGTTCATTTACCATTGAGAGTAAAACGCATAATAAATTAATTAAAAATATATCTATTGTATTCAAACTTGACGGTTAGTTGTTACCCGTTAACGGACACAGCACTAATACTAACATAAAGCTGGAAAGTGTAAAGTCAAAATTAGGTGAGAACACAAGCAAAAGTAATTACAGAAACACCTGTATTGAGGAAATGATTGTTCTTGTATGATTGTTTGCTCTTTCATCATTTCTAAGATCTAAAGATGAGAAAATATCATCCATGTTCAATAAAGATTCTTGAAGCCGGCCAATATTTTTCGCCGTAATGTCAGTAAAATGTTATGAGATTTTGATATCTTGTTTAAGATTTGACAATGCAAACACAAGGAATGAACGGAAGCTAACTGACAAAGCTGCACCGATATCTGAACTTTTTGGAAAGTTCATATCAAACTGTCAACATGTCTACTGCGTGTCTTCCGAGTTGACAGTTGATGAAATGTTGATCCCCTTTAGAGGAAGATGCAGTTTCAATGTGTATTGCCTAAGACACCTAAGAAAAATGGGATCAAGGTTATTTGCTTGGCCGATGCAAAAACATTGTACCGGTATCTCCTAAATGCCTATATATACACTGGCAAAGGGATTGATAGTGTATCGCTATCCACAGAAGAAACAAAAAGTTAGCTCTGCATTAAAAACTTATTTTATTATTAATAAATAAGGTATGTAGAGCATGAATTTTTTTTAAATCGCCAAAAAACACAGCAATTACCCTTATTTTATTAGGATTGGTTAGGTGTCTATCCTATATTCTATAGCTACCTGACAAAACCTCACGTCCTCACCTACGTCATTCACATAACTTACACAAATTAGAAGCTACTCACTGTGAAGTTGATTTCGTACTTTATTATTGCCTATTTTCTAATAAACAAATTGCATTTTGTGACTTTAACAGTGTCTTCCGAAATTAAGAATGGTCTGATCGTTTGAAAATAAGGTAGCAATAACACATTCACTAACTTGACTAAAATAGTCACAAATATTAGCTTAGGCTTTCATTATTAGACCTGGATTTAACCTAACAACAGCTGTATTTCCATGTTTTCTATAAAAGTTATTTGACAGTGGAGAAATGCATTTTGGGACTTAAAAAGTGGGTAATTGTTTACTATAGTGCCCCAATTTTGATATTTGTCTTTATAAGATAGTTAGTTACATTTTGATAGAAGCAAAAATGATTTTTACAGAAAAAATAAATTTTTATTTCAAGTTTTCTAGGTGAAGGTTCATTAAGTGAATTGCAAATTAAAATAGGTTCATACACAAACTGTTTTTACCTTACACGTGACGTGAATGTAAATATTAGCCATTAGGGTATGTATAACCCGTCCATTTAAAATTGTAATTTTTCAGTGGGAAAAAAAAAAACATGTAGGCCTACAATGAAAACATTATTTATTCTTAAGAAAGGTTAAAAAAAAAATAATAAAAAAACCCAAAATTACAAGTTCCCTTTATCTAAACAAAAGCCAAAACATTGATAGATTTTACTTTAAATTGATGAAATATTTGTCAAAATACCCTGTACATACAAACTGTAAAACCATAGAATCACAACATGTTTACAGCTTCTGTAATATAGCCACCTTACCTGACCTACACGTCAAATTTGTAAATAAAAAGAGAAATTGTATGTTACTGTATTTCCCAAGCGGTCACCCATCGAAGTAGTAACCGCGCTCGATGTTGATTAACTTCAGTAACGTAAAAATGCATTGAATTCTATAGTTTTGAAATTGTGATTTATCTGTGAAAAAATTAGCTCTGCGTTTAAAACTTATTTTATTATTTAGAAATGTTATGTAGAAAATGTTTTTAAAAAATCTCAAAAAAACAGTAGCCTAACTTTCTTTGTAAACCACTACGGAATAGGATTATAAACCTTCCCTACCTAACCTAATCTTTTGTTGTGTTTTGGAAAAAAAAATAGTATCTACACTCTAAATTGTAGTCAAGGAACATGCAAAAAAAAAATATACATTCATCGACATTTTTTACTAAAGGAATAGACACTGTGTAGGCCTATTATTAATTTATTAAGTTTGCTTTGAAATCCAGTATCTTACCGAAATTTTACAGAGTGTTGATCACCCCACCATTTTGATTCCACTATAATTTTGCCTGGAGATTTTCTACACCACAGAACTTCATCAACTTTCATTGTTAAATGGCCATGTAATTTACCACAAACCAAGGGTGGTAAAATTGGATGATCTAGATTACTTTTCGTCATTGCTTAAATATTCTTAAAGTGTAAGAAGACACTAAGTTAATCTGGATTCAACTAATTGTAAGGCAGCTCATCACCTGACTCATTTGAAATGAACACTTAAAATATGAAACTACACTAATTTGATGGCATAAAAACCTAATATTCCACTGTAAAAATAAATCAAAATCGCTGTCAATCATTAAATTTCAAAATATTATAAAAAATAAACACTATATTTACAGAACGGTAAAAAAATTTAAAATACTATAAATGATTATAGACAAAATTATGTACATTTATTTTAACTGATATTATTAAAATAATAAATAATTTAATTTCATCAATTTCATGTATTACAAACTTTGCGGCTATTATTAACACAAAACATAAACGTAAACAGTAAACAAAAACAGGTGATGTGATACCTAATTTTTTTTTTTTTTTTAATCTTAAAGCTGACCGACAGGCTTGGAAGTGGCTTGAATACACTATGAAGCCACTCTATTCACTATAAATGTATGATTTAAAAATTGTTATAACTCTTTTCTTTATTTCATTGAAGTTGTGGTTGCCATTTGATTAATTTTGTTAATCACTATTGTTTTGGAGCTAAAATTATTGTTATCAATTATGAGTCTATAATTCTAAGTTGTTAATAAAATGTTGGTAACGGGTAATACTACAATGTGTATTATTTGTTTACGCGTTCTTTATAAATGTATTCTTTAAAAATGTACTTATTAAAAGTAGGATTTATTTTTGAGAATATTATTTCCAAGGATTTTATAGAGGTAAATGTTTTAGTATAATCTTTTCGCCAGGTATCCATCTGGCTGGCTACTATCTATGATTAGGAGATACATAAATGTGCTATGGAACTTGTTTTATTGTTTGTGGTTTATTTATATTGATATCTTACTAAATTTTAAAAATTGATTAATTTTATTATAAGTTGATAAGTATTATGGATTGATAAATCCCTTAATTTATTACTAGAGTTATTATCAATTATAGATTTAATTTTATTAAAACATTGTTGTTTAATTAAATCAAATTTAGGACAATCTAACAAATAATTGTTCAAAGTTTCTAGCTTAGCTTGTGAACAATTAAGACACAATGGTGTAAAGTATTGTTTTATTGTAAAAAGTCGAGAGTTTGCGTTAACATCTCCTGCAATTTACAATTATTGATTATTTCTCATCAACTCATGTATTTTGATTTAAACCAAGGGTTTGTGTATATTATTAATTTTGGATGCTTTTATACCATATTTAGCCTTGGTGAGTTCATGTAATATTTTCCTCATATTTTGAGTTGTTTTTCTTTTTGATAAGCTTTAATATTCTGTAATGGAACATTAAAGTCAAGTTCTTCCACCTTCTACAGCTTCCTTGACCAATTCATATGCTGCTTCATTACCTGCTATATCAGAGTAGCCTGTTACCCATTGTATTAAAATCGTTTTTCCATTATGCAAAATTTCCTTCATTATGTTTATACTCATTCCGTTACTACTAATGCCTTTCGTAATACTATACAATTTCAAAATAGCTGACTGTGAATCCGTACATTAAGAATTTCATCGGCTCTAGTTTATTTATAATACTGTAGGCTATACCTTTATAATAATTATATTGTATATCAATCAGCTGTGTAACTTTTCATACTTGTATCTATGACTAGATCTAAAGTAGGTTAAGTAGGCGGGAAAACTAAAATCAAATTCATTGGCGTGTTTTGTTGTATTCTTCTACACTCTACAGACAATTTTTGAAGTGTTATTATAATATCATGAATGTTCATTTACAATTAATTTGAATGATTTTTGTGCAAAATTTAATATACTAATTGTTATACAGATAGTCTTTATCATAACAATTTGGAAGAGAATCCAACCCATGGTGGATAGTGTCAAGAAAGGTTAATGCCGCGTTCTTGAGTTAAATAATATTATAACCACAATGAACTGTGGTTGTAATGCTGAAGGTCTTCAGCTGGGATTATAACATTAAGAACCTGTTCAGATTCTTCTAAGTATATTATCATAGTAGGTATAAAGAGTAGAGTACAAATAATAAAAGAAATGATAGCCTAGTTTGTTGAAATTGTTTTAGTTAAATAAATTAGCTTCATCTTCAATCATAAGCTAGGCCTAATCAACCACAAGGTAATCATTTCAATTAATTTTTTCTAGCCTAGCCTACTAAAATTAAGTTACAGGCCTGATCTCTTTTTGTTGTAAGTGGAAGTTTAAAAATTGATAGTTGACAATTAGTGATCTCGTACCGTAACACTTGTCTTGTCATAGGTGCTTTGTGCAAATATCAAGTTAGTCTAATGCTTAGAACAGAACTGTTAAAATATAAAATTATTTCTGTAAACTTAATACATATTATACCTTAAGCCTATGTTAGAAGGGTAATTGTTTACTGTAGGCCTATCTGCAACTGGGGGGTTTTTTTGGCAATATTTTAAAAATCATGTTCTACATACCTTATTTATTAATAATAAAATAAGTTTAAACGCGGAGCTTATTTTTCCACCAAAATTCATGATTTCAAAATTACAGAATTCAATGCATTTATATATCACCGAAGTCAAGTAACATTGAGCGTAATTAGTACATGGATGGGTAACCGCCTGGGAAGGCACACACAATTTCTTTCTTTTTTTTTTTTTCAAATTTAATATGTATTACATAATACCTTACTTGACCTTATGAGGTAAAAAATCATGCACAAACCTATTTAAATGTGTACTCTTAATGGACCTTAACCTAAAAAAGTTAAAATTATATATTTTTTCCTGTGAAAAGGTTAGCTCTGCAGTGAATATTTATTTTATTATTAATAAATAAGGTATCTAGAACATGATTAATAAAAAAAATCACCAAAAAGACTGCTGTAGTAGTTACAGTAAATAATTACTGTTAGAAGATATAGGGTACCCTAGCACAAGTCTGAGTAAAAATAGTATTTCTTAAGTTATGTAAGCCAGCTAGTCTATCATATGCCAGTGATTAATTTATATTGGTAAATATTCATTGTACATTATTATCAGATTTTGTTATTAAAAATTATGAAATTGTTAACTATTTAGGCTACCTTGTATTCAAACAATTAGGTCATATTTTTTGTTGGAAGACACTTTAAAGTCATAGAATGCATTTTTTTAGAAAAAAAAGAAATATTAAAGTATTAAATCCAACTCAGGTTATGAATTCCTACGTTAATATTGATAACTATGTTCATAAAGTAAGTGAATTTTGTGATCGCTTGTTTCATTAGGTCTGGCTAGGTGAATGTATGTAATACAGCAGACTTTATAAAACAAATATTTTTTACCTTGACAAATATATGTTTCAATAATAAACATCAAAAGGTGTTTTGTGACAAATAATATGATCTGATTGTTTTAATACAAGGTAATTAGTTAATGATTTCATAATTTTTAATAACAAAATCCGATAATAATATACAATGAATATTCACTGAAATAATTATGTTTTTATGTAGTACATTCGTGCGACACATATATTTATATAATTAATAATTCAAGTTCTTTTTATAAGTTGATATCATTAGCATGTGTGGTCCCGACTTTTAGTTAATCCTTAATAGATATGCAGCCATGAGGCCTACTAATGTCATCAGCATTTTTTTTGTCTTTACTAACTATTCATATATCATAATATCGTAAAACTCTTACCTAACTTGTCCTAGATATAAAATATTATTTGGTATGATTATTTGGATTCTATATTATTTGATACCTTATATAATTAATTGACGTAATTATTGAATAGCCTATGTAAAATTCATTTAATCTTTTAATTAGTAAAACTTAGTGCTTTTACACTCTTTACGTCTTCTAGTAAAATTAAGAATTTTACATAAGGAATTACAGCTTAAGAAAAACTAAATTGATAAAAACTAAAAAATAGGTAAGTAACACAATAATTAGTATCCATGCACACTTCACATGTAAGCTACACAAATTGATCTTAAAAAAAAAAAAATATATATATATATATATATAAATATATATATATAAATATATATATATATATATTTATATCAATTATTTAAGATAGAAAATGGCGGCCAGCATTTGACATATGCTCAATTTTGTATATTTTTTTATAGATTCTTAGATTGTTTCGAAAAAATATCATCTTTTGATAGCTTATTGTAGATTTCAAAAACTGTAGTTCAACAAAATTTTAAAACAAGTTACTTTTGACTAATACCATAATTACACATGTATGAAATAGGTAATTTTTTATGTAATGTTAATATTTCGATGTTAGTTCTGTTTAGATCAACTATCCAATAGAATTAAACCTAACATATTATATTTCATTTTTCTGGTTTCGAGACAATTTTTATAAATAACCCAAGAGTTAAAATAGTGTAATTATTATATTAGGCCACCTTTTGAAGTACCTAAAAATACCTATAAAATTGATTTATTAGAAAGGAAAGAAATTGTATTTCTTTGTGAATGTGGACACACTTTACTGTACCATACTTTATTTTGCTGTATACACATATTTATGGTCATTTTTGGCTGTTGTCATGGTAGAAAAACAATTATGATATCATAACGTACTTAATTTTAAGATAGCAATTTGTTTTTCCTACTAAATTATTTACTGTTATATTTTAAAAAGTAGAATAATAGAACCTTGTTATTTCGAACACCAATAATTCAAACATCTTGTAATCTGACTACAATAAATATAGGCTAGGCTATAGCTTAAATTTTGCCGGAAAACTAGAATCTCTTTGTTTATCCATTGATTATTAAGTAATCTTGTCATTTACATTGGTCTTTATTGATTTCATTCAACAACCTGTATTTTAAAAGAACTAGAATGTATCTTAAAAATAATCAAATTTATCATCCGTTTCATTAATATGATTCAACCTATTCCACTTTTCACTATGTATAAGGCATTTTAAAAGTTTTATATTACCAGGATGAAGATTTCTAACTTCTTTAATATGTGAAACATGCATTAGGCCAACATTCATTACACAATATCCCCTGAATATACTTACAAAAACATAGAGATGAAAACAATTGTCCATTATTGGCAAAAATAGTCGAATTACAGCTAAAAGTTAAAAATTTAAACTGCTATTTTTATAAATATACACAAAACAACTAAACGTTTGTCTATTGAAAGCAAAAACACTAAAATTACAAGTAAAATCCAAATTCACTAGAAAATTCTATTACGGATGTAAATAAAATTAGTAACGCAGTATAAACAACCACACTTCTTAATAACACAGTAGGGAGCACGGTGTTCAAAAAACCGCACTTCCTAGAAAACAGTCTGTACTAGTAAAATGTGAACAGTTAACTAATTTTTTTTGCAAAGAGTTGTTGATAGGAATAGAGGAGATAGATTTGGTGAACTGAGAGGTTGGAAGGAAGACCGAGCTGCTTGCTGCAATAGAAAACGTTTTTTAAAAACTTTTACACCATGCAACTAAGGGTTAAAGACATACATTTTTTGGCATTTATCTAATATGGAACAGTCTTGTGGTAGCTAAATTAGGCCAAGAAATATATATGTGTTATTTAAAACCTGGATATCTAAACCGGGTTATTAAACCTAATAAGTGTTTAAATTCTTCTAGAGGCGTTATTTCTTGCCGTGACTTCTTTAATAAGAGCACAGAAAAAATTAAAAAGAGCTCCCAAAACTGCATGTTATCAATGTGGAACGAATTTCCCATACAGTGACTAAATCATCGTCATTTTAAAATTCAGAACAAAAGTAATAGAGGCAAGGCGTTGTACCAACAGTAAGACTGGATGTAACTGTCAAGCCTCTTCATAATAAAAATAAGTCGGGGTCTGGTTCTTCTAAACCCCCTCCCAAAACCACCTCAGGCCACCAAGCCTTCAACACCTGACATTCCAGTTGTTGATGTTTCTATGGAGCTAGACCCGTGAAACTTCAAAATTTAAACAAAAATTAAACCTGAAAGTATTCCAAGCCAGGCAGGTGGAAAGAATAATACTGGTCCAAGCCCTTTTCAATTGTTAATTTTATTGTTAACATATCAATTATTTCTATTCTAATCATAAAATATGGCCAGAAATTTGAACTTGAATAACGTGATACAATGGAACACTAACGGCATGAGAAGTCACATCGAAGATCTTAAGGTTCTTGTATGTGATATATCACCTTTAGTCATTTGCCATATTTGACTGACTCCCTCTGCTTTCTTATTGGGACTTAAGCAGGGGAATAGAGTTTTAACTACAATAATTATGACGTTGCTAATGTTTCGGGCTCATCATTTGTTAACTTTTCATCAACTGCTTCTTACAGCGATTCCTTTCGTTTATATGAAACTTCTCAAGAAGCAATGCCTACACTGTAGGTCTGTTGCAAGAAACACCATTAAATAGCCTATTTTCCTTATAGGAATTAGAGTCTGCTATGTTGTTGGGATGGGATTCCGCTCCAAGCCCTGACAATATAGTTCATTCTATGGTTAAACACCTCCCAACTTCGGGGAAGAGAGCTCTCCTTAAACTATCCAATCGTATATTCGAGAAGCATTGCTTTCTCGATGTTTGGTTGGAGGCTACAGTAATTCATCTTCTTAAACCTGGTAAAGAAAAAACTGAACCCAGAAATTACCATCCCATTTCTCTCACTAGTGTGCTTTGCAAGCTGGTGGAGAGAATGGTCAATCAGCGCCTTGTTTGGTACCTCTAAAGTAACCGCCTGCTTAGTAATAACCAATGTGGCTTTAAGCAGAGTCGATCATCTATTGATCAGTTGGTTTTTCCTTAGCAACAGATATTTTAGAGTGCATGTTGGAACTATGTTGTCTGATCGTTATCACTTAGAGAATGGTGTCCCTCAAGATATTGTGCTGAGCGTGACCCTGTTTGCTGTGGCAATCAACAGCAAAACCGCTAATGTGCAGTGCCCTGTCAACTGTTCTCTATTAGTTGACGATTGTGCTATATATGTAGCTACTCGAGGTATAGCAACTGCCGAAAAGGCCCTAAACTTATAATAAATAAACTGCAATCTTGGTCAAGATTGACAGGATTCAAGTTCTCTGCTTCCAAAACGCAATGTTTGCTTTTAGTCCTTGAAGACTGAACTTTCAGCCTTTATTATTTCTTGACAGAACACAACTTCAAACTGCTGAAACATTTTAGGCTTATTATTTGATTATAGGCTTACTTGGATTCCACATCTATCTGATCTGAAAACACGGTGCAATAAAATACTTGATATGTTACGTGCTCTAAGCAGTTCTCGGTGGGGAGTTGTTAGGACCTGTATACTATGTTTTTACCATGCTGTTGTTCGATCGTGCATTGATTATAGCTCCATCCACTAGACAATCAGCAATTAAAATGCTTGATTTGGTCTTCATATTGTTTCTGGAGCATTTCGTACGAGTCCAGTTTCTTCAAGCTTACTTGCTGAGACTGGTGAACCATTTCTTTCTCGACGAAGACTGCAACTAATAACATATATCTGTAGTTTATGCTCCGAACTGTTTCATCCAGGTTACGACATCGTTTTTAAAATTCCTTTGGCTGAACTATATGAATGTCGTCAAAAATTGTAATGCTCCATTTGGCAGAACACTAAGAATTCTTAACAATTTGAGACTAGTACTTCCTCCTGTGAATGTTTTATTTCTCCATGACTCATTTAAATGCCAAATTTTGATTTTTCTCTGTCCAGGTTCATCAAGCACAACACTCCTGATGTAGAATATCGTCAGGAGTTTCATTATATACTTGATGAATACCCATCTAGTGAAATTATTTTTAATGATTGTTCTACTCTGGACAATAACGTTGGTTGCGCATTATACTTATCCGTTCGGACGTATATGTATGGATTACCTTCAGCTTATAGTGTATCTTCTGCTGAACTCTGCTATTTTGAAAGGTCTTAAAAGGTTCCATCTGGTTTCTGTCACTATCTTTTGTGTTCCAATTCCAAAATTCTCTCCAGGATATGTATTCTAAGAATTCCTTGGATGAAGATATTTTGTGTTCCATACTCAGACTTCAGCAACGGGACGTCGGAGTATCATTTTGCTGGCTTTGTGGAATTTCGGGAAACAAAAAAGCTGATAAGGTGACAAAGGAAGCTGCAAGTCAGATACCAGTCACACATCGTGTTATGTTATCATGACAGTCATCGAGAGGAAGTGGTGGTTACCCATCTTCGTATTTGGTCATTCCATGATCACTCATGGATTTTTGATAGAACAGGGGAATCCGCCACAGTGCCCATTTTGTTAAGGTGTGTTGTCAATTAAGCACATCCTCATTTAATGTGTTGTGTTAAGGAGGTGTGTGACGAATCTTTGCCCTACTAAATTAAATTCAGGTGATGTTGGGTAATAATGCTCAGATCCTTGATCAAGTATTGTCCTTTTTGATCAAGGAAATTTTTTGATAAAATTGAAAACCAATTTTTCTATTCGATTATTCCTGGGCCTCTTCACAGCCTTTGTAAATTTTGTTTTAATTGTTGTTAATTTTAATTTACCATAGTTTGTAATAGTTAAATTGTTGCAGGGCCATTTTACAGCCTTGTAATATATTATGTTGTTGTTTATCTAGTTTTTGTTTTAATGTATTATTTCTAAGTTTTTAAGGTAAAGCATCTTCTTGCCCAATTTTTTGAAGGTGATACTGTCCGAAAGGTTTTTTGCCTTAAAACTCAAAAAAAAAAATATATATAAAAAAATAAGGATTCGGGTACAAAAATATCTGGTACTTACGTATTAACGCCACCGCAGCAGAAGTTGCTAATGCGCATGCGCCAATATTTGCTTACTTTGCGATATAATTATATATCACGACAGGTTTGGCAAGGTAGCTATATATACATAATCACCTGGCCAAACCTTTCGTAAGTTTATTGAAGTTAATAATTTGAAATTAGATCATGGATAAACAGTTTGCTCTTTATTGGCGCATGCACATTAGCACAACTTCTGCTGCGGTGGCGTTAATACGTAAGTACCAAATATTTTTGTGAAATTTTTCATTATTATCTCTCGGTCTGTCATCTGGATATCAGCTCAGGCTGTCTGGAACTCTCATAATGGTGCTTGATTTATGTTTTATTACAAAGTCATAATCTATTAATATCATCGAAATTCTATTTAGTCTTGAACTTAAAGTTTTATATTTTTCTACTATTGTAGGCTGGTATGGTCATTAAATACAGTAAAATATCTGCTATAAATAGAATGTCGGAAGTAGGTTTTAGTATAACCTACACTAGTTCAATGTCAATATACACTAGTATAACCTACTACCTAGTTCAATGTCAGAGACAGTCCATTTTCCTTCTATATCTATCAATCGTCTACTGACGTAGGCAATTGTTTGTGACTTCTATCGTCTTGGTATTGTGATAATACACCTGTCTCCAATTTGTCCCTGTTTTCGCAAAAGTTGTCAAAGACTGGTGGTGTTGTTATACCGTTTTTTAATTCTAAGAAGGCTCTGTTCTTTCTCTGTCCATTTAAATTTTTTATATTCTGCGTTTTCCTTTTTTGTTAAGTCCGTAAGTGGTCTGGCAATGTCACTGAATTTGTGTATACATTTTCTATGTAAGAAGCTGCTCCCAGGAAACTCTACGTCTTTTTTGTAGGTTTTGGAAAATCCCTATTCGCTTTTAAATTCTTTTCAAATGGTTTTATTCCTTCAGTGGAAATGTTATGTCCCGAAACATCTATATTGGTATAAAATAATGGCATGTCGAAGTTTTTAGTTTCAAATTTGCTGAATCTAATGTTCAAAATATTTTTTCTAGTGAGTATAGTTGATTTAAATGTTGAGCCGTATGACCGTCATCATATGTAATTATTCCTTGATATTGTAAACCAGTAAATAATCTGTTCATAATTCTTTGAAAAGATTTTGATGAGTTTCGCATGCCCATAGGTAGTCTGGTGTATTGAAATAATCCCTTTTGTGTTACAAAGGCTGTGTATTGTCTATCATCTTGACCAATTAGCAAATTGGTTAATTGTCTTATTGGTTATTAACCAGTTGTTGTATAATCTGAGCTCATATACGAATCCAAGGTAATCTTAATTAACCTTAAATTTGACTGTAAAAATTCAAGATCTGCTTGTTCTGGTACTTGTAAGCCTAAATCCTTTAAAACTTAGGTTGATTCGTCTTTCTTTAAAGACTTTATATCCGTTAATGACAAATTCATTTACATAAGTGTTCCAAACTCTTGTAAATTATTTTTTGCAAAAGATATGTTGTGTATTGCAAAGGTTACTTATGTTGTGTACATGACTTTTGTTAAAAAGAATATTTGTTTTCCATTTATTTGTTTGTGATTCTATCTTAATTAAGTCGCATAAGTACAATATCCATCGATTAATGCATCAGCAAATTCCTATGTCAGTTGTGTAGATGAATCGGAAAAGTAAGCGTACTTTAATAATTATCTTTGTAAAACAATTCAATTACTTATTTCGTCAAATTTTAAAACACTGATTTTGTTATTAAATATTGTAGGCTGTAACCGTGAAGTCAGTTTTTTTTGCGAGGAAGGAAGAATAGAATATTGTAATCCTTAAAATTGTAATTTTAGTTTGGATACCAAAGAAATGGTTGTATTAGGATTTGAAATATGAAAATAAACCGGGAGATTTGTAATTGGTCTATAGAAAATACCACGTGAGTCAAATGAATGACTGAAAATAAATATTAAAACAAGGGTATCGTAATTGAATCGTATATTTTTGTTTATGTTAGTGAAATTCGTGTTATATGTTTGGGAGTCATATTTGTTAAATTGTATAAATTTGTAATAAACAATTAATTGTAGTTATACATAGTAATAACACCTAATTTAACAAATTCATCAATGTATTATATTAATAAAAGTTATACATATTAAATAACACTTAATAATTAAACATCCTGCTATGATTTTAGAATAGTTATTCAAATTTTAAAAAATAACCTTTTTAAATGTTTATTTATTAAAGTTCTTGGGTAGATAAATAAAATATATGCATGTTTCTTATAATATTTTTCCTAATATAACAACTATTCCTAATATCATTTTAATATATTTCCACTTATCATACAGAATTAGTAGAAGAATATGGATTTTTAAAGATTATCTGTGTACCATCTCTTAAATAATTTTTTAGGACTATTGAACCTAGTTTTATATTTTATAGAAACCAAAAGGACAGGATATAGTTAGAGATTTAAATATTAAACAAATATATGCAGAATTGACATTAAAAATATTTCAATTATTTAAAAAAATCATCTAAATGATTTGGTGAAGTCAAATGTTTTAAATGGACTTTTCACAATTTGCTTTAGGCTTAGGGTTATATTTTGAAGTCATAAAATTGAACCCACATACCAGCATGGTTAGATATTACATCTTGTTCCAATAAAGAGCAAACCCAAGATGATTCACTCAAAACATTAGTAGTGAAAATCCAAGAAAGTGCCCATGACAACTACATAACCAAATTTCTCTCTCTCTTTTTTTTCCTTCAAGGTATAGAAAAGTTTTAGAATTTATTTGTGAGTAGAAATTGGTAAAAAAAATATTGATTTCTTTAAAGTTATATTTTGAAAAATCAATTTTTATGAAAAAGTAAAATATGTGAAAAGTTAGGCTTACATTGAAAAATTAACCAATAATAGTAATATTGCCCAAAAAACCCAATTTGTTATATATATTTTTTCTCAGAAGAAGGCATATCAATTTATATGTAATGAAAAAAATAATTGCATGTACAAATTTTGGAATTAGTCTGTCATGAATCAACAAATGTGCAATAACCTAAGCTAAAAACAGCACAAAAATGCTTATATAGAGCATACAACATTTTAATTTTTTTTTCAAGATATACAAAAGTTTGTAATATAGGCCCTACTTGAGAGTAAAATCTGTAAAAAATATATCAGTTTTGAAAAATTGTATTAAAACAAAAAATTGTTTGAAAAAAAGTATACAAAATTAAAAAAGTTACCTATTTTGCCTAAGTTACCTAACTGGCCTAACTGTAGATGTGTTAAGAGAAAAGTGAAACTTGTGACAAATAGAGAAATATGACATAAATTTTGTCTTCTTCTGCGACAAACTTTATAGTTTTTTACTAGCGACTAAATCCAGTAACTTTAGTAGTTTATTAAATTGTTTTTATTGTGATTTAGGAATTTTCAATTATAAGAATTTGTAAGTACAGATCATTAGATTTACAAGGGTATTTTTATTATTGAGATAGGACGATTTTTAAGTAGGAAAAAAGTTTAGTTGTAAAAACATAAAAACACAAAGTTTTGACAATAGATTGTCGATTTTCAAGATTGGAAATATTAGGTTTTGGGTTTTCAAGCTTAATACATCCACATTAAAATCCCCAGCCAAGGTAAAGTAAGCTTTTCCATGATAAATTCCAGATTTTGTAGAACGTACAGTATCAGGAGTACGTTTTACAGATATAATAACAAAGTTAAATTCCATCATCCTAATTGCTACAGCTTCAGTAGTATCAAAACAGAATTTATCCATATCAATATTTTCATAATTTATATTCTTTCTTACAAAAAAAAAACTGATTCACCATGTGACAGGAAATTTTTTATAATAAATACTAGCTAATTGAAAATTATTAGGATGTAGAATGATACTTCTTCATTACAAATTCAGTGTTTAAACAAAATATTTTAGTGGGTTTATGTTCCATAGCAACCTCAAGTTGACCAACCTACAGCTAATGAGGTTTGGTCTAAATAATTATGTACTCAACAAGTGGTTGTTAATATTTCACTAAAGATTAAGTTTTATTTTTTCCAAGCACTGGGAGATGTCTGTCACTGAAGAGCACGCAAAATGTTTATCAGAAAACACTATTAACGAATAAAAAAATAATCGTGAAATTATAGTTTTTCATGTAAATGATACACCATAAGTTCTAATTGTGAGACCTGTTAAATCATATGTTATACAAGGATTATTTTTAATCCAGTCATACTCCATAATTTTTAAGTTTAATCCTAATTGCTAACAGGCTTATATCGTAATATTGTTCACATGACAGTAAAATAGCACTCTTAACTGAAAGAAAATGGTGAAAAATTGAAATATATTCAAATCTAAATATATGTTAAAATGTATCTCATACATTAGTAGAAATCAACGTCCAGTCTGATCATTTGTGAAATAATACTGTTGAACCACTATGATGCCTATAAGAACTGATTTTCTTTGGAGTAAATATTGGAGATCAATTCAAAGATGATGAATAGAGAGAGACTGTCTTTGAATAATGACAAGTTGCTTTCTGTGTTAATAGTACAAATTTTATTCTGTTAGATTTTGATTATGGCGATCAAAATATATGTTTGAACAACATTTAATATTAGTCCCAGTTTTAAAGAAGTTTTGATACTCCATTATATGTTTTAAAAATAATACATTTGGTCTTATATGTATGATTGTTTATTGAAGGCTAAAATTGTAAAATTTGCCTATTCTTCTAAAAAATACATTGAAGTACAGTATTGAAATAAATTATTCTTTTCTTTCTTTTTTCAGAATACAAATGAGTTCTGACACTGAGGGATCTATTGATTATTTTGAAAAGACCCCAAAGAGAAAACGAAAGTTAGTCTCGGACAGTGAGGATGAATGGGTACCAATCACAGAAGAACCATCTCCTGTTTCAAAGAAGAAAATCAAAAGCGAAAAAGTATCTCCATCAAAAAATCCAAGGTTAAATTCACTTGCTAAATCAAAAGTAAAAACAGAACCTAAAGAGAAAGTAAAAAGAGAACCTAAAGAGAAAGTAAAAAGAGAACCTAAAGAGAAAGTAAAAAGAGAACCTAAATTGAAAGTAAAAAGAGAACCTAAAGTAAAAGTAAAAAAAGAACCTAAAGTGAAAGAAGTAAAAGAAAAGGTTAAGAAACTAAAGCAAGTATCAAAAGAAGAACTGGAAAAACAAGAAGAATTGGAAAATGTTTCAAAAATTAAGTCTGAAGGTATAAGTAAAAGCAGACATGATGAACCTTCTACATCCAAATACATTGTAAGCATTATTTTTTATCTAGCCTATGTAAAAACTAAGAAATAAGTTAGTGATAAGTAATTAACTAGGTTTTAGTTTTTTAATACCCAAACAAACAGTCATATTTTAAGCCTTCATTGTATCCAATTAGTTTTCTTTTTCTTTAGTGACTCCATAGCACAAATCGAGCTCTGGCTTCCTCAATTGTCTTCTTTAGTCATCACAATTTTCTACTGCTGTTTTCCAATTCACAAGGAAACATATCTTTTGCCACACTATTTCACATCCTCCTATTTCAGCCTAGGCTCTTTTAGTTTTTCATGCAATTCACTAACCACCATATTAGTGTACATGAACAATGTAAATTTTACTCAAATTTTGTAAAAGTTTTATTTAAGTGAACCTTTATTGTTCTCAAGGATATTCAGGTTTTATTTGGTTTCTAAATATAAAACTTGAATTGGTAGTGTACTGTTTTAAAATGTTGTAAAATATTTTAAAAGTATTTGACCAATTACTGTAGGTTCTCCTTTTCACACTTTTATATTTTTGTTGAAACTCTATATGTCACAAACTGGTTGTAACATGAAGCGTTACAAAAAAAAAAAAAAAAAAAAAAAAAAAAAAAAAAAAAAAAAAAAAATTTGATCCAAAACCATGTTGGGCGTTATTTGTAAAGTGAAGCGTTACAAATAAAAGTTATTTTATAATTTATTATTTTAATTTTCACTTACTAGGTTCTTTCCTTCATTTTTCTACTTCCCAGTCTCAGAATCGTCCAACGTGTTTAGCTGAAAAGGTGTTCTTTAATAATCTTTTTTAAAATCATCTTACATTTTTTTTTTTTAATACACAAACTTTATTCAACATGAAAGAAAATTTTAATTATTTCAATTTTTAAACAATTCACAATGTTATAAACAAAATCTTAAACCTACTTTTTAGATATCTTACATCTAATAATTTTGTTATACGCTTATCAATGTATTATGTTTATCATTGACCACAATTCATAGACCTACTCACAGTTTCACATCTCTAATTAGAGTCGTAATCCACATCTATAATTATTCAGTCTATCACCTTTATAGGTATATCAAAACACATAAAAACTCCAATGTAATCGTTCAAGATTTATTTCATCCCTCAATATTTAAAATACAACCTCGTTTCGAGGACAACAGTTTCTTAAGTCCAACACTCACCGACATTTTGCCGAGTGACTATAAAATTCTGTTGGATTGCCTATTCTGTGTTTGTTAGCTTAGGTTTATCACAACACCCGCTTCTAATATCGTTTGAATTTCTATGTCCTGAGCCAATCACATTAACAGGAACACAATCATGTTCTTTTATAGAACATCACGCCATACTGTGTCTTTGTTTTTTCATGAAATCTTCCTGCTTACAATTTATTAATTTATAAATTAATTAATTTTTTCACTTTTTGTTTTCATCATTATAAAACAGCTTTCTCCTTTTAGCATTTTTTAAAACTTCTAAGATTATTATTTTTTAAACAATTGTTTCTTATTCCTAGATTAAGCATTTATTTACAATTACCTACTACAGATTTATTATTCGTTGGAGATGTCCCATGCATACAAGGTCCTACAGTCTTCAATTTAATACATAAGCACCTGAAAAAAGACTTTGTTAAAAAAATGCTGTCAAAAAATATTTTTCTTTTTACAATTTTATTGTTTTAAAAAATGAAACCTATATTATTTTATTTGTTTTTGGGTGAAAATTGTTGAGTGTTTTGTTAAATTTATTGACAATAACAATCTTGCATTTTTTGTAGTTCTGGAACCAGTACCATGTAATTTTTTTATCAATGTTTATAATTCTTTTATTAATTATTTATATTTTTCTTTATTGTTTGTGAAAATATTATTGTTTCTGTTAAGCTTGTTAATAATTGCAATAGTTAATCTGACTTCTTTTGTTTGCTTTTGATTTTGCTTTTTAAATCATTTATGGCATCAATGAGCCTTAGAAGAAAAAAATATTTGTCATTACATAATAATAAATGTTGATGATCACAATTAATATAATAGAGATTAAGATTTGAAATGTTAAGGAGCGATATATAGTGACTGCCCCTGTTCTTGGAAAAAAATCACAGCCAATTCCACCATTTTCTTCTTTTAAATTTCTGTTTCTTTAGGCTCCTGGCCCAGCTTGGAAAGAAAGTGATTTGTTGGCTGAGATTTTACAAGTCGAAAATTACATTGCAAACAACATTGTGAGGCTGTTGGAGAATGATAACACGATTCCATTCATTGCAAGGTACAGACGGGATATGGTGGGAGACATGACTCCTGAGGAATTGAGGCACGCTAAGGATGCATATGAAACTGTCAAGTACGTGATCACAGTTATCTTAGATAAGTTAGGTTTACTTTCTGGTATATAGAAATAGTTGGTATAACCAATAAATGATTTTCCAATTATTTGTATAAAATTCAAATAAAATACACGCAAATTCTTTTGTTAATTCTATATTTATTAGGTCTAGCCCGACCATAGTTTCACCAGTTAAGGCATTGACAAGGCTTATAAAAACACTAAATAATCTAAGAAAAAATAATTGTACACATTAGCACAAAATATTTGTGGACCTGGTCTCAAAATGTCTACAATTATTTTCTTCTTAGGGTATTTATTTTTTGTATAAACTTCGTCAATGCTATTACTGGTGAGACCTTGGTTGACTAACCGTAATAAATGTAGAATTTACAAAACAATTTGTGTGTTTTATTTGAAAACATGGAACTCTATCAAGTACCATTGATCATCAGTATAAACAATATTTATATGAAACCCGTTGTCAGATTCAAATTCGGTACTATAAAATAAATATGAGTTTTATAAAAATCGTTAATATAGTTTCTCATAATCATGAGTTTATCTAAGACTTTTTGGTTGATTGGGATGAAGTATATAACTCACTAAAAAGTTAGAACAACTTGAATCATTATCGTCTTTAACTGAAAATAACTTTATATAGGAATAAGATAGAGACCACTAGTTTGCGTCATTTACATTCTTGTACCAATACCTTTAAGATGAGGGGTCACAAGGTAGGGGTTTGCATTTAAAAAAATTGAGCTGGCCTCAAAATTTTCCATTTTGGAAATGGTAACAACATTGTATTATGCCTAGAAATGTACATGTTTATACCTAGTAAACATTACTTGAGTTTGGTTTTTTCCTAATTACTCACTTAAAAGTTACAGGGATGTCTCCAGACTTTTAGTTCACCCAGTATAAACAAAATGTGCAAAATTATGAAATTTTAATAATGTATTTTAATAATGTAAATTTTCTATAGATTTACAGAAAATATAGAATTTTACAGTTTCAATTTGATAAACATGAACAAAATCATGCTACTGTCTTAGATAAAAATAACAAAGTACAACATTTTACATACTGTGTTAAAAGTTATTTTTAATGGTGGGTCGTTTATTTGGACATTTATTAGCATTTTGTTATTTATGTTCCACTTAACAGAGTATTAATAGTGTTTTATAATAATTTTGCTATGATAAATATAACAATGTAAATAAGGTAAATATTTTAAAAATTTAGTTATGAATATAAATAAAATGTATAAATTTTGAAATCATACTAAGTATTCTAATTTAGAGATCTACATTTTTGCGGAAGAATAACATTCACTACAAGAAACTCGAACTTCCATAAAAAAACCATTTCACCATCAAGTGCTCATCCTCAATTCCACACTTCTGTGGAAAATATTACTAAAGTAGACTTGCTAAGAATTTACCTTAATAGTTATATTTTCCATGTGCTTGTATTTTGTGTAAAACTAAAAATGACGACATATGTAAGTGTAGTTAAGTTAATTTGTAATTTATCTATTCAATTCTTATTATCAAGTATCTATTAATTAATTCAATTTGTGCTTTAAGAGCTTTTAGTTAAAAATCAAGTTACTTTAGTTTGTAAGTCTGCGTTCTTACAAACTTATTATTCAAATTATTAATCTAATTGTACCTAAGGTAGGGTTTCATTCTGGTCATACTTAGCAGTTATTTCTATAAACGTGGCAATGGTGAATACAATAAGTTAGCCAGACATTTTGAAAAAAAAACAAGAAATCTCCCTTTTATTTCAAAGAAAAATAAGGACATTATTAAATATATATTTAAGTAAACATTTAAAACTAAAATCTATCCTGTGATAGAATACATGTGCTACAAATCTGAATAAAAGTTTTATATGTCTTTTTCACTAAATTTTGTCTCCTAATGATTACTTAATCTTTACTGTCCACTTTACTCACGAAATTCCAGTCCATATTATGTTAGCTTCCTTCAATATCACAATTACTTAAAATCCTTCATCTTCATCGTTGAAGGTGAGTCTGTCCAGCCGTCTTATATCGTGGCTGTTTCGCAAGGTGATTCGAACAAGACTACATTACTCTGACTCCTGACCAAGACTGCTTAAGGCACGCTCCGAGAAGACGCTCCTTGCTGAGGCTCATGGGAAATATCTCCAGGGTTTAATTTCCTGCTAGCACGTACTTTTGCAATGTCTGTGTTATTGAAGGTTACAAGTCTATTTCACCTCACACGCACAATTTGAAATTACGCTTTCACTTGTTTAGTTTTAAGTTGTTTATTAGTAACCATTAGGTTATTATTATTGTTCATTTGAAGATTGTTTAAATACATTTTATAATTACTTATTATTATAAAATGCTTATTATTTCTATCATCCTATTATTAGTTCATATTTATTTTTAATATTAAATAATTTTTATTAATTACTGGTTGGAGAGTGTCCCATGCTTACACATAGTCATTGAAACTTTGTTTTGGTGATAAAATGATTTGTTTTAAGTTTGAGTTTGAGTTTTTTCTTTAGTGAATACTACAAAGATTATAATTAAAAAATTATAGTATTTTGAATAATTGTGAAAGATCCAAATGTCATCTGCTATTGAGATTCCTTTCATTTCTTTGGATAGTGCTTAAACAAAATTCTTTTAAATATTGATATCCATTATATATAGTGTTTATTTTCTTTAGTTATATGAAGGATTCTGTTTTAATTCTGCAACAATCCAGATATATAAAATTTTCTATGGTTATAATTTGTGTCCGAAAAAGTAAACACATAGGAAATTGTAAATGAACGAAAACGGTGTTTTTTTTAAAAAATATAATTAGTTGAAAATAAAGAATAAAAATATTAATTTATAAAAATTACCTTAATAAATTAATTTGAAAATCTTAAATCTAAAAAAAATCATCGAAAATAGTTTTACAGGAGAATCATATGAATGTTACTTATGTTATTGAAGAGCAAATCCTTGCTAACAATTGATAATTTTAGGTTATTAGTGTATTTTTGCCATACATACCGGTACAGTACATACTGTAATAATTTCAATCTTTTATACTGTTCTATAAAAAAATTATTTTAGTTTTTTGATTGAATTTGAATTTAATCTTAATATGTTAGGCGCCGGTCTGTAAGAAGTACAGACACTTTATTAAAAAATTAAAATTCCCGGGATCGTGAATTCTGATAGGGAAATGTACTTACACTATGAAAGAAACCACAGGTTATTTGAAATACATACATTTACTGGTTAAAATTTTATGTCAATCTTCTGAAAAGAAAATATATATTTATACTCATAACATTATTCAATATATCATTCTATAATCTAACAATTCTTTAAAAGTTCTTTTCTGTCTCTTAATTTATTTTTGATTAATTATTGTAAAATTGGCAAAATTGTTTTTATTCATGCACAAAGTTCATAGTCTATTTTTATTTCTACCGATCATTGTTGATAGTCAAATCTTGAATAATTTATGATAATACAGATTTCTCAAATATAAATTATAACTTATTTAAATTAGAGTGTTTTACGTAATAAGTTTTTTATGTATTGATGAGTTTATGATAATCAAAAAATGTACATTGTATTTGAGTTTGATACCAATAAACACTATCACTGGCTTTATTATAGTTCAAGCTAAAAAACTGTACTAACTTAAACAGCTCTTTGATCGAGCCGTAACTCTTTCGAAGCAAAGTCTGAGGCAATTAACGTAATGAGAAATTGTGTATTGACCGACAAAAAGTCAAATATAACTTCCCTTGTCAACGGTAGTATAGCTTGTATCATCTCCAAAATTTCAACTAATCCCCTCTTTACAAGATTCCCATTGATCTCTTTTTAATCAATTGCACTCTTTCTACCGATGACCAAACTTGTCGACGCACTAACACTGAACTTCTTTTAACCCTTAAAACGGCACGCGACCTACAAGTAGGTCGCCCACGTGCTCCCAAGTGATTTCACCAACTCTAAAACACGTATTTTGCAATTCACCATTACGCCCACTTAGAATGGTCCTATCACAATAAATAAAATACCGTTGGAAAAGTAATGTTCCGTAAATGCATAATCATGCAAAAATTTAAAAAAAAAATACCAAAAAAAGTTATAAATAATATTCCAAAAATTGGTGAAGTTCACATATTTTTGTTGCGTAAAATCGTAAATTTCAACTCTGCGCCTTTTTGTAAAACGCGGCTCCATTTTCCTCGATACGATTACAACTCTATTTATCTGTCATTTAAGTCAACTAAAAAACTGGTATAGATCACATGTTTCTCTTTCTAACCGTAGATTACAAATTTTTCTGCGTCTAACAGATCCAGAGATATATCTATTTGACCAGAGAACAAACCTGACGACACGAAATTCATTTGGCATTCGGTGCACTTTACGAAATGACGAAATTCGTTTTTCATGTCAGAAAAACGACTTGTTCTTTACAGTATGTTGTAGGGGAAATTTCATTCTATAAGTTGGTACCAATTGATATAGGCAAATACCCACTTAGTAGGTTTTGTTTTGATGTCCAAACGTAGCAATTGTGTGACGTAAAAACTGTAATATTAGGCGTGGCGCATATTCTTTTGGGGTTAGATATTTGTTATTTTGAAGGTTTGTGTATACAAATTGTATATACATTTTATATACAAGTTACAATATATGGGTTTTTATATCTAAAGTTTATGTTTTTGAGTGATAGTTTAGTTTGTGAACGGTTCTTATGTGGGATAACCTAGAAAAATATTGTAAGTCTAGCCTATATGCAAATTTTCTTATATTTAGTGTTTTATATGATTATACAAGTGAATATGTGTGTTATTCTTTGTAAAGTATATTGTCTTAGTAAAATCTAATGATTTTGTCTTAGACCTAGCTTTAGAAAGTTACTAATTACGCCTAAATGATCGAGGTGTCAACCTAACCTCAACCGTCAGAGAATCACGATTTTAGGCAAAATCGTCATTTTTATTTTCAAAATGTAACAAATTATTCTTTTTTCCCCTAAATATATTCACAAATATATTAAAAATCTCAAGTAATGGTTGAAAAAATTCCGAAAAATGTATTAGTATGTTTTTGATTACCATTTTTGTGAAATTTCTGCTCCGTTACTGTTCGATTTTTTGGTATTTGACCAAAAAACTCCAAATGTGATAAATCTAACATTTTTTTTCACTACACACCTACATTCTATGCACCTTTCTGAACATAATGAGATATAGAACTTTTGTATAAAATATATATTACTATGTTTGGTAAATTGTTGAAAATAAAATGACCAATGTCCCGAAATTCATAAAATAATTTTTTACATTTTGAAAATGTAACAAATTTTATTTTATTTTCCTAAATATATTCACAAATAATACACAAAAATTGTGTATATCTTAGAAATAGGTAGTAAGCTATTGATTTTGGATTATACAGGTTTTTCCTGAAAAATGGTAACTTCGTTTTTGACATGTAACATACTTACTCCAAAACCGTTTCAAAAAAAATTTTTATTACATAGATGAATTCTATGCATCTTTCTGAGAAAAATGATATCTTATAAGTTAGGTTTTGTGTAAAAATAATATATTTTATTAATTTTTAAACAAACGAAGAATTGTCAAGAAAATTAACATTGCCGGCTATAGGGTTAACCCATTTTTGGGACATAATTCTTTTTAAAAATTGTAAGCTAAAGTTTTATACCATAAATACCTAAATGTAATATTTTAATATTATAATTATTATCTAAGATATTTTTTCATCCATACAACACAATCACTAGTTTTTCTGCAACATTAAACAATTTTTAAATCTTGTCCGTCTGTGTCCATACTTCATCCAATATGCGATATCACCTGTATGATATATGTCATTTTTAGCTACACCTCACTTTTTGAATAAGGAACTAACCCGACCCAAATACACAAAAAATATGAAATGTTACAATATATAAACACATCCACAGGATCCTGGCATTCCCCAACAACTCTTCTCCACCTCTGGATCTCCCTCATCCTCCACTCATCTGTTCCGGGCCTTCCTCTCAGTCTTCTTCCCTATGGTTTTCCTTGGAACACTTTTACCAACTCTTGTTTCATTCATTCTCTGTAAGTGACCTGCCCTTATTTTTTTATTCCAATTTTAGTCCTTTTTATTTCTGTACGTATTCAAGGGTCCCCATACATCTGATCCAACTCTGTATTCTTTGTAATCCTCTATTGTCCACCTTTATTAATCACTTTGTAGATTTGTAATTTCTTTCCAATCTCTGTACCATATTTCTATCACCTACTGTTAGAGTTTATGACTCAGCTCTGTTTGTTACAACTGGTATGACTAGTGTCTTGTAGGTTCTTTTCTTTGTTGTCTTACACAAAGCTTTTGATTTAAATATCTTCTGCAATGCATAGTGAGCTCAGTCTGTTGCGATTCTGTATTACCATAGGAAATCAACTATTTCAGTTGTCGTAGTAGCATATTGCACATGAAATAGAAAGCAAGTTAGAGAGGGGAAATAAAGTTATATCTCTGAATATTCTTAATTTGTATTTTCTCTGCCAAACGGCCATGCATAAAGTATCATTGAGTTATTATTGTTCTGTATTTTATAATTAGTAAAATGGACATACAGTGGAACCTCCCATATCCGACCTTCCCACATCCGACTCCTCCCGATATCCGACCGTCCGTCTGTCTATTGTTTACTCGCGCTCTCACAGTCCGTTTCAGTTCGCGAGCCTGTACAGACTTGAAAAAGTGACTCATCGATACAGTAGAGTCCCGCAAACTCAGCGAAATGTGGATCGGAAGTGTACCGAGTTTGTGAAATGCTGGGTTATTGGGAATAAGGGCAAAAAATAAATTGTAATTTAAACCCAAAGCGGCGGCGATATCAAAAGACTTTGTCGAAAGCGGTATCCCATTGTTGGCAGTGTAAAAACACCGCGGCACCAATATCAAACGACTTTGTCGATACCGGTATCCCAATGTCGGCGACGTAAAAACACCGCGGCACCAAAGCGGCGGCGATATCAAACGACTTTTTCGTTAGCGGTATCCCATTGTCGGCGGCATAATAACACCGCGGCATTGGCACCCGTCGATATAGCAGACATACACCTGCAAAAACGTTTGATGGGCCGATTTTTTTCCACGAATAAATTTAGTATGCATTATGGAAAATATAACATTTCTTTTCAGTTTTCTTTGACAGGTACGCACAGTATACACAGTAAATAAAAATGAACGAGTTACGAAAACGGAAGCTTGTGTTGGTTTCGTTTGAGACGCGGTTATATGTGTTAAAAAGACTTGACAGAGAGGAATCTGTAAAAAAGCTTTGTGACGAGTTTAACGTAAAAGTAAGAGTCGTAACAGTAAAAGTTTGAAATGTAAAATCATTACAACTTGTAAATGATAATCAATAGTTTTACAAGTTGAATATACAATATTTACGTATTTAATTTCATGACAGAAAATGTTTGAAATGTATACACAATATTTTTAAAGGTGTAATAAAGTTGTATTACAGTACTGTGTGGCATTTTTTGTACCTGGGAACGGCATTTTACGCTCCTCCCGATATCCGACCTTTTGGCCGTTCCGACCACGGCCCGGTCCCGTCATGGTCGGATATGGGAGGTTCTACTGTACTTCAAAAACAATAGATTTGCATGCATGGTTACTCTACATTAAACTAAGGAACAAGGCTTAATTTAAATGACATGCTTTTCCTGAGTAAGTGAACTAAAAAAAATTAATTTAAAATTTAATCAATGTATTCACTTTAATAAAAATTTTATCCTATATATGTAATGAAACTTTTTGTGCTTAGTAAAAATGATTTTATTTCATCTTTTTCCTTTGGAAATATCTCAACTTTGATTTTATTTACTATCAAAATACTTTTTCTCTTTGTCTATGTATTTCAGGTGGCAGAGTAAGAAAGAAAAAAAAACATTAAAAATAACATATTATCTCTTTTATAAAAAGACATCAGACAAAACTATAAATACAAAATTGAAAATTCAACAAAATTAAGAGTTCTTAATCAGTTATTTTTTTATTTTACATAAATGGTAATTTATGCGTGTTATACCAGACACGCGCATTTGTTTGAAAACAACTTTTTTTATTATAAAAAAAAAAAAAAAAAACTTTTCCTTCTTGCAGATGCATGGCATCGTTTCACCACAATCACTTCTATTGTTTTAAAAAGTTAATCTTTCAAATTTTTCTTTTTTCCTATGAAAACACATCAATTGTTCACATCACTATCAGTTCGAATTAAGATGTTCGAATTACTTTATTTTACTTTGAAAACCAAAAACTTAGTCTTTTTATATACGTTTTCCGGGTTGCATCATACACAATGTCTATTATACAATATTATCAAATAGAATACTTTTCACTTCTAAAAGTTCATTTTTTAACTCAATAGAGCTTGAATTTTAGTAGTTCATAATAATATATGTTAAACAACTCATAATTATTTAAGATAACACTTTTTCTTTGTACTTCCATTTCACCCGAGTGAACATGACTATCAGAGCAACATGGTCCTTCCTTCAGAATTCTATCCAGACTAAATAATTTTCCACTTGGCGGTTAAAACCAAGCCTTTGGCTTTGTGTAAAAAATGTTTGCACTGCACTTTTTTAATTATAGAGTTTATAGTTATTTTAATTATTAAAATACATACAATAAATTTCTCTGATCATAAGATCAAAGAACTAAAAATGTACACTATTACAAGGCTATTTGATATACATTTGATGAGTCTATACCATTGGTACTACCCATCACAATGAGATAGTCCTTGGCTGTCATTTGGTGAGTCATTTTTTCAGAACTATTCAACACTTGTTTCGTATTATCACTCAGTTGGTTATTTAATATTTTGACTCATCTTTTGGAAACAATATCTTTTAAAATTCTCTCCTATGGCTATCGATAGCATCACTATTTTGCTTTTAGAATTATTAATTGGGAATTGCTTATTTTTATAATTCAATGCATAAGGTGAACTAGATTTTTTAATTATTTGATTTTTCCGCTTATACGATTTTACTAGCAAATATTGAATTTACAATAATATTTCAAGTGAAAAAATATACGACCTAGACTGGGAATTGAACCCAGGACTTTTGGCTTTACGCTCAGTTGGCGTAACCTAAGGATAGCTCAGTTGGTAGAGCATTGGCGCGTAAAGCCAAAGGTCCTGGGTTCGATTCCCAGTCTAGGTCGTATATTTTTTCACTTGAAATATTATTATAAGGTGAACATTGTGCGATTTTTTTTTCCAGAATCATCAATTAGAAATCCTCCATTGTGGCTGGGAATTGAAAATTACTTTATATTTTTCATTTAGAATTTCAAAATTGTTTTGTATAGCCAGGGGTGTTACAGTGAAAGGGGTGCTTCTTATGTTTTGTTTTGTTTTGGATATTGTCCAATAGTTAGTTGAGTATTTGTTAAATTTCAACAAGTCATGAATAATGTTATTTTGTTCAGCTTGCATAATTTCACTTCATCTTTTTTTTTTTTTTTTTTTTTTTTTTTTTTTTTTTTTTTTTTTTTTGGAACAGAGTTCTCTTAGCCAACATAATATTTTTGTCCCTAATTTATTTTATTTCTCTATTTCATTACATAATAATAAGTTACTTTCTTCTAATTCCAATATATCTAATTTATCGTTGTAAGGATTTAAATAAGTCATCTCTTTCAGGTGCGAGGAAAGAGTACTTACTTCCATTATTGATTCTGCCTAATGGACACAATTTATTTCTCTGTTGACATTTCTTTTTACACAGTTTGGGATCAATTTAAAATTGTAAGAATTAAAGCTTTTGCATTCTAACCAATTTTAACATTATATTATTTATTCTATTATGTCCTAATTAATTTAGTATTGTCAAGTTAGTTTTGTTCAAATGATATGCATAATTCAACTGTAAGAATTTCAATAGATATATTACAGGTAATAATTTGTCATGAGTATAAATGTACTCAAGTCACTAGTATGATAAATTTGTACTTTACAAATGCACACAATTTTAACTATCTATTTGCATTGGTCAAATTTCCGTTAATTCCATCATTGTTCTTATAAAAAAGCAAAAACTCTAATGACCTTAATTTACATGTTAAAATTAATACTTTATCTGTTTGTTTCTGTACAATTCAAACTATTAAATTTGTTTTTTAGAAATGTGCAAGCCAAAGCTGTAACTATTTTGAAGGCTATGTCAAAGTCAGGGAAATTAACAGATTACTTGGAGAAGTGTATTGTTGGCGCACGCAGTATTGACGAGCTTGAATATATTGTAAGTATACTAGAGATCAATACAACTATTATTTCTACATTTTATCAGATAGGTTTGTTATACATGATTTATTAACTAACAAATGTTGGGATAGTAGCAATAAGTAATAGGCTAAATATCGAGTTAAGGTTGTTTTTAGTTTTAGGTTGTAATACCTAAAAATGGTAGTATTGAATTGAATATTTAAAGTAACCGAGAAACGTTAAAATTGAAAGGGAGGGAAGACTTTAGAAGTCAAAAAGATGACTCAAAGTACGTATTAAAATAAGGGAATATCAAATTTAAATATAGATTTCCAAAGGACTAATGTGATGTATAAAATGTTAGTTATAATTTGTGATAATATTTTGGTAGTGTTTGTTATAAAAAATATAGACGAATCTTGTTGTCAGGCAAAATAATTTGAACAGTGTCTGTGGCTATGCGAGAATAATTCTTGTGAACGGCGAGATTATGAGATGCAACGGTAAAAGGAAGTGAAAGAAAAACCATGCGGTTCTCAGTCTTAGACAGAGGTTTGATATGGTAGGACGTGTTAACAAAATAGAGAAACTTTTATAAAAATGTAGAGAAGACGTTGAAAAACAATCTAAGTAGAAGGTTTAAGGTGATCAATCGTATTTTGTGTATATAAACTTTCAATAAAATGTAGTGAAAACGTTTCTCAGTCTTAGTGGAACGTTTAAGGCGATCAGACGTGTTTTCTGTTAAAAGAGATTTTTAAAGTGTAGTGAAACGTCAAAAAACAGTTTTAAGATCAATAATCTTGATCTAAATAGTAAGTATACTAAACAAAAAATGTGAACAATTAATTTAAAAGGTGAACTCTGTAAAGTGTGCAAAGAAAATAATTTTGCACGTGGTCGAGATGGTTGGACCGTTTGAATCGCGAGTTCGAGTTATGAACTAAGTCATAAAAGTGTTTAAGTGAAACGATAAACTATAATACAAACAGTTATTTGACATGTGAATAACAATAAACTTTGTATAGCGGTAAACTGAACAGATCATGTTCATGTCGGAACTGAAAACGATAGGAGCTTGCCACACTACAGTAACTATTTTCTGGAATGCGAGACATATCAATAAGGAATTGTGCTTTTAAATAATGAAACGTGACTGGTATACACGTTAAGACTATTCTTATAAAAAACTTATTTTAATATAATGAAATAACATGTGAATTTTTAATTATATATTTAGATTGAAAGGTTGAAGTATAATAATTTGAGACTATGGTCTATAATGTAAAACCGAGAGTAGTAAAGTAAAATTTTTCATCTTTTTTAATAATTAAACTATTGATAGCTAATCTAATTTGAGAAATAAAATAATTAATTAAGTAAATAACATTAAAGAAAACTCAACCATTTAAATTCACTTTGATTAATTAGAAAATGTTAAGATGCCTTAAACTAAGACTATGAATATTAAAATTAATTACAGATAACTGATAAAAATTTATGTAAATGTACTAATCTTTGTTTTCAATAAACCATGTTAAGTTTCAGCACAAACAAGATTTCTTTATTTCACCAGAAAGACCACTGAAAAGTACACTTTTAAAAGAACTTGCGACCCTGAGCTATTTTTAACGATTTAATAATTAACTTCTCTTTTTCAAAATTGGTAAGCTAAGCTACCTGGCGCCCATTGTCGAGCAAATTATTCTCTTCTCTTTTAAAAAATAAAATAAATTCAAACCCCCTTGATTTCAATTCTTACAAGGTTAGGATAAAGAAGATTTTATGTTTAAACTTTTCAATGGTGTATTTATACTTTTATTAATTTATTTTGATTATTTCCTATGATATTAATTTTATACTGAATATTGCAGAAATCTAGCTGCCAAATGTAATATACACTATAATGTTCTATGTGGTTTTACATGATAAGTATTTTTATTTTTAGGGTGGGTTGAGGATTATTTAGTCCTCTCTTCTCCCCAACCCCATCAAACATATTATATTCACCATACATTAGACTACATTACAAATCACAAAAAAACTAACTTCAAACAAGAAATAGTCAACAATTTAAACAACAAAATAATTTTTATATGTGAGCACTGTAGTTTGAATAACAAAATTATCAACAAAAATAGACCATAATTTTAATTTAAAAACTATAATGTAGAAAATAAATATCATAATTAAAGACAAAATAAAATAATCATTGAAAATTATAGAACATTATTGATATATATTAAATTATAATAAAAAAATATGAATAATAAGTTTAACAAATAAAAACAGTAGGCTACACACACACACTAAGGTATTTTTTCTGATTAATTAACATAAATATCTATCATTCATGCAAATAATTTATCATATTATACCTCAAAAACAGGATGTATCCCCAATCATGCTCAATAAAACTGATTTTGACAGTTAAAAATTTTGTACTACAATTACATAATATTCTTAAAACTGTTTATTTCATATATTCAAAATTCATCAAATACTGATTTTTTATTTCAAAATGACTAATTCTGAAACTCACCGTTTTAACGGGTTCACGAATTGTGACATCAGACCGAAGTCATAGTCTACTTTCACAAACTCTTTCAAAACAGCAAAGCTTGATTCTACTTTACAAAATCCTTGCATGTTAAGTGTACCGGTATTCTAATTTTTTCCAAAATTTGTCAAATACAGTTCTCATACACCGATATTTCCATTGTAGTACTTAAATTATATTCAAATAAACTATTTTGTTTGACAATTTTTAATATTTACAAACATAAATTAATACCATTTTATATGTTTTTTTATAGTATTTACAAAAGTTCTATTTTAACCAAATTTATTCAATTTCTATTTTTATAAAATTATTCTTTTCTTGATATTTATACTGAAACATTACAGGCATCACCATCTTTTCTTTAATATATTTATTCCTACTACCCCCCTCTTTACTTTTAATATCATTATTTATTGTCTCCCATTATTTTTTACTTTATTTTCAAAAAATATTTATTTAAAAAAAATCAGCTCTCATACTTACTCTATTCAATTTTACAGTTTCATTGGAAGGTTAATTATTTATTTATTTTAACTGAATTTGATTAATTACAAACATTTCTTTGGACAATACTTACTCATTATTTACCCATTATTACTCATTATTTATTTGTTATTAGCCTCTTTTTCATTTACTTAAAAAAAAAAGGAAAACTTCTTAATTTTCTTTCATAAAAACAAAATCATTATAAAACTTCATAACCAAAGTACATAATTACAATTTTTTGATAAAATATTTATTAGACCTATGTTCTCTGATGTACATTTCGGTAACCAAGTTACCATCATCGGAGAGATCTGAAATAATATTAACAAAATATACAATTTTTAAAACTAAACTGCCATATTCGCCCCGGTTTCCTTACTTTAGGTGGTTGGCCTGTCAAAGTAGAACCACATCAACGACCTAGGTGAAAGCGGTTAACAGTACTTATCCCTTTCCTTGGGAATACCCGGAGGTTGGAAATGGCAATTGCGACACAAATAATTTACAGATAACAATATATCTTAAAACTACTTTAACCCTAGAAGTGTTACGAGTCGTAATATGCAACTCATTTCCCCTTCTGTGAAGTGCTAGTCGTAATATGCGACTCATTTACAGTCGTCCAGTGCATACTATATATATGTTTATTATTACGTGTTTTAGATTGTTCAAATTTGGTACTAATCGAAGGTAGAAAGTTCACACTTCATTTTGATTGTAAAATCAATGGTCATAGTCGATATGACTTTTAGAGATAATATACTGGCTGAAAGTTTTGTTACCAACTGTAAACAGCTGTCTCTCAGCTGAGTTCCATTCTTGTTGTTGAGACTGTGTACAAGCATAGTTTAGTTTATCTTTTGTGCTGTGTTGTAAAATAACCTAAAAAGTATATTTATATAAATGTGTGATCCTTGTAATTCAAGCAATATTCTTGAAATTTTACGAGGAGAAATTTCTGATTGTGAAAGTGATATATTGGCCGTGGACGACGATATGTGTCATTTGACGATTTTTCTTCTGAAAGCGATGATGATTATGCTCCCGATGTTGAAGAACTGAATTTTGAAATTGATAGAGAATTTGAAACGTAAAATAATGAATGTATCCGACCGAAATGGATTTGAGTGTATCCACCAGAACCTGAGGAAACTAACTCAAAGTGAGAATTTACCATTTTTTATCCGTGTACATAGTAACTTATTTGTGTTATATTATATTTTGTTTTGTAAATAAGTTGTTATAAATTTATGTTTTCGTGTTTACAATGAAACAATGCACATTTTGTATATTTCAGTTAAATTTTTTATTTTTTATTTTTGATGTCTGTGCTGTCACTGAAAATAAACTAAAAAAATTTTCAAAATAAATTTCTTTATTAGTCACAAAGGATCAACTAATAAATAAATGTAAGCCATTATTTAATTGCATGAAAATATACTTTAGAATATTCTGAGTAAAATGATATATAACACTTTATGTTTAGTGTGTATGGTAAAATTAGAGTAATGTTTTGAAAAACGCATGTAATATGCACTAACACTGCTTAGCACTTGGGGATATTACCATAGCACTTCTAGGGTTAAATATAAAACATAACATGTGCATTATAACAAAAATATTGTGAATCGAAAAACATGACATGACTAAATGATATTATTAATCCATACAAAAAAAGAAAAAATCAATTAAAAATTAAAATTGCAGATAACAATATAAATATCTTAAAACTATTTCAAATTGAAACATAACATGCACATTATAAAAAAAAATATATAGTGAATCGAAAAGCCTAACATGAATAAATGATATTGATAATCCATAAAAATATGTTGCTGTACAAATAAATGAATTAAAAATTCAATTAAAAAAAATGAAATGAAATTGAAAAACAAAATATTCAACGACTAATTAATATCAAGACTTTACCTAGGTTTCAACAAAGAGAATAAACATGAATTAGGAATAGGGCCCTTATCTAAGTTAAGTAATAAGTCACTATCAGTTTTAGCAATGAAAATGTTTTTATAGCTATTTAGTAACTTATTAGATATTACACTCTTAACCATATTCACATTTTGTATTCCCAATTCATCGTTCGTTAGCAGTAAATGTTCGGCCACACTAGATTTCTCTGCCCTATTGTACTTAATATGAGTTACATGTTCTTTAAATCTGGTTACGATTTTTCTCTTTGTTTTGCCTTGATACACCTTTTCACAATCGTTACAACTAACTTCATAAATACTGGACTTCTCCAACATCAGAATTTATCTTTAGGATTACCTAATAAATTTTGAAGATTGTTATGACTTTTATACACTATTTTGATGTCAAGATTATTAAAGATGGAGCCCAAACCGTTGGTGAGGGCAGAATCAAAGGGTAACTACAATATCTGACTTTACTTTTTACTGGTTGAAGAGTCGTAGAATTTATTCTGTCATTCTTTAATCTCGGTTTCCTTAAAATGTTGTCAACTACTTTAGGTTCAAAACCATTAAATACAGCTGTTTCCTTAATTTGATTCATTTCTTTAAAAAAACGAGTTTTAGTTATAGTTACTTTATTGGCTCTGTCTATCAAGCTATTAAAAGCTGCTAATTTGTGTTTGGAACAATGGTTTGAATTGCTAAGTATAAACCTATTTCTGTTAGTTCTTTTCTGTATATATCAAATTCAATGTTTTGATAATTTAAGATTAAAGACAACTTGTGCTTTTAATTAAGACTGATAAAACTTATAAAAAAAGTTTAACAATAGCCATTTAGTTTAATTTGATCTCTGAAATTAATGTTGTTATTCATTAATACAAATAAGTGTTAATATTAAATATACAGAATATTCTAACTAAACTTTTTTTCATTTCATACAATGTTAAATTTTATTTTATTATGCAGTTATGATTTTTTAGTACTACAGAAGAGAAGATATAGTTACATCAGAATGTGTATTTATTAAAAGAAAGTCAAGTAGCAGTATATATATTAAATGTTTCATAATCAAAATTAAAAGTTAAAAGGGGTTTATTTGAATCAATTAAATAACATATGTTTAAGTAAAATTAAAATCTTTCCTAATTATGCTATAAGTATGTTTCGCCTTTGTCAATCAAACATTTTCTCGTAAATTTAACCTAATAGGCTTAAATTTTACACAAACCTATCATGTTAGATAAATTAAAATAATTTCTTTGAATATTGCTTCTAGTATACTCCATACAAAGTTGGTAGCAAGCGTTCTAAAGCTGAGGTTGCGAGACAGTTAGGTCTCGAAGAATCGGCTATTAGTATACTTAAAGGGACACAGTTCATAGCCTTAGAACCTTTGATCAATGAAAACATTCCTGGTTTAGAAAACATGCAAGAAGTGGAATCTGGTATTGTTCACATTACTGCTGACATTATAAGCAAAGATATGGATGTTTTGAATATGATTCGTAAAATGTAAGTAGATATTCATCACAATTTATGTTTTATGCCATACCGACTATTGTTATAAATTAATATAATAGGAAACTTACCTTAATATAATAGGTAAGTTTCCTATTATATTAGATATTCATATCGTAGAGTTCTTTAAATTTTATACTCAGTTTGAATTGTATTTGTTTTTGACATTGTGTAAGCATTATTGTGATTTCTCTCATGGATATTTTGGCTCTCTAGACTCTGAAATGTCCATTTCAAACAAAACAGATCTTATCCATTGAAACAATTTACCCATATAAGTCTATTAGTAATAGTTCTAGCTGTGGCAATTGTTGTCCAGTGTTTTTGAAATTTTTGTATCTAGCCTTTCCTTTTTGTTTCGTTGATCAAAGTTTTGTATTCAGAAAGAATGGTCTTAACATATAAAAAAAGATTTATGCTAAAACATGTAATTTTTACTGTGTAATTAATCACCAAATGTAAACAAAATCTGTAATAATTGTTCTGGAAGTCAGAATTTTAATTGGATTTAAGTCATATTTGGCACATAATTTAAATTTTACAGTTCATTCAATATGCTTATTATTTAGTTTTGTCCTTATTTATATTCTGTATACAACATTATATTTTAATATAAATGACATATTATTGTAAACAGTAATTTCTGATATAAAATTCAGCTATATTTTTGATAGAAAGATAACTATGGTATTGTTATTTTAATGAAACATTTCTTTAAAAATATATAACTGGTAAAATTTCATAATAGTTAAGAAAAAACATGTTATTATAATTCCTTTTTATCTAATAATCTGAAACGTGGAATAAAATAATATAATTTACGACCCATCCATAACATCACATATACTTATTTATTATTTAAGAATAAAATTAGTAATGGTAAATAATTCATTAATAAACAAAAATCCATATTTATAACACTTTTTCATGCACTGATTTCATCTTTTGTTCATCCTTGATTAAAATTCATATCAAGATCAGTTCCAATATAACTAAAATTTAGTACCTTTTAAGAGTTTATATTAAACGTTGAGCTTGACTTATGAGAAAAACTATACAGTATAACAAACACACAGAACACAATTCTCATAAAAAATACGGCTAAGTATCAGACGCGTTTCAACGACAAGGTCGTCCTCTTCAGTGATACACCAGCTACACCATCCAAACCACAACTGAGATGTGGTTTGGTTGGTGAAGCTGGTCTATCACTGAAGAGGACGACCTTGTCGTTGAA
Organism: Aphrophora alni; assembly: GCA_963513935.1. NCBI lineage: Eukaryota > Metazoa > Arthropoda > Insecta > Hemiptera > Aphrophoridae > Aphrophora > Aphrophora alni. Next base: position 91,795,185 of record OY740770.1, read on the forward strand.
ACACCTCTGATACTTAGGCGTATTTTTTATGAGAATTGTGTTCTGTGTGTTTGTTATACTTTTAAGAGTTCCTAAGTAAGTATAGGAAGATCAAAAACAGGATATCCTGGATGAAACATTATAAGAAAAAAGAAAAGGTTAACATTTTTTAAAATAGTAATGGTTGAAACACCAATTGAATAAGATTGCAGTGTATAGACAATTTTTGAAAAAGAATAAATTCACACAACAAGGCAGGAAGTTGTTGTCGCATTACAAATAAGTAAACAAATTATCACAAATAAAATCATTGTAGTAAATAAATCTGTTTATGTAAGTCAACTTAATATATATATATATATATATATATATATATATATATATATTATCCTTATATCACAAATTCTAAAGCTCCAATTGTGCACATTTCATCGTCATCAACCTAGAATTCAACAACAGAACTGTTTTATCCAAATAATAATTAATAACACTTCAGTAATCTACATTTTAATTTTAACATAGTCATAAACTCTTTGTAGTCATTCAAGTAAAATATGTGCCCCACAATGAAGTTATAATTCATCCTGACTTTGAATGACTAAACATTTTTGATATCAGCATCATCAGCTGATTCATGTATTGTAAACATTCATATATATACATACCTCATTTATATTTTGTTCATGTTTTGTTAGTTTTTAATTTTATAAATATTGTTTAGAAAATGTATCACATATTTTATTTCAGTTTTCATTTATTAAAATAAATAGCTCTTTTAATTTTAACACAAGATTACATTAACTAGCCGGCCCAAGAAAAGTTGCAAAAGCCGACCTGAGATATAAATTGCATCAATCACTCACTAACACTTTGCATACCTTTGAAAAACTGTAAAATATGAGATTATGCTCTTTTTTGTTTTGAAAATTTTGTCTTTCCTCTTAAAGTTTTTCCTTGATTTATTAGCTATGAAGGTGTTAAAAATTTAAAAAACTGTTTTTGTCTATTTTTTCTCTAAAAATGTCAAACATATCAGGTTTGCAGTTGTATGTTGCAAACACATGTATTACCTCATATGATATGGAGGTTACCAATATTTTTCCGTAAATAGCTATTTAATTGGCCTTTTAAGCTGACAAATAGAATATATAATTATAAATATGCACTTTTATACACTTTATTATCTGGCTTACTTTGTAAAAAAATGGGGAGATAAAACATTAATTATTTTCACTAGTACTAATGTAAAGCCATACCCAGCACATCCACATTCCATTCCATGCCAGTCCCAACACATCACGTCATTAAAACCACATTCCTGCATTAAATTGGCTCATTAACCACATTTTTGCATATAAATTATCTAATTGACCACATTCTTGCATATAAATTAGCTAATTGACCACATTCCTGCATATTAATTAGCACATTCCATATTCTCAGACATATGAGTCACGCATATTATTTCCACATTCTAATGATTAGCATATTCTCAGACATTAGAGTCATCATACTTCCGCATTCATACATTCCTAGACATATGATTCATGGATATAATTTCTGCATTGGGGAGTATTTCCAACATATTGATTACAGTCATTTCCACATTCCAGAGACAAGAGGTCATTGTTTTGTTTGTTTTGATTATTATACTGTACACACACATTCCAGAGAGACAAGGTCATTACCTCATTCTTTGTTTATGAATGGTTGTGATGTAGTGTTGTTTATGTTTTGATTGTCATGTTTGTTTTGATTATTATACTGTACACATTCCAGACATAGTAGACAAGGAGGGAGGGGGTTAGGTTAGGTTAGGGGTCATTACCTCATTCCAGACATAAACAGAGAATAGACAGACAGACAGTGGAGTTTTTCCATAGTACAGTTACTGTCACATGTTTATGATAGTGAAAAAGAGATGTAATAACCTATATACTTATGTTTAATTTATGAGCACGACTTATGAAGGTCATAAATACAGGTTAAAGTCACAGATACCTGGTTATTATAAGTCTTAGGAGGTCTCTAGTAGGCTGTGTGTTTGTTTCCCTTCACCTAGGATAAAGTTGTTAGAAATGACGTTGTTGATTTTCTCGTGGTATTCATAGACTCTACTCTATACTATTTATCAACTCCTGATAAAAATAGATAGTTATTTTAACAAGTTTAAACATGTCTGTTTTTTTAATAATCTGTGTTAGATAATTAACATCACCTTTATTTTATGTTCAGTATGAGTATTGATCAGATGGATAGCGATATTAAAAGATTGTTGAAAAATGAAAATATTGTTCTTGAAATAAATAGGCTTCGTAAAAACATAGATCTTTGACACGTGATATTATGGACTCTCAAGAACTACTAGAAAAACAGTTTGAACCTTTAAAACAAATTGTCGGAGATGTTAACAGTAAGAAAATCGATGAACCGATAATAGATGATTTGAAAGATATAAATGTGAGAAAGCCGACTAAACATAGATTAGAATTAGATTCAGAAGATGAAGAGATTAAAGCGTTGGACCCGGAGAGCATTGGTTTAGCACCTGAAAAAAGATTTATGTACCACCCACCCCAAGGTTAAAAATGTAAGAGACTTGAAAATACAAGTTTAGACCAATACACTGATTATGAAGACACAGGTAGAAGCGAAACAAGAAAACGGGCTACCAATTACACGAGCCCGGTATGGAAGAGGGACGAGAAGAAGAAGAAGAAGAACAAGGAGGAGCAAGGGGAGAAAATGAGGAATTTGATATGGTAATAGAAACTGAAAGAATATTGAAAAGTCCTAATTTTTTCGAATCAGCGGATATGGGTGAAGAGTTAATGAAATCAACGGAAGGAAGAAAAAGTATAACGAGTTATATAAATGAGACTTTTACCGGTCCGATATCTAAACTATATTTTACAAAATTAATTAATGGAGGTAAGAAAATTGATAAAACGTTTGGTATTCGTGTAGACGGTAATATTTGGAAGTTGGGTGATAAAGTTCTTTAAAGTTGATTTAGATAAAGATGATATGATAATTAATGATAAGCGATATATGGGTACATCGGGATTATACGAGTTAATTATTATGAACGATCCTGATCCTTTTATATAAATATACAGAAAAAGATTTAGGGGTCTATGGAGATATTTTGAAGGAAACAAATGTGCATAGACATAATAATAATTCTGCAATTGGAAAAATAAAATTTAGTAGAAGTAAGAAATATAAAATGATTATAGCGCGATTAGTTGAGGAAGAAAAAAAAGGTCAAGGAATACAACTAAAATCGAAAAAAAATTAAATTTGATAATACGAATATGGAATATTCAAACGTTAAGCCTCAATATGTTTATTGGGATAATCCAAATGAGTTATGCAAAAGATTGAAGTTGTTATTTGCTTCTCAAGAGTCCGGTAATACAGGTCATACGAATGAGATTAATTCTATACTCGAAGAATTGGTTGAAGCAGGTTTCATATTAAAAAAAGAATAATGAGTGTTGATAAATTTAGACGTCTTTTTAAATGACAAAGAGGGCTTCAAGGACCTCCAGGCGAGGATTTGAACTAACAACGAGTAAAGATTATAATATGAAAAATTAAAAAATACAATATATAGGGAATCCGTCGGAAGACATGGACGCAGTCAATTTGAAAACTATGAAAGATATGTGTCTTTCGTCTAATACTGACAAATCAAACTATTATAATGGTCGAGAGAAAATTATTAGTAATATAGATTCACCTGAATTTGATAATGATGCCGTTACAAAATTGTATTTTGAAAAGAATTCAATTCCTTATTCAAAAGACCTTCATAAACGAGTGTCTTTTGAAAATTAAAAAAATAGAAAATATTGGACACCTCAACTTACAACGATGCTGCTAATTTAGCCTATTTAAAACAAAATGTATATATGAAGATACCGGGTAAGGAAATGCTCTCGTTTGATACTAGGAAAATGGAAAATATAGCAGAATCCGTATCAGATGGCGACTCTGTTAATTTAAGATTTTTAAGACGAACTTAAAACTTACCAGTTTTGAATTTAAATAAGAGAAGATTGACTAATATAAAAACTGAGGAAGTCAAAGACGCTGTATCATTAGAAATAGTTTTGCAAAATTTATATTTATCATACTTAAGTGATTTGCGAGATAAGTCTAGTACGTCTAGTATGCCTACGGAATACGGGGCTTGGATTAAAGATTTGTGGACAAACCCTGATCCTAATTTAATTGCAAAGAAAACTTCGTTTCAATAACATCGGTTTAAGTTTATGAGATGATAAACACACCGGTTTATTGTAAGAAACGAGGACAACGACCGCAATATAGCGGTAGTGGACTAATTGAGAATGTAATTAATAAGGCTATCGATTTTTTTATCTATAGAATTACATCTTCCTGGATATCAATATTGTGGTCCTGGAACGAATTTAGATAAGAGATTACAATGGGGAGACCCGGGTATTAATAATATTTTTGGTTGATTATTCATTATTACACAAACACTTTAGAAACTATTGTTTTTTTGTTCTAAATCATGTAATGTTAGCTTAGTGTGATAAATTGCTCTCGACAAATTTCCACAAATACAAGGTCCATCAACGCAAGTTTTTGGTTGTTGAGAAGTATAAGGACACTCTTCAAAATGTTTAAACTTTCTATCTCCTTTATCAATTTCTTTGTTAAGAGAATATTTATCAATTATTTGTTTTACTTCTAATATATAATCATGAATTTCAATACACTTCCGAATGCGATTAATATCTGTTAAACTCTCTATAACACTATTATAAATATCGTAATTAGGATGTTTATTAACCCAATCCTACTAATTAGGTCGCAGTGCAGGAGGCGCTTTTAAAACACCTTCTCCAGTCTTAATAATAATAATAATAATAACCCAATCCCACCTGGTCGACTCCATGATTAACACTGATAAATTATATGGATTTTTTTTTCCAATACCTCCCTCTCCTTTTTTCCAATAAATATTTTTCACAAAATGATTTACTGGTAAGAAAAATTAAACTTATTAAACCATTGTTTTCGTTATATTCAGAATGCCTATCCGGTCCATAAATGATAAATTGAGGATTAATAACACAAATCACACCTGTACTGAGATTGCCATATTAAATTATCTAATATATCATCAGCATCAATAATTAGTTTACAATAACACATACCAATTTTGTAATATCAAAATCATTTTGTATTGCCTTTCTACTAATACACTCTAGATATAGCCAAGTTGTTTTATCTATATAATAAAATGCTTGTGCTACAACAAAATTATGTGAATATGCAAATTATGGTACTTCTAGACAGTTCATAAGTTTAACAAAACTCTCATGTTAAATTGTTTAAATCAATATTTAAGTAGTCAAAATTTTCTACCTTATCCTACTTTATTTTCATCAATAATGTTTTATAATTAGTTTTTTAAATAATTGCAAATAGTTTGAGGTATAATTAATTTATCTATTTCCGTATAATCGAATTGATATCAAATCATTTGCGAAAAACAAATTAAATAAAGTAATCATATTATATGTAAAATATTTTCACATAATGTATAAAATTTATCATAGTCTTCATTAGGCACTGACGTATATTTATAATGTATTAATTTACACACAAACGCACATCTCTTATTAAATTGATTCCATTCCTCAAACGTAGTTTCTAATGAACACAAATTATAACATTCCACTATTGTATATTCATAATTCTCGTAACCTTTTCTTTTAAAAATATCGAACAATTCATCGGGTTTATACCCGGCTTCGAGATATAAATTAACTTTATCTCGAAGCGTATATAAATATTTTTCAATTGCACTAAGTATTGGATAATAATCTAATAAAGACATCGACTAGAACTGTTTATTAACCATTCAGCTTTTAAAACCGGTCTAGAGAATTACGGAGTAATTTATAGATTCACACAAACTAGTTTTCTCACCTAGCAGTGGCGCTTTATAAACGTGCAATGAATAAAACCGGTTTATTGCAGAAAATGTTTATACAGAAGCTATCAATTATAGAAGACTCCAGTCCTTGCTACTCAGGCCTTGATGGACTGGTTTATTTTTTCAAGAATATTGATAACCAAATCTTCTTCTAAACTCTTTATCGATGGTATTAATATATTTTTTAAAAATTCAGTCCGTTTATCTATATCCATCTAAACAAAATTATAGTTATCAATATTATTGTCCATCAAAATTAATGGATATAATCCTATGTTAGTTAAATTAACTCTTAAATCATTTGTTATTATAAAAGTAGTGTTTAAATAATAAATTGATGAATCCTTCTTCTCTTCTATTTGAGTATATTTAAATCTTATCTGTAAAATAATTATACACGTCGTAATTACAGTAAAAACACTAACACTTGTAATGATAATTTTATTTTTAACCGAAAATACATCCATTTTTTAATATTCCTATTATAACTATATAAGCATGTTAACACCTTTCATTTGTCTGACAACTTAGTCGCGATTATGAGTGTTTATGTATTGGCTCATATGTTTTTATTAAAATATCACATTCATCTACTTCTCTGAAAAAAAGATTCTTCCACTAAACTAGCACAACAATAATGAAAACATTATCTAAGAAAAGAGAAAGGGAAAAGGAATAACATATTCTAATATCGGGAGTCTTAATACCATAAGAGAATCAACATCATTTCTAACAATTTTATCCTAGGTGAAGGAAAAAACCAATAGCCTACTAGAAACCTCCCAAGACTTATAATAACCGTGTATCCGTGATCTTAACTCTTGTGATATCTTTTGCAATCATTATAATGATGGTAGTGATGATGTCACAAATTCCCAGAGAGAGAAAGAGACCATTCATAAAAAAAAACAAAAAAAAACAACTAACGGAATGTGGAATGTGGAAACAACCTTATCTGTCTGTCTAGTCTCTGTTTATGTCTGGAATGAGGTAATGACCTTGTCTCTGGAATGGGTACAAAACAAACATGACAATCAAAACATAAATAACAACACTACTTCACAACCCCATTCATAAACAAAGAATGAGGTAATGACCTTGTCTCTCTGGAATGTGTGTGTACAGTATAATAATCAAAATAAATAAAACAATGACCCCTTGTCTCGGGAATGTGGAAATGACTGTAATCAATGTGTTGGAAATACTCCCCAATGGGGAAATTATATCCATGAATCATATGTCTAGGAATGTATGGAATGCGGAAATATGATCACTCATATGTCTGAGAATGTGCTAACCATTGGAATGCGGAAATAATATGCGTGACTCATATGTCTGAGAATGTGGAATTTGCTAATTAATATGCAGGAATGTGATCAATTAGCTAATTTATATGCAAAAATGTGGTTAATGAGCCAATTTATATGCAGGAATGTGGTTTTAATGAGGTGATGTGCTAGGACTGGCATGGAATGGAATGCAGATGTGTTGGGAATGTCATGGAATGGAATGCGGATGTGCTGGGTATGGCTTTACATTACTACTTTCGCTAATCAATATTTTTGTTTTATTTATTATTTACTTCACTTATGGAAAAAAAAAATTATTAATATAAAGTACAAAAGAAATATATAATTATAATTAACTCTCAAAAATGTAGCTTCCACTATACTGTACGTGTACAATGTCATCAAAATCTGAATTGTAAGTATTAGCTATGATAAAGTAATGACTAACTATGTTCAATATTGCTAAGAACTATTTAATTACAGACTAAGAACTATATGAACTAGTTTAAAATAAAAACAAATACTTATAAAAATACAGAAAAAGTTTTAAATAATACAGAACGTTTCATTACAAAATACAGCTGCAAACAGATCATTGATGGAACTGTCGCTAAACCAAGATTCTCGCTATTGCAACATATAGTTATGTGGCATCAGCTTCAAAACTTGCAAAACAAGTCTTACTGTCTACAGGGTGTTCAGTAATTACGGGATCAAACTTCACCAGGTGATTTTTCTAGTCAAAATATACAAGAAATGTCCTTATAAAGCATAGTTCTATCTGGTTTAGTTTTCCGTCAGTCTGTCTGTCTGCCATACTAAGTTTTCTAAACTTAATAACTGAAAACCCTTCCGGCCGCCATTTGAAACCGGAAGTGATAATTATTTAAAACTTTTTTTAAATATTGGTCTTTATTATACTAACAGGTATGTAAAGTATTAAGTTTATACCTTTAACAACTTCAAAGATAAAAATGTTTTAGTAAAAAACAACAGACAGACAGACGGAAAACTAAGCGAGATAGGACTATGCTTTATTAGACATTTCTTGTATATTTTGACTTGAAAAATCACCTGGTGAAGTTTGATACCGTAATTACTGAACACCCTGTATAAATGTGGCAAATGGTTTAGATATGTAGGATTATAAATACATAAATAGAAAACAAACAGCTTCAAAATGTAATGTTCTAGCATAATATGCAAGGAAAACGTTATTTATGTTAGAAAAATTGGAGTTCAAAATGGTGATTAGTTTGTTGTTTTTAATCAAGTAAAATGTGTTCTTTTTCCTTCAAAATCAATTATGAAATAAAATGTATCCATTTTTTTTTTGTTGATAATGTTCACTGTAACAGATTTACCAGTGCTGTAGTTATTACTCTTACAAATTGCAGTGTACTCTAAAATAATCAATATTGTAGTTATTGTTTAAAATTCTGATTAAACTCATTTGAAATTAGCTTGCCATTTACCATGAATCCTATTTTGTTAAATATGTTATTATAAATTGAATATTAAATAATTTTAACCTTTATGTTATTTATGAATCCCTCCCCTCTTTTACATAGGATTATGGATTTTAAATTAATTTTGATTATCCTACTAGGATAAAAAAAGAAGCATATAAAATCCGAATAGAAAGCAGTCAGTCTCGATCAGTGAAAGGTAAAGAAACTAAAAAACCGGCAGAAGCTAAGACAAAGAAAGTCAAGAATCAAGATAAAACAAAAGAAGTAGATTTTGGAAAGTACCAACACTATTTTGAGTTCTCAAATTCAATTAAAAATATTAAGCCTCACCAGGTACTATAATATTCTTCCTTGCCAATTCTTCTATCTTTCTGTGTGTATTCATTAAACTTAAATAAATTGTGATATATTTGATAGTTAAAATATATTATTCTTAGCATGTGTGTTTTTATTTCATGAAAAAAATTATAGGCCTAATTTAAGAAAAGTCATAAAGATTTTAATTTACAGTATGCGCCAAAAGAAACAGTACTGAAATTGTAAGATTTTATTTACATAGTTTTACCAACATATACAAGTAAAAGGAAGCAAAACCGGTTAGACTCGGGTAATAACATGTTCAATATGACCTCCGTTCAGTTTTAGTCAAAACTGGTACCGTTTTTGAAGGTTTTGCATCATTTTGGTGAAGAGGGGTTGTTTCATGCTCCTTATACACATGGTTATTTTTTCCTGGAGTTGAACAATGGTAGTAGGTGGGTCTTAATAGAAAATCTTCTCCTGCAACATTCCTCAGACGTAGGAGTCAGGTGGTGTAAGATCGGGGAGTAGGCTGGGTAAGGAAAGTTTGTTCTAAGGGAGATGATGTGGTTGCCAAAAGTTTCTTGAAGGAAGCAATGTTGGTTAAGGCAGTGGGGCTGGTTGCACCATCTTGCTGGAACCCTTGTTTCCACGCACAGGTTTCGGGCACGACAAAATCTCCTGAGGTCTCCTATAAAACTATCAAGAATGACCTTATATCAGTCTTGATTTACAAGTATGGACCAATTATGCCTCTCCCTGACACAGTGCACCAAATGGTTACACACTTACTATGCTGTGGCCTCTCTACAACACTGTCATTACGTTCAAACCCAAGAAAACGTGTTGTCTGCTTGTTTATGAAACCATTAAGGTGAACATGACAATTATCTGAAAACCATACATCACTCAGAAACTCAGGTTCACCATAGCACATTGCTAACATCGAAGCACAGTACTGATCTCTGACGGTTTTGATTATACAGTTCAAAGGTTGCCTAGTTTGTATTTTGTAGGAAAACCACCATCGTTTTTAAACATTCTTCTCAACGACCTATTGCTTATATTCAGTTTCAAAGATGTTCGGTTTAGGGTTCTTTTCGGTGACTGTAACATTTGCTCTTCCATGGTTTTCATTTGTACAGACAGTAGTTGGGCGACCTGAATAGTCCTGCTGCATCAAAGCACTACCTGTATTTCGAAATTTTTGAACAACACTAATAATCACAGCATTACTAGGCGAGTTTTTGTGAAAATGTTTCTGAAAACGTAATACAGTGTGTGACAAACTTGGCCCACCCGCACGTCCAATTCCGTATGAGTGAAAACAATGCTCTACGATAAAAGCTTTTGCTGTAGTAGTTAGCACCATGTCAGCAAAAACTAACTTCATATAAGAAAGAAATAATAATCACGAAGACGCGTGGCAACAATCAAAAGTTGACACAGCTGATCGAGAAGGCAGCTACAGCTGATTCAGTTTCAGTACTGTTTATTTTGGCGCATACCGTAATTAAGATTTACCGATATACAATATTTTAATTGCGGTATTCTACTTAGCTCGATGTTAGGAAAGCAAGCATGAAATGTTAGCTTGGAATAGAAAAAAATGCATATTTGATAGTTTTGTGGTACTTATGTAAAATATTGAAACAGAAAACATAACCAGTTAGTATTCATGATAAGATTTTAAATTATCATAGTTTTAGTATGTTCACCATCTTCATATATATAGTAATGAGTAATATTTATTTGTTTCCTAAATTTTATTTTAAATATTTATTTCTAGAATCCAAAGTTACATTAAAATTTTGTGTATAGGTGTTTATAGGAAGAAAGCAAAATTTCTTTTTATGATTTTGTTCTAATCAGAGCACTTTTATTCATCACTACAAATGAAAAAAAAAAAAAAAAGAAAAAAAAAAACTTGGTTATCTTGGTGTGTACATTTAAGAAATAAGTTTGTTTTAAATTATTGTTACTATTGTAAAAATGCACTTACATAACAAATTTGAAATTAACAATATAGAGCCAATTTGTAGTAAAAAGTCTCTTAGGGGCTCATTTATACTGTAGTTTAAATAATTTTTGACAGTTCTGTAATATTTAAAAACCTAGACCAAAATATGAAGTTAGAAAAAATACAAAACCATAAAAAAAGTATTTTTATTTTCATTCTTAGATTTAGTAAAATAATGAAATTGAAAATTTAGTCTTGGAAAGTAGTTTCAGTTAAAGTTTTCCTGTGGAAAAAGTTATATTAAAAAAAAAAAAAAAATTATAAATTTCCCTTGATGTTTTATATAACATTTGATAGTCTGCAAATTATATTTAAAGATTTAAATGTCCATAAAAAATGCTTTGATTCAGTGATTATCTTATTATTTTCAATGTCAAATTTGATCTAGAATTAATTAGTATGTCCCATTCAGTTGGAATTTATAAATTTAAAAACATTGATTTAGAATTTAGAATTTTAAAATATCAACCTTCTTTGTAATTTTTTCATGTTGTTTAATAGTGAAAAACCTCTGTCATTTTTTTTTACAAAAAATGAAGAGAAAAAGATAAGATGAATATAAAATAAAGACCCCCTAGTTCTTGAATACGCTAATAGCGTCAAGGTCAGAAGAAAACAAGAGATGGTCATGAAATTTTATAATGATGTTCAGATTTTACTTTAAAAACTAAACCAAGGTTCAAATTGTTTTATAAAATTGACTTTTGGTTTAGTTCAGGGTTTTTTGAATGATGGTTTACTAAATTTGCTTCACAATAAAGATTTCAATTTTACACACTCCTAGTTTACACATGAGTATTTCTTATAAATTTAAATTATGAAAAATAGACTTTACTTATAGTTTTCTCTTTGACAGGTTCTTGCTTTAAATCGTGGAGAAAGCCAGAAAGTTTTGTCAGTCAAAGTTTTCATTCCACAATGGTTAATTAACAATCTGGAGCACTTCTGTTTTAACCACTGGCTCAATCAGGGGTATACGTATCCACTAAGGAAGCACATATTTGAGAAAAGCTTTAAAGATTCCTATAACAGACTAAGTAAATTTAATTTTAGATAATAGGTTATAAAATATTTATCATTTAAGTTTGAATTTTGCCAGTTTTACATTGCACTACTCTTATTGATTTGCTTTTGTGTTTTACAGTTAATTTGATCCATTAAATGTAGAAATGGCAGAAATATCCTATATGTATAGTTTTAATTTTAGGGGTGTGCGAGTCCGGATTTTTAAGTTCGAGCCAAGTCTGGGGTAAATCAATCCTAGGCCGAGCTTTTTCCAAACTTGAGTTTTTTATGAGCTTGAGCATTTTAATGAGCTCGAGCTTTAAACAAGCTCGAACTTTTATCAATCCTTTTAACGAGCTGAAGTTGTTATCAAGTTGTTATCAGTTGTTTCTGATAAATTTTAGATTAAGTAATAATCTATATAACGTTGACCAGAATGTTTATTGAAACATGTAGCCATTACTATAATATAAAGAAGTACTATCGACTTGAAATAAGGTATGTTAATTAATTAAAGTAGTTCTAAGGTAAAACAATGAATATTGAAAACTATTCTTTCTCTTGCACACATCTTTAGATTACACTTCTTATCTCCACACCTGTATTCTCATTTTTTTTCTCTATAGTTTTTATTTCAAATTTCTAAACTTTATCTCTAAATGCAAAAGTCACTCTCATACACCTTTACATATTAGGAAAATCTTTTTGTAGACTTATTTTGAATTTATCTTATATAGACACGTAATGTTAGTAATTAACATAATCTTTAGTTGTTTATCTTAACTGCTACTCCAAAGAAAACTTTAAGATATATTATATTTTGTGTGTAAATTTATAAATGCTTTACGTCTGTCACTTAATTTTACAGTTTTTCCATTCATGGCACGAACCATAAGATCTGAGCTTAACCGAGATGCTGAAATTGCTGCTGTAGAAGTGTTTGCATCTAATTTGAAAAAGTTACTCCTGCAACCACCACTACGTGGTTCCACTATATTTGCCATAGATCCTGGTGAGTACTGATTGTAATATGTAGCCTTCATTACACTAACACATAAATATGTGTATAAAATGAAAGTTTAAATTCACATTAAATATAATGTTTTACTGGATGGAGCTTTTATTGGTTCCAAGTATGGGAAACATTGAATAATTTCACAAACATTGAAAATATTGTGATTAATATTATAGTAAGATTTCATTCTCTGCTAATTTTTATTAAAGAGAATAAACAACATTTATTTTATTGATTAATAAATAATTAGGAAGAACAAATTATAAGTAAACTAATAAAATATGCAGTAGATGCATAATTGACCATTTTGATGTTTCTTTATTGAGACAGAATAAGTTTCCTTACTTTAATAGAAATAAAATCCATGCATATAGGACCTTAGATTAATAAAGTTGCAAATGCATAGATTTCATCCTGTATTAGGTTAGGTTATCCTCATCTGTTTCCTTAACCAACAAACTCAATCAGTCAATCAATCAAAGGTAGCTAAATCTTATAAAGCTATAGGCCTATGTTAGATCTGATCACATTTCCATTGATGCTATATATCTATTCTATTTTTTTTAAATGGGTATACATTTATGAACTTTGTAATAATTCTAAAATGTGCTGAAGTTAATTTTTTATTAATTTTATTTTATTAATTTGTTAATTTGCTCGACTTTAGGGCGCCAGGTTTGCTTTAGCATACCAATTTAGAAAAAAGAATGAATTTAATTATTTATAAGAAAGAAAAAAAATCTCTGGGGTCGCAAGTTCTTTTTACAGTGTACTTACAGTGGATTTTGGTTTTTTAATGAGAACACTTTGACTGAAATGTTACAAAGAAAACATTTATTAAAGACAAATAAATTTTTATACATTAGCATTTGTTATAGAGACATATATCATGAAAACAACTATAGCTATCATCTTAGTTAAATTACTTTTTATCTTCTCAGTGGGAGAACTGATCTTTTATTCTTTGAATTTAAAATTGACTCTAAGTTGCAACTAAAATTGATTTTATGAATAAAAACAAATTGAAATTCCTTTAAAAAGGTTAAATAAGTCATCAGACATTTATTTCTTCTTTACATAAAAAAAATTGTTATCCTTTATATATCAAATTTATGTAATAAAAGTTAAGATATTAAACATTGTAAATTTCTATACAATAACAAAGTAAATATAATGTGTTATTTAACACTAGTTACCAGACCATAGTCATTGTACATAATTCAATGATGTTCCTGCAGCGTCCTAAAAATGCCGTCGTTGTGTCCGTGGCGAAGTTGTATTTGCACCTCACGAATGTTTATAAAAAGAAAATCTGTTTATACATTAGTCCATTCTACAATTTGTAACTGTTCATTTTCCGACCGCATTGCTATGACACACGCTAATTGTTTATTGTCTATTCGCGTGAACACGTCTAATTAATTTAACTGTTCAAACAGAGTTTTAACACACTCTCACTCTTAATCGACCAACGATTAAATTCTTTACATTTTCTATTTTACTACATATCAAATTATTACATCGCACTATGTCCTTTCTTTCCTCAACTCTACAGAACACATCTTTTCCCTCCAAGTTCTGGACTTCAACTTTTTTTTGAACACAACCTGTCACTCCTAACGCTGGACTAAGACTGCTGTTGCCATGAGGCAAATTCTTACTTCCGAAAGCGTTCTTTCCGGTTACTGTTCACACATTTTACCGCACTGCCGTAAAATACAAATAATTTACATTTTATAACAAACAAACTAAATTACATTAAAATTAAACATAATAATTCATACTGTTGTCTTGAAAATCCATTTTTCTTTTATAAATGACGTTACTAAATTTAAATTATTATTTGAATCTCTTATCTCTTTGGCTTAACCGCGTCTTTTAAATGAGTCTATTTTAAAATCTGACTTTTCACATTGTCACAAAACCCCACAAGGTTTGTATTTCAATACAGGTATTGGAATACAAAGCTTTTATATATATATATTTCAAATCGAAAAAAAATATTAATGGATGTTCAAGACATTTCATTTCAGAAGCTAAGGACCTCATGAAAGAAAATAAGTATCCCTAGTATACTTAATTTAAGAAAGATTCTCTTTTCTTATAAAAACTAAAAAATCTATTTGCTAAAATCCTATTTCATTATTTTAATTTGTTAGCGTTATATTAACTCATTGAAAAAAAAATATTATACGAATCAATTAGTGCTAAACCTTATCTCTATTTATACAATAAAACCCATCATCAGTTTCCTTTCCAACCTTGTTGGCTGAAACTTTCCATCAACATTTTTTTGTTGACAGGATCCCGTCACTCAAAGCTTATCTCCCAGACATCTGTCTGTATATTTTCCTGCCATCTAGCATTTCCTTTCCCACACTTTATTTTTCTGCCAAGACGAAATTTCTACATCTTTTATAAAAATCTACACCCATCTATCACTATCAATCTAAATCATTTTTCAACTAAACGCAATTAATTTTTTAAAACTTCTCATTATTAATTAACATTATTACAAAACTATTTACTTATTACTCAAAATTACTTCAATTCACCTTAAAACTTTTCAATACAGACTTTACATTATTATTTATTTTAGTTTAAATCCAATAACTATTTATTCTTACTTAAAATCTCAATTCTCCTGTATCTTGCTGGGATAACATGTTAACTACTGATTCTACAATTACCAAAAACTCTTTTCTTCAACTAAAATTCAAAATATAACATCATTATTACAAAAAAATATAAATTTACTTACAAAACTCATCTATTTATTTCAAAACTACCTCTCTACAATTGTATTGTCTCTCAGTATCCTATCTTGAAATTATTTCCATCTTATCTTTCATATTTTAATAATCTAAGTTGCATTAATCACCAAACAAAATTCTTCATAAATAAAAAAAAACTCCTTATTATTTACCTATATATTATTTCATAAATAATCTCCTTACTTCAACGTAGCTTCCTTTAAAAATCATAATAATCGCCGTATTTCGTAGACTTCCTTAAATCTCCCTTTATTTCATTAAAATCGTCGCATATTTCCTTTATTTCATTAAAATCGTCGTATATTTCCTTTATTTCATTAAAATCGTCGTATATTTCCTTTATTTCATCGCAGTACTCAAAAAACCTCTTAAAAACTAAAATTTACCATTAATGCAACCTAATTACTCTTTTTATAAAAGCTTATTAACAGAACAACTTCATTTTAAATACCACTTTACTCAACAATTCTGTAAAGTCATCATCTTCATATAAAACTCAAAAATCTCTCATTTAAACTACTTCTTATTAAAATCTTCTTAATCATCTATTACTTGTATATAAAAACTTCAAAAAAAAATTAAAATTTACATTGTTTCCCAGCTAACACCGTATTTCATCAAAATCTTTAGACACCTTTATCAAATAACTTCTCACAATCATCTATTGTTTTAGATTCAAACATTATTTATTAAACAAAACATTACTTATTCATTTCATTTATCAATTTCATCAAAATCTCTCTTATTATTATTATTTTACTATACTTCTTCCTTTAAAAACAAAACTTAACCTCCTTTATTCACTATTTAACATCAAAACTTAAAAAACTTAATTATTATCTGTCTTGGCAAAACTCACATAAATTCTCTTCATATTATATTATTTATTAATTATATCTCCTTCCTTTAAAAAACAAAAACTTTAACATTTTTAACTCCATTATTCATTTTATTACCATTTCATTATTAAAAAAAAACAAAAAACTTCAATATTATTATCATCTTAGCAATGCTTCTTGAAAACCACTCAATTCCTTTACAAGTAACCTTTCAAATCTCAAATTATTTAAATCTAACAATATTTTGCATATAATTACTTATTTTATTATTCTTAACTTTTGTAAACAAATACCAAATAGTTTCTACATATAAGCCAAGCATTATAACTCTTAATCTATTATATACATTTAAAAAATTACTATCTTTCTTACTAAATTACTCCCTAATAATGTCACGTCCGGTTTAATCTTGTATATACAGATTGATCAGTTCTGTATACACTACACTTTGTCTTTCTTCTATCATCTGTCTAAAGTATCATTACATGGAAATTCTATGTAATATTATATCAAATTATTATTGTCTTAACCGTTGTTACAAAATCTCCATCATCTTATCAAAAAATACTTTCAATTTTACTTAAAACATTTTAATTTCAAAACTTTTACAAATTTTAACTCATCATTTTCCAAAATTTACTTTTTTATCCAAATTTTAATTATTTAGTAGTCTCTTGTATGTTCTCCTATTATCTCCAATATCCGCGACACTTCTTGTCGACTTAATTACACTTTGTATCCTTCTGATTACAACTTTAGACACTTACATTGAAGTCTGCATTATGATCTTCAGATGTGAGAAGGTTGAAATGCAAAATTCCTACTCAGTTCAGAATAAAGCCCACCTCACAACCTTACAACCACAATACACCTTTAATGCTGTCTACATGCCTTATTTCTAAGAATAAGACATGTTTTCGACTACCGTTACCCTGCCTTCCTCCCAATTTGTTCATGTACTCCTTAAATGCATCTACACGAAGAAAATTTTAAAATTCATAAAAAATTTCATTCAAATCGCATCATCCGAAGTTGAAATAATGTTTATTTTTACCAAGCTTATTACTAGCATCGTCGATTTTCTGTTTATGTAATTCTTTCTAGATGTTATTATTCAAATTCAAAAAGAAAATTTTATTTTTAAAATTTATTCTAAGTTCTTTACTTAGAAATTTTACATTTTATTCGATAAAAGTTATTCAAGTAATCTACTTTTGTTATTATTTACTTTATTTAAAACCAATTATCCTTTATTTAAGTAATTTTTATTTGAAAACGCAAGTTAATTTCCGATTATAAGTCAAAAGTTTTTTATTTTCCTAGACAGCATTTTGGTAACACCCTATATTTCGTCTCAATGTCATGCATAGAACTTATACCTGACTAAGGAATAAACAATCTCCCCTAGCTGTATGAAGCAATATATCTGTCTACTGATAAGAAGTGAAAACCTTTTTAGTTCCAATTAGATTCAATCTCTCGTCATCTTATTGAATATTTTATATTGACGTTCTCAATATTCAATATTAACTCTGTCCATATTAGTCGTATGATTCCTTTTCAAACCAATAGATTATCGTAGGCACGTAATGTAAATGTTGATATGTGGATATACAAACACTCACGTTTATCAACTGATAAAACCTTCCGTCTTAACTCTAACAAATATCTGAACGTTTTCTAAAACTAAACTCTTAATATTTTACGCTTGGCTTATATTAATACTCATACTATTGTTATTTCAAACTATAGACTATACATTATTCAAATTTAAAACTACTTATTAACAGAATCTTAACTACTTTTTATTAATTATTTTTCAAAATCAAGTCCGTGTCATTATAAAATGTCTTTACATTTATTTATTCATTCCAAAATTCAATTTATTATGACTCAATTATAAATTATACATTTTTTTTCGATGGTTCCCCGATTGGTGAAACATCTTGTAAAATATAGCTTGCTTTCTTAACTTAATTACAACGTTAAATACTTCTGTCCACATGGACAGTTTGTCTACCATAGTCATCACAACAGACCCTTTCCTAACAAAAGATTCCCCTTTGTTATTGTCTCGGAGTATTGACAAAACACCTTTCTCTTTCTCCCTTACAGACATATCTACATTTCTCTTTCTCTCAAACATCTTAGAATCTACTGACCTATTTCTGTCATCTGTCAGCTTAGCATTCCTAACCTTATCATACTCCTTTGCTTTTACAAAAATCTCTTTCACACACCCATTTTTATATTCACATTCAACATTATACTGTTCACTAAAACTTTTAATTTTTTTCTCTTGAATTTTAAAAATACTTGTAAATTTCAACATTACGTAGTTTTCAAAGCTTACAGTGCTACAAAAGTTTTGCCTTCTTACACAAACAGCTGACTCTTTTATTATTACATCATTTATCTTACTCACACATTCATTTACTTTAATTTTACCCTTGTTATTTAAATCACTTACAATCTCTCTAACCCCATCAAAATTGGTAACCCCATCATTTTTCTTAATTTCAACATTACCTGTTAACTGTTCTAAATTATTGTTTTCAAAAAACTCATTTTGACATACATTAGTCTTAACAATTGTCTCATTTTTTAATCTTTTTTGTTCCCATTCTAGTATTGACTCTTTAAAACATTGTTCTCTATCTAACTTCATTTGTTCAAATCCATCATTCATCTGCTTCATCATTACTTCCAACATTCTCATTATTTTATCATCTCTATCTACTCTATCTTGCTCAATTACCCTAACCTGTTCAGCCCTTAGATTATTATTATTATTAGTACCCTCCATTTTATTTAAATTTTGATCTTCTTTTACCAATTTGCTATTATTATTTACTGAATCACTTAAAACTTTATTTATTCCATCAAAATCATTAACCCCACCATTTTTCTTAACTTTTAAGTTTTCATTATTATCTACCTCATTATTTACTTTATTATTAACTCCTATAACCTCATTAATCTTTGTATTATTACATCTATAATACCCATAACCTACTTTTTCTGTATTATTTCCTATAACAAATGCCGACACTACAGTAAAAGGGGGTGCTTCTTTTAACAATTTATCTTTTAATTTTCTATAAATTTCATTTCTCGCTGTCATTCCAGCAGACATCATTTTTTTAATTTCTGCTTTCAATTCAACATCCCTATCTATTAAATTTACTCCTAACCTTACATGCCATTGTTTATCTAAACTTTCTCTGTCTAATTCGATGTGCCAATGTTCCACATCTCTTCTATCCATATCCAATACCTTTTCAAATTTATATTTTTTATTTACATTTGTAAAATACTTTTCAAATTCTTGTTTCATAACTTTAAATTCCATCCTAAGCCTATCTAAATCAGTTATTAACTTATTATTATTATCTCCCTCCATTTTTAGTTATTATAATTATTTAAACTTTAAATTTAGAATTGGTTATTTTAAAATTACTTATCTACTTATTATTAAAAAAAATTTTTTAGAGAGAACATTCTTATTTTTTTTTTTGTTGATTATGAATATTCTTACCTTTTCGATAAGAATTTCTAATCCACCAAGAAACCACTGTTTTTTCGACTTATATTCTTATATTTTTCAATATAAGAATACAGCCCCGAGTTGAGCGACACTTGTAATAGTTATAAAAATCAGCCTTTGTCGTACTTGAAGAGTACTTATTTTTATTACAAAAAATATAAAAAATTGATTTTAATTTTATTATTATTTATATACTTTTGCCAAGCTTTTTATGGGCGCCAGGAAGCGTTAGCTTACCAATTTAGAAAAGAAAGGAAGTTAATTGTTATTATGATTAAAATCTCTCAGGGTCGCAAGTCCTTTTAAAAGTGTACTTCAGTGGTTCTTGGTGAAATAAAAAATCTTATTTTGTTGAACTGAAATTGAACATAATTTATTGAGTTAAGTATTAACATTTATACAAGTTATACATACATGTTCATAATATATTTCCTACTACTATTTGATATTTCCTTATCTTTTTAACTTTAAAAAGATGCCTTGAAGAGACTTAAATCCTTGTTTGTGATTCTAAAATTTGTAGTTGCAACTTGAAAAATTATTTATTAAAATGAATAGATTAAGGTTATCTGTTTGTATTATGTTGAATTTACTTTAAATAAAATTTTTTGTCAGTAAACTTCTATGATTCTCAAAAAAAAACAAAATAATTATTTAAAAGATTTTAAATTTATAAAAAATAATACATTGAATATAATAAATTTTACATAGATAGATAAATTTTGAGTTTCAGTGTTCATTAACACTGATTACCAGTCCGTTGTTGAAGGATATTTCTCCATGATGTCCACGTGCTAAACTGTCCGTCGGCGTTATATCAATCACATTTTTCGAGCCTTCCATTGTACTCGACTAATGTTCGTGTTTAGATTGTTTATTAACTGTTAGTCCATAAAACACTTCACGATTTTTTACGCTTACATGACTTGTCCCACTTTCGCTATTTTAGCGTGTCTAGGCACAAAACACATAGTTATCTTTTGTATGAAAATACGATTGTCTTTTATCTATTTTCATATAACACGCTACTGACACTAAACTGTTCTAAAACTCCCTCCTCTATTCAAAACTAATACTGTTTTTTTTTTTTTTAAAACACTTGACTACATTTTTCCAAACTCTAAGACTGATTTTAAAACATCTTATTACGTCGGATCTCCAATTCTAACTGATCTTTTTACCTCGTGGATTTTCCACTTCCCGCGATACAGGGCTCACATTTCTTACCGCACGGACTCCTCATTCAATCTTGCAACGTCTGCGATATTCGTCTCGCATGACTTAGACACTGTTCAAATAGTTTTGTTTGACAAATCTCTTGTCTATATTTTTAACGAAACAAAACACTACCTAATTTATTATTACTAATTATGACTAATATTCTATATACATTATTTTATTTAAATTTGGAAACCTATATCTTAATTTTATATTCCCTTATTTTAACATTTACCGTTTCCCGGGTTACTTTAAATATTTAAATCTCAATATAACCATTTTTTGGTTATTTAGGTTAAAATTACCATTTTTGGTATTACAACTTTAGAAGGGTTAGTAAATTTACTAACCATAATATTGCCTATAGATAGTCTTATGTGTTACCTATTAAAATGTCAGCTGCATGTATTGTAGAAAGTGATAGAAGATATGGTGTGACTTGTTATTCATCTGTCATTGTCGTTGTCAGCATGTATGCAAAAATTAAGATGGACACTTAAAATTTGGTATGTGGGACACTTGTGTACCCATACTAAATCAATTGAAAGTTGGAAAAATTGTAGAATGACACTTAGTGACAAGTTGAATTGTATTGCACATGTTAAAATGAAGATATGATTTTCTATAAGTGAATGCTACAAGTAAATTTGTAATAATTTTGAATTCCAAAAAGGGACTTAACAATTAAATCTGAAGGGTGGAGTTTATTTGTTTTAAATTTAAATTTGAATTTTTAACTGGGAATTATTTACTTAAAATTGTCAGGCGCCAGCTTGTGAGAAAAGCACAAACATTTATTTATTTAACTCTTTTCTAGGGTCGTGAATTTCGGGAACTTTACTCATATATGAAAAATGATCATAATAAACTTCTGACATATATACATTTATTAATCAAAAATTTATATATTGAACATACATATTCTTGTTAAGCGATTTGCTTAACTTCTCCTGAAATATATACATTTATAAATAAACAAATTATAAAACTAAATTACTGTAAATGACTAACATATTTTTATATTGAAATTATAGATAAAGTAAAAAAGTTAATATTTCAAATAAAAGTTCGTAAAGTTCTTTCTTTTATTTAAATCACTGATAAAAATGTTTCTCACTATTTATGACAATGCAACTGAAAGTTCATTTCTACTTCTTTAAACTTCTTTAAAACATGCATGTAGGCGTCACAATCACACTACGGTATTAATATTATTGTTTGTTCGGACATTTGCCATCATTTGTGTATAAGAAACAATACACGACGTTTCGAGAGTATAAATCAACTCCCGTTATCAAGTGCCTAACTTACAAACTAAAACATGCAGACAGAACAGATGCCTAGATGTCTAGGCCTATGTTCAGAAACTAACCGTAATGAAAAAACGCCCAGGACAAACCCTTGTCATATCTCGAAACGTTGTGTATTGTTTCTTATACACAAATGATGGCAAATATCCGAACAAACAATAATATTAATACAAATATTCTACCATTAAGTAATAATTTAAAAAATAAAAACACATTACTGTGTTGTATTGCAAATGCTTCAAAGGAGAAAGGTAGAGCGGAAGAGATTCAAGAAGAAGAAACCTTGGGACTTCCTGATGTGCAGTGATGATGAGTATAACTGGATTAATGTGCGAGTATACATTTTACAGGAGTTATTTCAAACGTTCAAATGAACAGTGACTTGTATAATAGTAATAAAAGTCACTAGATAAGTTGTATTCAGTTATAATAATAACGATTTAGTTTTAAATTCCGGATATTTCAAACAATTTTTATCCATGTCTAAATTTAATCAAAATTTGCAGATTCTAATTCTGCATCTAATTGAACCAATTCCAACTTTCTAGAGTAAAATTTAGAAAAAAAGGAATGTTATAAATAGGATTTTGAAATCTGATATCCCAAGACAATTTAATATTCTTAATGGTATATAACCTACCAATGTTGAGTTGTAGTGAGTGTAGGCTATTTAATATACAGGGTCTCCGAAAAAAAATGCCGGGATTTCGAACAGCCATTGCTTGGGGACTATTCAAGATAACTAAATGATTTAAAAGTCAAATAGAAGAGGAAAAAGCAAACTATTTTTTCATACCTTAATATGTTTCGATGTGAGCTCCATTTGTTGCTCTGCAGACATCGAAGCGATATTTGATTTCTCGCCAAGTGTTGTATAGCATCTCTGGTGTCACAGTTGCGATCGCTTCCGAAATTCGCCCACGCAGATATGGTAAATCACGAATTTTCTCAGCATATACAATGTTCTTTACGTAACTCCACAAAAAAAGTCCAAAGTGGTCAAATCAGGACTCCTGGGAGACCAGGGAATAGGCTTACCCCTGCTTATCCAACCATTTGGAAACCTGTTGTTAAGTGTGTCACGCACTTCCTGAAGGGTCAAATTTGCATCAAAATGACTCGTTCACCGCTTTTTCTTCAGTTTCTTCAATTTGAGGAAACAAAAATTATTCTAGCATATCTAAATAAATTATGCCATTAATTGTTTTTTCGGCAAAAAAGAAAGGCCCTATCACTTGGTCATACATTAATCCACACCATATGTTCACTTTTGGCAAATCGCACACATGTTCCTGCACAATGTTAGGCTGTTCTGAACCCCATATATGACAATTGTGACGATTAAAAACACCGCTTGTGTAAAATGTAGCTTCGTCTGAGAACAGCATTCTTTTAATAAAATTGGGTTTGTGATCAATCTCACTGAGCATAAAACTGGCAAAGTCTGTATGCTTAGGACGATCGGTGGGTTTAATCTGATGTCTTAACTGAATTTTGTATGCACAAAGTCTTAATCTTTTATTAAACATCGTGGAGTGTCGATTTGAGTATGTTTAACTGAAGACTTTGTCGGACAATCGATTTTTTCCGGCTTCTGATGCAAGAATGTCAGATTTCTTCAACTTTGTCATCACTTGTTTTTGGCCGGCCAGGTGAATGTCCTTTCAAAACACTTCCTGTGTCACGAAACTGGTTAAACCAACGATGAATTGCTTTATCATTGGGCGAATATTTACCTCGGTACGTAACTCGAAACCGACGCTGCACACTAACAATCGTGTGAATTTAAATTCTGCGTACCACAAAACACACTGTGCCTTCTGTTGCGCCGTAAACATCACTATGGTGGCCTGCTACCGGACAGCTGGTCTGCACATGCCAAGGTCAACGCTTCCTCCCATGCTACAGGGAAAACAAAACCTTTTCCGTTTCTCTTCTATTTGATGTTTAAATCGTTTAGTTATCTTAAATTGTCCCCAAGCAACAGCCGTTCGAGATCCCGGCATTCTTTTTCGGATTCCCTGTATATATGCAGATTTGTTATGCCAGTCAGGACAGAGTTGTGTAATAAAAATTGTGATGTACAATTACTGTATTCACTAAAAGCTGTGTTAGAGTTTATTTTACTTGACAGGATTGAGTAAGGTCATTGATGGTTCCATCAGTTTGTTTTTAAATTGAGATTAGTTTTTTTAAGTAGAACATAGCAAAGCAGCAAAATTTATTTATTTTCTTATGAAATCATCAAATAATGTTTGTTTTGTATGGATTAACTAATTACTTATAATCCTTTTATTTATTTTCTCATTTTCACTTTACCTGTCCAGAAGTTTCTTTCAACCACTGTTTCTACTACCATATTATTTCTATCAAGATATATATTTCATTTATTTAACATAGCATTACTTATTTTTCAGATTGTTTTCTGTTTGATTTTCTTCTATCACTAACTTTTTCAGCTTATAATAATTTAAGTTCACAAGTTTCTGTTTTATAAAACAAATGCATTAAGGAAGTTTTACTGTATTTGAATTGAATTTTAAAGCAAATATAAATATCTTTACAGGATATCGCAATGGCTGTAAAGTTGCAATGATTACATCTTCTGGCTCAGTGTTAGAGACTGATATCCTGTATTTACATCCACGACCAGCTTCTTTTGTGCCTCATCACAAGGATCTGATTGCCAAACGACTTAGAGATTTGCTGCTGAATCACAAGTAAATTCATACATTTATTAACCTCAAGTTTTTAATGACAGTAGATGAGAACCAACCAATTACTTCTAAAACTTTGTTGGAAATGTTTTTCACAATAATCTAAAGAAATTTATATAAAATACAGTAGTTAACCCCTTAAGTGTTTATGTCGGTTTAAGCCGACGCTACAAATATCGATAAAAAGTGCCGATGTCGGCTAAAGCCGACGCTCTTAACTTGCCCTATTCTATTTCGTTCTCTGTCGTAATATTACGTTGTAGTTGCTAGTATTGCCGCTAGATAGTGTTGGCATGCTCTCTAGAGCATGACTTATAAAACTACCGCTTTATTTTTGTTCTCTTTGGATCCGCCGTGAACATTATATTTACAATTAGTCGCGATATGTCCGCAAGGAGTCGCAATACCAGTGCAGCGAATGTGATGTTGGGCTGTGTGCTGCCCCATGTTTTAAAATATATCACACCCAAAAAAATTACTAAACATTAGTAAGAAACTGTAAACAATCTTTATTGTGTGTACTTTTATTTTTAACAATGGTTTTATTACATTTTACTTTTTTTTAATTGTTAGGTAAATGTGTTTTTAATGTATTTGCAGAAAATTTTTAAATTATATTAAACATGACATTTATACTTTAGATGTTGCTTATATTTTCTTTTAATGCCTATTTTTTAACTTCCAAGTTAACAAACATTAAAATAATCAAATAAAAAAAATAGGCATTTTTGGGTTGATTTAGGCAAAAAAAATAAAATACTTAAGGGGTTAATATGGTCGGCACATAGTTTTCTGATGAATTCAAATTCAGAACAATTAAAAACTACCATGTTTTAAATTTATGGTTTATTTTGATTTTTTATGGTCTTCAGATCTAAAGCCTTGTAAAGTGACTTCAAATTTCAACTCAGCATTATAAACTACATACATAAATATTGCTCAAAGGAAATTGGCTGTTACATTGACAGAGTTTATGTTAACCACATACTATTTACATAACAAACAATTTTTTTGTTTTGACACTTTGTACTGATATTATACCTAGTATAGTAGCTCCAACTATTTTAGTTTTATTTTGGTAATGTAGTTTTTATATTATTTTCAATTTGTTATAGTATAATTATTTACAATGGTTTTACTGTATGTCTTTGGTGGTGTATTTCTCGTAATATTCATATTTGATCTTGAAAGTCAAAGAATGTCCTACTGGTTATTCTATAATCAATTGGTAAGGTAGTAGTGGAAACTACTATTTCATTTACTGTTCATGTGTGCAACAAATTGTATGATTTTATAGAATAAGGCAAATAAAAGTTATCTTTAATGAATAACTACATTTTTGTCTAAATATGATATAAATTGGTGTTTAAAAAAAATCATTATGTTCACACAAAGAAAAAATTTGTTAGTCTCCATAAAATCACTTCCCACAATCCTGTAGGAGTTCACAATAGGTAAAGAAATTTCGTATTGTTTTAGAAGAAGAGTAAATCCAAAGTAGAAAAATATATTAAGAAACTAACTGTGGGGAAAGCACTGATTGTACCTCTTTGGCTTATATCATGAGGAGTGTTTTAGGGCATATGATTTGGCAAAGTTCTTACATGCATAATTTATATTGTTTTATATATGTACAGTATTTAATTCCACTTTTATTTTTGTTAAGAATAGTATAATAAAATAAATAATAAATAAATGAAAATAAGATTTTAGAATTTTTAAACTATATTGTTGATTGTATGAGATTTTAAATAAAGATTGCAAAATTTAGGGAATCAAACAGTAAAAATCATCTGCAACCAAAGTGTTAAAATATGAATTAAAATATTCTGTCAAAATACAAGTTACTTTTGCATTATATAGTATTTTTGCATGTTAAAATATTTGTGCTTGCTAACACGAAAAAAGTATAAGTGGAAAACTTCCATCTGAAATCAAAGTCTTCAACTCTGTCCAGGTGCCGTCCAATTTAAGTAGGAATGATTAGTTCTCTCCTCTCTGGCCTTTAACATCATCCACATAAGATGGATGCTGGGACAATGTAGGATTGATAGGAATAATCAGGCAGATATTTTGAGCCAAATGGAGAGGAGAAACTGATTTTGTATAGGAATATTGTATAGGAATATATTCCTCCTGTGGATAAGTTGTATAATGCCTAAGTATGCTTTTAAGTCCATGAATTTGGCAGTGATATCTGTGTAGACAGCGTTAATTTCCTGACCAACATCTGGGCAAACTATGGTCCAGGGACCTTAGTTTGCACTAACAAAAGCACTTGTTTAACAGGACAGGATTTCACTTTACTTTTCGCTACTTGTGGAATTTCTTGTTTTTATTTTTACAATTTTGAATTTACTATATTTTTGATTTCTTTATTATTTAAACTTATTTGGTGCCATTCTGTGATTAAGCACAAACACTTAATGATTTAATCGGGATCGTGGACTCTTAAGGAAAATGTACTCAATCACAAAAAAACTACAGATTTGGTTAAATACTCCATTTTATAATATTCATTTTGAATATTGCAGCTGAAAAACATACATAGATATATAAACTTAACTAGTTTCCAACTAGGAAGTATTTCCTAAAACAACATAGATAATTCTTATAAACTAACATGCATAAATTTTAAAGTTATGAAATAGTTCAAAAATAATATATTTGGGGCTCACAGTGTATGACTGTCTCTTTTAATATTAAACTAGATAAAGTTTGCAAAATAGGTTCATTATATATATTTAAATGTCTGGATTCTGAAATCACTCTATAACAATCATGAAAGATAGTCGATTAATCTTATCTTTAAAGATTCAATTTTATTGTAAAGATTTATGTATATTTTACTGTACGATAACCAATGTACTTTTATACAAAATATGTATTAAGTTCTGAAATATACATAGGCGTCTTATACATAGGCGTCTTATACATAGGCGTCTTATACCAAGGACGCAATCACTGCTTTTATGTAAAATACAATTTAAAATTGTTTTCTTTTATGAAAATGGTCATGTGAGAAGCGTAGCTGTGTTTTCTGTTATGAAAAAGCTCATGTGAACGTAGCTCTCGCAGATTTGTATCGTTCAGGTAATGAGAAGTTTTCGTGTTGGCAAGAGAGTCACAAACCGGACTACCCTTTTAGTAGATGAGCAAATGGGCTCCCAAGAAGTACTCTGTTCGAGCTTGGTTTCAAAATGTTGTTATTGGTGGAATCTTTGGGTCAAATATTGTGAACCTGAAAAGTATATCGGCGCACAACACATACTGGACTGAATTTAATGCGTCTAATTTTGGGGAAACTAGTCTTCTTAATTCTAATATTTTATAAAAAAGAACAATATTGGCAATAAGTTTTGCAATTATATTTTAACTTTCATAAATATTCAATTACTTCACAAATTCCATTCCTACAACTCATTTACATATGGTTCTATTACAATAACCAATTTTGGAACATTGTCTGTCCTTACGAGATCTTAATATACGATCATATAGCGAGGTACGATGAAAGTCTCTTACATCATATATTGCTCACTTCATATATTGAATCAAATACTAATACCAATTCGATACCTAAAAATGTGAAATGTTACACTTTATAGCAATTTAAGCCATCCTCATCACTGGACATGGTCACTTCCATATCCGTCTGCAGGTCTTTTCAAAGGTTTACTTATTTGCAATCTTAGTAGTCGTCAAGTCATTGGAGTGTTACAGATATTCTACTTGACTGTGGAGTAGTGGAACACAAGAAAAGGAGGATCTTCGGATCCAAGCAGCAAAGAGAAGCTGTGGATACCAATTCCCCAGACAAATTCGGGAGGTTGTCAAAAACGTTACAATTAGTTTTAGTTGTTGGGGTAATACAGGGGGAGTGCAATCAACTTCAGTTGACTTGAAGGGAAACATATGATCCTGTAGATGCTGTAGCCCCTTGTCCAAAGATTTTTTTTTTAAATATGACAATACAGTACTTACTGTGGGGAGAGAAGTCTGGTAGTCAGCATAGGATGATTCAAGTTGCTAGTACAGGAGACTAGTCTGGGAAAGATAACATGAATGTTAATACATGAAGAGGGATGAAGGCAAGATTTGCCTCTACTAGTGGAATCACACTTCAATTTCCATGGAAATACTGCTATCACCTGCAGCATTCCCCTTCTGTTGACTCAATCATTTGGTGTGTGAATGTATAGTTTTAGTGTTGCATTGTTTATAGACCTTTATCAGTAGCAATTTAAATAATTCTTACTATTTGATTTTTTTTTGAATAAAAGTATGAAAGAAGGAGCTTAAGCTGGTGATTCCTTTCTAACCATTTCAGGAAAGGAAGTACCATAGTTAGAAGAAGATAAATTTAACTGGGGCAATTTTGATTAAAGAGTGATAAGAAATATTATTTAAGATTTTATTTAATTCATCAAAAATGTTCTCACTGCTCCGAAATTGCTGATTGTAATAATTAAAGAAATATAAACATCCCATGGAAGGTTCACATACTTGTATATGATGTGGGTTTTCAATTAAAAGGTGTGGACAAATTTGAAAAATATTGATTATAAAAGCCCAGACATAAATTCAGGCGATCAATACTTGGGAAGCATTAAACAATACAGAAATTAAAAATAAAATATAACATAATCCACCTTTTCTATGGGGATTTACCTTTAACCTCTCTTTTTCAATTTTACACTTTTAAATAATTAATAAAACGCAAACACAACTTTTTACCTTTCAATAAAATTTGACTTTAATACAATATTTTTAATGTTAGGAAACAATTACATTTATTAACTCAATATGTTCTTAACTAATTCTGCATTCACTCTGCACACAATCCTTAACCTAATTTTAACTTCCTTACAATGATTTTTTTATTTTACACAATATTCAAAATCCTTACCTTTACTTTCTCTAAATTCTTTTTGGACATCAACACTTATTTTACCAAGATTATTATTTTTAGTTTTGACTAATGAAACCTTTTTTTTTCTTTAAAAAAAAAAAAAAAAAAAAAAAAAAAAAAAAAAAAAAAAAAAAAACACAATTTAAAACTTTAACATTGAAGATACAATTTATTGCCATGGCTTGCTCTTTTTTTTACAAAAAAACAATTAAATTTTTTATTAGCACTAACTCTAATTTCTCGGGGGGAATCCTCTGCTGGCTCAATTGAAATGAAATTTACTATTAATACTAAAAGAATGGTTAACAATTTTGTACTTATCAATGGTACAGCTCCCCTTCAACTGGTCGATTTTTCACGATAACACTTCACAACTTTCACTGACTTTGCTTTTATAACTTCACTGGATTTTCTTTTCACAAAAAAAAACGAAGCACTCACAAATTCCTTCTTGAACTCCTTGAACGACATATGGTACTAACTGCAACTGGTAATCTCCCTTCCTGACGACGAATAATAACTCACTAACTTCTCGTTGATACTAAATTTATTCTGATTGACTTTCAGCTAATGAACTCAGCGACGCCCAGCTCCTCTGGTCAACAAACAGTTTAAGACTTTATCTTTCTACTCGACTTAGAAAACCAAACTCCTTTAAACAAGGTGACGCAGAGACGTCTCGCCTCTTTGGTCAACAGTTCTCGACTAACTCTCCTTTTCAATTTTGGTTCTTACTGAATATCATCCCCTCTTTTGAACTCTAGTTGGTTTTCTCCGCTTTGATTCTTTCAAATCCTGTAATTCTTTCAAAACATACTTTTCTGTCTTTTTAGTGGCGGGTTTCAAAATCTGCCCAATGATTTTTAAAAGTGGGATATCATCTGATTGGTCGACCTACTTTCTGTCCTACTTTATTATGCAAATAAAAAGTCATAACATTTTTCACTTAAATCTAACCTAGACCTACTATCAAAATCATTATCTTGTCTAATCAGTTCTATGTCCTTATTAATTCCACTTTCATTTGATAAAATTTAATCCCTGATTAATTATTAATTTATCATTTTTAAGTCTGTTTCCATTGATTATTTTACTAGCCTATATTCTAAGTGGACACAGCTATTTTCATTGTTATTATACAACTTAGAAACACTTTCATTTCTTGATCCATATTTAAATTCTCTAAAATCAATAGGTACTTGTTTTTCAATTTCTGTATCAACATTATTAAATTTTACTTCTAAACTATCATGTCGGTCAAGCATCAGTCATTATCAATTGTCCTTTTTAATCAAATTCTTTTGTAATAAAATATCAAATTTATTATTTGTTTTATTAAATTTATCAATTGTTTTCTCATTATTGCTATGTAATTTTTATAAATTTTCATTTATTTTATCAAATTTATCATTTTGTTTTTCAAATTTATCATCTTGTTTGAATTTTTTTTCTTTATTTCTTTAAATTTATCATTTAGTTCTAGTTTATTCAATTCTTTCATTTATTTTAAAATTGTTAACAAATAATTACAATCAGTTGGTAATGTCTCAACATTTAAAGACCTAACCTCTTCATGAATGCTAGTTTTTTTCTTTAGCCAAACCTACTTGTTACTTTAATCAAAACTCATGTCTACCCCTGATTCATTAATAATGGATAGAGAATCACCTATATTAAAATTTTGTTCTTTATCCATTTTAAATTATTATTTATTATTAACAACTTGTATAAAATTATTCAAACAGACTATGTAACCTATAATAACAAAAATCATCCAAAAAGGAAAAAGAAAACTGTTCACTTCAGTTATATTTATAAAAATGCCACCATCAATATTAAAAATGTAAAATTCCAATTAAAACCAATAGTATTAATCTTATACTAGAGAACACCTAGTATAACCTCAATGGTAGACAGCAAAGCATAGTTCGAGAGATAAAGGATCATTGGGCGCCATTTTGTAAGGTTAAGTGTTACAAATAAAATTTTAATTTATCAAAAACTATTTTTTATGATTGTGTTATTTATTACTGTCGGTTCTTACCTTTATCTCTGTACTTCTATACCTCACTAATCCATACGATCTTGGCTAAACAGCTGTTCTCAATGATTCTTTAATTAGACATTTTAATGTTTGCTATACAAAGTCATTATTAACATGAAAGCAATTTTTATCATTATTTTTAAACAACTTGCATCAAAGAACAAGATCTTAATATCTAAATACTGTTGATTTTCTATGAATCTACCAATTACTCACAGTTCTTTTAGAAGAAAATTTGATTATTCAATATCTGCACCTTACTTACGATTATTTCGTCTGTTTTCTATTTCACAATCTTTTTGTTAAAAATCCATTACTTAATGCATTCACTTGACAATTTTTCTTTTACTATTGGCTCACATAATTATTAGTTTTTCTTAGTATTTAATTTTAATTTTTATAAATTGTACATACATTTTGAGACGTCTGTCCTCCTCGACGTTCTGAACTAGAGTAAATAGCCGTGCCTGCAATGCACACACTCACTCCTATAGAAAAATTCGTAGAATTATACTGTTTGTACTAGAATGTTCTGTGGTTTTAACCAATTAAAAATGTTTTAGAATAATATCTCTTTATATAGAGAATCAAACCATATCGTCTTAGCCCGTCTTTCTTCCAAAAGCTTCTGTATGTCGCAATTGTCTGTTTCTTTGTGAAACACAATTTTTTAAGATTATGATTATCACATTTTTATAAACGTACATTTATATTAAAAGTTCACTTTCGATTAATGTTTAAATTGTCACTTAATTTTCTTATCCTAACACATTATTCACAAATACTTACTATTACTACATATTACAAATGAGAAATTATTAATGAATTCATTCTCAGTATCCAGGTCACTATTATTTTAAAATAAAGTTTCTTACCTTTGTTTCCGTCAAGTGACCTCAACATCGACTATTGAACGACCAACTAAATTTCGACTCAAATACCTTGTATGACACGGCGATAAGAATTCAAGAAGCCCGTGGTAAGAACAGGTTCGGAGTGCGCGAGATAACAGATGGTCAGTTGACGTCCGGTAGCCAGAAGGTGTACACCAAATAGGACTTTTAATGTGATATGTGTGTTTTGTGTGTGTTTTTATGAATAATTTTAGTGTTTGACGACTTCGGTCGAGTAATTTAAATTAATATACCTGTGTCTGAAGATGGGATAAAAGTCCCGAAACGCGTCACGATTGCAAAAAAGAGGTCACTTGACGGAAACAAAGGTAAGAAACTTTATTTTAGAGAAATTATTATTTATTATTAACTACTGATTATTATTTATTGGTTGGAGATGTTCCATGCTTACAAGGTATTCAGCTATTGTAGACATCACAGTTTTTCATGTACAAACTGATTTTAGGCAAGACAGAACTCTATCACATCCCTTATTAATAGGATTCCCACTATTTTCACTCGTGTTGGCAATTATATCGTATTTAACTTTAAATAACTTTGTGGTT
Source organism: Aphrophora alni (assembly GCA_963513935.1). Classification (NCBI taxonomy): domain Eukaryota; kingdom Metazoa; phylum Arthropoda; class Insecta; order Hemiptera; family Aphrophoridae; genus Aphrophora; species Aphrophora alni. The sequence goes on from OY740770.1 coordinate 91,829,065, forward strand.
GTTCATTTTTAAATAGAGCCTTATTATTTTAATTTATTTGAAAATTATGTATGTTTAATCTGTTTGTGATAGAAAACAGTTTTATAATGTTTATGGTGTTTTAATGTGTTTCAGGTGTGAGACTATAGCCTTGGGAAATGGTACAGCATGCCGTGAGACGGAATTATACTTAGGTGAATTGATCCAGTCAGGTTGGTTCCGTCCGTTAGATGTTAAATACACCATTGTCAGCGAGCAAGGTGCATCCATATACAGTTGCAGTCCAGAGGCTTCTAATGAATTTCCAAACATTGATCCCAATCTTATTAGTGCAGGTAAATCATTCTTAGACACATATTTAATGTAGTGTTTGTTGTAGTTACTTATCAATTGTGTATATAGTCTTGTTATTCACTAAATGAAGAGAAGTTATCATCTTCAGTTATTAGAAACTTTTTTTTCATAAACTTATTTCGGAATGAACTACAAGAGCCTCTGAAGAGTTCTCTTTCATTTAGAAATAGAAGTCTCTGTTTACTCATTTATTAAAAGGAAAAAAAAATTATAAATCTATTTAAATTCAATTTTTTAATATATATATATATATATATATATATATATATATATATATATATATATATATATATATATACATATACACACACATAAAGGTCAACTAATAATAATAAAACAAACCTTAAGAAAAGGAGAAAAAAAACTCTCTGTATAAATTAAACTTAAACTTACATAAATGACTAAAAAAATGGAAAACAATAAAAACCTTAAAATTATAATGCTTTTATAAAACCTATTTCACAAGTTATAATAGAATTAGGTACTCCAGAGGAAATCCTATAGTGGGGTACCATCGGTGATTAAGGCAATAAAAGACGAGCACCCACAAAAATTACAAAAACAAGTATTTTGATCCAATTCAGATTGGAATGAATTTTGGTTTGTACAAGGTTACTAAAAAAATGTTTCTGGATTTACATTAAAAACTAACCCATTTTGTAACTTAACAACAAAACTATTTAAGGTAGAAATAGAATGAATATATACTGGCAAACAATTGAGCATCTTAGGGGTGATTGAAGTATAACCTAAATATTAAAAGATCAGATTTTGTATGGACAGGCGACACAGGCTTACTTTGGAAAGTAGTCCTTGGTATTACTTAATAGTATAAAAAAAAAAACTAGCAACAACAATAAATTCCAACAAACAGGAGTATACCAGATAACATGCGCTGACTGCCCCAAAAAATATATAGGACAGACTGGTCGATCGTTTTATAAGAGATTCAAAGAACATCTTCCTCCCGCAATACAATCAGCACACCCCCGAAAACAGAGTCAAAATTTGCTGAACACATGGAAACAGCGCACGGATATGATGTGATTGACAAATCTTTGACAATTCTACATAAGTGCGGCAAAGGAAGGCGCATGAATGCTCTTGAACAGTACGAAATATACAAAGCTTTCAGGACAGACAAAGAAACGCTACTTAATGACAAACTTAATTTCAACTCCAATCCATTGTTCGACATAGTAATAGATATCACAGAAGCAAATAGAGATAAGAACTGTGCTCAACCCTATACCGACAGTATAACCGTGGACAGTGAACAGACCACACGCACTAAAAATGTGCAAGCGTGTATTCGTTAATATTTGTGAACTAGTGTGCATAAGTGTTTTTACGTGTAATATGTGCTTTTAATTTTATAATGACGAAGGACAATAGTCCTTAACTTGAAAATGGCTGAATAGCCGAAACGGTCGTCGTTGGAAGTTTTAAATAAGACTATTGGACGGTAAGTTCAAAAAAGTTTACTTAATAAACAATAGTCGGTATGGCGAACATAAACAATAATAATAAGCCTATTTAACGACAGATGAACTGCTAATATTTTTCTATCACAACTAGGGTTATCTACTGATTACTGTCGTCACAGCAAGTATCAGATGATTTTTACTATACTTTGACTTAGACTTTGAAAACAATAAGCTCAAAAATGTGAAACATTACATCTCATATACATTGTGACATTACATGTAATTATTAATAGAATATTTATTGTCACACTTTTTATTTGATTGTTTTGAAATTTGGTGTATAGATCTAGATATACAAATTGTTTGGTCAATTTTGGTATTTTTATGAGTGCATTTATTTATGGGTTTTGCCTTTAGCTAGTAGATTATTATACCTTTATTTTCAGCATGCGGAGAAATCTTTGTTATCTTTTCGGAGTTTTGTAATGGATTCATGTTTCATCAATTTTGTTATAATGTGTTAAAAACTAACTTGGTTGACGTCCTGCATTTTTGCCCATCTTTGAACCCATCTTGCTGATTGATTGCTTTGTCATTCCCAACATTCATGACAAAACATATTCATCTAAGTGCTTTACTATATTAGCTATTTTTAGTCAACTGTTTTTTTAACACAACTTGGATTTTTTATTGACTATCTCTTAAGTTGTGAATTTTTCGGATGTCCCAGGTGTTCAGGATCATTTTTGCTTGTATGACCACATCAAATATCTGTAAACCATTCTATGTGTTTATCTAAATAAGATGGTAATTGTCAATAGTAAAATTAAACTTTGTGATATCAGTGATATCTTATCAAAGTCACTGATTTATCAAAAACCTCCCATATATCAAACTGACTTATTTTGCTCAGCTTAGCGATCTGAATATTACTGAATATGAAATTAGCAAACAAATGGATTTACAATTAATGAAGTATAACTTGGCAACCTATCATGTCAGCTTAACAGCTTTTTGACACGCTCAGATTAATTTTCATCAACAAATTCTGTGTATTTAAATTTCCAGTCTAACAATAATTCCATAATATCCTCCTGAATCTTACAATAAACTGTTGAATTATAAACCCTAAAGGCTGATTGTTCCAATAAATTTGGCGAAACTATTTTTTTATTTTTTACAGTGTCACTTGGAAGACGGATTCAAGATCCATTATCAGAACTAGTAAAAGTTGAGCCGAAACATTTAGGAGTTGGTATGTACCAACATGATGTATCTGAGAAGTTGTTAAATGCTACTTTGGATGAAGTGGTTTCAGAATGTGTCAGTTTTGTAGGAGTAGATATCAACACGGCTTCTTTGTCTGTCCTCAGGTAAAATATTATAGCATTAATTATTTAAATATTCAATCTGGCCAATTTGCTGGGTCTTGAGTACAGAATCTTCATCAAGTTCCATAACCATTTTTCAATTAATAAAGCCTAAGATTTTAATGATGAGGATGTCTCTTGAAAATATTTCAGGACAGTGGTTCCTATTTTTTTCCTGTTGATGGTACCCTTAGTATATCAGGCTTTTTCTACGGCGTTCAAGGTTAGAAAATAGCCCTACTTAATAATAATAGTTGGTTACAGTGCACAGATTAGGTTGTGCAGTTTAGTCGGTAAAGCTTAGAAAAATAATAAAACTGATATTTCAAATTCACAAACAATTTGTGTAAATGTAAAACGTATTAAATAAGAACATGTTTTGAAAAATAATATCACTGAATAAATAAATCGTAATTAGTGGAGGTTAGCCTGTTTTTACTACACATTTTCTCAAATCTTGCAATCAAACTGGAAAAATCTACCCCTAATTTCATGTATCACGTTGATTTTATATGATAATTATATTTTATGAAAAGAGGTACAGAAAACTCAGCTTCACACATGAAGTTACAAATGGAATTAAAATTCTTCTAATTAGTTCCTTGCTGCTAAATTTTACTTCAGTTTATTAATGCTATGGCAGTTCAGTACGTTTTTCTTCTTCTATAAGAGTAAACTCATATGGAGGAACTTTGGTCTGTATGTGTCTTGAATCCATGGAAACTTGTGAATGTTTTCTTATTGAAAGTATTCTTCAAACCATTTTCACGTTGTCAAAATTGCTCTTATTTAAAAAATTATATAAAAAAATTATTTGCAAGTGAAATATAATTTATTGGAGACCACACAGTGCTGCATCTTTGCCACAGTCTTCCCTTGTTTTTCTTCTCCATAGCTAATTTTTTTACCGAAAGATGAAATATTCTTGACCAAATTCAAATATTCATTGTGTGCAGTGCCTGCAGGGAGAGATTCAACAGATTTATCTTTTAAAAAATATGTTAGTTTTACAAAAAAAAAATCTGATTCGTGTCCTTCCTCTTCAAGTTTAATGCCATAATTCAGACATTCAGGATATATAGTGCTACGAAAGGTTTATACAATGTTCATTAGATATCTTTCCTATCATCGCAGGATGTATCTTTCCTATCGATGTGTATCATCATATTTTAGAAATCATGTTAGCAAAATAAAATTTCTGTTAAAATATTGGAATATTTCGTGTTGTTCCTGCAAGTCCTCCAGGGCGCCACGCCACACAGTTAGAGAACCACTGCTCTAGAACCTAGACCTATGTTAGCACTAAGGCTAGATAAAGATCAAACTAGGGCTACAAGTTATATGCATGCTACTATATATTTAAATGGATTTAACGAAATATGAGCTTTCTGTTGGTCTAGTGATTAATTTACTAGGAAAAATTTGTGAGGAAAAATTGGGAAGCTACAATTAACAGCACATTTTAGTCACAAGAGTAAATGTCATGGTAATAGTGATGGAGACATGTTGTGCTGATTCTTTATCACCAAATGGTATACCTTTCAGTAAACCAAGGATTTATTTTATTTTTAAAACTACATATTATGTATGTAAAAATTAAGTTCATCAGGCCTAATTTTCTAATTCAGGGTATTTTCTTTACTTTAGCTTATCCTCAGAGACTCATAGTGAGTACAGACATGTCAATCCTGAAGGACCTAGCTGGATCCACACTTTTTTCATGTTATCTTGGATTAGATTTCTCTCTTACATCTCTTCTATCAGTTCTCTCTTGACCACCTCTTGTTCTCTTTCAACCCTGATGATGTTAGGGTAGTTGAGGTTTAGGGGTCTTTATAATTTTTTATCCTTTTCCTTTCTTTTTTTGAGATGATGATGATCAAGAGGTTTCTGCCTTTAAACAACAAGAAAAAATTTGCTATTTTTAGTTTCTTTAATAACTCTAGATTCTATACTTATATTTCTACTTTTAGTTCTTTCATTATAGTTGTATTTATTTTGTACCATAAATTTATCCCATATCTTAAAGCAATGTTTATTGTTCAACTAAATGAATAAAAACACAATATTCCTCAAAAAACCACTTTATTTGTGAAAAATTAATACAAGATGTCATTTCAATGACTAAGTCATCATTCTCAGTTGCTACATGCTCACATACCCTACATGCCATCACTAGGGTTTGTGAGCATATAACAACTGAGGATGATGACTTAGTCATTGAAATGTTGTCTTGTATTTGTTTTGTACAAATAAAGTGTTTTTTGTGGAAAATTGTGTTTTCATTCATTTTTTGTTTAATAAGTTTCCACAAGTTTAGCTCATTACAGTTTATGTTTATTGTTGTTTTATACAAATGATGGAATATGCCCAAGTAAACAAATAGAAATAAATATTTTACGATACAATAGAGACTTTATCACAATAAAACCACTTTATTCAAGTTTAATAGTGTGTCTTTTAACGACAGTATTTTCAGGATGGTTTTGTTAATTATGTAGCAAACTTCTCAATATTCTCAATTGATAATTTCTTATACGATATATTTAATCATTTGTTATGTATTTATTTTTCATATAAAATAATATACCATTCACACTTTGTAGTTTAACATTTTCACACAAAGTTTGTGATATGCGCTTTTTGAATTTTTGAGTATGAGATAGGAAATAGCGGTAAAAAATAGATACGTAATGTGATTGGTTCAAAAGAAACGGAAGAATGAATAATGTCAAGCGAAAATGGGCTTTATGGCTATGTTTTATAATAAAGAAATAGATTTTGATAAATTTCCAGAAATATGTTTGTATTGATAATAATGTTTAGTTTTAAGATAGAATTAATATAAAAAGTATGTGAAATGAAAATGCTTGTTGTCATGTGATAATGGATTTGAGGCTATAATCATGTGATAAGTGTATGTGATATCTGGAATGAAAAACCGTGCAAGCTGTCGGTTAAGAAGTCAGTCTTAGATGAGTCTTAGAACAGTCTTAGGGGAGAAACAGTGTTAAAACAGTCTGGAATCAGTCGTTGAAGTAATCAGTTTGGGCTCGTTAAGTTCCTGGACAGTACTCGCGAGAATTGGATGTGTAATCTTTGTAAGTGAAGCTTACTTTATACTTTGTTTTTTAATTAAATCAAGTAACTTTGGTTTGTAAGTCTGCGTTCTTACAAACTTAACATTAAATTTATTATACTATTTTACCTGAAGGGTAGGGTATTTATGTGTTTCATACTTAGCAATTACTCCTACAGCATGGCACATGGTTAACACAATAATCTAGCCAAACATATTTGAAAAAACATACAAATCTATAAGAATTCATATCTATAAGAACCCAATACAGGCCACACAGCGAGTGCAAATTGCCTTGGACATTATTAATAAATGGACAGAAAAATGGAGCATGTCAATCTCTTCAACCAAAACAGAATGCACCCTCTTTACAAGAAGATATTCACTGAAGAACTTTATGCCAGAACTCTACTGCAAACAAAAGCAAATCTCTTACAACCCAAACCCCACACTGCTGGGACTCACTCTAGATCCTAAACTTTTGTGGAAAAACCACATTCAAAGATTATCAGAATACTGCACAAAAAGATTAAATCTGCTAAAGGCTGTAGCTAGTAGAACATGGGGAGCAGACACCCTAATGCTGAGGCAACTTTATGTATCTTTTGTCCGATCAAAAATGATGTATGGAGAAGAAATATGGAGCTCTGCAGCAAAGGTACATATAAATAAATTAAATACAATTCAGAACTCGGCCCTAAGGATTTGCCTAGGATGTCCAAAAACAACCCCTGTGAGAGCAATGGAAATAGAACTTAACATTGAACCCTTGGAAATCAACATTCAAAAGATAATCTGGCACAAGTTTTTACAGAGGTCTGCAGACACATCAAATGCCTTCCATAAACGGGATCTCCAATGTACCAATCATAAGTCATCTTTTGACTGTCGAACAAAACTATTAACAGCGGCCATGCCAGACATGACCCCAATGTCTTATCCTTCTGTCAACTGCATTCCTCCATGGAGTTACCAATCACCAAGAGTCAGCTTAAACCTTCCTGGACTAACATCAAAGCAGGATCACGTATTAGCGCAGAGAGCGGCGGCTCTTGAAGTTATACAGTCGAGTTATGAAGAATGCTATAAAATCTATACAGATGGATCACTAGATCCTAATGAATCAAAATCTGGAGCTAGCTACTTCCTAGATTGTAAACAGGAATCCTTCCTCATTCCAGCAAATTCATGTTCCAGCACTGACACAGAGCTCTTAGCCATTAATGCAGCAGTGGTTCATTGCACAGAGGTAAAAAACAAAAAGATTTGTATTCTTAGTGACTCTAAAAGCGCACTACAGCTCATAAAAAGATATAAACCCACAAACTATTATTATAGAACAAAAGAAATTTACCATCTACTGAACTTGTGCTCAGATAAGGAGATCTACTTCCAGTGGGTACCTGGACATTGTGGGCTGCAAGGGAATGAGAAAGCTGACAGAGCTGCAAGGTTGGCCTCCAACTTACATCCAATACCACCTAGAGAACAATCTCTAAGTAGCTGCATAGCTAAAACTCACAAAGCTCTGAGAAATAAATGGATAGAAAAGTGGAATGCTGAACAAACCGGAGGTCACCTTCGTTCTCTTCTTAAAACTCCAAACGACATTAACATCTATAAAAATATGCATAGATCTGTATCAACCTTTGCCTCGAGAGCCAGAATGGGACATATTGTCACACAGTCGTATCTCTTCCGTTTCAAGCTTGCTGAGTCACCCCTGTGTCTGGAATGCAAGAAAGAAGAAGAAACTTTAGAACACATCCTCCTTCAGTGCTCCATCAAATCCGAGGCTAGAGACGAATTAAAAAGAAGACTACAACCAGATAGCACCCTCAGACGAATTTTGACTGACTCCACCTTCTGGAAATTGGCCTGTTTGGTATACGAGAGACACCGTGCGGTTGGCATTACTTGATGCTAGATGCATGTACCAAGAAGTAAGTAAGTATATTTGAAAAAACAAGAAATCTCCTTTTTATTTTCATTAAAAACAAAGACATTATCAAATTTCTCCACAAGAGAATTACTAAAATCTAATATTCATTACTATGAAAAATAAAAATCATCAAACATGTATAGAGTTCAAAATTAGAGTTCTTCACCATTCCTTTTTATTTTAAACGGTCTAATGATTACTAATATCTAATGTTCTTCACTTTACTCACATTACCAGTCCATGTATTTCAGTTTGTTTCAATATCACAACTACTTGAAATCCTCCATCTTTGTGTTGAAAGTGAGTCCGTCCAGTCGTCTCATAACGTGTCTGTTAGATGCTGAATCCTGACAAAGACTGCTTTTGACTACATCCTAACGAAGACTAGCCTGCTCCAACCGCTGAACTAAGACTAACTAGGCACGCTTCTTGTTGCTTGGCAAGACGCTAGCGCTGAGGCTTATGGGAAATATCTCCAGGGTTTAATTTCCTGCTAGCACGGACTTTTGCAACGTTTGATTTTATCTGACGCGCACCATTTGAAATTATGTTTTCACTTGTATTGTTTTAAACTGTCTATTAATAATCATTAGGTTACTCTTATGTTGATTTGAAGATTGTTCAATTACACTTTACAATGACTTATTTTTATACAATGCTTATTATTTCTATTATTAGTTTCTATTTATTATTAATTGAATGTTTAATTATTTTTATTAATTACTGGTTGGAGAGTGTCCCATGCTTACATCTTGTGATGTAAGTTTAATTAGGACAATGTGCTTTGTAGTAGAGACGCTTTCAAAGGTGAAAACGAGTAATGTTAAGAAAGACAATAATAGAGAGTCTAGAATCGGTCGTCATGAAAGGTAGACGTGTTCTCGTTTATGTTAATTATATGTAAGAAGAATGTGCTTTGTGTTAAAAGACATTTATGTTTCGGTTGAACATTTTCTAAAAGACAATGTGTCGCGACATAAAAAATGATTTAAATGTAACAAGTGTGAACAGTAATCTTTAAAAAATAAAGACGTAAATCGGGCGGTCCTGTGACAATACGAGACGTGGTTAACATGTTTTGGTGCCTTTTGTATGAACTATTCGCAAAAAGGTGTGTTTTATGAAAGGACAGTATGGTATCATGAATTATTTTGTTTTATAAAAGAACTAAAGTCAGCATGTGGAATTTCTCCAATATTAAATTCAACAGAAAGACAACTGTTTTCACCTCAGCGGACAAGAAGATGGCCGACCTTTGTTAACCAACTTGAAGACACCATTTTGTGGAGGGAAGATACATCTGATGCAACCTCGTGGTAACTTGTATAAAAAACAATTTTATTTCAATTAATTGTGTAATAATTACAAGTAAATATTTTCTCTTTAAATATATAAAATATGAGAGATGGTATGTTAAGTAAGTATGTTAAGTATGTTAAGTAAGTTAAGTGTGTTAAGTAAGTATGTTAAGTAATATGAGAGACATTTTAAGTAAGATGGTAACCATAAATAGTAAGGTGTTAAAATATTGATATGAAAATAAAGTTAAATATTTCTTTTTGATAAAAGATGTGAATAATAAACATTTTGAAAATTTAATTTAAATGGATGAATCGAAAGATATTTCATAAACAAATTTAAGATGATCATATAGCAATATGAGTCAGTAAAGTAAAGTCCTTGTATAAAAAAATTTAAGTCTCTTCAAGACAAGAAATAAAATAATGGAAAGCTAGCAAATTTAAATTAATTTATAAGAATAAAATATACATGTTAATTTTAAATCTTTTAATAAACTTGTGCAGTTTCAGAAACAAAAGAAGGATTTCTAATTTACCTGAAACCATCTTCCAAGTACACTTTCAAAAGAAGTCACGACCCTGAGTATTGATTAAGATTGATTAAAAGTAAAACCTTAACTTTTCAAAATTGGTAAGCTAACGCTACCTGGCGCCCATAAGCTGAGCAAATTATTTTCTTCTCTTTTTAAAAAATAAATAAAATTCAAAACCCGATTTTTATTAAAATATTTACAAGATTGTTTTTTTCTTTTTTTTCCCCTTTTTTTACCAGACTGAATTTGTTTTATTTAATCAAACAGATAAATCACCACTCACAGGCTCCTGAACGTTTTATGTCTAATGAAATATAAAAATAAATGGTTACAATGAAAAATTCAACAAGACAGTTAAAAGTTCAAGTAAAACTGCATACAATAATTATGTAAGCTATTATAATAGAAGTAATGTAATATATTTTATTGGTAGTAAATAATACATGATTAACTTTTCTTGATAATGTAACGGCCGCTAAATTTATGTAAAACCTCACTTGCCAATAAGGCAGATTAAATTAAATTATCTTGTAAAGGCATAAGGCTACCACCTGGATAATGCTACCACCTGGTGAGCGGCTTTGAAAGCGATATCGGACGACCTGCCTATTAGACTCTGACCTCGGCCAATCTTGATTATGTGAGTCAGTTCTTACCTTCAATGCAGATTAGTCGCTTCTCGATAGAAAAAATAATGTAAAACTCAAAGTTAATAATTTCTAATCAAAAAATTACTTTGGCTTCCGTTTCAAAATTTCTTTTAAATATTTAACTACTCATGCACGATTAAGGCTCGTTAGTGTATATTGCGAAACTTTGTGAGTGGTTTTTCTACGATGGTTTACCTTGACGCCAAAAGCTCGTAAGCTTTTTTGAAACACAACTCTAGGTAACAGAATTAAAATTGACCATTTTAATTTAACTATGTTTATATCTTTAAACTTTAATTGCAGTTATGTATTGTTTAGAAATAGTTTAATCATGATTAATTTTCTTTGAATTGTCAGTAATTTCTTTTGAAAAACATAATGTCTTATAAAAGTAGAGTAACCTTTTTTCATTTAAAAATTAACAAAATCAAATTATAATCTTTAACATAGTCATAAAATCAAAGAATTAATTAGTCAATCTTTCTTTTTAATTAAAATCTTTTATTTTTCTATTTCCTTGCAATTTGTACCAGTTCTTGATCTTGGACAAAGACTGAGCTACATTAGTTTCTTTATTAATAAAAAAAAAACTTATTTTGTAATTTTTTTAAAGACATTTTGTAATTGAGATAATATTCTTTTTTTAAAAAATTAATTTTAAACTAACTTCATTACATATAAAAAATCTTGTTAAACAAACTGTATAAGTTTGTCTAAACCTCTTTTAACAAGTCGCTTTTTTGCGCAGCAAAATGCTGGTTCAAGGTCAGGAGTAAAGGCAAGCTGAAACACACTCAGCACTTCCTAGTCCATAACAGCTCAACTTACAAAGAAAAATCTTTTTGAAATATTCCTCATGTTAACTAGAGGAACTTTAGCTGTGTTTCTTAAACAAAACTTAATGATAAAAATATGGTGAAATAAAGTGACTTCATCTTGGTGACCATTCCGTGTGGAACAATATGTACTAACTTTAAATTAATTTTTGGATGGGACTGCATGCAAAAATTTCGGCCTCCACGACCCCAAAGGGGTTATTTTTCAAAATTAAAAACAAACATTGACGTCAATAAAATAAAATAAAATTTAATTTTCCTTTTATATAATAAACTATTTTTTTTTATATATTATTAGTTGATCAACTTAGTTTTAAGAAATTTAATAATATAAATTGTAATAATTTATAAGCAATTTGATAATGAAAATTTGTTAGAATTAATATACACTTTGAAGTTAAATTTATTGTCGATAATTAAATTCTTTTTTTAAACAAATTTATATTACTTTTAAAAATTTCATTTGTAACAGTTGTATGGGGAGGGGGGAAGATCAAAGTAATTGTAACTTTTATTAAGGGCATGTAAATTTTTTTTTAAATGAAAAACTTGTTTATTAATAAGTATTGTTAATTGGTTAATTGTTGGCTGATATTTACTTTTGTGAATGGTCAATTTTTTCTTACGGGTTAATAAATTTTCAGCACTGTTAGAAATTGTTTCCTTCATTTTTAAACATGTTACCAATCTGGTTCCAATAATTCTTAATTCTTTTCTAAAAACAAATCGCCTGGTAACAATAATATAATGTTATTTTTACAGACGAATTGCTGGCTTGAATGTAACAAGAGCTAACAAAATCTTAGAATGGAGGGAGGCTAGTGGACCTTTCACAAATAGACAACAGTTACGTTTAATTAAAGGAATTGGTGATAAAACTTATGAACAATGTGCTGGATTTATCCGTATTATCCCTGAAACTATTTCTAACTCTGAGTAAGCTATAATCATAATCATACTTACTTAATAAATAATATTTCAAGTGAAAAATTATACGACCTAGACTGGGAATTGAACCCAGTACCTTTGACTTTACAAGCCAATGCTCTACCAATGTTTTGGCACGTAAAGCTAAAGGTCCTGGGTTCAATTCCAGTCTAGGTCATATATTTTTCACTCGAAATATTATTTACAGTAATTAGTAATTCTGGCTGGTTTAAAAAAAAAAAAAAAAAAATTAAAACCAACACTTACTTAGTTTTTAATTTGTTTAGTTTAATTTTACTGTATTTTAACCTGATATTATTGAAATGTTTACTGCGGTGAAGGTTTTATTGAAATATTTTTGAAATGATTTTACATTTTAACTGTTTTTTTATAAATGACTGTTAGTTTTTATTTGAAAATTACAAAATTAGTGCAAATTTCATGACTTTAGATACAAATAAATAGAACAATGTATAGTATAAATACAATATGGTTATTAGTTTAATTTGAACATTCGTCATTTAAAAATTATTATTATATTCACCATGCATGGTGAATATGGTTTATGATCTGTACAGGTTCTTTCTTTCAAAATTTTAGAGCTGTCACATGTTAAAAAAGTATCTTAAATGACTTAAATACATAAAGCATTGTTACATTACATAGTTTGAGAATAAGATTACATTCAGCAAATCAAAACAAATTTTGTATTATAACGGAACAGTTTATATTTGAAATGTTTATTTAAACAATGTATATATGCAATTTGAATCATGCAGTTTAATGTGCTTAGTAAACATTTTAATTGTACACTTTACCAATTTTAGATTTTCTCATTTTATATTTTTTATTCAGAAAGTCTAAAAAACTTTTATTTTCAAAGGGGCTAAATTTCCCAATGAACCCAGTAATTTTAGTAAGAGATGATTGATAAATCAATAAAAGTTGTTGCAAATTAAATATTATACCATTCAATAGATAGTAAAATAAGTACAAAATTAAATGAATATCCTAATTACAACTATATTTGCAATCATTTAAAGATAGTAATGCTGTTTACTTGTCATTCTTTTATATTTTGTCAACATGATTTCTTTCCTAAAATTGGTATCTTGCAGCTAAATTTTTCTTTGGACACTCCATGTGCTGTGCTTACTTCGAATGGTTCTTGTTTTAGTGAATTTTTAAAAATATTGAAACCAATAGCTTTCTTAGCAAATGACCTAGTGCTACCAATATCAATCAATATTTTTTAGGTTAGTTTTAGGATCATAAACGTATAGCAAATCGTTTGTGTCATTATCTATGTTCATTATATGGAAAATTTCTTTTTATTGTTGTGAGTCCTGTAAGATGTGTTTATAGCTAACCCACTGTTTGGGCGCTATTTTGTAAGATGCTTTTATTTAATTTACGAGTTTAGTTGATTTTGAATTATCAAGTATTATTAACCCTTTGCACTCGTCTGGCCAGCACTGCTGGCCAAATAGTTATCTGAGTTTACCCGCCATTGTTTACGATGTCGCCGTGCGCACAGCTCGGGTGGCCAGCAGTGCTGGCCATGTAACTTTTCTGGCTAGGTCCGCAGCCATATTGACTGTTCTGTCGCACCAGCTTGGAATTAATTTTAGACCATTCACCACAATTGGTACATAGGATGAAAGAATGACAAACGAAAGCATATTTTATTTCTATATAGTTTTAATAAATGAACTTAAACACATTTTTGCAGTTTTTATATTAAAAAAATATATTTGATATACTTTTATTATAAAAACAAAATTGCATGAACTGTTGCTACAATGTGAGTCACAAACTACTTTTTAAAACTACTACATCCGTAAGCCATTGTTGACAATAATGGTTACAAAAATTAAGATAACGACAATATAAAAATATGGCAGCAAATTTAACATTTATTATTACATTTTTTTAAATGTTTGTAATTTGTATACCAAATGTCGTTATTTGATATACAAAGTACAAACATAGCAATTCTAAAAAAAAAGTGTTCTCAAAAAGTGGAATCGAATTTAAAAAAAAATATATCTACAGTTTATTTTTTTCAATTTTAGAACGTACTTGTAAATACATAATTTTTGTGTTATTTGCAAAAAAAATTGTTGCGGTTAATAATAAATATCGCGATTTTTCGTTTCATTTGTAAATGGTAAGAACGCCGTTGTGTTCAATATAAAAATAAACAAATGGAAATAGTAGGTAATCAAATTCTCTTTAATATTTAGCATCAGGATAATTTAAGATTGGCGAAATATTTTCCGATTTATCAAAGGAAAACGTATAGATCTCCAGAAAACCGCGATTTTACATTAAGAAGTTTTAATATTTTTCATGATCTGAAAGTATCGTACAGTCGCCCCCAAAAAAACCCCATGTACTTTCTAAACAATTAGCGATTATAGCAAACATTTTTTCTTTGAAAAACGTTTATACAAATTGGACCCATTCTTGGTAATTTTTTAAAAATATAAACGATTTATAAGAAATTGTACATTTTATGCTATACAAAAATGGTGTCTTAATTATTTTAAATTAGATTCGTATTATGCGAACGTATAGAAAATTCTCAATTTATTTAACTGATATAATTTATTTAACAATCTATTTAACTGATATAACTACACAATAGAACTCAATTGAGACCAACAAATAACCTCACGACGGCGATGCTCAAACAGAAACATGTGATCTTTATTTGGCGCTCTTTTTACATGTTTATTTAGATCACTTTCCACTTCATAGGTTGCAGCACATACCAGACACTGTACCTATTATGTGTATATAGCTGCAATTAAAAAAAAAAATTTTTAAAATGCTGTTTATTTTCGTGGCCAGCACTAGTGGCCTCCCGAGCGTTCGAGTAATTTCATGTTGGCCAGCATTGCTGGCCATCCGAGCTACGCGTACCTACGCAAGTAATTAATTCTGACTTGAAGCGTAAATGGCTGCGGCCAGCAGTGCTGGCCACCCGATCTGTGCGTTCAATTTATAGTAATGGTTACCGAGCGCAAAGGGTTAAAAGAAGGAAATTTAAACTTCAGGCTCTAATCTGTACTCAACAGGCAGACTACTGTGACACGTGAATGGAAGGATATACTCAATAAGAGTTTATTCACTCATATCTATCAATGAATATCTTTCTTTTATGACCAGAAACAACATAGTTTATAATTTTAACAAAAAAAAAATCTTAATTAACATCAAATTACTTATGTACTAGGATGGACATTTTATTATTATTAATAAAAAACGTTTCTAAATTTGCACATGAAGCTTACATATTAGGAATCTGGTTCACTGTCCCAAGTCAAACACTTACATATTATTAATGTACATGGGTTACAGTATTTTCTACTCACATGTTATGTCCAAAAGTTTTAATTAATACAACACCCTTTTTAAAAGCACTTCACTGTGTAACATTTCTAATTTCTTATACTTTTAAACCGCTCTATAATTGTTTGAACGCAAGAATATACGTCTAGACCCTAAGGAACGCTATGTTGGACTGTTGCTGGAACGGAACGCTCGACTGACTTTGCCTAGGTTGCATTGTGATTTCTTAGAATTTTGTACTTTTCCGTTCAAAGTGGCTTCGGACTCTGAGTATTTAACACAACTCGCGACTTCTGTCAATTGCAGCCTAGAGGGTGTTATATTTATTCATGGTAGGCGCTTAATTTAAATTGTTCGATTATCATTATTTGTTTTAAATATTTTTGTTCAAAGTTTTTTGTAATTGTCATTTAAATAATTTTAATTTCTATGTAAACTTCTTAATTAATTAAATAAGTAACTAAATCCTTAATAACTTAATTTATTTGTTTTTACTGGTTGGAGAATGTCCCATGCTTACAGCCCTAAAAAATGATTGTGTGTGTGATCATTTTCTTGTGTGTAACCGCATGCATTGTCTTCCTCAATAGGGTCATTTACTACATTGTATTTGTCTTGTGTTTCTTCATAATCGCCCACGAAGTTACAATCGATTTTATTTTGTTCCGATAGTGAAATATTTGGCATTTGCTCCATCATCCGATACATCGAATCGCTTTCATCCTCTTCATTGATTGACTTTCCTGTTATTTCGTATAATTTATTTTGTCTGATTGCAGTTATAGGTTTACGGAATGGTAAGTTTTGGGCTCTAGGTAGTTGTTTGCCTATTAGTTTGGAAAAGTTTGTTACTTTTAAATTGAAAGTCATTGGTCAGCATATTGAGCGCTTCACTAAGTGTGTTATAGTTTTTTGTTCGCATCAGAGATCCTAGCGGTTCCTGAAGTCCCCTTAACAGAACTCTTAATGCTAACTTTTGGGTGTAAGCACATAAAATATCTTTGGCAGTGGGTTCTTTGTTAAGAAATTTAATAATTTTTGGATTTATTCATAGAAATTAAAGGGTGGTTTGTTACTTTCCTGTCTTAATTTAACCATTTCTAAATTTAAATAAAAACAGTCTCTTATCTAAATAGCTAGTTAATTGAGTGTTTTTAACATCATTCCAATCATAGCTGTTTGAACTTACTACAATATCTTAGGCTTCTCCTTTTAATTTAGCAAGTATGGATGAAAACAAATATTCATTTTGAAAATCAAAGAATTTATTAACAACTTTATCACATATTGAGATAAACCTATTAAGCATAGTGGGTTCACCACTATATTCTGGAATCATGTCCAAGTACTCTTTTTTTAATATAAGTGTAGCCATTATTATTAATTAGTTTATTCTTGAATTACGAAAAGAAAGAAAAATATTATTATAATAATAAAAATCAGCTAACACTCTACAATAAATGAAATTAGATCTCTGAATAGTTTATTGTACACAATAAGTTTTAAAATTATCTAAATATTACTTTTGTTCTAATTCGAATTTTCAGAGTTATGTTATATTGTTGCAGATATTACAATGTAGATATTTTAATCTTGTCTAGGAAGAAAGAAAGCAGTGGACCGTCTACTGACGAAGTAGGAAAATGGCCTAAGAAGCACAAAACAATGGTGGAGACGCACTTTAACATGTTGGACCAAACTGTAATACATCCAGAATCTTATTCAACAGCAATGAAGTAAGTATGAATTACTTTCTTAAGGTTTCTAGTTTAAGAAAGTTTTTATTAAAAATTTAAAGAATAAAATCAACAAAGAAAGCAATTAATATCACTTGCTATTAGCTATAAAACATGACAGTTACTGAGTCTCTTTTAATGTAAATGTTTTCATTTTGATATTTTTAAATTGTTATATTTATTCTTAGTGAATTTGCATAGGATATGAAGCGATTAACATAGTTGTGATAATAGAAGCTCAGAGAAGTGCAAATATAACTATCTTTTGAGGTTCCTATAATTCTTAGAGTAAAGAATTTAGAATGGTCTTTATATTTATAATTATGTTTTACGTCTTTGTAGTCTTAGCAATTTTAATTTTGGTTTCTTCTACTACAGTATTTTTGCTTAACATTGCCATATTCTTCAGTCATAATATGAACATTAATTTTGGTGTTGGCAACTAAAACTTGATTTATAAAATAATTACAATTTTTAAATTGGTACTCATCCTAGGGGTGTGCGAGCTCAGGTTTTTTTCTCGAGCCGAGCATTGAGCTGAGCTTGAGCTTTTACTGATCTCAAAATTTTTTTGAGATCGAGCTTTAAAATGAGTTTAAGCTTCAGTCAAGTTTGTAAGAAGCTCTGGCTTTAAAAGAGCTAGAAATTTTATCAAACCTTTTAATGAGCTCAAGCTGTTATTGAACATGAGTTTTTGTTTTTTGAAGCTTCTGCTAAATTTTAGATTGAAATATAATCAGTATAGGGTAATCTCAGTTTTTTATTTTGGAATGTGCAATATAGAGATAAAGGTGAAATAGCTGTAATTGTCGGGAAATGGACTCTTTTGATCGAACAGAATGAATACAAACTTCCTTTGGTATGAAATTCTCGTTTACGCGATAACAAGTCATTAGTCAGATATTTGTTCACAACAAAATAATTTGATTCAATATAGTACGGCTTGAAAACACGTATCTCTCATCACATCTCCACAACATCTTTCTCCCGTTATTTAATACTCCTATCTTCTTCCTGCCCGACCAATTTTTTTCCCAGATTATTCTTTCTCCTGTTAGATAAAACCTTTATTTTTATTTAGTTTCTTTAAATAAACAGTCCATTTAGTAATGTATACAAAAAATGTTGAGCAATAAAAAACAATAAATTGATTTGAGGTAAAATTTGATATTTTCAAAAACTTGTCATGTGTAACATACTTTGGTGATTCGATATTTACGTGTTAAACACAATTATTATTATTAATGATAAGGAAAACAAGGATTCTCCTATGTAGAAAATAAGCAAAACATATTTGGGGAATTTTGTTTTCCTTATTGTGAATATTGCCACAGTGCTCCTTTTCTAGATTAAACGATTATTATTATTATTATAAATTTTCTCAAATCTCAATCTTGATATGAGTGGTGGGGAGGTGGAGTGAAGGAATGGAACAGGGAGAACTCGAATATTGGATTTTGTTTTCCAATGGGAATTTAGGAAATTAACCAATCGCAAAAACTGTAGATATGTGCATGGCAAGTAGAGAGATGGAAAGGTTAGTATCTTTCAAGTATTGGGTTTTCACATCAGCATTTTTGTAATGATACTAACATAATTGTATTTACTTAATTATCATTATAATTTATTTATTTATCATATTGTATTTTCATAATGATTTGGGTAAATATCAGAGAGTAAACCCGAAAGTGGCAAACCCATGGCTAATCTCTCTGTTTGGATGAAATAATTGTTGTCAAACATGCCATATCACATTTAACAAGCTTAACTAAAATTCACAAACCTTATGTACCAATTAAACACCTCATCACTTTCACAACCACACCTAATTATAAAACTGCCAATAAACTCTTTATCATGGTAGAAAATAGTTTTAAATTAGAAAACAAACAAAGTCTCACAGAAGCCAATATTAAGTTCATAAAAACTCACTAACTTATAATCAGTGATATTGGACCAGAATTATTTCATGTTTGACAACAATTATTTCATCCAAAAAGAGGCTGTGGTGATGTAAAACATTTCGAGAAAAAAACCTATTGGTTCTACTGTTCCATCTTTTATCTGTTGTAGTGAAGCAACTACAACATAATCAGAAAGCTCAGAAACATCAGCCATCAATGAAAGTGGAAGTTCTGTTGATGGGTGACTAAGATTAGTTTTACTTACTACTTGCAGCCTCAAACTATTGAAGATTTAAATCTTCTATGACCGAAATCTTCTCTGACCAAAAATAGTAGTTTATATTTTCTTCTTTTCCGAATTCTTCTCTGACCGAAACAGCTGTTTCATTTTTTAAATCGTGTTTTTCAACCGAATCTTCTGTAACCGAATTCTTCTCGGACCGAAAATTTGTTACAGCTTTCTTCTGTGACCGAAAGAACTGCTCTGTATAAAGCTGGCATTTGGAAAGGAAGACATGTGTTATTTAATTGATATTCAATGCAAAACATATTTTTAATTGCAATTATCCCATATTCTCTGTTTAGACAACTTTTGAGAAATTAATTGATTAAACACAATTGATTAAACATTTAGTTTACATTTAGGTTAAGTTAGGTTTTATCAAAACGTTTGATCAATTATGTATTCCTTAAACAAAAGTTTTCTAAGGCTAAATCATTCTGAAAATTAAACAAACAATTATCTTGTATTAATAATATGCCCCTTCAAATTCAAGCACGACCAACATGCTTTACAATGAATCATCTTCTCTGTCCGAAAGTATTGTTCAGGTTTCTTCTCTGAGTGAAAGTTTTAACTTGTTTTCTTCTCTGACCGAAACTTCTGTGACTGAATTCTTCTTTGACCGAAACCCTCTTTTGTTGGTCATAGGCAGAGAACACTTTTAGAGTCTTCTTTAACTGAAAAACAATAACATTTTCTTCTTTGTCCGAAACATCCTTTTTTTTGGTCATAGAAGAGTCTCGGAGTGTTCTCTGACTGAAAATCACTAAAGTATTCTTCTCTGACTGAAATATTAATTTTCGTTTAGAAAAGACTCTGAGCATCTTATCTGACTGAAAGATTTCTGTGACGTATTTTCAGTGAGAGAAGATACAGACACAAAAAGCCGCACCCTTAAGTCGAATAGTTTTTGTGGTGCACTTGCTGTTTTAGCAAAGAACGTCTGTAAAAATTTATGAGACCTAAAAATCTTTAAAGTTCTGCTATTGTTTTTGGAAGTGGAAATTCTTTTATTGTATTAACTCTTTCATTAAAAGGTTGAATTCCTTTTGGAGTACAATTCACTTCAGACGGTCCTTGTTATCCAAGGCACTTCAACCATTATGGCTTATTGTACTCCCGGAATATGATGTTGTTCTCCTAGGTCATCATCTTATAGATCTACAAGCTCTGTGAACTTAATGATCTTTTCTATGAGAATGTATTGGGGAATTGTTGAGCCTTTTTTCACATGTCCAAAGACTGAGCAGCATTTCTTAAACCATAAGACTAAATGGAGTAATTACTGCTGTCTTTGGTATATCTTCAGGAGTAACTGGAACGTGAGGAATAGCTTTCACTAAGTCAATTTTAGAAAATACATTTTTTTAAATAAGAGAGCTTATGTTTTGGAATGTTTGATTCTCTCGTGTGTATTGGGTGCAGACAGACTATTGAGAGCCATAAATACATTCTTCTGGTGTGTTCTGCGGGTAACAATCAGCTGAGAGAACTCCAGAAATTGGATAGCAGCCAATCTTTGATAATCATCATTTTAAAATTCCAGATGTTACTGAGTTGTGATGTTCAACTGTACAGGAGCACTGTGCTATTGGCGATTAATGAAGCTGGATGTACGTACTAAGAAGTAAGTGTAAGGAACTGGTTAGATGGTTCACATACTTACAGATCAAATAAAGCAATTAATCACAGTCCAAAGCGGTACATTTGTTAACACCTTGTCTTCTTCTATAGATGATTTCTTCTAAATCCACAAGCCCTACTGCAACCAAAGCTAAATCAGAGCCTTTATCTCTCAAAATCCAAAAATCACCTCCAATAACTGGACGGTTAGTTAAGGAATAATTATTATCAATCAGTTTCTATACTGATTAAATCTGGATATAAACTGAACATCCGGCTGGTAATCCAAGGCAGGCAAGTGGAATGATTAATACTGGTCCAAATCAATTTTAATGTCTATTTCTTAATACATTTTTATCCGTTCAAAATGTTATAATCACAATTATGGCCAGAAATATAAATTTAATGAGCATGATACAATGGAACATTAATTATGTAAGAAATCACATTGGAGGTCTAAAGGTTCTTGTAAGTGATACACTCTCCTTTTTTATTTGTGTGTACGGGACTCATTTCCATCAACATTATTTATTTATATGAAAGAAGTAATCCCTAAGCCACAAATAAAACATAAACACATTTAATGTTAGAGAGTTTAATAAGCCCTTATTTAAATTTCGGTAACAGTACCATACTTTCTAAAATTAATTATGTTTGTGTTTTTATATTTGTGGTTTGGGGATTACTTTTTTCATATAGTTATTAGCCACAAGGCTCATTGGATGTTGTAATCATTTATTTAGTTTGAGAGGATTTTCAGTTTTTTTGAGCTGACTATGTCATTGCATATAGAGCTAAAAGGGGAGTGGCAAAACTCCATTTGTAGTATTACCATGAACCTTAGAACATCATTCATTGCAAGCAATACCAATAATGATTACTAGACCATACAAAATGTCAATTTTATGTATATATTTGCTACTGAATTATAGGTTTGTCAAAGTTGAATTTCTCAATTTGATCAGACAGTTACTTGCCCCATTTTTTAAATTTATTTATTATTTTTTGGTGGGAAATATTAAAGTCTACCACTATACATGGGGATCTAACCTACCAATACATG
The DNA here is from genome assembly GCA_963513935.1 of Aphrophora alni. Taxonomy (NCBI): domain Eukaryota; kingdom Metazoa; phylum Arthropoda; class Insecta; order Hemiptera; family Aphrophoridae; genus Aphrophora; species Aphrophora alni. Next base: position 91,851,429 of record OY740770.1, read on the forward strand.
GGTAGCCCTAAAGGAAACCATATTGACAGAATTCGATCCAAATTGGATTTGATTCTGCTCAATGATGGTTCACAAACTTATTTTGCTGCTTCTACATGACATAGTGGCTTTTAATAGGACAACTGTTGACTTGTCATTTTGTAATCTATGTCTTGCCACTAAAATTAAGTTGTCCATTCAAACTGGCACAGTAATGTGCAAGCTCCAGTGAAACTTACATTCTCTGACATCTCCCGCTGTAATGATCACCTTCATAGGTGGTTTTTGCGTAAAGTAAAATAACAAAATTTTACTGATAAATTTGTACCACCTAATATTAATATAATGTTCTTACTTCTTATGAATTGAAGCAGTACTGTTTTTATAACAGCAATCCTTACAACAGCAGACAACATTCCAAAAATGTTGATGAGACCACTATGTCCACCAGTTCCATGGTGGAATGATGAATGTAGTGATGCTCTCTATTTATGTCATAAGGTTCTAAGGAACTTTAACCGAAGACCTACATGTGACAAGATATACAATGCTACGAGTCAAAACACATCGAGAGTTTTGGCAGTGGAGGAAGGAATCTTGGACCCATTACATTGACACAATATCGAGAACTACACCCTCGTCAATGGTGTAGAAAAACCTACGTTTCATTTGTGGTCTTTCTTCTGCTTCCTTATTGATACTTAGCGAGATGGAGTTTTGACTACTAATAAATATGATATTGGTAATATATTGGGATGAATAAGCTGTTTTGCTAACTTTAAAGTTTACAATAAGTAGTTAACGATAGAATCAGATGTGTCTGATGGTTCTTCTATATAGTTTAGTAGTTTGTTTCAAAGTCCACTCTCCTTTGTAAAATATTGAACATAAACAGGATAAAACTTGTATTTTCCTTTAAGTCATCAACCATTTTTTCAGAGCACATTTTTTGTAACGGCTTCTGCTTTAGTTCTACCATGAGTTACCTGAGAGGCTAATGAGTTTTCATTCTAAATAAGTGATTGAAAGTCGTTGTATATGTTACTGCTCTTTGTTCTTTGCTCATAATATAGTGGTTAAAGTTTGTGTATTTTTCTAAAATATGTGTCTTTGTGTACAAAACATTGCAAGCATTGTTTCAATTTTAATGAAGGACATTTTAATTAAGCACAAAACAATTATTCTATTTTATTTATTAACTGAGCGAAGATAAGAAATAATACAAAGTCTGTTCTTATTACGTTGACAAAGCAAATATTTCCTGATCTAATAAAGTCCACGAAAGACTAGACTACTATCATATGAACAATTTGAACTTTAAATGTATAAATCTAAAAAGGACGGAAGTTCCAACAAAAGGCGAAAATGTCTACCTCTGTAACTTATGTTTTGTTTTCCTGAATGGAGACGTAAAGATCCCCTTCAATGTTGAGAAAAATGTAATAATAACATAAAACCCTAAAATCCCTAAGGAGATGAAATCAAAAAGGAATAAACTCAAAAGTAGTAGCAGTTCTGTAATTAGTTATGATGTAATAGACAGAGTAAATGCTGATAAGAAATCTAGTGCAAGACCACTTCTAAAGAAATAAACCTAAACTGGTGGAAAAGGTGAGAAATGTCTATGTATTTGGGGATAGCCACAGTTGTGGTATATATGATGTTTTACAAGACAGGCTAAAGGATTGCCAAATACTGGGAACAGTGATGCCATGTGATACACTTGATGCTGTGACCGATGCCATTCTGAAATCATTTGAAATCTGTGCCCAGGATGACCATGTAATTTTCGATGGTTCTAATGATATTATACCGCTGAAATATTTTTGTAGAGATATAAAGGTTCCATTAGAAAAGTTGTTGCCATTGTCCTACAAAACAAATCTCATTATAAACCTAATTCCCAGACCAGAAAAGTCTGTATTAAGGAAATATCTTGTGGACATTGCAAATGGTGAAATCTACAAAATAATCAACCCGTCAGTAGAAAAACTAATAAAAGTGTATTGATTAATGCTTCACCAGAGAGACTTATGGCTAATCAATTCACCTGGTTGGCACTCGAGGAAAAATGGTAAAATTACTATATGTAGAGGAATTGTAGATTTAGTAGAAGGGAAAAACTCACTTTTTAGGATAAAAGTGGTTGAGAAGTGGTAATGAGAAGATTAGAGAGGTTTTGCAACACAATACAAACAAAAAACTAACATGTCTGAAAAGGGACCAAAAAGCAATATTTCTACTGGTGGTTGCAATAATTATAAAACGGATAAAGTTTTTTTAGAATAAACTACAGAAAGATAGGAACAATCTATCTCCAGTGCAAATCAAGCAGGTTAGGGCTCAACAATATGTAGCTTCCAAGTTTTATTGTGGGCAGGAAAATATTAAAATGAGTGTTAGACAGTTAGTGATTTAAATTGTAAAAGATCACAGCATTTAAAATTACACATGTTAACGCACAATCCTCAAGAATTAAAAGTGAGGAGTTGGAATTTTTTTTTCTAGACACTAAACCAGATACTTTTGTAATTACTGAACATGCTTTTAAAAAAGATGAAATTGAATATTTTAACCTTCTAAATTATAAAATGAGAGGTTTTTCCTGTTTAGAAAGGGTGTGGAGTTAATATTTTTATTAAATATATATTATGTTATATAAGGCACTGAGTTTTAAATAATTAAGTTTTGTTGGTGAAAGGGATTTTGAGGTTGCAGGGACTGAAATTTCTATGGCAGATGAGTTTAATTTCATTGTTGCAGGAATTTATCGTGCCTCATGTGGGGATTTAAATACCTTTTTTATGGGACTGGATTATATGTTGCGAACATTATACTAAAAAAAAGAGACTTATTTGTCATTGTTGGTAATTTTACAATAGATGTATTGGATTTGAACCAAATAAAAACTTGTAGATTTAAAGAGTTACTAGCCAATTATGGTTTGCAATGGATAGTAGACTCACCAACTAGGGTGACCGCTATTTCAGAGACGGCAATTGATAATGTGATTTCGGAGATCTCAGTAAAAGTTATACAACCTGGAATATCTGATCATTATGCTTAGGAGATGTGTTTTTCTATTGATATGCATAAATCTGAGGCCCATCAAAACTGCAGCCTCAATTCGGTTAGAAAGACGGAATAATATCTCTTTCTAAAGTTTTTACTCTTGTCTGAGGAATGGTTAGAGCAAGAAAATTGTAATAAAGTTAAAGGAATGTGGTAATATTTTATGAACATTTTTAATTACCAACTTGACATTATCTGCCCAAGGGAAAAACAAAGTCATTAATCACGGGAAATACTGAAAACTATTTAGGTAGGTCACAAGGGGGATTTTGGTGTCTAGGGAAAAGATTAACTTATTTATACAATATTGATAAATACTATAAGGATGAAAATTTTAGGAACTATTTCAGAAAATATAAACAAAATTATGAGAGCAGCCAAAGCTTATGAAATTGCTAACAATTAAAACAATCTGATAATATATCTAAAACATTTTGGTTGATAATAAATAAGGTACGTAAAAGGACACCAAAGTCTGTGTCAATTTTATTAATTTCAAATAGTAGGTCTCACGGTCCTTTGATTTGTTTTTTGCAAATGAAGGAAGGAATAACTGCAGAAGGAAAATAGGACGGGTTGCAGGAACCTGTAATAAATAATTACAATGTGTTTTTATTTTTTATAAAAGAAAAGAAGTTACGTTTATTTTTTATTGTATTTAAAACTTTGCACAGCTGTTTATGGGCGCCAGATGTATAAACATCAATTTAGAAGAGTATAAAAAAAAAAAAAAAAAAGAATTTACTTATTTGAATCCAGGGCGTTAGTTCTTTTATAAGGGTACTTACAGTGATTTCTGTTGAAATGAACAACTCTTGGTTATACTGAAATTTTAACATGGATTTATTAGAATAATATTAATACATGTTATTTATCATCACAAAAATATCAAATGAATTGACTATAACTAACATCCTATCCAAATTAAAATTTTTATTGCCTTTGAAGAAGGTCTATTTTTTAAAAACTTGAATTTAACTTTATGTTGCAACTAAAAAATATTTATGAAACAAAACAGATTAAAATATACGTTTTTTAATATTGAATTTACTTTATCTTTGAGAAAAAAATATGTCAATAGACATTTATTGTTTATTCATATAGAAAATATACTTATTTAAATATTAAATTATAAAATTGGAACATGAAACTTTATGAAATTTTATATAATACATAGATTAAGTTCATTGTGTTAAATAACACATTTTACCAGTCTGTTGTCGCAAAACACATTACGCAGTAGTGGTTCATGTATGTTACATTTGATGATAGTTCTTTGTCCTGTCCGCGGGGAACGAGATCCATCGAAATCACTTCAATCACACTTTGCAAATGTGTGTGTTAAGAATGTCTATCAACATTATTAGTTCATTTTTTACACTTTATGAATGTTCATCATTCGACCGTTTTAATACGATACGCCTTAATTGTCAATTGTCTTTGCGCATAACACGCTACTCGTATTAAACACTTTGTCCGTTCTAATCAATCTAATACCATTTAACACACTCGACTATACTGTTCAGATTACTCTGTGGATGATATTAGTTCGGTACGAATTAATATATCTTAAACACTTTAAGATGAAATCAATACTTTAGACTACATTGTGCTTTCTAACAAAAACTTCTAACACGACCGTCACCTCCAAAGCTCCCTTCTCTACTGAAAAAATACATCTCACCTCCTCAACACTTCTACTCAGACTGCTTGAAAACGCATGGTGAAATTCTATATCCTGTGGTCCAGGGTTCACAGATTCTTTCACACGGACGCCTACTAAATTTCCGCTGTGTTTGCGATAAATGTCTCTCGCAATTCTTGCATACACTGTTCATTTAATTAGACAACAAGTTCTTTTAATTAATTTTATTACACGCACAACCTATTTAATTAATTTATTAATTACAGCTCCTATTTTATACATTGTTATTTATTTTAGTTTGGAAATCTAGTTAATTTAATTTCCCTTACTTTAAATTATTATTACAAGTCATGTTTTCGACTCATTTACCCCCTCCCCATATAACTATATCGATTCCCTGTTATTTTTCATTATTCAATTTAATTTAATACTTTTTAGGTGTTACAAACCTCATGTTATTCCATGATGCTTTTTCTAGTAACAGAGTATGAGGTGAGAATAGTAATCAGTGGTCTAAAAAAAAACAAACTAAAATCCTGTGGATATTAATGGGCTATCAAATAGCATTGTAAATAAAATGCATAGGTGAAATTGTTAAACCACTGACAATTTCAATAAATTCCTCTTTCGAGAGTGGAGTGTTACCAGAGGTATTTAAGATAGCCAGGGTGCTAGCATTGCTAAAGGTTGGTAATCCATTAGATATAAACAACTATATTAATACAAACAGTTTTGTAAAATTAATTATTGAAAAACTTTTTTACCATAGACTAATAAAGTGCTTAAATAAATATAAACTCCTATCTGACTGCCAATATGGATTTAGGAAAGGTACATCAACAATAAATGCTGTAGTAAAGCTTATTACGACTATAACTGAAGGCTAGGGAGAAACACTCAGTGTTTTCCTTGATCTAAGTAAAGCATTTGTCCGTGTCGATTTAAAAATACTTTTTAATAAGTTAGAAAATTTAGGTATTAGTGGAGTGTCTTTGAGTTGGATAGATTAATACATATCAAACATGTTGAGGTTACTGGTGTTCTGTCCAAAGGTGTAAAACAAAAATATGGAGTCCCTCATGTTCCATTTAATTTTAACATATATAAATGATTTTCATTCAGCTGCAAACATGGATAATGTTATTCAGTTTGCAGATGACATCAACTTTATATTTTGGAGTAAAATTATAGAAGAATGTTTTGGAACTAAACATTTAAAACTGGAACTAAAATGCATTGAACAAGTAAACAGGTCATGTCAATATTTTGATGAAATCAACCTAAAAATTAATTGAAGGAAGACTAATTTCATGTTATTTAGTAATAGGCAGGAAGCAAATATATTTCATCCAAACTTCCGGAAGTTGATGCAACCAAATTTTTGGGCCTTGTTAGTGATAACAGGCCAACATGGATAGAACATATGGATAACATGTGTAATAAAATAAGGAAATTAGTGTTTTTGCCCCGATTTCTCGCTAAATATCAATTTATTAAAAATTTACATCAATTTAATAAAAATGACCTATTATGGTGTCCATTTAAATCCACATTTAAATTATAGGACAATTCAAATAAGCAAAATCTATAAACAGTCTTACAGTTTTCTTACAAAAAAGGCAGTAAGAGCAATAGTTAAATTGAAACCAAGAGAATCATCTAGAAGGGATATTCTCATTAAGATCCACTAGAAAGAATCCATTAAGATAATCTAATTAAGCTATACTAATGGTGGTATTTTTTGGACCAAACACTGAGCCACGGGATGGTATCGTGTTCTATGTTTATTCTATTACTGTCGTCGAATTTTTGTATAAATCCACTAAATATTGCTTGTATTGGTTCAGCTGGTCTTTTAGAAACAAAATATTAAATTTTTGTGGGTTGCCAGCCTGATTTTAGAGCAATACATATGTTGAATGTCACCTGCTACAACATTGAATACTGTATGTTTGCGGCATTGTTTTGTTTGTGTTTCGAGTGAAAATGGAGCGTGAAATATTGCGCGATTCAGAAGTCAATAACTATTTATGTAATGATTATTTAAACATTCTAACGTTAAAAATAATAATAAATAAATCAAGTGAGATGCCACTAAATATAATTTATAATCGATTACTTTCGATTTTACAAAATTTTAAAGTTAAAAATCTTAAAATAACTCAATTCAAATAAAATGCCAAGTGTTTAAAAGAAAGTATTCTATATGGATTTAAAGATTAGTAATTTAGTAAAAAAAAAAACTGAAAATTTCACTGATTTATCTTTAACCATACTGTTTTTATAAGGTTGAACCGAAACGCATGTAATTTCGACAACATTAATTGCTGCAGTTAATCCTGCAGAGCCCCGAATAATTAATACCTCAATGGGTTAAGGATTTAAACACCCTAACCCTTCCCAGCATGTATATTTATTTAGAAGATGATAGTGTGTTGTCGCTATACGAGCCAAACAGCACATAATGGTAATTTTCACAATTACCTCACAAAGAAAATGGATGATTTTAGATGTGATGTTCACAAACTGAACATCTATAAAAAAACTTCCTACCCAAGCTGAGATAGTCCTATTTAATAAACTTCCTAAATATTTTAAAGAAATAGCTGACCAAAACATATTTAGATTTAGATTGAAATATTTTATGTTGAGGGCAAGGTGTACTCGATGGATAAGTTTCTAATACTCATGCAATGTATCCTCCTCATACATAATGATGTATCCTCCTCATAGTGTATATTTATTTATGTATTTGTATTTTAAACTATTTAACTAAATTATTAATATTTTATTGTAGTTATCGATAAAGTTGTAAACAAACAATCTCTTGGTAATTGATTATGACAAATGTCTGATTAATGTTGTAACAATCAACCGAACACATTCCCCCCCCCCCTTAAAATTCAATAAAACACTGCTGTCTAAAACTCTAAATAAAAAAAAAAACCTACCAGCACTTTTAAACGAATTCGCTAGATGGTGCGTGCATGCACAACTACCACAAACGACAAATTGATAACGAAACACACAAAACTTTCTCCCAAGCTGTACTCAATTATCCAGGTAAAGCAAATATCTGTTAATCATATTACCAGTTGCAATCTCTTTTACTAGTGTCTTAGGAACAGATACAAGACAATTTGACTAGATTTATTTAACTTAATACGGAAGCATTAAAGCTTTTTAATGGAATGAAATATAGAAGTAAGCTTGTACATTTTTGCAAAGATGACTATCTCAACCATGCTATAAATCTAGAAATTTACTTTGAATTTGAGTCTCATTTTAATACAGTCCAAATAAGTTAACTTTCATTAAAAAGGCCAGATTTGATAAGAGTAATTACTGTATAATTTTGGAATATGCAATGTACCATATAAAGACAATCAATCAATTTTATTGCTCTATTCTTTCTCTTCTCTTTAAATCTGGTTTTAATGTCTAGTGTGAAAACTTAAGAAACCTTGATTTACTAATTTGAATCTGTAAAATATTTCTTTGAAATACTCGACCTAGTCATGTTAGAATGCATGATTTTACAGCTGTTAATCATGTTTTGCAAACAATAACAAGCATTTACATTCAGAACTGAACCGGCAAATAATACATACTGTACTGTCTAATGTACTGTTACATCATACTAATTAATTGTACTGAAGTAAATGTTATTAATTGTCAAAAGCTTTTACTAACAGCAAAAATTAATGTAAGCAAAGAAAACCATATAGCCTACTTTTGCCTTGATTTTAATAAAATTTTCTTTGTGGAAGTTTGCTCATCCAAAACTTGGATTACTTAAAGAAAAAGGTCAAATCAGTTTCAAGTAAATGTTTCACACTTTTGAAACAGAGTTTCAAATAATATAATAGAACTCAAATTTAAAAAAAAGAAAAAGAAAAAAGTCAATCTATCAGACAATTTCTAATTTCTGTATGTTTTAACTCTGCAGATATCTTTCTGATTCAAAAATACCACAAAGAATAGAATGTATTTGTCTTACTACATCTGCTTTATCAACTGAGCTATTAGTGCAGTTACTACAAAAAAACGTGAACTTAAAACTAACCTAACCTAAGGGCAAAACAACTTTTTTCAGTTTCTGCAACGATAATTTACTTTTTCTAACCACCAGAACTTTAGAGATGATACACAGTAACAATTATTATTAAAAAAGTTGTAGGGTAAGAAAAAGATTGTTTAGATTTAATATTTAATAATAATAATAAAAGGGTGGGATATCATGCAAATACGGATATATCCTACTTTTGACCTATAGTCTCCAAGGGACCTTCAAAATTCTAACTTTAAATAATTAAAATTAACTTTCTTTTATATCTAAATTAATAATAAAAAATGATGGAATTTTCATAATTAACTCGTTATAATAATAATAATTTAACTAGACATATTTTTAGGTAAAGGTTTGGCTGCTCTGTACACAATACAAGATTGTAAACATTATTTTCACAATTGTATAATGTCAACAGCATTTTGTTAAATATATATACTAAATAATTATATTTTCTTTTAACATGATCTAACACCTAATATAACATTTTAACTGTATAAATAGTCTTGTTAAAAAAATTTAGAATAATTAAAGTCTGAATCAGTTGAACAAATGAAGTTTTCTCTTTCATTTAGTTTTTTTTTAAAATAATTTGTCAACCAAATTGTGCCTCCCCTTGTAGTAATATAATAACCAGAGGTTTGAATTTAATTAAATTTAAAAAAATGAAAAAGAAAATAAAGCTAATAGTTATTAATTATTGGGCGCCAGGTAACACTTTGCTTACCAAATTATTTTAATTGAAATTAAAAATTTTAATTGAAGTTAAAATATGTTCAGGGTCGTGAATCCTTTTAAAAGTGTACTCGAGTGGTAATTAAGAAAGATTAGAAGTCTTCTTTTAGTTTTCTGAAACTGAACATGTTTATTTATTAAAATTGATTATACATATACATATATAATACTATTATAGATTTTCTAGATTATACATCCTACTTTGAATCATTATATTTTACCTTTTAAGAAGGTCAAAAACTTGAATATTGAATTTACTTTTATGGTTGCAACTCCTAAAAAAAAAAAATTGTTAAAACAAACAGATTAGTATCATCTGTTTTTTATTATATTGAAATTACTTTATCTGAACAAAATTATACATGTCAGTAGACATTTTTTATTTTCAAACAAAAAAATAATTATTTGAGAAAATATCAAAATTATAAAACTTACAGCTAATACATTGTATAACAATTAATCTTAAATGGTTTAACAATATTTGATTTGAAGTGTTCTTTAACACTTGTTACCAGTCCTTTGTTGAAAGATAGTTTATTCCTTGAAGATCGCTGATGTGTTGGCTTCCTGGTGAAACTCCGCCATTTTTTGCACGTGGTGAGATTTTTACTGGCATTATATCAGTCACACTTTTTGAGAATTCTATTTTACTCAAATAAAGTTCTTATTTAGATTAATGTTTATTAATCTTTAGTCTATGAAACACCTCACAAATTGTTCATGCTCGCTCAAATATTGTTACACCATCGAAAGACACATTTACCACATTGCTTACCGCCATTTTTATAGTCCGATATGCCTTTGCTCATGCATAACTCGTCCTTTTACCTGAATGATTCACTTCTCAAATGTTTATATTGTTTTGATTAAGCACACGTGTCTATTTTATACTTATATGTGTCTATTTTATTTCAAAAATTGTCACTTTTTATAATTTACTTTGTTCTACGAAAATACGTCTGTTTGCTTTAAACACTATCTCCTGATTAACTGTTTATTCACTTTATAGTTCATACGTTTCTATACTTATTTCTACATTATTTTCACCACAAAAGACATTTTAAAAACAAGCTACATTGTTCTCAAAAACTTTCACCGAACTGGTGACACATCTATCTGCTCCAGACGCATCTTTTCAACTGACTCACTGTTTATTCACTTTATAGTTCATACTTTCTATATTTATTAGTTGTTTACATTATTTTCACCACAAAAAAACATTTTAATACTAATTACACTGTTCTCAAAAATAATTTTCTCACAAACGAAAATACGTCCGTCCACTACAGACACTATCTCCCGACTAACTATTTTGTCTGTTCCCTCTAGGAAACACTTGCATCAGACCACGTTTTCTCGAACACGATTTTATTTCCGCTTAACAAGTATTTAACATCACATATACACAAATTTCCATTCAATTTATAATTCTACATTAAACCTAAACTATTTATCTTACAATATATTGTTCTTACAATATATTGTATTTGACAATTTATTATATTTTTATTTTAAAACATTTCTCTAGACCTTAATTTGACTCACATCGTTGTATATCCCAAATTCAGAACCAATCATGTAGTCCCATTTATAATCATTCAACCAATCATGTTGTTTCTTTTATACGATATGTTCTTATGGCAATATTTCAAAAAATTCAAAAAAGCATGTATTACACCCTTTTTCTTTTAAGCCTCAGGTGAAACTAGGACCGAAATTAAGGGTAGAAGCCTTTTATCTACTTCTACAACTAAAAGAAGAAAACTTGTGTTAATTTTTTTGTGGCATTGGTTAGGCTGGATGTTCAGTTTGCTCTCCTTTTGATCCACTCGACCAGTTTTAAGTTTTTTATGCCCATAGAGAGTAAAGCACTGCAACAATGGTTTGGCAGTCTCTCATTGTGAACTAACCTTAAAACCAGAATACGAAATTAATTAATTAAGGGAAGTTCTGATATACTAAATAAATTCAGGTTGTAATTATTATGTTGTACATTTTAAAATGTGTTTACCAATTAAGTGTATTTTTGAAATTGCTGGAGTTGTTTTTACTTTTGATTTTTGTGGATCATATATTTTGTGTGATGTGTTGATTGATGTGTAATTGATGTAATACTCCAATTTTTTAAGGATTATTTTATAATTGTTATAGTTTTATGTTAGTGATTGGTGTATTAAGTTGGATGACATATTTTAGGCAATCTTTTCATTTTGAAAGGAGATTAATATACTGAATTGACTTTGTTTCCACAGTCCATTGAATTATAAGACAAATTGTGTTTAATGGTGTGGCCAATTCTGTCAAAGCTAATTTTTCGCTTTCAGGAAAATTGTTTAGTTCGGAAAAATTGGCAAGAGCAGTACTGGAGACAACACTTACTTAATTTTTTATGCTCAGCTTCTTGAGCATATTGTTCTAAATCATCCACATTCCACATGCAATAGAAAAATCTTTATTCAAAAATTACAGTTAGCCATGTTAACATTATCGGTACTAGCTTTAAGCCAATCTTCTTCTTTCATCCATTCATTTCTAAACACGCAAACTTTTTTTTTTGGTTTTTCATTGTTATCGTTTTCTGTTTCTTAGAACTCATTACTACCATTATATTTAATAAGCAAAACCTTCATAACACTAATACATATCACTATATTTTGTCACATAAAATAAAAAAAACAATATGTCCACAACTAAAACACAATAATGAATGATTACTGCTATTTTCGGTCAGTCATTCTGTCTCCAATCTATTTCCTTAGTAACTTAGATCATCAGCTGTCTGTCCCATAGCGAGCACAAGAAAGCATTGATAGGGACTAGGTAAAGAGTGTGGCTATAAATAGAAGTGTCACTCTATAAACATGGTCTTTATTGTTCTGCTGTATGCTCTGTGTGGTAGACAAATAATTTTAACCCACAAAAATACCCATTTATATATATTTTTTTCTTGACTATAAAATAAGGGACTAACAATGTCCTGGATTAATAGTTACCGGGACACAGGGCAAATTCTCAAAATATGGGACTGTCTCTTAAAATCCAGGATGTCTGGCAACACTGCTGGCGACATTGCGAAGACCTGTAGAAAGCACCTGATCTCTAAACTGCTCTGATCTAAAAGTTACTTGGTTGTGTGCGGAAATAGTTCGTACTTAAAAAGATGACCCTCTTAATTTTTGATTAAATTAAATGCTAGGCAGATTTCTGTTGCAACTTTGCCTATGATTTGACCAACATATTTTAAGAAAATTGATTAGGAAAATTCATTAATGTTTAAACTATTGTGTTTTAGGGTATTTTTCTAACTTAAGCTTTAATTACAGACTTGTATCCAATTGTGGAGTTAACATAACAGATCTTGGCACAACTCCATTCATCAACCGGATTGGAAATTATATTCAACAAGAAGGTCTGTTATTTTATCCACAACATTTGTAAATGTATTTCTTAGATAATTACGTTTAACATAGGATTGTGTCAATTTTGGATATTCCAGTCATATCAAACTTTTAAGTTCCAGTTTATAATTTTACTGAAAAATGTACTTTGATTCAAATTTCAAAAGAAAAAACTAAAAGTCTGCGTCGGACCAGACGGTGGAAGTTATACTTATTTGGCCATTCACTCACACACACGCACACAGACAGACAGACAAGATACATAAATGAAATATAACACATTTTCCCCTGTTATTGAATATATTTCTCTTCAATATATTATAAGTGACTTCAGTATTATATTATACACCTATATAATATCATTATCAGTAATTTCTTCTATATTCATTCTTTCATTGTGGTCATTTTCTGGTTGGTCATTAGAAATCGTACTGTATTCCAGGAAAGACACAATCATATAGAAAACAAATCATTGAAACACGATCAATAAATAATCATAAAAAAAAATTATTCAAAAACCACCAAAAACTACAAATTAAAAAATCAAAAAAAATCAAAAAATCAAACAATGAAACACAATGACACACATCAACGAACCAGCCTACTGCTATCCGGCAACAAAAGTGTCTACTGATATCATATACTGCGCATGATCACTCACCGCCATAGGTTCGATTTTTCTCAGTTTTAGTGTGACGAGATTTCTCGACCAACGCCCATCCCAACGAGCGCAAACAAGTATAACTTCAAAAAACTTTTAGTTCTTGTTATTTAAAGGAAAAAACTGCCAGGTCATCATTGTCTTGAAAAAAAAAAAAAGAAGAAAATAAATCAAATAAATATTTGAATTTCAAAACGTTTATTTTAGTCAGAAAACTGAATTAATTGTGTTTCTGGACAATTAATTGTACTTATTTTCTTAATAAAATGCAAAATTAAGCTATATGTAAGAAAACTCCTAAGAAAATCAAATTTTTAGTGGTTGGTTTTGGATTCTTTAAAAAAATGTTAGTCTAGTTCTGATTGATAGATCTTATTCTTTATTTTAAAATAATCATTTTTTGTCTAGGAAGTACATTTTATTTCTTTGCAGGTCTCTCATCATTATTCTATTGAGTTGTTAAAAAACCGTTTATGTGTAACGTTTTATTAACTCTGGATTTGGCACATGTTAATTTGTTTTTAAATTCTTCGTTTGTTTAAAAATTAATAAAATATATTAATATATAACAAAACCTAACTTATAAGACATCGTTTTTCTCAGAAAGATGCATAGAATTTATCTATGTAATAAAAAAAAATTTTTTTGAAACGGTTTTGGAGTAAGTATGTTACGTGTCAAAAAATCATGTTATCATTTTTCAGAAATACCTATATCACCCAAAATCAAAAGCTTACAATTTTTTTCTAAGATGTACAAAATTTTAGTGATATATTTGTGAATACATTTCGGAAAAAATATATCAAAATTTGTTACATTTTGAATATTTAAAAAATTGTTTTACAAAAAAGAGGAATGGTCCAGCTTATTTTCAATAAATCACCAAAAATTGTAATATTTATGGAAAACCAACTTCTAAATATAATTATGTTCAGAAATGTGCATAGAATTTAGTAGTGTAATTTAAAAAAAATTTGAAAAATAATTTTGGAGTCAGTATTACAAAGAACAAAAAAAAAACACGAAAATCAAAGGCCAAATTTCACTTCAAAGTCCAATTGAGCGTAGAAAAAAGTCAATATTTATTACATATTATATAAAGAGATTTTTAAAGTGAAATAAGTGATATATAAACTTTTAAAAGTCTATATAATAAAGTCTATATATATATATATAAACTTTGCAAGTACTATAGCAAATCAATAGAAACAACACAGCACTGAAGTGGGATGACAGCACTGAAGCGGGAAAGCGATAACAAACTGGAAAAAATGGCGCTAGACGGGCCGTGAGTCATCGGCAAGTCGGCACAATATCGCAAGCTCGAGCACGGTCGGATTAACCGGAGTAACGGTACACCCGAGGGCGGATTAGAGGTGTTCAACTGTAATCTAGGAAAATATTCAAAATTTAAGAAAAAACTGTTGCAGATAAAAGATATTTACCTTTAAAAATCAGTATGGAACTGCCTAATGTTAGAAATCAGATGTGCCTACTACTTTCTCTTAAGGATTGTAAAAGAACTGAAAACCGATAGAGAAAACAAATAATACCATTGTATTAAGGCAAATCTAATACACAGGGAATTACTGTTGCATAATGAACTATCTCGTACAAATAACTAGTAAGAAGGTAAAAAGCTACATTATTTGTTATCTTAAACATGGACGATGTTCGTTTCCCATCTCTCATCTACAAAAGTCCAACTACTAACTCGATCCCTAATTGGTTATTAGCTGCTAAGGAATTTCTAATGTATATCTTTGAATGTTGCAATAGAATAATTATGTAAATTTATGTTTTAAACTTGTAACTATAAAAGGTAAGCTATTTAGATCCTTTTTTTTTTTGTTTCGTATAATATATTTTGTCTAAACAATTGGCTTATGAACTACAGTACATATTAAATCTTATTTTAAATTGTTCCTATTTGTGATTAAAAGAACATTATTATTTTATTCTAGGTTTAGAATGTTTGGCTGAGAAACTAAATGTCTCAAAAGCAGTTTTAAATCAGATTTGTGAAGGATTGCAAAAGCCCCCGGACTATGATATTAGATCGGAATTGAGTCAACCATTGTTTCGCAGAGAAATTACAACCTTGGATGATTTACAACCGGGAATTGTCCTTACAGGTAACTTCATATAAATTTCTTTTTGCCCATTTCTTTATTTTTGCTATTATTTTGTTAGTGTAAGTTTATTGCAGTGTTGTTGTTCGCTATTGATGAATGGAGTTTGGAAATATGATTAGTTCAGTTTCTTTTAAGTTCAAATTTATCAGTTCTTTTGTGTTTGATTTGGTTAAACTTTTGAACTTAATTTAGATGTTCAGTTGAAGATGCACAGAACTTTAAGTTTAGTTCTGGAATGTAAATGCTAGATCCCAAATGATAGTTGTTTATGTTCAAAGATTCATTGGTACAGATATGAAGAATATCGGCATATTGTGTATTTATTGTTTTAAGAGATGTCTGTGGAAAGAGTAAACTATGGGGTTAACTGATGCAGTTTTTTTGGGGCTGGAACAGTGTATACATCCTATCAATTTACATACTTCCTGAGATGGTACCTAGATAATTGTCTGCTTGTAAATATAATAAAATGAAATATTATACTATACCACAAACAAAACATTGTCTAAGTTTAAGTTAGAAT
Source organism: Aphrophora alni (assembly GCA_963513935.1). NCBI lineage: Eukaryota > Metazoa > Arthropoda > Insecta > Hemiptera > Aphrophoridae > Aphrophora > Aphrophora alni. Next base: position 91,867,646 of record OY740770.1, read on the forward strand.
TCATTCGGTTTTTCATTAGATTTTGTTTTATTTCTTCTTTGGCTTCAGTTCGGCTTGATTTCATAAATTGATCTTTGGTTCAAAGTTTTTAAAATATTGTTTTTTTATGTTCAAAATTTGAGGTTTGGACATCTCTATGAGGTGTGTCTCTTGTATCACAAGGGTGACACAGTAACTCACCTTTATTTACTTGTATCATATTTATAATGCTTGTCCCTTTCAATACAGTAGTCACACTCATGTAGCAATGAAGTCTTATTTTCTACTAGTTGAAGTAGAGCAGATCGGTTTCTAACAGCTGTTTAAACAAAATTTCTTTTTTCTCGTTACTACATTGATTGACTCAAATTTAAACAGATTTCACTTAGGGAAAAGAAAAAAGTCACATGGTGACGAATATGAAGATTGTTCCAGTATAATAATGGGTTTGTCGACAAATACTGCTTCACAGGAAGTACTGTATGTGTAGCCAATTTTATTATGAAGAATGAATCCATTTTTCCACATGTCTGGTAATTTTTCTCTAACTCTCAATTTTTTCAGAACTTCCTTATAAAATCTTGGTTTACTGTTGTACATTTTAGAACCCATTCTTCCAAAATTGCTTCCTTGACATCTAAAACACAATGAGCATGGATTTGAATTTGGATATTATTTGACAAGCTATTTTCATTGTTGGTGATAACAATATTTTCCAATGTATTGACCATCATTTCATCTCAGGATGATATGAAGATCCAGGTATCATCACAAATGATGAGTTTTTGAAAAAGGTTGAAATCAGTATGAAGTTCCTGCAACATGCAGGACTTATTTGTTTGTTTTGCTGTGGGGTAGAACCATTTTGTAACACATATTTAAAAAAAAAATTTCCCCCTTCATATTGAGATCCTCAAGCATAATTTTCCATACAGTATCTTGGTCAATGTTCACGGCATCAGCTATCATTCAGACACTGAGTCGACGGTCTCCTCAAAGGCTAACTTTCTTCAGTTCTTAAAGTGGAAGGTTATCGTTCCAGCTTCCTACACTGAATCTTTTGTACCACTCAGCCAAGAAACATGCTGTTTTCACTGTAAGCCCCACAAAGCATTTGAAAACATTCGGTTGGTGTTTTGTTTATGAGTTAACATTTAAAATTGACAACTTTTAATCTTGGGATTATTCTTGTACACAACAGAAAATACGATTGCATTAAATAACGATTCACAATCAACTGAATGGCCTAGAATATTATATTCGTCATGCATGTTCATACATGTCCAAGGTCTCTGCAGAGATCTCACTACTTTTTCATTAAAGGAACAGAATCTATTTGTTAACAAATTTATGAGTATGGAGTAATTGGTGAAAAATTGATATTGAACTGTCATGAATGTTCATATTTTAAAAAGTGACACAAGAAATTTTAATAGAATAAAAAGATGAACAATCTACAGTAACCACTTTTGCTGTTAAAATTTCATTACATGGCTATGAAAAATAATTGTAAAATACAATAATTAGGCTTTACAGCAGTCAAGGTTCACCTTTGTATATTCAAAATTAGTTGTGACAATCCACAATTGTAAGATATACAAACTTCCGTAAAAGTGTTGATCCACTTTCCCTTTGTGACAGGTTAGACCTAATTCAGAATATTTATAGAGGTTTTTACCAATTTGTTTTATTCTGTCTATAATAGCAATACTTACACTAATTTAATTAAATCATTCGATTTAATCACAAAATATCTCACAAGTTGATTGTGTTATTTGTGTATACCTCCAAATATAACCCCCTCTTCTACATTACATACCAAATTTCAATGGAATTGGTTTCACCTTTTAGTTACAACAAGGTTTTATTATTTTAATTTTCCATGACTATAAGTTTTTTGAAATACATGTAGAATGAAAGAAATGGGAGAATCTTGGTCTCAGGAAGCCTGTAATAATTGTAAATTTTTTTATCATCAATTCTGGTCAGCATTTCATAAATATTATATTGTTTCAGGACGTGTACAGAATGTAACACATTTTGGTACGTTTGTAGACATTGGTGTTGGAACAAATGGTCTTATTCACACAAACAGGCTGGGTTCTATCCATCCTCAATTCGGTGACCGTGTAGAAGTGAAAATTTTGAATCTGGAAATAGCAAGGAAGAGGATAGGGTTGGAATTAGTTAGATTAATTTGAAGTTAAGTATTCATGGTAGATTAAAATTATTATTTGTAATGTAAGCTAGTTTATTATCTGTGTTATGAATTGCCAGCTGTATATTGTTCCAAACATTAGGCATTTTTTAAATGTACAAGACGTATTTTTTTAAATAAGGTCTGTTTTTTAAATAATAACATAGTCATGGAAGATTAAAATGATTTTTTAATTATAGTTAAAAAAATTTGTATCTTTAACTTATTTTTTTCCACATAGTAACTTCTGATTTTCCTACCTTTTTTCTCAAGCCTGCTTATTTCATTGTTTAAAAAGTCTGCTGAAAGTGTTTTAAACGCCTTTTGATGGTTTTAGAACATAAATAAAAACAAATATCTTTGTTATAAAAGTTAATTGATCGTAACAAACAGCATTTGAATGCTCATTAAATATTCTGTAGACATTTATGAAATTGCGGAGTGACAATTTTCATGAAATGAAGTATTTCACTTTTTACATCAAATTATTAATCAGGTAGCAAGAATATCCAGAGACAAATTGTATAATTAATAATTGATTTGGGAAATCTTTTTTTTTTATTTGTTTGGGTTTGGCACTATCAGACAGAAGTCAATTGGATAAGAAGACTTCTGATTTGGTATCGTATAAAATTAGAAATTTTTACATGGTTGATGAATCACTGTTAGTAGTAAAGTAGGAAGCAGTTTATCTTGAAAATGAACTTCTCAGACACAAAAATGTAAATACATCTTGGGCAAGCATAACTGCCATTTTTAGATAATTGTAAAATTTGGTATTTACAGTAGTTTATTTGTATCACAATGAATAAAAACATTAGAGTTTTATATTTATAGAAGGCACCAAAAAGTAATTATTTTGTTTAATTACCTTTAGTTTTGTCTTATCTACTACTCATCTATTATTGTCATAATTATGTTGGATACAATTTTCAGCCATTCCTAACCTTGTCACTTTATTATTCCTATTTGATAGTTTTGGACGTAACATATAACTTTTTGGCATATTTAAATAGTTTTGAAGATACTCTGAAACATGTCAACTAAGAATAATAAGATATCAAGGCAAGAATGCCTAGAAATTATACTTAACTTAATTAATGTCTTGTTATTGTGTATCTTATTTATATAATATAATTTACGTTTTAACATTCTCAAAGTAATAAAACTTTTTGTTCATTTAAACATCATTTCAGAAACTAATAAACATATTCATGTAGTTTGTTTTTCTTTACAAATCCTATCACAGAGTTTTCTTTAAAACCTTTCCCAAAATTGTAATAATTTGTGTACAATAGAAATGAAATGTTTAAGTAATTTGTTAGAAGAGTATTACCAATATCAGCTTACCTTATAATATAACTCTAGATTATTGATTTGACCTAGTTAGTTAGTTAGTGAATTTGGGGTCTGTACAGCCTCTTGTCACTCCAACCCAAATGAATCTTTTGTGACTACCCTACAGATTTAAGCTTCCTAAGAATCTTAAAGTGGTTCTGGGTGACATTGTCATTTACCTCTGCAGCTGTGGGGAAAAGAATGCTGAAGTAAAGTAGCCTTTAGAAGGTTAAAGATTTACACTCACACAACCAGTGTTCTCTTTATGTGTTAGGCAGAATCGGCACGAATCCACTTCTGCCTTACCCGAGTGTTTCAGATGGTAATTCACTGCATATTGTCCGGACAGTAGGCTAATAATCAGCCTAAGCTCCTTTCTACTAAGATCCAATAATCTTTCCCTTTAATTTTGTTTTAGAGTAAAGATCATAAGTAAACTTAAATTCACGCTCACGTTGATTGGCTACTTTAGTTCTGATTAAGGTACTACTTCAAACTACATGTAAAAATTGTACAAAAACACACCTCCAATTAGATGGATGGATGGATAGGGAGTGGGTAGTTTCATTGTCTTTGAAACGAGCTAAGAGTTGCACACAGGTTTATGATGTTGTAATTAGAAGAAAAACTTGTTCAGCGCGATAAAAGAAGAAAGAAGAGCATGACTGGTTGAATCCAGGCATTTCAGTTATAATTTAAATTTAATGGTTGAAATGTTCAGTTCATGGCTAATTTTACACTATTTCGGGCCTAAGTCTAGAACTAAAGATGATATAAAAGATGTATAAAGATTATTTTTTATCGAAAATACGTTACATACAGTCGTTTTATTACTGTTGGATAAAGAAAAGAGTTTAAAAAAATAATTTTAAAGAATTTATAAATTTATCAAACTTTTTTTTCCCTTCAAATTTTAATCTACATGCGTGAACTAAATATGATAATTTAGAATTTTTTCATTATTTTCCCCAAATTCAGGGTAACAAACTGCAACTTTTGCATGGAAATGGGATTTCGAAATCGTAAAAACGTTTTTTTCGAACCACCCTACAATGCATCCAGTTCATACATAATGGCACGATTCATCTTTTACACTTGAGCAGAAAACATCAATAGTTTTACATTTATTTCAATAATTATCATTTTTTCCTGATCTCTGTTCTGATTTAATTTATGAAGATTTTCTTCCCCAGCTGTAATTGGTAAAAATCTGCCAATGTGTACATTACAATATCTTGCACAGGAGACATTTACTCAGATTGAATCAATATAGGTACTGCTCTGTTATTAAATGCCCTGTTCTAATTATAGAAATTAATGTCTAAGTTTATCTATTGACATTTCTGTATGTCTGAAGATCATTGGGTATTTGCTGAATTTCAAAAAGTTTTTTGCAACCATAGAATTTTTGAGATAAATGCCCAGATGTCCTGTTATATTTGCTTAGTACAATTTACACTAGATATTAAAACTACCATTTGTGGTTTTCGTTTCATTCCTGCTGCTAACTTTGCAAACTCATCCTCCTTAACATACCGTTTTTGTGAGCTGTGAAGTAGGGGTTGGATGCTTGATACATAATAAAAGATTCCTTGGTTTATAAGATGCAACTACTTGCAAATTTGATTTGGAGTCAGTAAGGATGCAAATCTGAATGGAAGCCAAAACATTATAATACTGAAGAGCTTGTGTCAGTAATAGTTTAGTCTCTAAGTTTTATGATAATTATGATCGAATGAGACGTTCAAGATTTAAATTCGGGATGATTATAACAATCTGTGATTGGTGATTACTTGTATTCAGGGAGCCATCTGTATGGATATGAAGGTGATTATGATATTTAGCAGTGATCAATTTCATGGCTACTTGTTCCGATTTACTAAATGTGCTTGTTTTGTTAATCCATCAAGAAGTTCAGTCTCTCCAATGGGTATAGTCCTGGACCAGGGTGTAATTGGGTTAACTAATGATATTGATCAAAGCAGATTTTATCAAAAATTGATTTCTGCTAAATCAGGTCATGTATTGTAGATGTTGTGTTGGCAAGTTAAATAAAAATGTAAATTAGCAACATCGAGTTGTTATGAATATTTTTTTAAATTGCAAGCCTCCAAATATAATAACTATTTTAGATGACCTTTCATGAATAATACATTTAAATAGACACATTTTTTCTTTAGGAAAATTAGAGTTTGGACATTTTACGTTATCTAAATCACATTAGTAGCTGGCAAATTTCCATATAAACTTATTCAAGTAGCACTGTATGTCTTTGGTTGTTTGTTATTCCTTGCTTTGTTGTACAGTGTGTAATTCTGCTGACCTGTGGTTTTCTGATCTCATATGAAATAAGTTTCTAACATAGACTTAGGCTTCTGGGCCCTTATTTATTTATTTTATTAAAAGTTTGATATCATGAGAAGCCATATTCTCAAACCTATGTGCATTATTACAAATAATAGACCCAAATGTCCATATAATTTATGCCAAATAAGATCTATTGGTGTATAGATTAAAAAGTTTTTGTTGATAGTAAGCAATACATGTAGTAAGAAAATATTAAACTATTTTATGAGCATTCCTAATTTTGTCAAGAGAAAAAATTGAACTGCTCCACTACTGATTTCAGTTTTTCATTCTCCGTCTTGTGTTTAATTGATCAAACACTTTTTATATCTTCAGTATTATATTTTGTTTTTATCTTTGTACATTTTAAAGATGTTGATGGTGTGGGTCTTTTGCATACTATTACATTTAGGTTAAAAAGAAGATGATATCCATGAAGAGGTGTTTAGTATCAGATCATTAAAAACGTACCATTCCACAATCACCACCTTGTACCATAGTGAGTGGACATGATTGTATACCTGTCAAATTTCTCTTGGTCGATAAAATATAATCTATTACCTCCTTTATTTTTGTTTTCCAGCTATTTTTTTAACTCTCGGCATCCTTCTGTACAAAGTTTTGTCACATTAAAGTACCCTTCATTTTCATCAATAATTTGTTAGAAATCTCTGATTATACCAGACTTACAGTTATCACAAATTTCTTCATAAGATTCTCAAGGTTGTTTTAATTTCATTAGCTTCATTTAATTTTGTGGGTTTCATACCTCTTATATGTGAATAAAAGAATCACTTAGTGTGTAGGTAGAATTGGGAAGTTTTTCTTTATCAAAAATCAATATTTACCACTACTGGCAGACACCTGTATTACATCTATTAAATATACACCTAGACATAATCATATTTTCATAGTCTAATCATATATTTTTTTAAATATATCTAATGACAAAATTATTTCGATATACAATAGAACAGAACACAAAAACAGATCTTGATTAGAGCTATGAAATATGTTTACGTTACTTTCCTAAATCATACAACCATAGAACTGAGTATACGAGAAACTCAGTTAATCAGTATTAAATTGTTTAATTTAATAAAAAAGAACAGTTCCTACTCATAGTCTCTCATCGTTCATTACAGAAATTTAACCAAGATTGATTTAACCCTTTGAACAGTAACTTTCCTAACATCCAACAGGCCCCAAAAAATGAGTTTTTTAAATTTGTTAAATAACTTTTTTATCATTATATTGATGCTTTATATTGTGTTAGTTTAGAAATTATGACATTTTGTGAGAAAAATGTCATTTAACCACTTTTTGATATGAAACAAATTAAAAAAAAAAACCCCCAATTTTGGTAGTAACCAATAGGAAAAATAAAGAAAACCTGTCCATACAAAGATTATAGTAGTTTTATTTTTGAAATACAAATATACATTCATGTTGTATAGGCCTACACCATATAAAAAAAGATAAGTTTAAAAAATATTTATACTCACTTAAAACTTTTTTCTAGTATGGAAGCATTCAGGTAGGCACAAGAAGGTTTTCCTTCTTTACCTTTTTTATTTCTCTCTCCCCCATTATATAAAATAAATACAGAAAAACTTAAGTTATTTAAAAAATGACTTATTTTTAAAGAAAATATTTGTTTTGTGGGCTATAAGATAAAAAAAAAAGTTTTGAAAATAATGTTCATTCGTCTGTTTGTTCTATCATTTATCTGATAATGCCACAGCCAAACGGGTTTGACCAATTTATTATATACCATATTTAAGTTTTTTTGTTATAACTCTAAATTTAGATTAACTGCTGTGGAGTCAAAAAACGAAACTATATTTTTTAACAGTGGTTCAAATATTTGAGAAATGTAGTCTCTAAAGACCCAACCGATATCCTTAAAAATTCAAGATCTGCAGGTTTAGACATGAAATGACCATGGATGTAATCTTACAAGGTTAAATTTCTCAATATCGGAAGTGATTTCCATCAAATTTAGGTAAAATATAAATGTTTTAAAGAACCAAACAAAAATGCTAAAAGGAGTATAAATAGAAATTATGATTACAAGTGAATAGGAATATGTGAAAATAATACCTGATTTTTTTCATATTGTTCAAATTACTCTATCCCCCCCCCCTCTAAGAAAAGTTATTTAAACTAACCAAATCTTTTGAATTATGAAAGTCTAAGTAAGTTTTGAGTACTATGCTTACTTTATTCTTAGTTAATCCCTATTGATGGTGAAATCAAACCCAATGCCACAATTCAATAAAACAAGATTTATTTCCTTATGTAAATTCTAGTAACATAGTAACCAACCTCAGAGGTTGAGTATTAAAAAAACACTGGATGGAGGATGGTAACTATGTTACTGAAATGTATATAAGGAAATAAATCACAGTGTGCTCAAAAGTGTACTATTCTATTATTGATGACATATTTTTGTGCCTATAACAGAGGTCTAGAAAATGAAGAAACTCAATTTTTGCAATTCATCTAATAAATTATAAGCCTACATTTATTTATGAGTAATAAATAAACTACCATACAATTGGCTACAATGCAGGAAGAAGAATTTCAATTTGCAATTTGTTTACATAAATTTCATATTACAGTACCGGTAGTTCAAAAAATAGTCAAAACACATAAAAGGGTGTTTTATAAAAGGATGGAAATAGTATCACAGAATTGTACCCAGGACTATTTAGAGACACTCCTTCATACAATATAGTTTGACAAGAAGTGAAGCAATAAATTAGATCAACTGTAATGTTAGTTATAGTTTGATTGGTGTAACTCGTGTACCACTGAAGAGGACGACTTTGTCGTTGAAACGCGTCTGATACTTAAGCGTATTTTTTATGAGAATTGTGTTCTGTTTGTTTGTTATCCTGTATAATTTTTCTCATAAGTCAAGCTCAATATTTAATACAAAGATAATGAGTTAGACTTGTGGAAAATTCAATAACCAAATGAATGAAAACACAACTCTCCATGAAAAATCACCTTATTTGTGCAACACAAATACAAGACGTTTCAAACCAGTAGGGAAACGTTTCAAAACAAAAACCCTATTGGCAGAGGAGAAATAAAGTGATTTTTGTGGAAAGTTGTGTTTTTATACATTTGGGTCATTCTTCATATGTCAGAATGTGTTATTAATAGAAACCAGCCCATTATTTGACCCAGATTTTATAAATTCGTAAAAAAAAACGGTAAAAAGAAATTAATACCTTTAGACCATAATTAAACAAAATTTTATAACGGAGTAACGATTGATAAAGTGCATTATTAATTCAGTAGAATGCGTTGTAGTTGCTAACTTGTAATGAAGATAGCACCAGTTGTGTTTCAGAAGCGTAGAAGTAAATACATCAGTCGGTCTCGTGGTTTGTATTAGTGAAGTTCATAAAATGTGTGTTGGATTTGATAAACTTAGTTGTCGGTAAGTGCAAATTCAGAATATTTATTATAATAAATATTGTTTTGTTTGAGTATCCATGAATATAATTTTATTAAATATATAGTTTTCTAATCAAATACTGTATTTACTTTAGAGAATGAAACGCAAAACGAATTTAAATGGTAGGTCTATAACCTTAAACTTGTGGTGATTGAGAATATTTAAATAATATTAGGTTATGATTGTAAAAACATTTTTTTAAACTTCAAAACTAAAGAAATGTTTTTTCACCGGCTATGTAAATTCGGCCTATAATAAAATTTTCATAGGCAGTAATAGTAAAAATAAATTTGAGTTAATAAACTTTTAGAATCACAAGTTGTATAAATTCATATACATGTAAATTGTGGTTGTGGCTGCCGATTTTTATGAATTGATAAAGCTTAAGAAAATATTAGATAAAAAACATATGAATGTAGGTCGAGCAAACAGGTGGTTTAGGTTATATTTGACAATGTCAGACGGATGTTTGGAACGCCGAGCTATTGTTTTATTTCATATAAATTGTGTTTTCAACTTTTTATTTAAAAAAAATAATCGTCAGAAAATAAACACAAAATAGTCTGTCGTTCTATATTAAAAGTTAGCTTACGTTAAATTTGAGTGTCAGGCATAGATAGACCCATTATCTCAACTTTTTATCTATAAATAAAAAAACAAAGATGTAGGAATATTTTATGGTTAGACTAGTATGTTAGTACAGTAATACAGTATCTTGGATTCGACTTGAAATGGTAAACATAAGTAGGTCTACACGTTTTGGCAGAAAACTGGTACTGTAGTTTCTTTCAACTGCGTAAGATGTCTATAAGTTTCATGAAGGTTACAATAAATTTAATTAAATTTATAACACGTAGTTGTGATGACTTAATGATAAGAACGTTCGTCTGTTTACATATGATGTGAAACGATGTCACAGTTCATGAGTGTAAAGAATCGTAAGGTAGGTAATTGAATAGTTTAAAGAGTTGTCGATTGCACAAAGTGAAACTTGTTAGTTTGTAGGTCAATGCAGCGACTAGCGAGCCTAGAGTCTGCTGAATGCTGATCAGTGATTATTCCAAGGTGCTCTCAGCTGCTGTAGGGTTATGTCAGTGGGTAGGACTAAATTGAGAAATTTAACAAATCAAACAATATGACTCCCACCTTAAGATTTACGACCGTATCTTGTACTGTGTTCGAATTGATAACTAATCAACGTCATAGGCTTATTTTGATATTGTAAATAATTATCTAGGCCTACTATTCTGTTCCACGACACGTAATTAATTATTATAATAGGCCTATCGTAGTATTTTTTTTTGTTTGCTATTTCGTGTTTTGATATCTTCTTCACAGAAGTTCTGTGTCAGTTTGGCTAATGCGGTTCAGCCTATACCTGTAAGATGGAAAACAAACTAACTTATATCAAATAAGCAATTTTAATACTTATGTAGTTTTAATATTTACTTTTTAAATAAAAATATTCCGTGACCCCAATTTTATCCATTTTGACATTATTTTGAATTTTCAAACATTTTAACAAAATTTTGAGACTCCGATTTAGTCACTTTGAATCCAAAGTGTACACAAAAAATGTTTATAGCGTACAATAGGTGAGCAAGTCTACTTACAAAAACAAAATCGATTTTAAGATTTTGATCCAAGTTTTTAAAATGTGCAACGAAACGTACACAGGTCTCGTTTCTAATATTCAGATAATCGAGTTTTAAATTCAATATAGAGAAAAGTCTTCGAAATTATTGTAATAAATATCAGTAGACCACTGGTTTAAAATCTAAATATGGTTAAACAAAATGTTTGTGTGTTTCAAAAAAAAAAAAAAACAAGTGTGTTTAATCACTTTTGAGTACGTCACCGCTTACAACTGTTCTTTGCACTTAAAGCATAAAATCAGAGCAGTCTACAGAAATAAGATATACAATCGTGTTCGTTCACCGGCTTCCGCCCTCGATAACCTTTCGTCCAATTTTGACGAGTCATCGTTCAATTTAAAAATCGCTTTTGTTGTACCCGAAGGAAGAAGAAATGAACTTCCAATTTGTTCAAATAAAGTTGTTACGGTTTGTATTAAATTTTATCTAAAAAATAGTCCAGATAAAACATATTCGTCACCAGATGTTATCTACTCGTTCCAGTTCGTTAAATATGTAATACAGAGCTGGTTATGTGATGATTGGTCAGTAAATCTATGTTAGGTTTTTCTCAGAAATATCCATTTTGAGGATTCCCGTGTTAAAAAAAGTGTTTTTTTAAATTTTATTTTATTTTATTATTATTTTTTTTATGTGATGCTATGGTCTAAAAGATGAATAGATTTTGAACAAATTTGTAATGTGGGGATTTTTGGTAATGTCTTGAAACCTTTTTTTTAAATTTTTGTTTACTGAAATTAGGTTTATAGCTGCCATGAGAATAAAACTCAAATTTACTATTTTATGACAATAAGCTCTATTTATCTTGATCAAATATTCTTTAAGAATTCAACAAAATGTATCTCTCCAAAAATGATGGTACCACAGTTGTTACGTATCGGTTTAAAAAGAGAAAATTAAATAATGGCTACGTCCTAACCGTTCGAATATATCAACTCAGCGCAACCCCTCAGAAACAAAAAATTACGCCCGTGAGTATTGTGGAAACTACCGAAATAAACCTGGATCGTTGACATTATTTTATCTTATCTTATCGTTTTATCTTATTTTATCTTATGATTAATTCCCCTGTAAATTTTGGTGTATTAAAGTTACATACATTCGTTTTGTTTGTTTTATTTTTAGTTTGGTTAATAGTGTGTTTACCGTAGGCTACATTAAGCCGTAATGTTAGGATTTTATCGCACTAACGACGTAATTTGAACTTTGTATTTATGATTATTACATTAATTTAAACTTGTCACATATACAGAAGGGCAATGTATTATTGTGTTATTGACGGATTTTTGGATGTTTGTGAATGCAATCAGTTTTATGTTTCTCTAAATATAAACAGTATGTTTTCATTTTATCATAGAGTAGAAAGAATGTGTCAAAAATAGGATGTTGACTTTTTCGTGGAAATAGCTGTTGTAAAAGTAGGCTAAAAGAAATCTGAAAAACTGTTTCTTGTAAAGATGGCTGTCTATTGTTTGTGAAGTGCTCTAAGATTTTGTCTTATTTGTTATGGTATGTATATATATATTTTAGACATATCTCAAGTGGTATTTTTTCATATTTACTTGGAATTAGCTGCCATAAAAGAAAAAAACTCAGTTTTCTTGAAAATGGCTCCAAAGAATTTTATAAAATTTACTAACATGTACTGTGTATGGCTCTAATGAAACTAAGAAAACAAAATAGTCACCATCTTGCCAAAAATGATGGCTCGGGAGTTATCAGTTAAAAAGAATAAATAAACTACAGACACCTGAGTAAAACTTCAAATATCTTTTAAATAACTGGTTCAAGTGATTCTGGTGAAAATTGAACAAACAAATGCGACAAATAGAAAAAAAATACGGTTATTCAACTTGAATTTGGCACACTGACTTGGGTCACTAACCGTTATATTTTACCAAAATTTGGTCAAAATTAATAAACTTGAAGGCAAGTTTAAAAAATCTGAATTTTATGTTTTGACCGCTATCCCATCTTTATTTCTATTTGGTTTGGTGTATGGTTGTGTAAAAGACTACAATGTTCGTTCAGCGTTATAAATATAAGATTGCATGTTACTTATTAATTGGGTTTGTTATTCAGAAACCAAGGAAACAACACGGTTTCAAAATGGTGTTTAAATGGGTTTCATGTCATAAAGGTACACAATATGGCAGAATTGACTTACAATTTGGTGGGTAAGTCAATTATAGTAGGTTAATTATAATTTGTTCAAATTTATAAATGATCAGTTTGTGTTTACGCTGTTGGGAACATCCTTATTTCTATTGTGTCTCATTAAATCTCGCATAACAAAATAAGCACATTTTCTTCATAGATAATTATATTCACATCATAAAGTTGTTGGCTCAAGTCTTTGTATCATCTTTACGTTATAAATTATGCAATTTCTCAAAATCGAATCGACAGATTTAGTTACAATTTGTGTGAAATGTAAGTATACAAAACCAAAGTTGAAAATCACAACTAAAAGAAAATAGCAGTTCTGGAATAACCAGGAAAAATTAAATTTGGCAACCGTAATTATAATAATATTTCAGTGAACAATTTGCGCATAGGGCGACTTTACGAAGAAACTTAGGCATTATTTAAATACATAAATATCTTTCATTTTTTGAATTGCATTAATGTGATTGGTGTCTAAACCATCTTATATCCAATAAAAAAATACACAAGGTACAAATTACTCATAAAGAAAGTTACATTTTTACTCCTGAAGTACAATTACCTTACAGTACGGAAGGTCCACTAGCAATGTAAATCAAATGGAAGTTTCAGCGCTACTAGCCATCATCACGATTATAGTTTCATTAGATTGTATTTCTTGTATCCTGAAGTACAATCATCTTTCAGTACTGTAAAACACCACAAGCAATGTAAATCAAATGGAAGTTTCAGCGCTACTAGCCATCATCACGATTATAGTTTCATTAGATTGTATTTCTTGTATCCTGAAGTACAATCATCTTTCAGTACTGTAAAACACCACAAGCAATGTAAATCAAATGGAAGTTTCAGCGCTACTAGCCATCATCACGATTAGTTTCATTAGATTGTATTTCTTGTATCCTGAAGTACAATCATCTTTAAGTACTGTAAAACACCACAAGCAATGTAAATCAAATGGAAGTTTCAGCGCTACTAGCCATCATCACGATTATAGTTTCATTAGATTGTATTTCTTGTATCCTGAAGTACAATCATCTTTCAGTACTGTAAAACACCACTAGCAATGTAAATCAAATGGAAGTTTCAGCGCTACTAGCCATCATCACGATTAGTTTCATTAGATTGTATTTCTTGTATCCTGAAGTACAATCATCTTTCAGTACTGTAAAACACCACAAGTAATGTAAATCACATGGAAGTTTCAGCGCTACTAGCCATCATCACGATTAGTTTCATTAGATTGTATTTCTTGTATCCTGAAGTACAATCATCTTTAAGTACTGTAAAACACCACAAGCAATGTAAATCACATGGAAGTTTCAGCGCTACTAGCCATCATCACGATTATAGTTTCATTAGATTGTATTTCTTGTATCCTGAAGTACAATCATCTTTCAGTACTGTAAAACACCACAAGCAATGTAAATCAAATGGAAGTTTCAGCGCTACTAGCTATCATCACGATTATAGTTTCATTAGATTGTATTTCTTGTATCCTGAAGTACAATCATCTTTCAGTACTGTAAAACACCACAAGCAATGTAAATCAAATGGAAGTTTCAACGCTACTAGCCATCATCACGATTATAGTTTCATTAGATTGTATTTCTTGTATCCTGAAGTACAATCATCTTTCAGTACTGTAAAACACCACAAGCAATGTAAATCAAATGGAAGTTTCAGCGCTACTAGCCATCATCACGATTATAGTTTCATTAGATTGTATTTCTTGTATCCTGAAGTACAATCATCTTTCAGTACTGTAAAACACCACAAGCAATGTAATTCAAATGGAAGTTTCAACGCTACTAGCCATCATCACGATTATAGTTTCATTAGATTGTATTTCTTGTATCCTGAAGTACAATCATCTTTAAGTACTGTAAAACACCACAAGCAATGTAAATCAAATGGAAGTTTCAACGCTACTAGCCATCATCACGATTATAGTTTCATTAGATTGTATTTCTTGTATCCTGAAGTACAATCATCTTTCAGTACTGTAAAACACCACAAGCAATGTAAATCAAATGGAAGTTTCAGCGCTACTAGCCATCATCACGATTAGTTTCATTAGATTGTATTTCTTGTATCCTGAAGTACAATCATCTTTCAGTACTGTAAAACACCACTAGCAATGTAAATCAAATGGAAGTTTCAGCGCTACTAGCCATCATCACGATTATAGTTTCATTAGATTGTATTTCTTGTATCCTGAAGTACAATCATCTTTCAATACTGTAAAACACCACAAGCAATGTAAATCAAATGGAAGTTTCAGCGCTACTAGCCATCATCACGATTATAGTTTCATTAGATTGTATTTCTTGTATCCTGAAGTACAATCATCTTTCAGTACTGTAAAACACCACAAGCAATGTAAATCAAATGGAAGTTTCAGCGCTACTAGCCATCATCACGATTAGTTTCATTAGATTGTATTTCTTGTATCCTGAAGTACAATCATCTTTCAGTACTGTAAAACACCACAAGCAATGTAAATCAAATGGAAGTTTCAGCGCTACTAGCCATCATCACGATTATAGTTTCATTAGATTGTATTTCTTGTATCCTGAAGTACAATCATCTTTAAGTACTGTAAAACACCACAAGCAATGTAAATCAAATGGAAGTTTCAGCGCTACTAGCCATCATCACGATTATAGTTTCATTAGATTGTATTTCTTGTATCCTGAAGTACAATCATCTTTAAGTACTGTAAAACACCACAAGCAATGTAAATCAAATGGAAGTTTCAGCGCTACTAGCCATCATCACGATTATAGTTTCATTAGATTGTATTTCTTGTATCCTGAAGTACAATCATCTTTAAGTACTGTAAAACACCACAAGCAATGTAAATCAAATGGAAGTTTCAGCGCTACTAGCCATCATCACGATTAGTTTCATTAGATTGTATTTCTTGTATCCTGAAGTACAATCATCTTTAAGTACTGTAAAACACCACAAGCAATGTAAATCAAATGGAAGTTTCAGCGCTACTAGCCATCATCACGATTAGTTTCATTAGATTGTATTTCTTGTATCCTGAAGTACAATCATCTTTAAGTACTGTAAAACACCACAAGCAATGTAAATCAAATGGAAGTTTCAGCGCTACTAGCCATCATCACGATTATAGTTTCATTAGATTGTATTTCTTGTATCCTGAAGTACAATCATCTTTCAGTACTGTAAAACACCACAAGTAATGTAAATCAAATGGAAGTTTCAGCGCTACTAGCCATCATCACGATTATAGTTTCATTAGATTGTATTTCTTGTATCCTGAAGTACAATCATCTTTCAGTACTGTAAAACACCACAAGTAATGTAAATCAAATGGAAGTTTCAGCGCTACTAGCCATCATCACGATTATAGTTTCATGAGATTGTATTTCTTGTATCCTGAAGTACAATCATCTTTCAGTACTGTAAAACACCACAAGCAATGTAAATCAAATGGAAGTTTCAGCGCTACTAGCCATCATCACGATTATAGTTTCATGAGATTGTATTTCTTGTATCCTGAAGTACAATCATCTTTCAGTACTGTAAAACACCACAAGCAATGTAAATCAAATGGAAGTTTCAGCGCTACTAGCCATCATCACGATTATAGTTTCATTAGATTGTATTTCTTGTATCCTGAAGTACAATCATCTTTCAGTACTGTAAAACACCACAAGTAATGTAAATCAAATGGAAGTTTCAGCGCTACTAGCCATCATCACGATTATAGTTTCATTAGATTGTATTTCTTGTATCCTGAAGTACAATCATCTTTCAGTACTGTAAAACACCACAAGTAATGTAAGTCAAATGGAAGTTTCAGCGCTACTAGCCATCATCACGATTATAGTTTCATTAGATTGTATTTCTTGTATCCTGAAGTACAATCATCTTTCAGTACTGTAAAACACCACAAGTAATGTAAATCAAATGGAAGTTTCAGCGCTACTAGCCATCATCACGATTATAGTTTCATTAGATTGTATTTCTTGTATCCTGAAGTACAATCATCTTTCAGTACTGTAAAACACCACAAGCAATGTAAATCAAATGGAAGTTTCAGCGCTACTAGCCATCATCACGATTATAGTTTCATTAGATTGTATTTCTTGTATCCTGAAGTACAATCATCTTTCAGTACTGTAAAACACCACAAGCAATGTAAATCAAATGGAAGTTACAGCGCTACTAGCCATCATCACGATTATAGTTTCATTAGATTGTATTTCTTGTATCCTGAAGTACAATCATCTTTCAGTACTGTAAAACACCACTAGCAATGTAAATCAAATGGAAGTTTCAGCGCTACTAGCCACCATCACGATTATAGTTTCATTAGATTGTATTTCTTGTATCCTGAAGTACAATCATCTTTCAGTACTGTAAAACACCACAAGCAATGTAAATCAAATGGAAGTTTCAACGCTACTAGCCATCATCACGATTATAGTTTCATTAGATTGTATTTCTTGTATCCTGAAGTACAATCATCTTTCAGTACTGTAAAACACTACAAGCAATGTAAATCAAATGGAAGTTTCAGCGCTACTAGCCATCATCACGATTATAGTTTCATTAGATTGTATTTCTTGTATCCTGAAGTACAATCATCTTTCAGTACTGTAAAACACCACTAGCAATGTAAATCAAATGGAAGTTTCAGCGCTACTAGCCATCATCACGATTAGTTTCATTAGATTGTATTTCTTGTATCCTGAAGTACAATCATCTTTCAGTACTGTAAAACACCACAAGTAATGTAAATCACATGGAAGTTTCAGCGCTACTAGCCATCATCACGATTAGTTTCATTAGATTGTATTTCTTGTATCCTGAAGTACAATCATCTTTAAGTACTGTAAAACACCACAAGCAATGTAAATCAAATGGAAGTTTCAACGCTACTAGCCATCATCACGATTATAGTTTCATTAGATTGTATTTCTTGTATCCTGAAGTACAATCATCTTTCAGTACTGTAAAACACCACAAGCAATGTAAATCAAATGGAAGTTTCAGCGCTACTAGCCATCATCACGATTAGTTTCATTAGATTGTATTTCTTGTATCCTGAAGTACAATCATCTTTCAGTACTGTAAAACACCACTAGCAATGTAAATCAAATGGAAGTTTCAGCGCTACTAGCCATCATCACGATTATAGTTTCATTAGATTGTATTTCTTGTATCCTGAAGTACAATCATCTTTCAATACTGTAAAACACCACAAGCAATGTAAATCAAATGGAAGTTTCAGCGCTACTAGCCATCATCACGATTATAGTTTCATTAGATTGTATTTCTTGTATCCTGAAGTACAATCATCTTTCAGTACTGTAAAACACCACAAGCAATGTAAATCAAATGGAAGTTTCAGCGCTACTAGCCATCATCACGATTAGTTTCATTAGATTGTATTTCTTGTATCCTGAAGTACAATCATCTTTAAGTACTGTAAAACACCACAAGCAATGTAAATCAAATGGAAGTTTCAGCGCTACTAGCCATCATCACGATTATAGTTTCATTAGATTGTATTTCTTGTATCCTGAAGTACAATCATCTTTCAGTACTGTAAAACACCACAAGCAATGTAAATCAAATGGAAGTTACAGCGCTACTAGCCATCATCACGATTATAGTTTCATTAGATTGTATTTCTTGTATCCTGAAGTACAATCATCTTTCAGTACTGTAAAACACCACAAGCAATGTAAATCAAATGGAAGTTACAGCGCTACTAGCCATCATCACGATTATAGTTTCATTAGATTGTATTTCTTGTATCCTGAAGTACAATCATCTTTCAGTACTGTAAAACACCACTAGCAATGTAAATCAAATGGAAGTTTCAGCGCTACTAGCCATCATCACGATTATAGTTTCATTAGATTGTATTTCTTGTATCCTGAAGTACAATCATCTTTCAGTACTGTAAAACACCACAAGCAATGTAAATCAAATGGAAGTTTCAACGCTACTAGCCATCATCACGATTATAGTTTCATTAGATTGTATTTCTTGTATCCTGAAGTACAATCATCTTTCAGTACTGTAAAACACTACAAGCAATGTAAATCAAATGGAAGTTTCAGCGCTACTAGCCATCATCACGATTATAGTTTCATTAGATTGTATTTCTTGTATAATCCTTTATTTTGTATTACTATTGCAACTAATTATGTTTACTTCAAATGATCCGGATAATATTTTCTAATTTTAAAAATATTAATTAACTTTTTTTAAATTTTTTCACAAATTCTATCTTTCACCCTACAACAGTTTTGTTAACATGTTTTTATTACCTCGCTTTCTTGCCCGTCTGTTTGTGTGTTAAACATTTTACAATCGATTTTAATCTAACTTCCCGATGAGCTAGAGACTTGAAACTTTAAACATAGCTCATAACTGGATGACAATCCAATCGACTTGTTGGTGGAACACCGCTGCATGCATTATTTAAATTACCAGTTGAGAAGGATGGGGAAAAAATGTTATGAAATTTATGACCATTCACTGGTAACTATTTGATGGTTTTGGGAAATCAGTGGAAATCATCGAATTCCTAATCATCGATGAGATTTTCACGGTTTCATATAAATGTTTTGCGTCATCGATTTTAAATTGCTACAACTGAAAAAATAAAATAAAGAAAATGAAGCATTCGGTGGCATCAACATTATGGTTTTTGGAAATTTTTAATCTCATCAAGAATATAGTATTGAAAAATTTCACACACACACAAGACTAGAAAGCAGAAATAATTATTTAAATACAATTTTTTTAAACCACGTTTTAAAACGAAGTAAAAAGTATAAAATAATTACTCGTAGCCCAATACAGATTTATAATCCAGTACATATTCCTAACCCCATACAGATTGTTCTGAAAATTAGTGAAAGTGAATTTTTAATAGCTATGAAAATACTTGTTAGATTTAAAACATAAACTTGGGGCGCATGCAATAGATAATAGTAAGGTGTGTAGGGAGCAGCTGTCGTTGAGAAAATAATTCCTAAAGGAGGTTAAGTAGCTCCTAATTCAATAGATGGAGATAATCTTCTGTCCTATGGGCCGTACGTTTGTCGTTTAAATCTTACAAGTATTTTTATAGCTATTAAAAATTTACAATCACAAATTTTCGGGACAATTTATATGGGGTTAGGAATCTGTTTGGGGGTACGAGAAATTATTTTACACTTTATAGTTCGTTTTAAAAACGTCGTTTTATAACATAAAAAATCTTTTTTATTTAAATAATTATTTAATGTAGATTACTTGTTTGTAATTTAACTTTATGTTTTCAAACATACAGCTATTGTTGACAGAATAACATTAGAACACACATTCTCAAAAAAATAATAAATGTACTTGTTGTGACAATTTACCTTTTATTCTAATTAAGTATATTTAACAAGTCAAGCTCAATATTTATTTATACAGGTATTAGATTTATTATATAAATTTCTTTATATCAGTCCGTTTAGTATAGATAATTTTTGTTCACGTGATTTTCTTTCTTACGAAAAATTGTGTGACGATATGAATTGTTAGGTTAATAAATCATTAATCTCTCTCTCACACCACACTCTCTCCCCCTCCCTCCATCTCTCTCCCTATCTCTCCCTCCCTCCCTCCCTCTCTCTCTCTCTCTCTCTCTCTCTCTCTCTCTCTCTCTCTCTCTCTCTCTCTCTCTCTCTCTCTCTCTCTCTCACTCTCTCTCTCTCTCTCTCTCTCTCTCTCTCTCTCTCTCTCTCTCTCTCTCTCTCTCTCTCTCTCTCTCTCTCTCTCTCTCTCTCTCTCTCTTCTCTCTCTCTTTCTCGATTTATTTTCATCGTAATTAATATTAATTAAAATAATTGTAATAAACGTTCAGTTACAAATACTAACAACTAAAACAGAATGGTGTAACGTATTATTAAACTTAAAAAGAAAAAAGTATATATATTTGTTTTTCCCCTTAGTTTCTCATTAATTCGAATAAATCTTTCATCTTTTATTTTTATCCTTCATACCAGAAGTAGGTGAGATGTGTGAATAAATTGACAAATTATATTTTCCTCATGAAATCCATTCTAACTTTACCAGTATATTCACATCTTGCAAATACATTTAGTAAATTCAAATTGATTACCTTTTACGTTCAACTTAGTTCAAAGTAAAACAATCAAAAATTTGAGGATAGTATAAATTTAAAATAGCAATCCTACCTCTCTAGCCTACTACGAATTATAAATATTTTGCTTTCAAGCGTATATTGTAGCTTATAGTAGAAGTAGACATTTTGTGGGATATGGCGTAATATTATTATTGAATTTGTAGATGGGAGTCTGAGAAAGTTACTCAATTGTTTGGTAAAATTATTACGTTTTTAGCCTTTGTATAACAACAATGAATGATAGGCCTATAGTAAGGTAATGCGTTGGACTTGTAATTTAAAGTATCCGCATTGAATTAAACCCACGCTTTTGTTTGTATTTTGGTCTCCATCAATAAACTGTTGACATTGTTATTGTTGGTGACACTATGCAAGTCTTCCATCACATTACACTTTCACATCATTTACTGATCTATGTCTTTGACGAGTATTTAGCGTAACTCTAATTAAATGCGACGACACAGCAGCTATTGAAACACCTTTCAGAATTTCAACAATTACAAAACAGGAATGTCAAGGTCATGGTGGGAATCAGCTGATTGGGATAGTCTGTTGGAAAAAATAGAAAATTTTTTATTTCCAACAGAAATAGAAATTTTAGGCGTGTGCACCAATGTTACGCGAATGGTCATGCTATTGTTCAGAAGAGATATCCCAAACCAGGACACACCAGTGATTGTCATCAAACAGCAGTACTCTCCTATAGGGTAAGTTTGATAATCGTAAAAACGTCGACCTCCTTTTTTCCACTGACCTTCAAGTTGCATGGCCTCAGGACACCATCATGCCGTAGTAGTTTTTACGTAAACACGACAGCAGCCATAAAAATTAAAATAGGAACATGACATTTGGTATAAGGAACTATTTTACTGTGTGCATATATTAGAACACTCGAAATAAATAAATAAATAAAAAAAATTGAACATAATATGTCAAAATGGCAACCATTTTAAACAATTTTGTTGTTCATATATTGTGTATTATTTAACTTTTAACATACTAAATTGGATAAAAATATCAAGATTTCAATTCTGCATATAATGAATTAACCACATACCTCTACGACGACAAATAGAGAAATTATAGTTAAAAATGTAATTTTGAAACTCGCGTCACAGACACGAGCTAAGCGAGTTGTGACGTTTTAATATAAACAATCTACGAGGCCAGTTTAGGGCATGTCACATTAAGAAAGTAGTGATATTTAAAGTTTCGAGGTTCAGGAAACCTGTGTAACAGCTGTTTTACACAAGAAACTAACTTTTAGGCATTGCATTGAGAGGTTCTGTTTGTATTACATTGTATGATGGGGCTGGGTAAGTACTATGAACTTTTTTATTTTTATTTTTAAGATATTAAATTACAAATTTACTAAAAAAAATAGCTGTTTCAGAGGTTTGCCAATGTTGTAATAGAACATACCACATTTTACATACATATTGAATTAAATTTATTTAACTAGTAAGTGAAATTAGTTAATCTTCTCAACATAACGGTCGTCTTTACGTGAAAGAAGGTAATAAATATCTTGGCACAATAGGGCACTACTGGCCTTGTTACTGTTATTCTAGACACTACCTTTGATTTTAATAGCTTTACAAATGAAAAATAACATCTGTTGGCTGCAGTTAATCTTCTTAACGTAGTAACGGTCGTCTTTACGTGAATGAAGGTAATAAATTTAATATCTTCGCACAATAGGTCACTAATGGCCTTGTTACTGTTATTCTAGACACTACCTTTGATTTTAATAGCTTTACAAATGAAATGTAACATCTGTTGGCTGCTGTTAATCTTCTTAACGTAGTAACGGTCGTCTTTACGTGAATGAAGGTAATAAATATCTTCGCACAATAGGTCACTAATGGCCTTGCTACTGTTATTCTAGACACTACCTTTGATTTTAATAGCTTTACAAATGAAATGTAACATCTGTTGGCTGCTGTTAATCTTCTTAACGTAGTAACGGTCGTCTTTACGTGAATGAAGGTAATAAATATCTTCGCTCAATAGGTCACTACTGGCCTTGTTACTGTTATTCTAGACACTACCTTTGATTTTAATAGCTTTACAAATGTAAAGTAACATCTGTTGTCTGCTGTTAATCTTCTTAACGTAGTAACGGTCGTCTTTACGTGAATGAAGGTAATAAATATCTTGGCACAATAGGTCACTACTGGCCTTGCTACTGTTATTCTAGACACTACCTTTGATTTTAATAGCTTTACAAATGAAATGTAACATCTGTTGTCTGCTGTTAATCTTCTTAACGTAGTAACGGTCGCCTTTACGTGTATGAAGGTAATAAATATCTTGGCACAATAGGTCACTACTGGCCTTGCTACTGTTATTCTAGACACTACCTTTGATTTTAATAGCTTTACAAATGAAATGTAACATCTGTTGTCTGCTGTTAATCTTCTTAACGTAGTAACGGTCGCCTTTACGTGTATGAAGGTAATAAATATCTTGGCACAATAGGTCACTACTGGCCTTGCTACTGTTATTCTAGACACTACCTTTGATTTTAATAGCTTTACAAATGAAATGTAACATCTGTTGTCTGCTGTTAATCTTCTTAACGTAGTAACGATCGTCTTTGCGTGAATGAATGTAATAAATATCTTCGCTCAATAGGTCACTACTGGCCTTGTTACTGTTATTCTAGACACTACCTTTGATTTTAATAGCTTTGCAAATGAAAAGTAACATCTGTTGGCTGTTGTTAATCTTCTTAACGTAGTAACGGTTGTTTTTACGCGAATGAAGGTAATAAATATCTTCGCTCAATAGGTCACTACTGGCCTTATTACTGTTATTCTAGACACTAACTTTGATTTTAATAGCTTTGCAAATGTAAAGTAACATCTGTTGGCTGTTGTTAATCTTCTTAACGTAGTAACGGTTGTTTTTACGTGAATGAAGGTAATAAATATCTTCGCTCAATAGCTCACTACTGGCCTTATAACTGTTATTCTAGACACTAACTTTGATTTTAATAGCTTTGCAAATGTAAAGTAACATCTGTTGGCTGTTGTTAATCTTCTTAACGTAGTAACGGTCGTCTTTACGTGAATGAAGGTAATAAATATCTTCGCTCAATAGCTCACTACTGGCCTTATTACTGTTATTCTAGACACTAACTTTGATTTTAATAGCTTTGCAAATGTAAAGTAACATCTGTTGGCTGTTGTTAATCTTCTTAACGTAGTAACGGTTGTTTTTACGTGAATGAAGGTAATAAATATCTTCGCTCAATAGGTCACTACTGGCCTTGTTACTGTTATTCTAGACACTACCTTTGATTTTAATAGCTTTACAAATGTAAAGTAACATCTGTTGTCTGCTGTTAATCTTCTTAACGTAGTAACGGTCGTTTTTAAGTGAATGAAGGTAATAAATATCTTCGCTCAATAGGTCACTACTGGCCTTGTTACTGTTATTCTAGACACTACCTTTGATTTTAATAGCTTTACAAATGTAAAGTAACATCTGTTGGCTGCTGTTAATCTTCTTAACGTAGTAACGGTCGTCTTTACGTGAATGAAGGTAATAAATATCTTCGCTCAATAGCTTACTACTGGCCAAGTTACTGTTATTCTAGACACTAACTTTGATTTTAATAGCTTTGCAAATGTAAAGTAACATCTGTTGGCTGTTGTTAATCTTCTTAACGTAGTAACGGTCGTCTTTACGTGAATGAAGGTAATAAATATCTTCGCTCAATAGCTCACTACTGGCCTTATTACTGTTATTCTAGACACTAACTTTGATTTTAATAGCTTTGCAAATGAAAAGTAACATCTGTTGGCTGTTGTTAATCTTCTTAACGTAGTAACGGTTGTTTTTACGTGAATGAAGGTAATAAATATCTTCGCTCAATAGGTCACTACTGGCCTTATTACTGTTATTCTAGACACTAACTTTGATTTTAATAGCTTTGCAAATGTAAAGTAACATCTGTTGGCTGTTGTTAATCTTCTTAACGTAGTAACGGTTGTTTTTACGTGAATGAAGGTAATAAATATCTTCGCTCAATAGCTCACTACTGGCCTTATTACTGTTATTCTAGACACTAACTTTGATTTTAATAGCTTTGCAAATGTAAAGTAACATCTGTTGGCTGTTGTTAATCTTCTTAACGTAGTAACGGTCGTCTTTACGCGAATGAAGGTAATAAATATCTTCGCTCAATAGCTCACTACTGGCCTTATTACTGTTATTCTAGACACTAACTTTGATTTTAATAGCTTTGCAAATGTAAAGTAACATCTGTTGGCTGTTGTTAATCTTCTTAACGTAGTAACGGTTGTTTTTACGTGAATGAAGGTAATAAATATCTTCGCTCAATAGGTCACTACTGGCCTTGTTACTGTTATTCTAGACACTACCTTTGATTTTAATAGCTTTACAAATGAAAAATAACATCTGTTGGCTGTTATTATAAAAATATGTTCCAAATAGCAAGAAATTAAAATTAAGGTTGTTTGGTGGCTAATTATAAAAAGAAAAGTACCGTTATAACTTGACTTCAAATAAATTAAAATTTTGCCCTAGGTCGGTGTTCAACGACGAAAGGAACAAGTCGAGGCTGTTTTTCTTTAAAGGAACTATATAGACTTCTAACATTCAAGTATGAAAGTACCTACAGATTTTTGTTTTGTATTTCTGAACATTTTGCTAGAGAGAATACAGTGTTTCTGCTCAATTTATTAATGTAAGTAGGCTATTGTAATTTTAAAATCAGGTGACTAAATTTTTCACAAATTACAATTCAATTTTATATATTTTTTACATACATTATTAACTAATGATCTCTATCTGTCATTAATTTAACGGAAAATCTTATTAGGCTAACTAATTATTTAAAGTTTGATGCGTCGTAGCCATTCCACGGAATTGTTAGATAACAGAACAAATGATATGCAATAAAGGGTGAAAATAGAGGAGGGTTGTCACGTATTAACCTCAAAAACATGTGTTCGGAATGTTTCAATTTGGAGTAGTTGTCTCATGAATGACTTGATTTGTATTAGTGGTAATTATATTCAATAGGAATAGATGCAGAATGTATACAAATTAATACGTTATCATTTGTTTATCTTGACACTCTATATGGAGTGTTTCACTCAGAAACTTTATGTTCACGAAATTTATTAAAATTTTTAAGATTGGGAATTTGACATATTAAAATATAGTTAAAACCTGACATGTCGCTTAGGTGGATATTTGATACAGGATTTTTAATTTTTTTAATAGGGACAAGGCATTTGAAATGTTCTCCTGGTATATAACTAAATTTTTAACGTATTTTGTTCTTGAACATTTTTTAAAATATTTTAACAATGTTCAAAATAAAGGTAACTTTAGAAATTGTAAATGTATGAAAACTACATTGTAGTAAAAAATGAAAAGAAAAATATATGAATAAAAAGAGCTGATTATTTATGAAAATTTCAAGTTATTATAATAAAAATAAATTGTGCAAAAACATTGCTCAATCTTTCTCACAATCGAAATAGTAATCAAACTAACGTATTAATCGTCAAAAATAACATTGTGGATAGGTTGTCAGTAAAATGTTGGAAATCAACCATGGATATTATATTTGATTTAGTAGAATATTTTTCAACAATATTTATTTATTGTATCTTAAACTCTTTAAGAGTAAGATTTAAAAAAGTTTAAATACCGGCGACAAAGGTTTGTTTTCGTTTCTTGAAATTATTCTCTAATGACCATAATTATTATTTTCTACGGTTGAGTCATTAATCTTTACATTTCGTAAAAATTTGAATGAAATCGGTAGAGCCGATTGTGGTAAATTACGTTTTCTATAACAACTCCTTCTACAACAACCGGTTTTGTTGTGTTTACCGAAAACTCACGAATAAAACAATAATTACGAATAACAACTCAAAATTTTTACGATAACTCACGAAAAATGTTTTGAGAGATGGAGAACAATACATTTGGTTTCAGTACTTAAGGAGCTATATTTTAGTAAATTTATTCAAGATCATTTAAGCCGACTTGAAAAAATTATATTTTGTGTTTTTCTTATGACAGTTACCTCCTAAATATTATATTGACAATAGCTACATTTTAGTAAATTTAATCAAAATCATTTGTGCCGGATTTGAAAAAAAATGGATTTTTTGTTGTTCTTATGACAGTTACCTCCCAAATTTTATATTGAAAATAGTCCCTAATATCGCAAAAATTACCCCATATATTAAATTTGATTAAAATTGGTCCACTTGTTGGGTGGTGGAGCATTCGACGGACTCAGAGGATCTCTAAATATATATATATATATATATATATATATATATATATATATATATATATATTTACACAAGTTTTTTAACCCATCACGTAACTCTCTCTATACTAGACTACGTGCACGTTAGAAAGTATTAACAAATGATACACAAATTTTGGATTTGAACTGTTGTATTTTCACAAAAATTCTGTTTTTATTGATTATTTATTATTTAAAATCCAATTTAAAGCATATTATACAAATAGTTTTCGTTGTAACGATGATATTAGTATATTACTAATTAATTTATTGATATCTTTATTATCATTGAAAATACGTAACAATTTTCAAGAACAATGTGTGTAGAAATTAATGATTAGAAATCTTGAGTTATCAAAAACTCAAATATAAATCGCCTTGAAACCGAAATAGAAATATGATTAAAATCAGTTTCTGCACATATGATAGATGAATAAACTTACATTTTGCTATCAAGAGATCTTAAAACGGGTATTTCCGTTAAAAATTCAATACATCTACAACGAAAGTAAAACAAAGTTTCTGGGTGAGCAAATTTGTAACAAATTTTTGGGTTTCCTGAAACATCCAATATAGTTTAGGGTTCATTTACAAAAATTAGTGTTAAAAATGTATGATTATTGATTTATTTAGCTTAAACCCATTATACCTACTTCTTGTCTGGCGTTTTATTGGAATTTAAACAAAAAGTAGTAATTTTACTACTATTATATATGATTAAATGAAATGCAATATAGTTAAAGAAGTTGCTTGATCAAACTGTAGGGCATTCGGGAAAGTGTCAGTTCTATCAGATGAAGGTAAAGGGACACGCAAGGATCAACGTTTCCTTCCGGCTCCTGAACAACCCTCGTAAAATTTATAAAGTACGTTCCACATTTATCCACTTTACGTTTTACGACAAGCCAAAGTGTAGTTCAGTTAGACCTTAGCCCGTTACGACACCGCTTTGACTTAGTCGTAGCTGGATTAGACATTTAATTATTACGCAACTTTTAGGATGCGAATTGACTATATTTCCTTTGTTATCATTTTGTAGACATATTTGGCAGACTTGATGAAAAGAGCTGTTTTAAACGGCTGGCATTTAAAAATTTAAGGATTTGGGAAATTAACGAATAGAAAAACCCAATTACGTTCAAAATATGACTAGCAGTTCAGCTACGTATGGCATTTGTGTTGTAAATTTAGAGTTCTGCTGTTAAAATTTACCTTTTTAACAAAAGATTTCTAAAATTCCCACATTTTACAATTTCTATGTTTATTTTAATCTATAAAATCGATAACACACCTCTACGTTCTGCGTCTAATTACAGTAACATGTTTCTTACACACACAGGTGGAATCTTCAGGTTAGCTATATGTAGGAGTATACTTGACACATTACACATCACCAATTTGAATATCACATGAGACATTATAACCACATGTTAGGTGATGACTGTTGTAAGATAGGCATGCGGCTACAGTCTGTTGTTATCCTTACCCAAGACATGTGGTTTCTTTAAACTTATACATATTTATGCATAAAGAAAATACTTATTTACCTCGTAGAAAAATTAAAAACTTCATTTTGCATAAAAGACAAATGGAAGCAATTTGACAGTTCATTTTCCCTCCCCCAACGGATTCTGCTAGTCCATTTGTTCTAAAGTTTTTGCCTCATTTCGGAATTGTAATTAAATACAACAGATAATGTCTAGTGTATTCTATTACGTTCAGTTTGCTAGGGCAGCAGTACCAACCGGGCGTTGTGTTGAGACGCGATTTTTTGCCCGGGTTTTTTTGAATATGTTAAATGGCAATTAGTTAAAAAACACACATTGACGTACAGTTTAAGGTAAAAAAGTCGGGTTTCTAAACAGAGTAACTAGCTGAAATTATATTTATTTAATTGACCACTATTAGAACTGATTTTTAAATGTTGGTACTCTTTGTCAATAACCTCGTTAATATTTTTAAATTTCATGAATTGGATCTCACATTCTAAATTCAAGATGAAAGCTGTATTATTAACTGTCGACAGGATTCCGTAACTCTTGATGTGAATGTGTACACGGTTGGCACTCCTTACGCACAGCTGTTTGCTAATGAATGAACTCTCTTGTTTTGTTTTATCTTGGAACAGTTTTGATTCCAGTGACAAAGTATTAAAACTACGTCACTCATTGCAGACGATAGGAAAAGAAGGTTTTCAAAAGATATTTAAAGAGTCTGAGTGTACTTCGCGTTTATTATAAACTTCCTTCTTTTCAAATGACGTCTAAACAGTAATTTTCTTTTACTTGTAAGATGGCACTTTGATTTGAGACATTTATCTTTATATGTAATCAAAATTAAAAAGAAATCTGTCAAACTGATTTTGGGAAATTAGCCTAAATCTTTTATAAGAGCTTTTTCGACAGGTTTTGAGAAATGTGAAATTTAGATTTTTGATCTTATCATCAAATTTTGAGTTATTGGAAACATGGAGAGAAGAAAAAATACCTTGAGATATGGTAAAACTTTGTTCACATACCAAATTTTATAAAATTCCCATAGATTATTTTATATAAATCATATGACATTGTCTATAATACAAAACATGTCAAGCGTGTGCTAAAACCATAGGCATATATGAATAGTTATTTTTATAAAGTCGCAGTTTAAATTGTAAAGACAGAAAGACATGCGCATGAAATGATAAGGGTCCTTGGTTTTACCTAAGAGAAATCAATAAAAAGGCAATTAATCTTCCTTTGAATGGGTACTGATTTGTTTGTCTCATAACTGAAAAACTGCTAATAAAACATAAACGCTACGAATTTATCGTTGTGTGGTTAAATTCAGTTGTATTCGTCACGCAAAAAACTATATTATATGATTTTGCTTTGCAATTCAATTTAAAATCCAAATTGTATGTCACAACGTGTTCAACTTGGATAGGAGAGGGGGGAATGTCACCTAACACTTTAAATTTGGCCTAGCGCCAACATATATAATTTTTTGGCCAAATAATAATACATATTCGTAATCAGAATAACCTAATTTTTATTTTATAGCCCAAAAACCTCAACTCGATATTTTTACCCCTTATCTACCCCAAAGTCATTTGTTTTGTTACGGATATATTTTTTCCTATGTATGGGAAAATTCAAAGAATATAAATTAAAAGTTTGAACGGACTCTAAAATGTAAAAATGAGAAAGTTAGAGCCACATATTTGTTTAAGATATAATGAAGTCAATAGACGTATATACCTGCAGAGAGCTAAAATGTCGAGTTCACAGACTAGTTGTTCCATATCACAAACCAAATTTGAGATGTATTTTCCCCCTTGTAATTCCACTTTATTATATTCAAAGACAAGGTAAGGTGATGTGTTACATCTAGATAAGTGTCCGTAGTTCTACTAAGGATGAGGGATCCATGTTCTACTCGTTTGCCGAATTTGTCCTTAATATCAACATGATAGGCTTATCAAAAATCGGCAAAAATTGACCTTTTGTTGTATGAAATAGAATCTACAAAGATAATTTCGAAAATTGAAAGATCGGCATTTTAAATTTGACTGAAATCCAATTTCAATTCTTAATAAACTGTTTATGTCGTTTTCCTAATTATATATATATATATATATATATATATATATATATATATATTATATATATTAATTATATATATAATTAATATAATATATAATATATAATATAATATAATATAATATAATATAATATAATATAATATATATATATATATATATATATATATATATATAAATGTGTATGCTAACAAAAGTTTAGTATTAACATACTTTTTTAGAAGTTTTTTGTTTATTTAAAATAATATTTATTGTTTCGTTATAATTTATGGAGTAATCAGTAAATTACAACAAATAGGTTTGTACACCAAAGACGCAGTTTTTGAAACTGGTTAAATTGTTATTTGTGCTACTCTTTATGACCTGTTAAAAATGTATCGCTGAAATAGATTTTCACCATTAATCGCTGATTAGTCACCATTTTGAAAATTTCTGACTCATTTGTATGGTTAACGAACCTGTCCGACGAATCTTAGAACTCGTATACCAAATTTAAGACCTTTTATTGGACCAAAGTTGCGATCTCTAGAGCCTTTACTATAATTGTTTGTACATGTAGTCTACATAGAGTAAAATTCCTTACGTAGGATTGGTGGACATTTCGTTGTCTTGTGTGTCGGCGTTTTCATGAGAGAGATCATTAGACAGAGCGATTCACGAAAAACTTTCAGAACGTGAGTCTGGTAAAAAAAAAACAAATGTCATGTAAACATAGGTCCGAAACACTTATCTCCGGTCTAACCACCATTTTGATTTTTACACAAAAACATAACTTTGGACGTAAGTAATATATTGAGTTTAGATTTGGTATACGCTTTATTTGTGTTAGGTTTTACAAGTGTACCAAAATAAAAAACTTTACTTTTATATTTTTAAAATGGCGGCCGTAAAAAAATATTTAATATCAAATATCTGGAAAACCGTTAACATTACAAAAATGTACCTACAGGAGACAAAATATTTTTCTCTTTTAAAGTGAAATAAAACATTATCTTTTCTTTTCTGTAGGTCAAAGAATTGCTGAGTTATCAACAAAAATTTATCAATTTTTTTACTTGATAATTGTTTAAAACACCAAAGATAAGCCTAAAAACAAAAGTTTTCGAATTCTGATAATTTTATCTCCGAATATTATTAATTTAGACCTTATGAATAAATGAATCGATGTATTACAGTGAAGATTCAGAAATTTGAAGATGTCAAATCAAAACAAAACTAGCTGTAATACTAGGTAAAATAAAACCACACTAAAAAATTGAATTTTTGTTTTTTGTTGATAACTCAAATAATAATAATATGTTTATTAGTTGTTAAAAAAAGAAAAAAAAATCTTTTGTATATTTCTAATAAAGTTAACAGTTTTAGAGATATTCGAAGTTAAATGTATTTAAACGATCACTATTTTGAAAATACAAAATAAGGTCTTTGATTTTGAAACACTTGTAAAACGTAACATATAAAAGCTTGTTTCAAATATAAATTTGATATCGCCTAAATTATAATGTTTTTATTATTTGTGTGTGTAAAAACAAAATGACTGACAGATGGGAAACAGCATTTTCCAACCTATGGTTATATGAACTTTTTTCCTTTATTTTTACCAGTAGAACAGGTCCTGAAAGTTTGAGAATCACACTCTATATTATTATTAAGTTACTCCCGTTGTTAGGACACACCTACAAATCAAGTTGGACTAGAAATGATGAAGGTTACGCATGATGCGTGTAACGATGACGTCAGATGATGTAATTGGCTTATGGCTAAACATTCACTTGGCACTGGCACTGGCACGGTACTCTACTTGGCATTGGTTGCCTGCAGTCACCTCGTTGTTCCGTACGAAATACTCGAAATCAAATTGGCAGACCTTACGAATATTATTTTAATATTCACTGACGAAATAGTGAAATCTTTGAATTTTAATAACGTAACTCGGATGTTGACCTGATTAATTTAAGTGACACCTCGATTACGTTGTAGCCTTCTTTGTGCAATGCACTGCTACTGGTGTTGGTGGATTTCCTAAAGTTTGTATTAAGAATTTGTTAACGATCGACATTATAATATACAGGGTGACTAAAAATTCGCCCCTCTAGTTTTTGTACACCTTATAAAACGTAGTAATGAGAGATTGGGTATATAGTCTTGATTTGGTCCCAAATTGATGAAGGAACTTGAGGGAATAAATAAAGGGCAGATCTGTATAACTGTGTAAAGTTACATTGATTGTGGTTTTAAATTGTAAACAGCGTACTGTTTAAGTGATTTATTGTTATAAGAAATAATGTAACTCATGTAAATACCAGAGACCATGAAATGTTCATCGACCCTACTCAGTAATTTTCAACTATTTTTGGCTCGAAGTAATTTTTTTCAAATTTGACATATAGGATAGATTCTGCGAATCCTTATACCAGTTCCTCATCCTAAACGTTTTGTCTTCTTGTGTTGCTTTAAGGTGAAAAACCTCTCGGTCATCATCATCGCCTTATAAAACAAATTAAGAAAAAGATACCTAGCTCTGGAATACTTTAATATCGCCAGAGTGGGAAGAGAACAAGATTTGGTCAAGAGAGACCTGATGGACTACATGATAGAAGGTGTAGATCCATCTCGCGATTGCCACTCCCGTACACATTGTAGTAAAGCCCTTGAGGGTTCAACCTAAAAAATTAGTAACAGATCGCAGATTTTATAACATTCTAAACTCATTTTATGTAACTTTAAAATCTGTAACCAATTATGTCTGGTCATTTTTACAATGGTAACAAATAATGTATTTATAACAAAAAATCAAAACATAAAAATTAGAAACATCAGCTGCAATTCATCTAGGAATTAGAATTTGAGTTGGATTTAATTTATTGTGCACTTAAAGTAGGTTTTATTATTCGTTGAATATGATTCATATTCAAAATAAATAGCTGCCGTTTGAAACTGCATTTCGATACATTCCGATGTCCTGCATGATTTTATACAAACTCATTTTGTGCTGTTTTGTAACTTTTCTCACATTTTAATACCTTCTACGATATCTAGGTTTTTTTTCATGTTAAAAAGTGTTTATAAACTAAAATCACCTTTCGTTGCTATTATTTTTATTAGTTAAAATGCAGCCAAAACCTATAACGAAGAATTAAAAGTACAATAAATAAATTAGTAGTTAACGCTAAAAATTTTGAGGATGTTACATGAGTGGATGTTTTCTGCTCAATAATGTTCACAATAGTTTCGATATCGTTATCATATTTGGTTAGATCGTCTTGTTTCATTGTGTATGCGTTTTATTGATTTTGGTGAAATTTAGTTTCTGCAAGGAGCGCTAAACAAAATTTGATAAACCAAACAAAATTTAATAGATTAAATTGTTTATTCTGTTTGGTATACTGTCTTTTATGAAATGTAGTTTATACAGAAAACACACATAAAACCTAAGCATCGAGGCTTGTAAATCAGATGTCAATGAAATTGACAGTGTTTCCTCTTATTTGACCTTGTTGTGAAGCTTTCATAGCAAATCCAATGGAATACGACTACAATTATTGATACTATTATAGTGAATATTTCAAATTCATAGGTCCATTGGTTGAAATTAAATATTTTAGGAATAATTTTCATATTTAGTATCTTAAGTAGTGCTATCATTGTATGCAGAAGATCAATTGGTGTAGAAAGAGTTGTAGCAGGTCATTGAAAGATTTACAAGAAGAAAGTTGTTTGTTAAAATAATTTTAAATTGCGGCTATATCTGAAATCGGCTGAATTCATTTGAACTATTAACAGTAGCAAAATATATGTCGAACTTTAGTAAAATTGTTTCAGAAGAAAAAGAACCTCAGAAGATTTTGTTTTGTCTAGAGCATGTGATCGATTTTTATTTATTCTTATTTAGAATGAGGAAGTAACTTAACACTGCAGAAGTATTTTTATTGAATAATTAGAGTTGATATTACCAAATTTATAACTTTAAGCTCCATAACTCGACTTTATTTCACGTTTAGGTGATTTTAGAACCAATTGTTTTTCTAAAAAAATAGAGATAGAAACAAGTAAAGAAGTTTATTCAGTTGTTTTAACATGAATGA
Source organism: Aphrophora alni (assembly GCA_963513935.1). Taxonomy (NCBI): domain Eukaryota; kingdom Metazoa; phylum Arthropoda; class Insecta; order Hemiptera; family Aphrophoridae; genus Aphrophora; species Aphrophora alni. Next base: position 91,902,941 of record OY740770.1, read on the forward strand.
AATCTTTAATCAGAAATGTGAGACTGGGAGACTGGGAAAGAGCCAACTTGTCAGGTTTCAACGATTGAAGCTCAATTAGACGCATAGATTAATCTGGGAGTCTAATTAAAAGCAAACAGACACTCATGTGATTAACTGGATACCAGAATAGATGAAAAGCCTTCAGTATGTGTGTTATTGTAGCAAATTAATTTCTATTTATTTACACGTTAAATAGTCATAGAAAAGACGACTTCCATGTTTTACGGATAACTTCCTGAAGTATTATTGAGTCTTTATATCAATCTGTCAATTAGACTGAAATGTGAAAATGTAAAATTTACCAATACCTTAGAAAATATTAACTCTTTTCTTTGTTAATCAATTTGTATTAATCTTAATGACGTTTGTATGTGCATGATTTTAAATGGCCTATTGACTTTAACGTAAAACATTAAACATGTTCTCATAACAATGAAATCGTGATAAAAATCGTGAATTTTGTCCACAATATATTTTTTATCACACTCTTTTGTCATACCTACTTTTAAAATGCTGATTAGAATATAAGTCTAAATATAAATTTCTGTAGGGTCTTAACTTATATTCAGAATTTATTTTTCATATGTAATTAGGATAGCGTTTATTGCACAGTTAGGGGACGTTGTTCAGTATTGACCCTAGAAACATCTTTGATGTAGCGTTATATGTAAATATATATATGAAAAACTTTCGACCTAAAACATAAACATGATATTATTATTTTTTTTATAGATTTTTATCAAAACGATTTGTCATTTGTACTTTTATAATACTTATTCCAAACGTACTAACAAATTTGATGAAAGCTTATACTTAGTTTTTAGAAAAATTGTGTGTGTATAACAGTTATGTACATTGTACCAATTGACTGTTTTTTGGCCAGATTATTTTACAATTTGGTATAGAGCTTTATTTTTGGAATATTTGAGACAAGTTAGTTTACCTTTGTGGATTCGTTTAATGGTTTCAAAATTGTGGCGGTTTTCAATCAGTTTTGCCCTCATTTATTGTTGTAATAATTTATAACACCCGGACGAAGTCGAAATATGAAATATATTTATCGATAATCTAACCAACCACAATTCTGATTGTAACAGAGTCAATCCCAACCCTTTTCGACGAAATTAGGTTATTGATCTTACCGTAAAAACATTTTAATTTCGAGCCTTGGCATCCCAAAGTTAAATCGTAAAATGTAATTTCCAGAAGTCAAATATGCTTGTTAGTCAAAAGGACGGTGTAAATTAATTACCTCATTCTGTCTGTTAATCTGATTAGCTTTAGTTTGTACATTTTCAAAAGATTTTACATTTATTCCTAAATAAACGGACATGGTTTAATCTTTTAGAAATAGGCGTTCCTTTGCGTTAACATAAAATATTTCCTTTTTTACAGAATTATGCTGTGTTTTAGCTTAGTCCAACAATGGCAATTAATCTTATACCTTTACAATTCTAATTAGATTTAAACCCGCCTACAACTTTTACCCTTTTTTCCCAGAAAATTAACAACTCAAATTGGTAGCCTATATATACAGAGTGATTCACAAATATATGCAAGAACTTTGGGAGATCTTATAGAAATAAAGTAAAACCATCATAAAACCATAGGTCCGAAAACGCTTAGTTTCCCGCCCATTTTGATAAAGATGACTTTAAAAAATATTAAAATTTCGAGTCGAAATTTGTAAACACATTTTTTATGTTACATTTTACAAATATATCAAGAATAGAAATTGTATGCATACATTTTCAAAATGGTATTCGTTTTCTTTTATTAAGTTAATGGTTTTAGAGTCATTAAAAATTAAAAATTGGAAACGGCTGCCAATTTAACAATTTGTAAGATAAGTTTCGATTCTGGTATAGTAGTGCTCAAAATATTTGTATACTAAATTTTGACTCGAATTTTTAATAATTTCAGAAGTTATCCATATTTGACGACAAAAAAATAACGCCTTACAGGCAGATACCGACGCGTTTTTGGATATATATATTTCTTTATTTTGATTTCCTGAATAACTCCTTGACTTTAGGACTCATATTTTTGAAACACCCTCTTTATCTGTATTGATTTACACCAACAGTCGGTATAAAATATATTGTGGAAAAAGGTTTTGAGTTATAAAATTGATGAAAAGGTTTTTATTACTAATATATATGAAGTATTTAGATAAAATGTTGGTTTCTATTTTGGGTTCGGGGTGGGGTCTGTTTCTAGTCATTTTATAAAGCAATTATAGGTCAAGTTATACATTATTTGGTTTTTGAAAACCAAATAGGCCTATCTTGAAATACATTTTTGTCACCATTTAAAAATTGCGAAATGTATCTGAAACGTTGGATTTCATGTTAATGTGTTTCTTAATTGAAATTGTTTTTCATAAAAAAAAAGAAAATTAATAATTGGGTATCATTATTAATTGACATTTAATATGATGTATTTTTACAAGAAAATTAACCCATTATTTTCAATTAACAATTTTTTTTGAAAATTCATATGGTGGTCTGAATCACCCTAAGAATATCCAAACTATAAATAAAATTTATAAATATGCAAACATGTAGGCCTATATTTCTCTAAATATGTATGTATATGAAGTTTTTAGTAAATATGTATTTATTAAAAGTTTTTTGTAAATCTAATTTCAAATTTTAAAAATAATGTTATTAATAAAACACTAAAATAGAACAAACTTGCAGAAAGGTCCGAACATCTCAACAATGAGAAATAGTGATGCTATTGTGAAAAATGTACGTTAGAACTTTACTGACCTTCAAAGAAAATGTCATATCCTTATAGTTACGAGATCCGACATATAGGGGGAGCGTTACTGGTATGAACGTAGCGAGTGAAGGCTTCTTTATATATGTACAGCTTCATAGCCCCCCCCCCCCCCCAAGTGCCGAGAAATGACACGAGAAAAGAAGGTGAACTGTTGTAAACACGTCAAGGAAATGTAAGTTAAATAATTACGAGGTACAGAAATCTGTGAAATATCAGTTAATGAACTTACCCTATACCTCTTGATCTACCAATACAATTTAACTTTTTTACAAGATCCAAGGGACCAACTTTTTACATTTCATTTACTGGGACTGCATGTATATATTGCATTATGAGGCTGGATATATCCTAACTTGGTACCTAGTTCTTAAATTTGTTAAGGACGACCGTGGAATAACATTTATTTTAAAACTTTATTTAAGTTATTAGTTATTTACTTAAATTTATTAAAAACACTTGTGAAAACTTCGTAATCACTGGAAAAAGTTCAATTTTCACAACAAGAAAAAGTCATTCGTTTAGTTTTACGTCTAAACTGAAATGTTGATTTCGTCACTGAAACGTTGCCTTCTTGGTGTGTTTTTGTGTTATGAAAATAGTATCTTTCAAGTATTGAATATTAGCCGTTGTTAATTGAATAACAGTTCGCGAATAAATTTTGACTGTGGAAAATTTTACTGTTTTTAAAAGTCTATTTATAATAACGGCGATAAATATTAGATAATTAGAGTTTGTTTCCTTTCAGCCAAAAATATGATTTAAACGTTATCACAAGGTAAATATTTACATTTCTGATAAGGAAAAAATTACATGAGTTATAAATTCTTTCACTTGTAAGTTACAGCTGGCGACGTACAGTGAAATAGAAAATATTATCTAGTGGAATTTGTTCTCCGGAAATCAACAAATGTGTGGATACATATTGGGTTTGGAAAAATAAACAAACAAACAATACACAAACATTGCTCACACTTTCTCATTGCACTGCTGCAATCGAACATAATCTCGTATACACCAAAATAGATGATTGTTCCAGCAACATGAATTCCAATTTCCCGTCTGTTCTCGAATACAGAACTATTTACACTCTTCAGTTTTATCGTTATTTTTACTGTCTCACATATAGTATTACGAGCTTCGTCCGCGTGGAACTTTGAACATATGTGTTGCTTATAAACAAAGAATCAGGTTTCAACTCCATATTTAAATCTAAACACCTTACTTATTTATATTATGGTTTACAAGACGGAATATGTACGTTAAGTAGGTATTATCTGCTGTAACACAGTGACTTATCGTATTGAAAAAGTAAGGTAATATTTTTTCCCTTTGTTTTTATAAGTTTTTATAACCTTAATCATTTTTATAAGGGTCGTCATCACTTTATAAAAACAAAACAAGAAAAAAAGATAACATGAATACCCCTCGAATACTCAAACAGCGTTAAGAGTAAGTCAAGAGAGATTTTATAGAAAAGATGAAAGAGAGGGATTTAACCCAAGTAGGATCCTTCAGTATTGTCACGCCCGTATCTTTATACCCATGTTTTTGCTAAGCCCAGACGATAGTCGTGATCACGTCTTACAAAAACCTCCTCCTTAAAGATTGAAATGGGAAGGGATTTTAGGATCAAGGTTTTTAAAATATTTTTGGTCATCCCATGAAGATTTTGAAAAATTCATGACAGAATCATATTTTGGGAGGACAAATATCCCTGTAATCAATCAGAACATCACTGCAATGAAATAGACTTTATTACTTATATAAATAGCAGATATTTTAACCTCTCCTCGTCCTTCCGATAGGGGTTGACTTTCACTACATTGATAAATATTTAGAAATATGTTACTTATACGGATTCGACAGTAGCAACTAGAAATATATGGTGTTTTTAAAACACATATAATTATATATTCTTTTAGTTTATTTATCATGAGTAAATTAAATATAATATTTATAGTTATACAAGATTGAAAAGTACGGCGAAATAAATATTTAACCTATTAATATATTAAATGTCAATTTTGTATGAAATGTTTAATGATAACGTTTAAAATATGATCATTGATTTTGTAAACATTAACTATTCGTTTCGTAAAAGCCAGGTCAGGTGCACCATTTCCAACGTATTAGAAACAATAATTATATTATTTTCTTACGCAACGAGGCAGCAAAAAAATTATTGTACTGAATTTACATAAACTTTTACTGCCTTTCTCATTTTGTATACCACGATAATATACAGCTGATGTCCGTCACGTTGGGAAAAACAAACTTTTCAATGGCGAAATAAATGTTAAAAACAACGTGACAGGGAACAAAATTATTGTTCTGAACTTTACATAAATATTTACTGTTCTTTCTCATGTCGTATACCACGATAATATACAGCTGAAATCCGTCGAGTTGGGAAAAATAAACTTTTCAATGTCGAAATAAATGTTAAAAACAACGTGACAGGGAACAAAATTATTGTTTTGAACTTTACATAAATATTTACTGTTCTTTCTCATGTCGTATACCACGATAATATACAGCTGAAATCCGTCGAGTTGGGAAAAATAAACTTTTCAATGTCGAAATAAATGTTAAAAACAACGTGACAGGGAACAAAATTATTGTTCTGAACTTTACATAAATATTTACTGTTCTTTCTCATGTCGTATACCACGATAATATACAGCTGAAATCCGTCGAGTTGGGAAAAATAAACTTTTCAATGTCGAAATAAATGTTAAAAACAACGTGACAGGGAACAAAATTATTGTTCTGAACTTTACATAAATATTTACTGTTCTTTCTCATGTCGTATACCACGATAATATACAGCTGAAATCCGTCGAGTTGGGAAAAATAAACTTTTCAATGTCGAAATAAATGTTAAAAACAACGTGACAGGGAACAAAATTATTTTACTGAATTTTACATAAATATTTACTGTTCTTTCTCATGTCGTATACCACGATAATATACAGCTGAAATCCGTCGAGTTGGGAAAAACAAACTTTTCAATGGCGAAATAAATGTTAAAAACAACGTGACAGGGAACAAAATTATTGTTCTGAACTTTACATAAATATTTACTGTTCTTTCTCATGTCGTATACCACGATAATATACAGCTGAAATCCGTCGAGTTGGGAAAAATAAACTTTTCAATGTCGAAATAAATGTTAAAAACAACGTGACAGGGAACAAAATTATTGTTCTGAACTTTACATAAATATTTACTGTTCTTTCTCATGTCGTATACCACGATAATATACAGCTGAAATCCGTCGAGTTGGGAAAAATAAACTTTTCAATGTCGAAATAAATGTTAAAAACAACGTGACAGGGAACAAAATTATTGTTCTGAATTTTACATAAATATTTACTGTTCTTTCTCATGTCGTATACCACGATAATATACAGCTGAAATCCGTCGAGTTGGGAAAAACAAACTTTTCAATGGCGAAATAAATGTTAAAAACAACGTGACAGGGAACAAAATTATTGTTCTGAACTTTACATAAATATTTACTGTTCTTTCTCATGTCGTATACCACGATAATATACAGCTGAAATCCGTCGAGTTGGGAAAAATAAACTTTTCAATGTCGAAATAAATGTTAAAAACAACGTGACAGGGAACAAAATTATTGTTCTGAACTTTACATAAATATTTACTGTTCTTTCTCATGTCGTATACCACGATAATATACAGCTGAAATCCGTCGAGCTGGGAAAAATAAACTTTTCAATGTCGAAATAAATGTTAAAAACAACGTGACAGGGAACAAAATTATTGTTCTGAATTTTACATAAATATTTACTGTTCTTTCTCATGTCGTATACCACGATAATATACAGCTGAAATCTGTCGAGCTGGGAAAAATAAACTTTTCAATGGCGAAATAAATGTTAAAAACAACGTGACAGGGAACAAAATTATTGTTCTGAATTTTACATAAATATTTACTGTTCTTACTCATGTCGTATACCATGATAATATACAGCTGAAATCCGTCGAGCTGGGAAAAATAAACTTTTCAATGTCGAAATAAATGTTAAAAACAACGTGACAGGGAACAAAATTATTGTTCTGAATTTTACATAAATATGTACTGTTCTTTCTCATGTCGTATACCACGATAATATACAGCTGAAATCCGTCGAGTTGGGAAAAACAAACTTTTCAATGGCGAAATAAATGTTAAAAACAACGTGACAGGGAACAAAATTATTGTTCTGAACTTTACTTAAATATTTACTGTTCTTTCTCATGTCGTATACCACGATAATATACAGCTGAAATCCGTCGAGTTGGGAAAAACAAACTTTTCAATGGCGAAATAAATGTTAAAAACAACGTGACAGGGAACAAAATTATTGTTCTGAACTTTACATAAATATTTACTGTTCTTTCTCATGTCGTATACCACGATAATATACAGCTGAAATCCGTCGAGTTGGGAAAAACAAACTTTTCAATGGCGAAATAAATGTTAAAAACAACGTGACAGGGAACAAAATTATTGTTCTGAATTTTACATAAATATTTACTGTTCTTTCTCATGTCGTATACCACGATAATATACAGCTGAATCCGTCGAGTTGGGAAAAATAAACTTTTCAATGTCGAAATAAATGTTAAAAACAACGTGACAGGGAACAAAATTATTTTACTGAATTTTACATAAATATTTACTGTTCTTTCTCATGTCGTATACCACGATAATATACAGCTGAAATCCGTCGAGTTGGGAAAAACAAACTTTTCAATGGCGAAATAAATGTTCAAAACAACGTGACAGGGAACAAAATTATTGTTCTGAACTTTACATAAATATTTACTGTTCTTTCTCATGTCGTATACCACGATAATATACAGCTGAAATCCGTCGAGTTGGGAAAAATAAACTTTTCAATGTCGAAATAAATGTTAAAAACCACGTGACAGGGAACAAAATTATTGTTCTGAACTTTACATAAATATTTACTGTTCTTTCTCATGTCGTATACCACGATAATATACAGCTGAAATCCGTCGAGTTGGGAAAAATAAACTTTTCAATGTCGAAATAAATGTTAAAAACAACGTGACAGGGAACAAAATTATTGTTCTGAATTTTACATAAATATTTACTGTTCTTTCTCATGTCGTATACCACGATAATATACAGCTGAAATCCGTCGAGTTGGGAAAAACAAACTTTTCAATGGCGAAATAAATGTTAAAAACAACGTGACAGGGAACAAAATTATTGTTCTGAACTTTACATAAATATTTACTGTTCTTTCTCATGTCGTATACCACGATAATATACAGCTGAAATCCGTCGAGTTGGGAAAAATAAACTTTTCAATGTCGAAATAAATGGTAAAAACAACGTGACAGGGAACAAAATTATTTTTCTGAACTTTACATAAATATTTACTGTTCTTTCTCATGTCGTATACCACGATAATATACAGCTGAAATCCGTCGAGCTGGGAAAAATAAACTTTTCAATGTCGAAATAAATGTTAAAAACAACGTGACAGGGAACAAAATTATTGTTCTGAATTTTACATAAATATTTACTGTTCTTTCTCATGTCATATACCACGATAATATACAGCTGAAATCTGTCGAGCTGGGAAAAATAAACTTTTCAATGGCGAAATAAATGTTAAAAACAACGTGACAGGGAACAAAATTATTGTTCTGAATTTTACATAAATATTTACTGTTCTTTCTCATGTCGTATACCATGATAATATACAGCTGAAATCCGTCGAGCTGGGAAAAATAAACTTTTCAATGTCGAAATAAATGTTAAAAACAACGTGACAGGGAACAAAATTATTGTTCTGAATTTTACATAAATATTTACTGTTCTTTCTCATGTCGTATACCATGATAATATACAGCTGAAATCCGTCGAGCTGGGAAAAATAAACTTTTCAATGTCGAAATAAATGTTAAAAACAACGTGACAGGGAACAAAATTATTGTTCTGAATTTTACATAAATATGTACTGTTCTTTCTCATGTCGTATACCACGATAATATACAGCTGAAATCCGTCGAGTTGGGAAAAACAAACTTTTCAATAGCGAAATAAATGTTAAAAACAACGTGACAGGGAACAAAATTATTGTTCTGAACTTTACTTAAATATTTACTGTTCTTTCTCATGTCGTATACCACGATAATATACAGCTGAAATCCGTCGAGTTGGGAAAAACAAACTTTTCAATGGCGAAATAAATGTTAAAAACAACGTGACAGGGAACAAAATTATTGTTCTGAACTTTACATAAATATTTACTGTTCTTTCTCATGTCGTATACCACGATAATATACAGCTGAAATCCGTCGAGTTGGGAAAAACAAACTTTTCAATGGCGAAATAAATGTTAAAAACAACGTGACAGGGAACAAAATTATTGTTCTGAATTTTACATAAATATTTACTGTTCTTTCTCATGTCGTATACCACGATAATATACAGCTGAAATCCGTCGAGTTGGGAAAAACAAACTTTTCAATGGCGAAATAAATGTTAAAAACAACGTGACAGGGAACAAAATTATTGTTCTGAACTTTACATAAATATTTACTGTTCTTTCTCATGTCGTATACCACGATAATATACAGCTGAAATTAGTCGAGCTGGGAAAAATAAACTTTTCAATGGCGAAATTAATGTTAAAAACAACGTGACAGGGAACAAAATTATTGTTCTGAACTTTACATAAATATTTACTGTTCTTTCTCATGTCGTATACCACGATAATATACAGCTGAAATCCGTCGAGTTGGGAAAAACAAACTTTTCAATGGCGAAATAAATGTTAAAAACAACGTGACAGGGAACAAAATTATTGTTCTGAATTTTACATAAATATTTACTGTTCTTTCTCAAGTCGTATACCACTATAATATACAGCTGAAATCCGTCGAGTTGGGAAAAACAAACTTTTCAATGGCGAAATAAATGTTAAAAACAACGTGACAGGGAACAAAATTATTGTTCTGAATTTTACATAAATATTTACTGTTCTTTCTCAAGTCGTATACCACGATAATATACAGCTGAAATCCGTCGAGCTGGGAAAAAAAAACTTTTCAATGGCGAAATAAATGTTAAAAACAACGTGACAGGGAACAAAATTATTGTTCTGAATTTTACATAAATATTTACTGTTCTTTCTCATGTTTTATACCACGATAATATAGCTGATATCCATTGGGAAGAAAAAACTTTTCAATGGCTACGTACTAAATAACTTTTATTGACAACGTAGGCCTACCAGCGAAGTTTATTGTACTGAATTTAAATAAACATTTATTGTTCTTCCTAATTTTGTTTATTACCATAATGTAGAGCTAAGATCCGCTGAGAAGGAAAACCTTTAAATGGCGAAATAATATTCTAAATCTTTTATTAGTTTTCGAGATTATATCTTACTTCATAAACCTTTTCACTTTATACTATTAGTATAGAGAGTATTAAGTGATGGGACATAAATTGACGATGGGTTTTTCGCATTCATTTCTCATTTGAAATATAGTAACGACTTTAATCATTTTAAACAAATTCTAGTAGTTTCTAAGAAACATCCAGCCCCATCCTACGAAGTATTTAAAATTTAGTCGTGCCGGCCGTTAAAGCATAACACATAATAACACTAACAATTTGGCTCAAATTTAGACCTTAAAAATCAAAACAAAACGTTTGTGAATCCAAAATTTGGGGTTCGGGAGTACATAAATTAAATGTGAAAATGAGCCTTCCCTTTATTAGAAAGTAGCATATTTTAAATGTTTGCTTTTTACGGAGTTTTAAAGTCTATAAAAATTTCGATGCTCGTTTGGTGAAATGCAAAGTTTATTAAGCACACTAATACACGAAACCGTATATAACGGATCTTTTAGCCCTCATAGAACTATATAATATTTTAACATAAGTCCTAGAGAATATAAATTTAAAATGCGTGTTAAAATAATTAAATAAATTCGTACACCATTAAAATATTAAATTTAATATTATTATTTTCAGTATATAGGGAACTACGAAACTTAGAAATTGTCAAAACGTGTCTGAAATTGTTTACGTTAATATTTACTATACTATTAAGTGTAAACGCCTACTTTCTAAACTCTTTATAACTAACAGACCTTGCGTTACTGTTTATATAAAAGTTTCCCCTTTCAGTGCTCTGGTGTATATTATAAATTAAATCGTAAACAGGATTTAGTAAACATAGTCATTGGCATTAGTTCTTACAATCCTTATTTCTTTGACTAGTTAATTAATATTTAATCTCTTAATGACGTAATAGAGAAACAAATAAACCAATTATTAAAGTTTATTTCCTTCCAGAGTCCAGTGTATATGTCACCGTTAACACTAGTTACTAAACAGGGTCATTTGCCTTCATTCTTACTAGTCATTATATGATTAGGTATTTAATATTAAATCTCTTAATGGCTTCACAAACCACCAAATAAATCCATTGTTAAAGTATTTTCTCTCTACTGTTCAAATGTCAATACTATGCAGGATTTAGTAAATATGTACAATTGTCTTAATTCTTGAAATCCTTACTTTAATTGACTAGTTACTCCGTAATAACCAAAAATTTATTCTCCTAATTAAGTCACAGGACATCAAATAAACCCACCCTTAAAATCACTTTCTCTCCAGTTTTTCAGTGAATATCAATGCATGCAGGATTTATTTAACATATGCTTTTGCCTTCGTTCCTACTTTATTTGACTAGTTAATTAATATTTAACCTTTGAATTATGTCACGGGCCACACTAAACCTACCGGTAAAATCTATTTACCTTTACAATGCTTCACTATAACTCATCCCGTGCAGGATTTAGTCAATATGTACATATGCCTTCATTCTAGCAAACATTACTTTATTTGACTAGTTGTTTTGTGTAAACCTAATACTCGTATTACCTAACCTCTGAATTACGTCATAGGCCACTAGATATACATACAGCTAGAGTTCCTTTCCCTCCGTGCCTAAGTGTACATCTCATTATGAAGGAATGTGGTAAACATAAAATTTTCCTTTCACATAATGAGGTAAATAACAATAATTAATAATCTTTAATAAGTTGTATCGTAATAATGTTATTTATAATTTGTTAATTAGTAGTGAAGCCAAATTCAGTAAACAATAGTTGTAATCTTAACTCAAAAAAAGTTAAAATCTACCATAAATGGTTTTTACGCTAACTGTAATTATCCGAGTTTCCCGTGTCGGGATTTGAGTGAGAAGAGGTGGAAAAGGTGAATAATGCGGATTTAATTTTTTTTTCCAAATATCTAAAAAAATTAGTAGCTCTATCGTAAACATCACCGCATAGAAAATTAAAGTACATTATATTATGTATAAAATTGGTCCCATAGATTTTTTGCTGATGCCAATAGATGCGGAGATATGGAAGGGGTAAATTTATTTGAATTTCAAATTTTTGTAAAAATTGCTCAAAATATCATGGTCAGAATATTCAAAACAAATATCATTTGGAAAATGTAAATAGGTTTCAGGAAACGGTCGTGAGAGAGAGAGAGAGAGAGAGAGAGAGAGAGAGAGAGAGAGAGAGAGAGAGAGAGAGAGAGAGAGAGAGAGAGAGAGAGAGAGAGAGAGAGAGAGAGAGGATATTTTAGAGGAGATGGTGATGGAAGTTAGGGGGAGGACACTAGAGGGATTCTTGAGCCAATAGAAGAATTTTCTGGTTTTTAAACCGTTTCCTTAGAGCAACACGTTGAGTTGCGTCAGGCAAATCGAAAGTGGAGTACCAAAGACAAAGTATTTTTTACCTGGCTTTGAAAACACAATCCGTTTTCTAAACCATCGGATCATTCTTCCCTTTCCACAGGTGATGCTGTTGATGAAATGTTAATTGTGATGAGGCTTTTGAGATTGATTCAGTAGGATTGATAGAGATTTAGGACAGTAATATTCGTTTAAAGATGAAATAGCTATAATAATATCTAACGATACTTTGTGTGAAGCCAAACCAGAACTACACTGGATGGTATGCACAGTAAGGACGGAAAATCAACTAGTACAAATTTCTAACTATGAGCGTAACCTTCTTTCCTTTTTAATGAATCTATTTTGAAGGTGAAGGGGAGTAAGTTCAGCAACCTTCAAAGTAATATGCCAGCAATACACAGGCATTGCAATACACAGGCAAAGATACTGTAATTTTTTATGAGTATGGAGAAGAGCAGAACACTAAAGGTGAAGAACATCTACGTAGATTAGTCTCTATAACCCATGTTCATGTGAAAGTAGAAGACGCAATTCATGTCACTCAAAAAGGCAACGAAGATTCCATTCAATAGTAAAAACAAAATAGAGTTAATATCTTGCCTGAAAACGCACTTACAGGGAGCAGGATACAAAGTACTTCAGGCTGATTGAAATGCCAACACTATGATAGTGTGAATTGCAATTAGAGAAGCAGAAAAAAGGAACAGAAGCAATAGTAATTGGTGATGACACTGATTTATTAGTACTGATGATAGGTTTTCTTCCCCCAGCAACCTATTGAAGATTATGTTGATACCCAAAAAAGTAAGCAGCAAGATAAGATCCACAGCATTTAACGTGGAATTGTGGAAGTAAAATAATATGTTCTCCTAACAATTAATTTTTTATTTTTACAGGTTGCGACGCTATTATGTCCATTTACAGAAAAGACGAAATCACTTCTTAGAAAAAAAAAAAAAAAAAAATGAAGCAGACACGGAACTTCACACCAACTTACAAATATTCCACGTTCCTGAAGTACCAGCAGATGATGGAAAACATGATTTCGATTGAATTTTTTAGATAGTTTACGCCATCAAATATACTTACAAACGATTGCGAAAGTACTTACTGCACTTACAATTTAAGTTGACTTTACTTCCTCCCACTTAGCAGCACAAGAACATTCACTTAGGGTTTAAGTATAGCAAGGTGTAGTGTGAAGAAAGACCCACTAAATTGGAAAAGATTGCTGGGCATCTGAGCCCGATCGTAATATTAAAAAAGCGCTGCTCTTGAGGACTTGGTTTGCCTCATTGCTTGTTCTTTCACTGAGGGATGCATTAGAAACTGTGAGTGTCAAAGTATTTCTTTACTGTGCTCAACCATTTGCACAAACTGTGCAGGACATGGCTGCAGTAACAGCGGTCGCGCGAAGATGATCTTGATCTTAAAGAAGATAGCAGTCTGAGGATATCGGTTCGAGTAAGATAGTGTAATGTACATAATGTTATTTACATTTAAATATTGTTATTGTATATTTAAATTAAAAAAATAATTCAGAGAAATTTATTGTTTTATTTTACATCTATTTCTCATTTTAGAATATTAGGCCAGTATCTATATAGATATAGTACATATGTATATGTACAGTATATGTAAATTATCCTCACTTCTTATAATTCCCTACTAGCTAAAGAATTTTTGAGTTTTGAAGTGCCATCTTAACTTAGCTGATTTGAAGGTGTTTTGAGCAATGTTTACAGAGAGTTTTTTTTTCAATGAATTTACCCCTTCAATATCTCCGTAACCATATACCTTAGCAAAAAATGTGTGAGAACGTTTTAATTTAGGATATAATAATATACTTTCATTTAATATGTGGTGGATGTTTGCAATATACCTTATTGTTTTTGAGATATTTTGAATGAAACTATTAGAACACGCATTTTAAACCCTTACCACCTCTCCTCATACTAAACCCGACGTGACAAACTCTGGGAATTTTAACCACTTCTTACGGGAGTGTATGAACAATTTGAGACATGTTTAATTTTGGACCTTCATCCTTAACTTTACTGCACTATAAATTACGGCCACAAATGAAGTTATAGTCAAAGTCTCCATTTAAATAATTTTTTCAATTCACCAGAGAATGAAATCATAAGTGGGTCGAATCGTACGTTAGATTTCATTCTAAATTCCTCATTTTATTAAATTAAATTATTACTTTGCATACTCTTTAATTTTAACTCGAACTTAAATTACTAAAAATTAAATAAACCTGTCCCTGAAGTTTCCACATTTGTCTCTCAAGTGTTGCAGTGAATTTCATCGTACATATATTATATTAGATTATACAATTAGACATATTTGTTCTTTATTCTTAATGGCGTTATATATTTTGATCAGGTATTTTAAACTTTTATATTACAATAAAATACATCCAGATAGGAAGACAAATATACCCAGTGATATAGTCTCCACTGTTCCAATGTATCAATGCACACACGAATTGGTCATATTGTTAATTTACCCTCATTTTTACAATCTTAACTTTCCAAGTTATCTTGCTATTATGTCTAACTAAATTTGTATCTACTTTGTGTATGTCTACTTCCTAATATGTTTATTAAATCAAAGATTACCAAATAAACCCACGGTTAAAATAGTCATATTAGTCTTTTCATCCAGTCCCCGATATTTATCATAGCACATAAGATTTTTCAACGTGAATATTTAGCATTAATCTCATATGAAGCTCTTAGTTCAAATTTCAACGATCTGTCATTTTGTGCCTACAAGTCTAACCCGTTAATTGATATTACCCACAAGATAACCGGCACAAATATATCCAACTAGATTGAGACCAATTAGAAAAACTCGCCACCCACACATGTTCTGGCACTATGGCAAGATTTAATCTGACTAACTAAGTAATTGATTAATTATCTATATTGATCCAAAGACAAAATCACTAGTATTAGGTAGTATGACGTTGGGAGTCAAAAACGGAATACAATTTCATGTCAAAATCTCAGTTCACATCTCATGTCAAGTTTGGAGCGTAGCCCCATCATAACTTAACACCTAGCTAGATATTGAAATAATTATCGATAGCTACTTCAATTAAAACCAAATCAATTAAATAAAAACGGACTGCACAAACTGACTAGCGGATACGTACAAAGATTTAACTTTGAAAAAACGGCTGCCTAGATCAAACCTATCAGCGGTCTTCAAGAGTTCGTTTTCAAGCCTTATTAATCAGGTGCTTACCGAACGACGCGCACTTGGATGGCGAGATAAGCATGCGACAAATTTTTAATTAATTTGTATACGTCTATATTACAACCTCTTAATTAGATAAGATAATTCATCGTATAAGCCACCGTTTGTCTTTATGTTAATCTTTCCCTCAACAGTTCAAGCCGTTTAATCAGATTGTAAGAGTATTAAAGTGTACAGGGAGGATGACCATTTATTGGCTCTCATTGACACCGATGTTTAAGTCAGCTGAAGATCATAAACGTATACACTGAAGAAAAAAAGGTTAAAGTTATTGATTTGAGTAGTTTAGTATCTGTGTATTTACTAATTGATAACTTGTTATCTTTAGACTTGACAACAGTGACATGCAGATTTTCTGAAATTAACGGGATGATATGATCATATAGTGAAAAGAGTATTTTTTCTCATGTATGTAAAATTATCTCTATGGATCCCTTTCCAATGAAATTGTTCAACGTCAGAGTTTAATAATTATAAGAATTCCAACAATCGTTAGTATACAGCAAGAAAAGCTGCGGAATGATAGACAAAGAGAGGCATTTAATTCATTTTGTTGTTCTATGTGAGCCTGTAACTTTGACTATCAAGAGAGGTTAAGGTTTTTGTCTCACGGAAACAATATTTATTAACATACTCGTAATATTGTTTGTTTTATGATTAATTAATTAAATCAGTATACAAACTACTGGTTTTAATGTTTCGTATACAGATTGTTGTAATATTAATTTTATGTTGTCCGATTAAGGATTTGGTGGTTAAAACAATTATATTTACAGTTAAACCCATTTCTTTCACAACGTCTTTCAAGCAACTGTTCTCAACACTCGATTTGAATGTACTTTTATCAGATTACAGATTCTTTATCAGTCTTACCAAATCACACAAAAAACAAAAACAAATAGTAACACTTCATGATATCTCTTTCAGTTTTATTTATAAAATCAGAACATACTGCTCGTATTTGTAAATTGTCTTTATGTACGACTTGAGTTATCATGTTAATGCCTAGCGCCATTATGAGCACTCGTTTTTATAAATAGTTAATATGTCTCACTTCGCCTAACGTCGATAATCGAAATCTGACACCGATCAGAACTTATATTTAGCCAACATGATCATTTGTGGTCATGGATTTATTCTTGAAGTCCTTACTTTAGTTTCCCAGTTACTTCGAACCTACTTTCCAACATCTTAATTACATCACAGGTCACCAAATGAACTCACCGTTAAAATCTCCACATTAGTCACTATTGCCGTGCAATATTATTCAGTGAATGGATATTAAAAAGTATGTAAAGCCTTGAGATACATTCAATTATTTTGATCAGAATACATTAGTAAGACGTGCCATTAAAGGACTTTTATCTTTATTTGGGATAAGTTGGCGGTTATAAATACGTATTGCCTATAGAGCAGTTCACAATGCGGTCTTATTACCAGTTAGACATTTAGAAATAGTTATAGCATTGCGTTCGCTTGCTTTGCCCTATTTGATATTATAGTTCTACAAGGTAAATTAACCATAATTTATGAGAGAATATTGATGTTGTTTGCAATCATAGTTTATTGATTACTCACCTGCGTACTTTCTCTTGTAATATAGACAAAGTACTACGATGATGAAAATTATATCTTAAGCTTATAAATAAAGTACTTGAAGTAGTATCTGCTTTCCCTTAATTAGAACTTGAGAAAGTTGGTCAGAAATACTAGTGATCCTTACCCGTCCTTCAATAGCTTGATTCCTTAAAGTAGATTTTGGAACTTGTCCTATGTAGGCTTCGGTAGTTAAAAACGCTTTTATAAATCTGTATATTGTGAAATGAAAATAAAAATACATTCCTGTATATTTATCCATTAGAGCTATTAGTTCTATACACTACCTTACTACTTAAATATTTTACTACATATAATAAACACAATCTTGTTACTCCTTAGCGAGTTACATTACATATGACACACAGCATTGTTTGGAGCTTCAGAATTAAATACTACTGTATAGAGGGACACTCTGGACATCAGGAAAAGTTACGATATGCAGTAAACCAACAAATTGAAAATTATAACTTGTTGCTACTATTATTAATGAAACGACTTGTGATAAGTAAATATAATATTATTTATGATAAATTAGTTCATTAATTAAATTACGTACTAAATTAATAGCTATAACCTGTAAATAGATTTAACGAAAAACGTTGAGTAAAATAAGTTACAAAACACTTTTGGTCTGGGAGTAATATTTTATTGCTTAACTCTTTGTTGTAAAGTACTTTTAGAAATCTATAATTTAAAAGATCTTAAAAATATTTTGACTCGAAATTTACACAGATTGTTAATCTTCACATAAATCGTCTTTTTCTAAAGTTTCATTAAAATCCATAAACAATTTCAATACTTATATCTAATTGTTCATAATGAGCAAGTGTAAACTTTCAGGTTATAAAACAACTCACTGGATAGACCAATAGATTTCCAACCAACTTCATTTTTCTTTGTAATTCAATATTGGAAAATATTTTTGTTCATATGTAATTAATTATTCAGAAGAGCTGAAGAAGAGAATATTTTATAAAACAGGGAATATATTAAACTAAAACAGTACCATTTTTCAAATTAAAATTGATTATAGAAAATTAATATCACTTACTATAAAGTAAGGAAACACCTTTTGTAGACCCTAAAATGCCCTTATTAATTTTATTATAGTATACAATTAGTCTTTGATTTTTCAAATATTTTGTTAGAAATGGAAAGGATTATGGCGTAATCAAAAATCATGACACGTCAACGACAGGAGTCCAAACTAACGACAGTCTAGGAATAAATCTGTATTTATTTACGTAAGACGGATTCAATTTATTTAAAATGTTTGTAAATGCGCGGATTAGATTGTAATCAGAGTCTAATTAATATTCCTCGTGATTCGGTTCACCGCAGGATTTCCAGCTGTTACAAATTAAATGGTTACGTCCCAGTGATTCAATCTTCAGATTAGTATCGGCCACACCAAATTGAAATATGTAAATTTTGTTAAACATGGTAAATAAAATCTTTCCTGTATACATTAAAACTGAAACCATAACTCTACTGCATTTGAAGGCCATATTTAGATAATTTAATAATGAAAAAAAAAATTGTACACATTCTTGAACAAATTACTAATATTACAGTAATTCAATAATACATGCAGCACTTGTCTAGTAATTAGTGTGTCTTGTGGACAATGTAGTTCTGATTTAGTAGTTGAGTGGTTGTGACTGCCTTATTTGTCTTACTTGAAACAAGCTAAGTTATTAGAAATGAAAGAGAAATAAATTACATGGCTTATGATGCGAGGATATGGAGACCGTATGCGCTCATATTAACAAGTAGCTGAATTGTTTGACGATACATTCCCTAAAAGACCTCCGATATAATAGCTACATCAAATGTATTAAGTATGGTGCAAAGTTTTGATGAAAATTCCAATGTACAAGACCGCGAGGGACGCTGAAAACCTATGTCTGCAACAAATGATGAAACCTGATAGGATGTCCTTAAAACATTTGTTGAAGACACCCAGACATCGGTAAGAAAAGCTGCATTACAACACGGTATATGCTTTAGGTTTTGTTTCTAATATTCTAGAGAAACATAGCTACCACTCTTATAAAGTTCGTCTAGTTCATAAACTGTCTGAGGATGATTATGATCTTAGTGTTGAGTTTTGTAATTCAATAATATAAAAATGTGACGAAGATCTTGATTTTGTTAATTCTACACTGTTTGCGGATGAAGCTACATTCATACTGAATGGACATGTAAGTAGGCCTTATTGGAGTGATTAAAATTCACATTGGATGAGTGAAAGCCACACCCATCGACATCAGAAAGTGAATGTTTGGGATGGTCTAATAGATGAAAATTTAACAGGAGTTTCATATCGTGAAATGTTAATTGCGTACTGTTTTGCGAGAAGTTCACAATCTGTTAGGAGCACGTTTTGACAGTATGTGGTTTCAGAAAGACGAGACACCTCCTCATTATCACCTTCACGTTTGACAGCTGCTGGATGAAGTGTTACCTCGTCGTTGGATAGGTCGGAAGAAATAGATGGAGTGGTCGGACAGGTCACCCGATTTGAACCCATTAGAAATTTTTTGTTGGGATACTTGAAGCAAAAAAATTACCGGTACCTAACTAATCCAGAAGATATAAATGATTTAACACTACAGATAATAGCAGAAGCCAAACAGATTACACCAGACTTACTACAAAATTTGTTTTAAGGATTTCTTCACGGATTAGTACACTTTCAAGAAAGGAAACAGTTCGAACAGTTAATGTAGTTTTACTGTTGTCCGAAAGTGATATTCTTAGTGTTTTAGGGACTATGTACTTTAAGTGACTATTTGGAAGCTAGGTAAGAAAAACAATAAATTCAGTTCTATTTGAAAATTCTTTATAAAATCACATTTTGTAAATTTTTCGAACATTTTGTATATGAAATTACACTTTATTAATTTATATCCTAGACCTAGATCATCAAATGATATGTTAGTATGATTGATATTCTAATAATTTTTATACTGTATATGTAGGTTTATTTTTTGCTATAACACCCTGTACCGGATACGTTATATCTTGATTTACTTTATACCACAATAACCAAATAATAAATCCTTGTTCACTCAATCCTGCAAAGAACGTTTAATATTGTTACGCCTTGACTGAGTTGTTATTAAACATAAATTAAAAATTCCTTTTTATTATCTTTTAAATCGATCTATTTGAATATGTAAAAACAATATTAGCATTAAATTTTAAAAGTTGGGAAATATCAGCTTTTGTTAATTTTTGGAACACTCCGTATATCGTACTAAACTTTAGTGTTCCATCTGTAGATAGCTCTAAAGCAGTTCTTGAAATATTAAGCTGTTGCCACATTTTTTACACACACCATAAAACAATAATATTAGTTTTAAATTTCTGAAAAACTGGAAAACACTAGTGCCAATAAAAACTATAGGAAGTTGCGTCTAATTACTTACTTTTTAAGAAATCAATACGTCTTGAGTTCTCTTGAGAGCTCTTTTTAAACAGAGGGCCAAACTTTTAAAGCTTTACAATTAGATCTTTTTACTCGGTTCGATGCTATAAAATTGACCAAGATCAGCCTCCCCCCCCACCACAGTTAAACTTACAATTTTTACTCGCTTTAATAATTATTAATAAATCGAGAACCATACGTATTAAAAAAATATTAGGTAATTCAATTGCCATTATTTTGAATCCGTACTGTTAGCTATTTATTTCATCAAAAAATAAAAAAATTACCAATTCATGAACACTATTTTTTTAACCCGATAACACTATTTTTTGATCCAAATATCAATTCAACATTAATTTTTCATACTTATTCAATAAAAATATGTGTATATTTCTTGTTATTTGTATTTGAAAATGTAAATAATTTCAAAAATAATGTTTTTATCTTTTCTTTTTATTTCTTCCTCCCCCCCCCTACAAAAATCAGTATTTTGCAATAAAATTGCATTTTTGTGAACATCATTCTGCAATAAAAGTAAAAATTCATTTAATAATGTTACAGTGTGATTAAAATTTGGAACTTCCACATATATAACTATAAAGTAAATGGTAACTGTGTGTTATTAAAACAAAACAACAATGGTGTTTTAGATGTTTAGATAAAAAACTAATGTCCTATGAAATATTTAAAAAATTGAATTATATGTTTTCGAGTGTCATTTTAATATTTACTGTAGTATTACAAATGTAGAAACTTTTAACAATTCTCTTTTTTGAATTGTATTTTATTGCTTGTCGGTATCGTCTCTACAGCCCAGACTGCTTCAAGCGGAATTGAGTAATCTTTTCTTTGAATGATCGACTTGCCCGTCGCTAAGCCTGGTTTCACTTTCTAAACATATCACCGTTAAGAAATACGTTAGAAAAAGTCTATAATGAAGAAAATATACATTTTCCTCACCAATCATAGAGATTTAAGGGTAGTTGACGACAAATATTATTTTGATTTTGTCAATGAGGGTGTGCGAAAGTTAGCGTAATGTTTAACAGTTTATTTATTTTAAACTTCGGAAAACTAACATTTATTCAGAAATTTGCTGGACGTTGGTAAAGAAATCTATTACTACCTGCGAAAAATGAAATAAATGAGTATTAACTAAAAACTCTTTATTAACATCAAATGAATATTTATTCGTTAGTGAAAAATATAGCTACTGTAGTAATGCTATAGTTTGTCTGGATTATTTTGGCTAAACAGCCTATCGGAGCCATTATCCACCAAATTACGTCAAATATAATGATAACAAGACTGCTAAAGATATACTATAGGAAACGTTTTGTTTTTACTTACATTATTTGAACATATCTATTAAATATTGCTACAAGATATTATATTTATTCTTACATCATTCAGTTTTCTTATAAATCACTTTATTGTTTTCCAAAATCAATTTATATTTGTATTTGGTTTACATTAAAATGTATTTATATTTAAATTTATTATCTGTTAAATATCTTATAGTGGTCATTTTATGAAATTTAAAACGTATCTGTAATTTTGAACGATTCGTCATTATATTTCACGGTCTATGATCGGCGCACATTTCAAGCTTTATATGGTTAACGCAACGACAACGGTTGCAATAGTAAATTTACAACATTAAAATTGTTTAATAACGATGAACTTATTGAATAGTTGATAGATCGGTAAGGTTGGGTACTGTTAGTCGATGCATGCAGCCGTATGAAATCTTACAAATATCTAATCGAAATGCAAAGATAAATTGATGTAATAAGAGAACATTATTCATAAACATATAATTTGTGGAAAATAAAAGTTAAATAATGTAAATATTGCCAAATGATATTTAAATATGAATTAAGAGGGATACACTACTTTCTTTGATGTACATGAAAACAGTTAATTCTTGTAATAATTGTATGATGCCTAAGAATTATTGCTAGAAGATCTAAGTGGTTGCACTCAATTTTCTAGTTACGGTAACGGTGGTTTTATCTTTGTGGTAGTACGCAGCTCAATTAATGGGTTGACTATTAATTCTGATGTGAATAAATTCTGATTATTACAGAAATCCCGATAATAACTAAATCAGACGATATATTTTCGCGTTATAGCTCAAAAACTATAATGTACATCGAAAATCAAACTATACTGCAAGATAATGAAAGAATCAGTTATTTTATTACACTTAGTGGGCATTGTTAGTGGGTGCGTCGCCATTTTGTGATCGTTTCTCCGCCTCTGGGAACTTTTACGCAGTATAACTTTTGAACCAGTGAAGCTACAGCGATCGTTGTAGTCTCAATCGACAGTTCTGGTCATAATCTATAGATTTGTGTTACAATATTAGTTTTTAGTTATTCTGATTAAGCTGTATAGAGTTGATGGTCAAATTAAATAAGCCAATTTCAGCACAATGTCAACTTATTCTTGTCAACGACGTCACGCCACCAGTGATCTGCCGCAACGCCACAATATATGGACATCGATTTTGTGCACTGTCTATGAAAACATTGGGCAGCAGCTAGTGCGCGTTTCACAAATAAGTTTCTTAATAAACCGTTCAGCCATTAGTGTGTGATCGTCTATAGTAGGACATTGTTCACGTATTTACGTTATCTGTCCGTCCCCAGGACACGACGCACCCAGTTTATAGAGTCAGGAAATTAATATCAGGGTGGCAAAATTTGCTTGAGAAGTTTGTCATCTTCGACGTTCTGAGTTCTAGGTCATACATACCTTGTGTTCAAAAAGTCTGGATAACCCAGGATATTTTGTTTGTGAATAACATACAACATTGTAATTTTAGAGTTATGTTCTTCCTGTAGTTAACAACAGTTTAACTGTAACCAGAGTAAGGAGATAACCTTAGAATTGTACTGTTGTATGTTTATTCGCTAACAAAATATCTTGGGGTATCCAGACGTTTTGAAAATCCGGTCTAAACCATTTGTGGAATAATATTTGTCCTTATTTTTATTTGCGATATTTTCGTAAATTATTATAACAATAGTCAGTCCGACTGACTGAACACAAATGTATGTTTAATGTAGGATGAGTATACTTAATAATAATTAGATGTTTGACTAAATAAAGTAATTATTTATTATTCGGGGATGCTTGAAAGTGATGGCATGCTTTATTTTTTTAACTGGAGGGTTAGAATGTCATTAAAATTTAAAGATGTGGTTAACATCACTTTATGGTAAAAGCGTGGGGAGACCTTATGTATGAACATTTTCATCAATTTTTTTGTGCTGTTCACAATGTTTATGAAGCGGAAGAGCCAAGTTAAAATTTTACATTGGTCATGTGCATATCTGGACATCTCACAAACTTCCAAAATAAATTTCAAGGTTGTAGCCTATATGATGACAGATTTTTGTGAAATCATAAATATTATGTGTTTTAAGGAGTTGAGTTGAGTTTGAAATAATTGTTTTTTTCTCATATGTAGATAGTATGGGGAAAGTTTTTTGATTGGAGAAAAATATCAGTGTTGAATTTCTATTAAGGAAAAATCCATTTTGAGGGCTTCTGATTTCAAAAATATAGTTATGTAGTACGCTAATAGAAGATTTTAATAAAATTTGGTTATGAGTATTTGTTTATTTTTTAATAACTTGAAATATGAGACTATCTTCTTTTAAAACAAAACAGAAAATTTTGATTTTGCTAGAATCTGCTCAAACTTATTGGTCAAATTTCACCAACATAAAATTTTAAGTCAGATAAAAAATGTTTGTCTCAATCTCTCGCTTCTTAAGACATCGGTCTAAAAGTGAAAATAAACCATTTGCGTAGAAGGTAAAAACGATTTTAATTTTTATTATGTATATCATTGTACCAAGTTTCAGACAAAGTAAATTACCTAAGTAAATAAATTGGAAGACAAATACAGTTTACAAATAAAGCCAGACCATTGTTATCTTTGGAATCTGCATTTTTGGAGTGATAGAGAGAGAAATATTTTTTTACTGATTTTGATTAACGCTATTACGACTATTGTTAAAACTTAATATAAGCACTAATGTCAACTTCCGACGTTATAGACTATTGAGGACGCTAAGTTGGCATTATGTTAAAATATTTTGTCTATTTATAGTTTGATTTTTGAGTTTATTTTAATATTTGAGTGAAACGTTAGTATAAAGTATTTGTAAAGTTACGTACTGTAATGTAATAAAATTTGTGATTGTGTACACTAATATCAGTGGAAAGGATTGTATACATATTATTGCTAATATTGTGTTTAGAAGAAGAACCTTAAACACTACTTATGTTTGCTCCGTAGGTTTTATATTTGAATTAATTATAATTATATTCAATTCATAATAAAAACAAGTTGATAAAAAAAAGTTTTTTCCCGATACAAAAGGTAGTAAACTGTAAACAATGTAAGAGATTTGTAGGTTTTCAAAAGATTAACAAGTTGCTTCCACAAATGATTTATTCACATTGACTAGGCCTATTGTTGTCAGATAACCCAAGAGATAAACCGAGTGTTCATTAAAGTGTCTGTTTAAAGTTTCTTAGATTTATTATCTACCTTTCTGAATTCGCGTCTTATCAAAAGATGTCTTATATAGAGTTTCAAGTTATTTGTTCGAGATAGGAAAGCGTACCTATAGTAATTGGAAAGAAAATTGTTGTTTCAAAAACAAGACTTTTTTTTTTTACAAATTATTGACCAAGATCGCTTGAGATAATGATTCTTTTATTTTCGCTATTTTTAATTTTCTGGTTTCATGTTGATTAAAAAAAGAGTGTTTTGTTTAGATCCTACATTTTGAGTCAAAATCGTTGGAACGAAATTCAGTAAAAATGTTCGAGCCAATTGGTAATAATCCTCTGTACATGTGTATTTATGTCACCTTATTACACCTACTTTTGAGTTAAGATTACCAAAAATTAAGTTCCCAAAATTTGATAATCTTAAGTCAAAAGTAAGTAAAACTGGATAACATAAAGGCAGCTTTTCTTTCATTGTCTTAAACGGTTTTCATAATTCATTTCGAACGATTTTGGCTTAAAATGTAGTATCCAAACAAAACAGATTTGCTCATCTACTTGAAAATAGAAAAGTAAAGACGCCGGAAATAAAAGCATCATTGTCTCAAGCGGTTAATATGAGAAACATTATCTAAACTATGTTATTAATCGACACTAATTATCGTTTGTAACTTTCAAGATAGGAAAATAAACCTTCAGTCATTAGTTACAAAAATATTTCACTTATTAATTTGGTTAGAAAATAGATTTTTGGTTATATAATGCACTTGTTATGAATGGAAAACAATGACAATTTCTGACAAAAAAGTGATTGCTGATATGACGATAATCATTGAAACATGACAAGACCTCACAAGTGTTATCATGTGAATGTCACATTATTTATATCGTACCCATGTCAAAACATTTAGATTACATGAGCTGACGTATCTGCAGTGGCGTCATAAAGTTCCAACAATGGTTGCAGATTGCTAGTTGAATGAAAACTCCAAAATTTCTTTCATAAGTAGCTATTATTATTATTATTATTAAATTGTTACAAAGCTGAAATGGTTATTGCTTGTATTCGGTCAATTTCTAATATGGTTATAAATCTTCGTAAAATAGTTGTTATGTTTGTCTAACGATTTTGACCTTTCCGTCACGAAGTTTATTGACACGGTAAGTAAGGCACAAAATATCAGATCAATATCAAATTCAGGTATTTCGCGGAGTATTTTAAATATTGTGATATCCACCTTAACCTTCCAAGAAAATATGATATTCCCACACTTTCCAAGCCCCCTCCATGCCGAGCCATTAACACCAACGTCCTGGGTTCTTTTTTTCACGTAGAGTTTGACCACACTCATAGATTAACACCAACATGACGAGAGGCAGTATAAATAGTGTTAAAAAATTTTGGACCTACTTTATGGCTCTTATATTAGGAATTATTATAATCTTATAAATATTTTTTACATGTCAGGTTAATGGGTGGGGGGGGGGAAGATACAAAACGAAATTGTTTACCCCTATCGTGTGATACCTCATTTTAAGGTTTTGTTTGATAGAAAAACAAACTGTACAAAGCAGAAGGCGTTAAATTTAAAAGTTTCTTGCTCCAATAAAATAAATGGTGGCCGTTCAAATGTTCATAAAGGCCATCTGTTTTCAATGTTTGATTCTAAAAAAAACAATACAATAACCAAATGTGCCGCATACCCTTCACTATATTTTGGTGAAATTTATTTTAGAAAAAATAGATTTAACTTTTCAGATACAGAGTGCGCCAAAACCTGCAAATTAATAATTTTATATTGTGTAATTCATCAAGCTCACAACCAATTATAAAGTAAAGTGTAATTAATGTTACCTTCTTTAGGCTACAATATTAATGTTTTCCCTTCAAAACTTGAGGGTGTGTTATTTTAATAGCAATTTTATACAACATTACAATATTTCTTCTGTTATTTGATTTCTCAGTTCTTCCACAATTTACTATAATACTTTAAATAGTTTTATTTAAAAAAACTACATCCATTCAATCAATATGTTACATTACAAAAGTGAAAACAAAATAGTTTGGATTAAGTTTTTATTCAATTTGGTGTGTTGATCAATTTCCGAATTTAATTATTTATAATTTTCCCTATAACACAAAATTTGGTACTTCATGTAGTAAAACCAAAACTAAAAATTCGATTTTCTCAAAACTGACTATGAGAAACTTATTTCTGCACTTCATCTTTCCAAAATTTCCGGTTCAGGAGTTATGGCTAAACAAAATAAAACTTCTTTCATGGTGTCTTTTTAAAATGCCTTATTTCTCAAAATCGGTTTTACCAATTTCGATTAAATTATGTTAAACTGGTGAACCGGTATGAACAATCGAAAGTAGGCCTATAGGAAAAATACTATTTATAAATAATTGGTAAAAGATTAAATGGACTTTAATAGAATATAATGGTGTGAACGATGTATAAGGAGTAGTCGTATAAAATGGTGTCCACTCGAAATATTTACTGCACGATTCCAAGGTATGAAAGTAGGTATTCCTACAAATGAATGGTTAAGGGTGTGAATGAACATCGGAAGGAATACCCCACCCATAATAGCATTTAAATTTTATTATTCACATAATAGTTAGATTGTTTTGATCCATCAGAGTTCCTCTAAAACTTGATATAACTTTATAGAAACGTTACGTATCCAGTAAAATAAAAGCAATAGTCACATTGTTTACGTTTAAAACGAATTGTGTCAACAAAGCCCATCGTTCGTGAGGGTTTACATTTGGTTTTCATTTAAGACAGTTAAGGCTTTTAATTTACTACCAATGAATGGTAAAGGGTGTGAATGAACATCGGAAGGAATACCCAACCATAATAACATTTAACTTATATTATTTCTCCCTACCTTACAGTGGGGGAGGGGGTTGTTCTAGCATACAGTAGCTGTAGTATGATTTACTGTTGGTTCTGGACCATTAAATAATCTAGATTTAAAGTTATTTGTAACGATGTATTGTTCATGTTATTTATATGGTTTATTGGACATTTGCGGTGTATATAAGACGAATACACTACGTTTTGAGAGTATAAATTAACTCTGTTAACAAGTGATAAACCTAGAACATGAAAAACTTTACTGTTCGTAGAACTACTAGTTAAGCACGTTGAAACAAATATAAAGAGAAGCTTTTCTTTGTAACGAATAACAAAGCCAAATTACGTAAAATATCTATTGCAACATCACTTATAACAGGTTGAGAGACATAGATAATAAATCTAGGCAACTATAAGCAAACACTTTAAGGAACACTCGGGTTATCTCCGACAACAGGCCTAGACAATACGAATAAATCTTTTTTGTATCTATCTTCTCTAGCCTTCTTAAACTTTTAGAAACACACAGACAAGTTAATTTTATGAATCTGAAACTACATCCCCCCCTCCAGTTTATTAAAACATTTTATGTCATTGAACAAATTTTAAAATAATTATAAAATTACTAAACACTTACACAACTGTTCATATGTTTATCTGAACAAGTAACATGGGCCTAATTACATGGTGATACTGAACATCCCTTTATGTCTATCGTCACAAATTAACAAAAAACATATTAGATTAGTTTTTTTATTATTTTTTTTCTTCTTCAAGTTTTTGCTTTTTGCATTTTCAAAGTATAATTATATTTTAAGCCAATTTTTAAACCTGATTTAGCCTAATTGACTTTAATTTGTATAACAATTGTGTTCAACAATAGTACATGCGCTTGCGAATGAAATATCCTTCTTTCAATTGAGGTTAGATTATTATCAATTAGGTTAAATTTTAAAATGTACCGCGGTTATATACTCCACGTGTATATTTTCTTGTGCTTGTATACTGTATTCTCTATATGTTTCTGTATATTCAAACATACTTATTCAGAGTTTCCTCAAAATTAATATAATTTAAGTTGTTATATTTCTTATGTTCTAATAATTATTTAATAATATTTCAATAAAATTAAGTTTACTTTTTGAGTAGATGTTTTTATCTAATTTTATTTTTTTTTAACAAAGTAAACCATGTACCTAAGTTAAAGT
This sequence comes from Aphrophora alni, assembly GCA_963513935.1. Classification (NCBI taxonomy): domain Eukaryota; kingdom Metazoa; phylum Arthropoda; class Insecta; order Hemiptera; family Aphrophoridae; genus Aphrophora; species Aphrophora alni. The sequence goes on from OY740770.1 coordinate 91,932,432, forward strand.
GTTTTGTGTCTAATGATTGCAGATATAGTAATAGTATCCCATTAAAAACACCTTATATACTTAACTGCACATAGTGGTTTTGATGATGCCAATAAGAAATGTATTGGGTTAGAAAATCGTTATTAACGTGTTACACAAAAAGTTAGGAAAATATTTAATGTGAACACTTTAATACAAACAGAATAACACTCAACGTTGGTTAATGTTATTTAAGTAAATTCGTTTGAAATGTTTATATTTTTGTTATATCAACAGAGCCGATAAATGTACATAATGTCCCGTGTACACATCAGTTTCAAGCGTAACAGTAGATTTTTAAAGGTCTCCCATGTTTGTCTAATGTATTAACACTCGATTTTTGAATCTAGACGCTAATTTGCTTACGTTACACCTTTCTACGACGATTTGATCAATAACAAGCTATAGAAAGATTATATATTCATATGTGGTATTGAGTTCAGCTTTATCTCAGCCTAATAGAAGTCTCTAATAGAATAAGTAATAGTTTGATGGTCAAAGCTGAAACATTTACAAATACATAACAATGAATAATAATATAGTCATTCTAGCTATTAATACCTTATGAACACCCTTCATGAGAACTCTAGTACAGTTTCTACAAATTTAACTCCCACAATAGAATAAGTTGGCGCCAAAAATGTTTGATGATGTTTTTCTCTTTTTTGGTTATTTGTTTTTTTTTCTTGTTGTAGTTTTGTCGTATTGAAAATGATATTGTAAATGTAATATTGTTTTATAAAGTATAATGTGTTGCCTTAGACTGTTTAATATATAATATAGTTAATTACATTAGAGGTTGTCCTCAGTCCGTATTATAGTTATGGCTACAGCGCTGTTTCGGCTTCTTCAGGCCCGCACTAACACATAAACACGTAACACAACCATATATATGATAGACTAATTAATAAACAACAAGACAACAAAAATATCGAATGGATGATTCGAACTACACAAAATGTAAAAATCTGAAGCGAGATAAATAGCTCATGGAATGATCAGAATTTTGTCAGAATCGATTTTAAATTGGATGGGAATATGCTCTTAGTTTCACATTATCTTAATAATGTTTCACAAAAATTGATGTGATTAAAATTTTGAGTTTTAATAAACACAATATAAACAAATATAAACACAATATAAACAAATATAAACACAATATAAGTTTTAAGTTATAGGCATATATATGTGTTTTGTATAATTAAAATTAAATAAACACAGCAAACATGTCTACGTTTCATTTAACTAAATTTAGTTATCAGTATCATACTGATAACTGCTGTATAGATCCAGTACCATACCTGCAGCTGGACAAGTAAGACCTTATAATGTGGCCACAAACAATTTTATTATTTATGTACGACAAGTCATACTCTGATTTTATAATATGTGTTGTGTTACGAGCTTATGTGTTAGTGCGGACCTAATGAAGCTGATAGTGTTCGGCGAAACAGCTCTCTCTCTCTCTCTCTCTCTCTCTCTCTCTCTCTCTCTCTCTCTCTCTCTCTCTCTCTCTCTCTCCAAAAATTTTTCAACAACTTTTTTGTAGAGGTGAGAGTAAAGTTGATGGAACATTTTCAGCAAGGACTATTGGAAATTTGTAATGTCAAGGCTTGCATCCTAGCAGATATCCTTTGGCTGTTAGTAACAGAAACTTTTACTCTTTCCACATTATGTGTTTTTACATGTCAATTTTATGCTGTATCAAGGCTGTATGTTTTAATATCCTTACACAGTTTGCTATTGTTAAGTGATCTAGAACAGCACCATCGTCGAAGTGGTTTTTGAACAGTCTTTGCGTTGTAGTAAAAGAATCATCATTAAAAATAAAGTGTCAACAGCAAAAGCATTTTGTTCAAAATTCCAAACATCCATGTGTTTATAAATAACATAGTTAAATTGAGGTTATAAACATAGCCAATTGTTGCCATAGTAACAAAATGACAGCTGAAACTGTGGCGTTCTCATTGCCTCACTCAGTATAAAGTAAATAACAACATACACACAACAGTATAGACGAACAGTTTAAAAATGTCTGAAATAGCTGTATGAAACGGCCCTCAGGAACTCATAGTTAGTACGGATCCTACACATTTTTCATGTAGTCTTGGGTTAGATCCGTCTCTCATATTTCCTATCAGGTCTTTTAAAAATTTTGGTTCTTCCGACCTCGACTCTTTTAAAGTATTCGAGGGCTAACAGTCTTTATTTTATCCTCTTTTCTTCTTTTTTTATATAAAACTATGATGACTAAGAAGTTTTTTACTCTAAACAATAAAGGGGGGGGGGAGTGATCTCGATAGTTAGTAGCATATGAGTTTATAGTAGCTTAATATTGTGCAGATATTCTTTCTGCTTGTAATAATACTAAGGTTGAGGCTTCTAATCGCACGCACGCAAACACTAGCGCACGCACGCACGCACGCACACTAAGAATAAAAAATATTTATTCGCGGCCTATTATGTCAGAGTATCAGTTTCAAAGCTGATATTATTGGAATTGGAATCTTTATTCACGTTAGTGTATATTGAGTATTTATTTAATATGTTAGGCCTACGTATAATTTAAATACAATGTATTTATAAATTACTTTTTATAGGATTAATGTAATGACATTTCCACTTATTGAGATTAACACGTCTTACTGTAGTGGAAAAATAAATAATATTCTTATAGAAGGAAAATAATAATTTCGAGGATTTTAATTATACAATAATTAATTACAATATAATCGAGTAAAAAAATTGAGGTGAAAAGATTAAAAAAAAAATTATTAGTAAACATGTTGTAGTGTCTTTGCTTATTAGAAAAATGTAGACTAACAGGTGATTCAAAATACAATTAAAAGATAGTTTAGTACGAGAAACAATTATTGAAGAACATTGAGTGATAATGCCTTGGCACTTGAATAAAGCAACGGAAGAGCGTTCAGCTGAAATTGAATAGAAAAGGAATAAAAATCGATAAAACCTTCGCATTAAGTAGGTTTGAATAAAACAATTAGCCGAGTTTTCAATGACGAAGGTTAAGATTCAAGAGTTTTAATGTTATTTTGTAGATTTTGATATTCTCAGACGATAGAAAAGTTGTCCAAGTCCGTATAAAAATCATATTTAAGGACAGAGTATTTATCTTCAATTGCTGTGAACTTAATTAAAATGTTACAAATATTTGGTTTCAACTAATGGTGAGTTAATATTTAAACACCCAATTAGTTAACGAATCGTTAAACTGGTTGAATAATAATGGAGTATTATCCATTTTTTCAATAATACAAATAAAGTATTATTAATTTGTTTTCATCAAATAATACAGTTATGCAATGAACTTTATAATGGAACTGAATTGCCATGTCCATCAACAGAGACTCCATATTGTCATCTTGATGTGTTTCATCATAGCGTAGATACAATTCTGCCATCCTATGACAAGATTTAGTGGATTAGTTCTTACAATTCTGGTGGGAAACGGTTAATCTATAATGTAAGGTGGTTTAAAAAAAAAGTAAGGTGTAGAGGAAGAATTTAATTGTTTGTTACAAATGAATTTCTTTTAAATCTAGGATGAACTTAATTAGTACAATATTACAAATGTTTAGTTTCAACTAATTGAGAGTTAAATTTAAATAACCATTTAGTTAACGGATCGTTAAGCTAGTTGATGGTACATGCATCAGGTTATTCCAGACTCTTAGTTTAATGTGCGTTACTTAACAGACTACAATGGAATAATGTAATATGTGATGGAGTAAATAAACATGATTAATGCTAACAAAAACAAAAACTTTCCTATTTGGCTAGTCTTAATAATTGCAAGAATAGAAATAATTAGCTCAACTAAGTTTACCTTTACATAAGAAATTACACGTGAATATATGGGTTTAAAGGTACTAAAAATGTGGTTTTTGGAATGAGATTAGTGTAGTCTGTGCAGTACTCTACCGCCCAACTACATGAACTGATTTTAATTATTTTTAGCATGTGGGAATATTTTGGCGATATCTCGGAAAGTTTTAAAATTTTTGCCAACAACCTATACTTTAGGGGTATCTGCTACAAAAAACACACAATTGTTTTTTTATCAAAATTGCCTTTAACGGTTTTGATAAAATTTTGCTCAAGTGAAGCCGCCGTAGTCTAAAATAAAACGTATTGGTGGCACATCTCTAAAAATACCGGTCCTTAAGTTACCAGTATGTGGTGGTTATAATAGACATAATTTCTCAAAATCGATGAGAATTAATTAAAACGGAAATGATTTAAAGACAAATTAAGTTGAAAAGTTGATATTTTCATTACAGTCGGGGATGTGCAGTCTGGGTGTGATGACAACGACAAGGGGATGAATTAATGGAATCCACCAATCACAATGAAATATTTTACTTTGACAATCGTGATACGTTATTTTCATGAGCGAGAAAGAAAACCGATAAATGGGGACAAAATCCTTTTCGTATTTATTTTGAGAAGGAAATCATTATTTGACATTGTTTTCCCCATTATGGAAGTTATTATATCGAAAAATTTGTTGTAATAGTTGAAAGTATTTTTAATTTTTATTTTGCTTGTTTAGATTTATTTAGTTTTTATTACATATAACTTATGACGAGAATAGTGCCTTCAGAAATATGATTAAAAATAACATTGGTTGTATCTCCAAATATATACAAATAATGCCAAATTTAGATGCAACGTTCCAAAAACATAAACTATAATAATTTCATCAAACACACGATTATTCGGTAGGATTTTTGTAAATATTGAACTTACATTTCCGTTTATACTTAAGCGATTTTGAGCAAAATCTAATATTTCTAAACTTTTCAAAGACTTAAATAAAAACATATTTTAAATTCAAACTCGGCTCCTTCAAATACATAATTATTATGAATTTTGTCATAATTATTCAATTTAAATGTTTTATTAAATTGTGGGTTTTTTTAGAATTTCACGAGATCCGTAACGAAGCAAGGTCTTAAAAATGTAAAAATGTTTAAAATCTCATTAACAAAAAGAACAATTAACACCAGTTTTCAAATATTTTGGACTCCCTCGTTTTCAGGCCATGCTTCAAACAATTTTAATAATTGTTATTAAAACTCAAAATTTTAATCACATCAATTTTTGTGAAACATTATTAAGATAATATGAAAATAAGAGCATATTCCCATCCAAATTAAAATCGATTCTGACAAAATTCTGATCATTCCATGAGCTATTTATCTCGCTTCAGATTTTTACATTTTGTGTAATTCGAATCATCCATTCGATATTTTTGTTGTCTTGTCGTTTAAAGGCAAAATACCTATCGGTTATCATCTTATAAAAAAAGAAGAAAATACCTCTAGTACATTGTAATAGCATCAGGGTCGGGGAAAAACAAAATTTGGTCAACAGACACCAGATAGGAAAAATAGAAGAGAGGGATTTATCTCAACACTATAACAAAGAATGTGTAGAACCGGCTTGAGTACCTCGGTGTAGGTGAGACCCCGAGAGTCGTACTTGAGATAGCTCGTTATATAAACATCATTCCGTAAAAATAAAAATTTATATTGGTAGCTAAAAATTACAACAGATCATAGAACAATCGATTTAAAAAAAAATGTTTGCACTATTTTAATACTATCATTTTAATTATTTGAAAAATAAAATTTGCAACAAATAATTATTTCGTGACAAGTTTGTAAAATTTGTTTGCTGAGCCTATTTTAAAATGTCAGTCCATCCTTCTACAATATGTCTTAACACTTTACGATGCCCACACTATTGATACAATACGAGGGTAAAAAGTAATAAAAAAGGGTTTGTTATTATAAATCGCAAAATATAATAATGGTTTTGTTATAGCTCGTATAATACCTAATAACCCGACTGAAAACTCATAAAAATATCTTGCAGTTAAAAAGTGTGAATTACTTCTCATAAACACCATCATACATGCTACTAAAACGAAGTTAAGACTGGGATTTATTCTGGCCGAAATTTTATCGCACACTATGTTTTATGATATTTCTAAAACAAAAATCGGCTTAGCAATCAAAGTAGGGATTGGTATGTAAACTATAAGCTGATTTCTATTCAAGGAGTTCCAGGTATTACGATGTCGTTATAAAAACTGTGATATCGAAGCTATGAAATCTAACTTTCATGAACATTCTTTAGTGCCATATTGGTACACAGTATATGAAGAGTGTCCCGAAAAAGGTGGACTGGCTATTCATTTTTGGATTATGTACACCAAGCGAACATAAAATGTCAAATAACATTAATCAAATATTAAAAAAAAAAACAGAAGTTAATAAGATATTGAGTTTAAGTTTGTAATACCTAAAATAGGCCTAATAAACTAAAAATAAAATTTTAATTTCGAATTATGACATTTTTTCCAAGGAAACCAAAAGAATATACTATTATTATTTAGTTTGAGATCACAGGCCCAATTGAAAAATGGATCTAAGTGCGTGTTATTGGTCATATGCATTATTATTAACGCTAAAATAAAAAGTAAGCTTTGTTAATAATTTATTTGTTTAATAATTAGTAATGGTATATTTTTTTGGTTTTCATGGATAAAATTAACCATAATTCCAAAAGTATTTAGTGTTAGGCTAATTTTGGGTATTGTAGACCATTACGAAGAAATTGTTGTGTTTTCTAGTTTATTGTGAATAACTCGTATATCATTTAACTAAAGACAAATCTCTTGTATTTCTTTTTAAAGGAACGGTTTTCGACATACTCGACGTCCAAATTTATAAACGGCAGTCATTTTTAAAATTATAAAATAAAATCATTGTGTTGGGCACACTTCTAAAACGTAATTCTCCTATTGATTAGTTTTGTGAGGTTTTACACTGTATATACGTACTTATTATACCTGGTCTCCCAAAATCTAGTGATAACTAACTCCCTTATTGATTAGTTTTGTGAGTGAGGTTTTTCATTGTATGTACTTATACCTGGTCTCCCAAAATCTAGTGATAACTAACTCCCTTATTGATTAGTTTTGTGAGTGAGGTTTTTCATTGTATGTATTTATACCTGGTCTTCCAAAATTCTAATGATAACTAACTCCCTTATTGATTAGTTTTGTGAGTGAGGTTTTTCATTGTATGTATTTATACCTGGTCTTCCAAAATTCTAGTGATAACTAACTCCCTTATTGATTAGTTTTGTGAGTGAGGTTTTTCATTGTATGTATTTATACCTGGTCTCCCAAAATTCTAATGATAACTAACTCCTTTATTGATTAGTTTTGTGAGTGAGGTTTTTCATTGTATGTATTTATACCTGGTCTTCCAAAATTCTAATGATAACTAACTCCCTTATTGATTAGTTTTGTGAGTGAGGTTTTTCATTGTATGTATTTATACCTGGTCTTCCAAAATTCTAGTGATAACTAACTCCCTTATTGATTAGTTTTGTGAGTGAGGTTTTTCATTGTATGTATTTATACCTGGTCTCCCAAAATTCTAATGATAACTAACTCCTTTATTGATTAGTTTTGTGAGTGAGGTTTTTCATTGTATGTATTTATACCTGGTCTCCGTAATTCTGTCCACTGTAAAGGTTTTAGGAATAAATAAAATAAAAACCTCTTATGTGAATATTTATAGGACAAAATGTTAGCTGAAGCAGCTAACGTTTTTTGCACATGCGTTATTTTGAATATTTTGAATATTAGTCAGTCATAGTTTAGTAATGACAATACACATTATGCATTGCCATATTTATTAGGGCCAACAAAACTAAATCAGATTTAGAATACTGTTTCCCATGTTATAAGCTTTTCAATTAGGTAAACAATTACATGTTTCCTATAAAATTCCATTTGAGCCCTTCCCGTCCCCCTTTCCTTATACAAAAACATTATTTCACTGACAGCCACTGACAGCTCTTCATTGCAAACTACATTGTTGATGATTGTTATATAATTTAATTCCTTTGCAATACAACTTATTTTAACTTAAATAAAAATAGAGGTACACAGAACTATTATAAATTTCTAATCAGCTGCCGTTATAGATACGGGAAACAGTGACTTCTCAACTCGTATTTCCATTTAAAATTTACACTTTATCATTTTTAGTTGCCCTATAAAAGCCCAATTTGGAGAAGAACAAAATTGCCCAATATGCTAAATTCCTTCTAAAGGCGGCTTTACTTCATTCGCTCATTCAAAGCTTAGAGAATTTTGGAACAACTGCTACATCCAGTGATCTACTATTGTCGTCAAATTTGTACTGTAAGTAAGATGTATGAATTTTTCATAGTTTCGGATGACAAAAGTATACATAAATGATACAATATATATTTTTAACAATGTAAATTTCGATAAATAAAAACTCTTCAAATTGATACTGGCGGTCTGTGTTTATTTAAATCATAATAAATTACACAAAGCTGATGTGTCAAAACTTTAAAATTAAAATACTAATTAAAAATAGTGATTGATGATTGGGCGTTCGTGGTTAAACATTTGAAGAGGTGTAGAGAATTAGAATAATGTAAAGCTTTCTACAGTTGCAACGTAATCTTGGCTCATGTGGCGACAACTTGGGTTACAGAACATGTATATCGTCACCCATGAAGTTACCTATATTATATAAGTCTATCTCTTGAGATCTCTCTCATGAAATGTCCAGGCGTAAATTCACCATTTCTGTATTATTGTAAATATTAATTGACTTAATTTAATTACACGTTGGTTGTAAATATTTGGAATAATTTAATTATAAGACTGTTATAGTTTAAAACGGAATAAATTTTGTAATGGTATCCATTCTCTGTGGAAGCGTTTTGACAGTGTCACCGTTTACGTCAACATTTTGAATCCACCATCTAAAATTGAACAACATTTTTCTCTGTTACTTATTATTGCAGAAAACGAGGGTGCTATGCAAATCTTAATATATTATTTTACAGTTTTTAAATATTTTTTTAGAAAATGGAATTTTGACTATTGAAATGGAAAATGTTGATATCATGTAGATTCATCTTATCCTAGAATTATCAAAATTTCAATAGCTATATTAGTAACTTTAGTAGTATAGAAATTAGAACAAAAAATGTAATGATGAACTTATTTTAGAAAACTGAAGAAAAAATAATACAATCAAAGAAGCTATTTTTGAGCATCATTTTTGACGCACACTTTTTGAACATGGGTAATAAACCTTTTATAAGAGTGAAGGTCAGATTATTGTTTCTGATAAATCATTAACATTTTGAGAAGTATTAGTTTAAACTCTTATTAGTCATACTTTATTCTATTAGAATCGTATTAGTTAAATTTTGGTCCAATTTTCCTCAAATTCGGTATGACTTGGTTTTAGGAACCGTTGAGCGTGATTTATGTGTTATGAGTGTTTAACATCCTCTTATAGGTGCAGATAAGTCTACATTCGAGCCCCCAGCGTGGTTTTAAATGGTTATTACTTTATTATCTTCTATTAGGCACAGAATAGGTACAAAATATCATCAAAAATCTGAACCATATATTTTGTAGATATATTTGTTCATTACAAATCATTTTGGGTTCGACTTTGGAAGAGCAAAATGCCAATATTCTATTTTCCGCATTTCAAAATTTGAAGAGAATAAACACAATTATTTGGGGGTTGGTCAGAAATTTGCTATACATAAATTACAAGTTTGACCTTTCTATGAGTAAATCTAGAGTAATCAGAGGCTCTCCTGACGTATGAATCGTCTCCACAGCTCAAATTGTTCAACTGATTATTACACAATGTTCACTAAGATTAATCTATAGTGCGTTTGGAAAGTCCCTGAAATGAATTTAGTGGAAGGATAATAATGAAAGTTTCTTAATTATAACTTTAGAATTTTGTATTTATACGATTTACACTATTGACCGATGGTACTTGGTAGAACTCCATTTTAATGAAAAACAAACACAATATTTAGTAAATTCTACAATTTAAAATTAAATTGTAGAATTTACTAAATATTGTGTTTGTTTTTCATTAATTTTGTATTTCATTATTTTAAAAAAAAAATCAGATATTACAAAAGGTGTTGAAAATGACCTCCTCTAACGTCACTACAGCGCTGAAAACGACTAAATTTAGTTTTTAAACACTTTAACCAACTGATCTATTGAAAGGTCTCGTATGCAGTTATAGTGGTTTTCAGTTTGTCAGTCGTACGTGGTCTGTTTCGATACACTGCTTGTTTCGCTGCCCCCTCCCAAAGAAAGTAATATCTTGGGGAGTCAGATCAGATGATTGTACAAGTCACATATCCCTCTAAATTATTCGTTCACTAAAAGTTAGGTACCTGTTAGTTGTGTGAGAAATTGCGTCATCTTGTTGGAACCAGCCATGAATGATTTCCGCTCCTGTTAATTGATTAATGTGTAAAAATATCAACACATTAACGACCCGTATATTCAAACAATATAGTGCTAACAATGCGCGTTCTACTCACACCAAGAGAGTAGTTGTTTACCTCATTCGTATGTTTTGTGCATTCATATACGCTACCAGATGCAGCGGCAATTTATGTATATATAAAAAATAAAAACGTGATGTCTAGGATATCTACGGAATCCTATCGATTAATAAAATGTTTAAACGATTGACAATAATGTAGAAATGGGTACTAAATTAATACAAAAACTACCTAACATAACCTAACTTCATTTGATGCCTCCACACCTTTCCATTCACGGAATTCGCTTAAAACCTAATTCACTTCTAGTTTCTGATAAAATAAATTAATAAATAACCACGCCCTTACCCGTTCTTTTCAAATATCATTTTATTGAATTAAAAAAATCATCATTATTGTGTTAATTTTTATACAAATGTTTTATTTCATAATTTTAATTAATGTCTATAGTCAAGAAATTATACACTTTCACCCAATAAAAATAGACGGTTTAAAAACATTGCAAAAACTCTCTCATTAATCCATCCCCAAAAACCAAATAAAAACAAGCCAAAACTACTCATCAGTACAATTATCAGTTTTGTAGTTGTCAATTAAAAAATGAAAATGAACCACTGACAGTGGTCAAGGTTAGTTTTTGTATGTGCCCATTATTTTTCAACTGTTTTATTTTTGTTTTGTTTTTTTCCTAGGGATTCTGCATAATGGTCAATATTTGAGAATTTATAAAATATCTATTAGTCGCCATTTCCCAAAATTTCGGTTTGAGAGAAATCAGTTAAGAAGTGAAAATTAACTTGGACACAGTTGATGAATTAATGTTAAATTTCGGTGAAATATGGAAGTTTATGACACATAAATATACCAAACCGTAGTGTATACCAACTTGTATATGTATACAAAGCCTCTTTATATTGATGCTGATTTAAGTTGTTTTGTAAATTTTAGTTTTTATTTGTCTGATGATGCTTAACTGGGAAACAGCTGTTACAAATATATTTGTGTTATGTGAAATTACTGAGTATTATTTTTTTACCACACCAAACTGTAGTTAAAAGAAAATTACTTTTAGTTACGTTAAGTTATGGAAGGATGTACAATTTCAGATTTAGATTTTAATACAATCACAATAACTACCATTATTTTAGTTACGGTGGTTCATACAAAATGTTCTTCATGTCATTTTTCTTGTTTCATTGAACCCTTAAAGTATTGCATAATAATATTTTCCATTTGAAATTGTTGACTTACTCTCTCTGCCCTCCATCTCCTTTACGTCAAAAATTATAAATACCTGTGCACAGGAGCAGGTCCTTACTACATAGAAGATTGCAGCAAACCATGTATAATTATCTTATTTAATAACAAAGTTAAAGGAAGTGCAGTTTTTTTTCAGTCACTCTGTATGTATTGCCTCCTATGGGAATGCCAGACGGATATTTTATAGTTACAGGTGTCAACATTTACATGGGAGAAAGACCAAAACTATAATTTTTTTATTAAACATTCGTTAATAAATATGCTACACTTTTTCGAATAAGCAAAATTCCACTCAATTCTTGTTAATCTAATTAGTTAAGATTGTAGCACAGAGAAGAAAGGTTGTAGTTTACAAAGTGACTATGAGGGTGAGATGTAAAGGCTTTTTCCAAATAAAGCTAAAAAGGAGCTGGATTCATAAAGTATCACTTTAACTTATCTCTTATTTCCGGTGAAGCCGGAGATATAAGTCGACACCTTTCCTTTAGAGTAAAATAGAGAATACAATGGCGATAAAAGAGGAACGGTTCATAAAACACCCTTTCATTTGATTAAAGGTTCCGGTGATTTAAGAAAAAAGAAATCTTAACATTAAAACCAGGTCGGTTTTGATAAGTCAAAAATATTACACGTTAAGACAAAAAATTGCCAATAATTTAAAATTAACCCTCGTAAGAATAAAATGTTTAAGAACCGTAAATCTGAAATTGTTTTAACCATGTTTTACACACCGAACAGTTTACGTAATATTTTAGTATCTTTAATTTAATGAATCCAATATGTGTTCACCACACCTTATGATTTAATGTTACCCAAGTGTCAAGTGACCTTGCGATAAATATCCTAATAAGTAAAAGTTTAATTAGCTGATAGAAAATGGATTAAAAATTATACTGTACGGTGTACGGCTTGCCGCGTAAAAAAGATGTATGCCTCTGATAAGCTTACCACCAGCTGTAGCAGCGGTCTCAGGTCTCAGCTAATGACCGTGATTCAACCTGTCAGACCAGATGGGGAGCATGGAGCATGCTAATTGCATTCAATACGTCGAATTAATCGTTGCATGGGAATGTTTACAATTTATCTCATTATCTGAAAACATTCCTATGTTGACTACTGTAAACGACGACAAGTGATTGCTGAAGAAAGAAACGTTTTAACACGAACTTTCACAAGCCCTGTAAATAACTCCATTTTATGACGAGTTATTTATTTAGACTTTAGCTTCACTTTATAATTTTGCGTCGTAACACGTTTTGATTCCCGGTATTTTAAAAATGCGATGGATTTTAAAATATTCACCTAAATTTCACTATCAATAGGCCTATTTTATTTATCGATTACAATTGATCACCTCTATACTTTTTCAGAATATAGTCTCAGTGAAAATATTTCAACACACTGAGAGCTTGAAGACAATGGAGAAAATGTCTTTTCGTTGCATGTTAACTCAACTTTGACTGCGTGATTTCGTCTTGAATATTTTATCTCTTAAACATTCCTTAAGCAGGTTAAACAGATTATCTTTCGTTGTTATGAAGTCTTGGGTATACTGTCATAGAATAACGTGGCCCACTCGAGATTATTTTAGTCAAAACAGTATTGTTGGAGCAAACAGAATAAAACATAAGATGGGGTGACTCTCTTCTTGGGATAACTTTCTGTCTCGTTATATTTTAAAAATTTAACACAGTTTTCAGAAATGATTTTATTTTGTAAAAAAATTAAAATGGAATCATTTTTATGGATTCCGTGATCTTTCTCGATGAAAATGAGGTTTTCATTTTCGTGGTGTAGGTGAATTCGGTTGCCGCCACTGTATACTGACATGTTTTGATTCTGGGGTGAAATAGTACATGTTTCATCACAGATTATAAAATTCATGTCTCGACAGAAGACGAAGTTCCCCTCCATTCAAGTAAAAATTGATATACTAGACGAAAAGCACTTTTCATAGGGCTTTTATAACACTCTCCTCTCAGGCTTATTTAACTGACCTACACTAATTTGTTTACACTTATCTATGGGAGTAACTTTAAAATTATTGTTAAGTCTCTTAAATCTCTCAGATTAAATTGCCCCTTCAATAATCAAATATTTGATAATAAACTGCTATGCAACTCTAATATGAACCTCCTCCTCAGTAATGCTAAATGTAATTGACAGCAAAGACATAAAAAGCATCTACCACTTCCAATGACAAGTGTAGACATGCTAGTGTTACTTCAAATGAGTCTTGTTGCACACTTTACCACAACAAAATATGAACATATTGTGTTAACATATATGACACTTCTCTAGTTATAGGAAAATCTCTGTTCAATGTTGTTAAATATGGCAATAATGTCTTTCTTTCGCTACTTTCTTATCGATAAAACCGCCCTAATGGGCGTTGTAATTCTTTCTATTTTAATATAGACTCTACTTGCTTTGCTCCTGTCAGTAAAGGCGTCTCTTATATTTTAATGGAATTAGTATAAAACTTTGAATTTCTTTAATAATATATCATAATAAAACATAAGTTTTGTTTCCTTATTGTGATAAAAAAACATTTTAACTTATCCTTTTATTAAGTGTCTCGCTAACACCGTAATCCTTATGACGTAGGCTACTGCGTATCGCGTTAAGAAAGTATAAGTCACGTATAAGGTTTCTACATGAAGGCCTAAGGCGACTAACCACTCTAAGATGATTTCCGAACTTCGTTCTCTTTACAAATGGTATTGCTCTCTTCGTATGAAAGTAATCAAGTAACGTCTGGCATTTCAAGTATCCTTTTTATCGCGTAACGTAACAATCTCTATGTCCAATACTTCATGTTATTTCTAACGGGAAATACTGTACTTGTTAAGTGACTTCCTGTAGACTTAAGTTAACAAAATTAAAAGCGTGAAATGTTTTTGAAATTAACATCAGTTCAAATATTTTTGAAGGATTTATTGTAAGTGAACTTCTACTATTAATGATTATAATATTGTCTTTAGTTATAAAAAACCATATTTACTCACAGAAAAAATGTGGAATAGGGCAGGTCAGTATACGTTTCACGAAGATTTATGGTTTTTTATTTATGAACAATTTTTTTTTAATTTTGAGGTTATGCAGTTATTAGTTTTTTAAACCTTGTTTTTCATAAATTCTCCGGTTTTGTATCACTGAAAACCAATCTGCGTACGACATATCAACAAGTGCAGATTTTAAATATGGAGCAATGTGATTTGTTGCAGAACCTACAGGGGAGAGCAATTATTCTTTTTTAAATTTTTAAACTACCACCATTATGAAGTTCAAATGGCCAACGTTCGTATCACGCGATTGTAAAGTTCTTATATTCGTGACAAATTGGAAATAAATCGGATAACAATTGAGCCCCCTTTGACAATTACAATACAGTGGTATTTGATACACAAATACATATCTACATATCATAATATATGTACATACATATATGTTACGCTATTTCAAGTGACATATATTTAAAGAAAGTCAAGTAAGCTATATCACAGTTTTAACGTGAAAAACTATTTCTGTGTTTTAAAAGGAGCTAAGACACACAGGCCTAAGTAAATTAGTATTCAAATAAATTTATAAACCTAGTTATGAATACGTACATTGTTATTTAGAGTATAAGCTAAAATTATTTACCGCCATAGATTGTGTAAAAGGAAAATTATGATTTGTAAATTTAAAATAAATAAATATATATATATATATATATATATATATTTAAGGATCTTATAAATTTAAATTACCCTTAATAGTTCATAATAGTTAACCTAGTCTTAATAGTCTTTTTCATAGCTGTAGAACTGATTTTTATGCCGGTTTTACTGATCTCTCTCTTTGGAAGTGCAGTTGTGCACCTGCGATTATCAGATTTTTGAAATTCTTTTCTTAAATTCACCAAAAGTAAAAACATTATCAAATCTGAATGCATGACGATTTATTAATAAATTAACCAATTATATTTACTTTAGCCTGGTTTGATCAAACTTGGTATTTACAAGTTTTATATGACCCTAAACCCGAAACTAACTTTTTCATTTTGTATTAATTTCTATTGTAAAATTTATATTTTGTGGCATTTTTATTAGTAACATTTAGTTGCGAAATTGATATTAATTGTGTAACGAGACAGCCTACTACGCTTACCCTGAACTTAAAACCTGTAAATCGCAATTTCGAATCTCATTTAGGTATTTATTTATTACCTTTTCTCTTTTGAATTATTATTGTTACACGTGATAATTTAAAATTAATGAACTCTTCTTTTTTATTTAAATGTAACCGCAATACTTGATTTATTCTTATTAAACAAATTTATGCTGATTTCACTACAGCTCTGTGTGCAAAAAAACACGCTATATTATTTTTAATAGAAATTTAATATAAAGATAACAATGTCACAAAGTTTAAAAAAAAAAAAAGTAGTTTTATGAAATGGCGCTATTTAAACACAGCCTAGTATTTTGATATACGAGTATGCTATTTTAAAACGATTCATTGAAAATTTTGCTTTTTGTATGTATGTTCAACAGTACAATACATATTTTAATAATATTAATATAAAATCCACAAGGACAGAAGGATGGAATAAGAAGCAATTATGAATATGTATGACTTTTGTGCTTCTTTTAATATCCTGAGTAGATACACCTAGTTCTAAAAATGTAAGTCTGTGCACAGGATACTGAAGCAGTCTGTTATAATCATGGGATATTCATAATGGTGTTGATTAATTTTAAACACTCTTATTACTATTAAAGAAAATTAAAAAAATTTAAATGAAAATCAAATCAAAGTTTAATAATAAAAAAGAAAATTAATTTGCACAACTGTTTATGAAAGATTGGTGTATATTTGTTACTTTCTTGCATAATATTAGCTGTAATAAATTAAGTAAATAGAAATTGCTGTACAGAAAACAGAACTTTCAGAGTCACTAACCCAAACTATAAACCCCCCACCCCCCTAATCCCTTCCATTTTCAACTCTTTACATTTCTATCTCTACATTTTTTTGTCAAGTTAATTTGTCACTAATATTTTTGTTCGTTGATATTGCTTTTCTAGATGGTTTTATTTTATGTTTTTTGTTTTACTAACATTGTCTTTTTCAAGAATTAATTAAAAATTTTTTTTTAAAAAAAGGAGACAATCATCCTCTTTTTTCTTTATTATTACGAATATAGATATTAAACAATTTTTCACTTCAAAATAAATATCAGTGTAATAATTAGTTTTAAATAAATTATAAAGCGTATGACTTTTGGTATAATGGAAATTGTTTGATAGAAGTTAGGACTTTTATACACATTTTTATTTCAATCTCAATATAATTATTTTACAATAAAGAGATAAAATTAAGTCTGTATTTGAGCCGTGAAAGACCTTATATACACGTAACTTTCATTCTTATTTCTTTATCAAGGAGAAGAAGTTTGACTCGGTTTTGAAATCTCCCTTCTGGCTAAGCTGAGCCTAATTGAAGGGATTTGCTCCCCTAAGGCCATAAATTAAACGCTGAGATGAGCCTTAAATTAATGATGTGATTAAGAGAGACGAGATTAGATAAAGAAAATTCGGTGACTACATCGTTTTTACAGAACAAATTTTATTAGTAGGCCTATACAATTTTATTAGGTCATACAACTTTTAACAATATCAACCAATACAGAATACAGACAGCATGGATTCCTTTAGCTAGAACTTATTTCTCAAACTGCAATTTTGTTTTAAAACAACAACAGAACAGTCTTTGTATAGTAAAGTTATGTTGATCCTAAAAACAAAATAAATTGATGCACATTATTTTCCATGGAAGTATTTCTATTATATTTTTGTCAACTACAACTTGCGTTCACTATCTCATGTAGACAAACACAAATACACTTACAATACACATTTTAAAAACTTAAAAGTTTGTTTTGTTGATTCTGTACATGCCACATTTAGTTTTTAAAAAAATGTCTCTAGTTTTGGTCGCATTCAATGTAACTGGATTGCCAATATCAGGTATTCCGTCCAATGTTAAAGTTACCCAGTAATATTGAACAGGAAAGGACGTGATCTCATCCAGTGACAAGTTTTAAAAATCAAAAGTGATGGGTTTCAAATCAGTATAAATCATTAACTATGTTTTTGTACCTGACACGTGAACGTGTTTTACGTAATGGGCTTACAAAAATATAAATTAATAAAATAAGGTATGTTAATTTCTAACGCAGATATGGAAGTAACAAAATGAAAATTATGATAGTATTGTTTTCTGGTAGGAATTAAATAATTATGTTGAGTACAGTGTTTAATCTTTCCTAGCCTTGTATCTTATTATTACTAGTTGACCCGTTTCGGAGAATCTCTACCTTCAAATAGCTGAAGTGTAGCCAACATAATAACAAAATTAAGGTTGAATTTTAATTTTAGTTGTAATTTACGGTGTTGAAATTGTAAAAAGGAGCATCTGTAATTTTCGAATTAAAATTTGTTGTTGAGGAAATTTTCAAAAATCTTGTGTTTCCGCTTTGTAAATTTTGTAAACGGCACGATATCGGAGAAAAACAAACTTTATATCTTTTCGTTTTATCTAAAAACAAATCCCTTATTAAATCGGAGAATGTCAGGTTTATACAACTTTAACAGTTGTACAGATGTGCATGTTGTTTTCGTTAATCTCTTCCTTTTTTATTTGTTTGTAATATGAAATGATTAAAGAAACTCTCATAAATAAGTACTATTGTTTGTTATTTTTATTACTGATAAAATTGCGATTTCATAAGTATTATATTTTTGAACAGTTATCCAATCAGTAACTTTCTAAACGTTAAAATTTTAATAAAAAATATACAACATCAGTAATTTTGGAATTAAGCTTGTCATATCATTTTGGTGTTATTTTATTTAACTTCGAAATGTTGTTTTATATATACTTCGATTAATGATAAGTAGGTTTTAATTTCCGAATAACGCAGTGACCACTTTCCAAAGTTTTTAGTGGTTTTAGTATAACTTTTTTAAAAATTGTCAATTTATTTGTGGAATTTTTGTGTTGAATTATATCAAGAACGGTAGTTCCAAATGATTAAAACATTTTAAAGTTTGATTCAAAGTCTGTGTGCCTCAAAGAGTGATTAGAGTTTGGAAAAGTAGCTGTAGAGTAAATTATGAATAAGTTTAAATTAATGAAAATGTATTATTAATATATTTGTAGATAGAACAAAAACCGGAATACCAGATCTCACAAAAATTATATTTAATTAATTAAACGCGTTTAAAAGATAAAGTCGCCATCCTCAGTGATACATGAGCTACAATAACTAAACTTAGTTTGAAACGCGTTTGATTAAGTAAACATAATTTTTGTGTGATCTTGTTTTCGAATTTTTGTTCTATCTAATATTATCTCACAAATCAAGCTCGATATTTATTTACAATATATTTGTACTAAATTTGTTCCCAGATCATCAAAAACGATCTCAATATAGCAAACCTTTATTTACCGATAATATTGTTAACTAATTAAATATTTTTTTGGATGCTTCGTTTGAAGTTGCCTTTCCGCTAGTATTTAAACATTCATATTCGACCATTATTGTTCTCTCCGCGTTTGTGCAACGTGACAGCTTGAATGTGTTTGTCTGATTGATTTAAAATTAATTATATATTGATCATTCGAAAACAAATTGTGTCCATAAAGTTTCACACTGAATCTCACCAGCTGAACATAATTATTTGTTACTTCTATCAACAGATATGGGAATAACATCAAGAGTTATGTGAACGTAAATCTGAGAAACGGTCCATTTCAATAGAGCAGTTTCCATTGGGAATAAGGTCTTGCTAGGTTGTAATTATAGGCTGCCTTGTATGGAAATAACTGCTGCGGTTGTATTCAATAAGAAAGTTGCCTTTGAACCTAATTATTTCTCTTCTACCAAATAAGGTTATATCACTTTGTTCATACATCGAGTAATTTTAATTTAATATAATTATTTAATTTTACACTTGTCAGTTTACTGTTGCTGTTTTTTGTATGTATAGTTGGTCAAACAGTTACGGCGCCAGTTATGGTTTATTTTGCTCTGTAGAAACTAAACCAGTTAAGGAGTTTATTGTTGGACATGTAACAGTCTTAAAATATATATATATATGCTGTTTTTTTGAATGTTATTAAACTCTTACGTCGCCGGTTATGGTTTTGATTCGTTTGGTGGATACTTAATTAGTTAATGAGTTTATAGTTGAACATGTAATGGTCTTAGAGTGTAAAGTATGTATTGTATTTGTTAACTGGTCTGTTTTGTGAGTGTTGTTCAAACTCTTACGTCGCCTGTTATGGTTTGTGTGTGTTCGGATTACTGCGCCAAACAGTTTTTGTTTTTGTGTATGTTGATCAAACTCTGACGGCTTCAGTTATGGTTTTTATTCCGGCTATGGTCATAAAGTGTGTGTATTGTGTTTGTTAATAGTTGCTGTTTTTGTATGTATTCGTCTTATAGTTACGGCGCCAGTAATGGATTTGCTTCGCTCTGTAGATACTTACAATGGCTGTCTAATTATAACCCACCCGGATTAAAAAAAAAATTATCGAAAATTTAGAACAATAATTTTTGTTTCGTTCATTTTTGTTATACTTAATAATACTTAATACGTATTATTTAAAATTAAATATTTTATTAAGAATAAATTTATAGTAAAATTTCAAGAAATAATGTGCTAAAAGCACACGACTTAGAGAAATATAACAATACACATAGCAATGTGTAGACATATTATAGAGACAGTTAATTTTATAAAGTCGAAGTCTTTTAAGCGGCTTAGTGTCAACATATTAATTGTTTCGTCAAATAAACATAGATATTCGGAATCAGAAAGTGTTCTTGTTTTATTTGATATCCACACATAATATTTCCAAAAGTAATGTTTTTCAACTAGATGGTTTCTGGCCCCTTGACTATTGTAGGTAAATTTTTTTGGTTACCACTCTATTTTTCCTATATGTATACAAAGAATATAAAGGCAAAATTCGAAATATATAGAAGTTATAGTCCTGTCTATGTAAACTAGTTGCGGCTTACAGACACGGGCATGGAATTACAAGGGTCTTACATATAATCCCTAATACAGATAAATCAATGAAAATGGAATCCATCTTTAAATGGCTATTGAATTGCTTGTTTAATATCTCACAAAAACTGCTTTTATAATTTATTTTCATTTTGTGTTGAAATTAAATTGTATTCGTCATACAAAAAACTATAATTATGATCTTGTTCTTCGTGGTTTGACCGCATCAATATTGTCTGCACGTTGTGTACAGCCGACTCGACGTTTCGGGCACTTTACAGATGTCCATTCTCAAGGCTTAACTAATTTCAAGATTAAGCCTTAAGATTTAATATTAAGATATTCAATATTAAGATTTAATATTGTCTTGACATTTGTTAAGCCTTGAGAACAGAGATCTGTAAAGTGCCCTACACGTCGGCTGTACACAACGTGCAGACAATATTGACGCAGTCGAACCCCCGAAGAACAAGATCATAATGATGTGTGTGACCGTGGAAGTCTATCGTTCAAAAAAATCTATAATATATGATTTCAGGTTACAATTTAATTTCAAATCCAAATATTGTTTTTTTCCAGATTCGTAAGGCACGTCGTATTTAAGTTAGGAGATATCTGACACTTTTAATTTAACTTAGCGCCAACATATTAATTTTTTCGTGAAATAAATATACATATTTGTAATCAGAATAGCTTCTGGTTTATTTGATACATTATAATTAGTATTAAAAATATATATTAACCTACAGACAGGCGGACAAACACACGCGCGAATGATAAGGGTTTACGGGCCTTAAAAAAAATTGTCAGTTTTAAATTCCACGAGCATAATTTTGTTTGGTAATAGACACACTGACAGACATTCAGATATAGGTTTTAGTTCCTCTAATGCAAACACGAAGTTCCAGAATATGGTAAGGAAATTATAGGCAAAAACTTCATCTTATTTATGTACATAAATCCATGTTTCACAATTCGATTTCTTAGACATGAAAAGAAGCAAATCAATTTTCAAAACGAATTTCGTTAAAATCTATTTTTGTAATTGTTCTAGAGATATGTATTGATATACAAATGATAATCGTTAAAAAATAAACTTTTCTGAATTTAAAAAAATCAATAAAAGCGGAAATTAATTATTTTACAACCTACGAAAATATGTGAGAGAGTTCTAACAGCTTATTACAAATTTGATTTATACCAGCAAATAATAACTCTAGGAAGTTGTATTTGCGAAAACTAGGATTATTCAATATAATGAGGGAATGCTATACAAGGGCTTTAATTTGATTCCAATGTAACAAGTTCCTCTAATAACTTTATTAACTCTATGGGTGACTGGACATTTTAAACAAATTACTTTTAAAAGCTACGTGCCAATGTACATAGTGTTATTTCTTATAAAATATGGATTTATATTTATGGAATTTGTAATAAACAAATAATATTAAACAATTTTCGTCGTGATTAATCAAAATTAATTGTTAATTACCACCATTATACAGTGAAGGAAAAATAATTTTCTAATAGACCGGGCATTATATTTCTGTAATTGAGCCTCATGGGTCAACACAACATCCATTACCTTAACTTTTACCTTTTCTCAAACCTACCTGTTGTTCCCTTGATATACCTCAACAGATTAGAGAAGGCATCCCACAATCTAACTAGCATTGTATTCCTGAGTTGGACCTTATTGCCCTCCACCTCATCCAGTGAACCGTACCTTATCTTTCCTCTTTATCAAAATTACCTGTTCACTTTACCTACTTCAATATATCAGAGAAGATGACCCCACAATGGACCGAGAATTATGTTCCTATAATTGGACCTCATGAGCCACCATTTCATTCAGTGTACCTTTCCTTTATTCTTTACCAAAACTACCAGCCCCATTGATATACTTCAACAGATCAGAGAAGATCACCCCAAAATGGACCGAGCATTGTATTCCCGAGGTGGACCTTATGGGTCACCACCTCATCCAGTGAACCGCACCTTATCTTTCCTCTTTATCAAAATTACCTGTTCTCTTTACCTACTTCAATATATCAGAGAAGATCACCCCACAATGGACCGAGCACTATGTTCCTGTAGATGGACCTCATGAGCCATCACCTCATTCAGTGTACCTTTCCTTTATTCTTTACTAAAACTACCAGTGCCCTTGATATACTTCAACAGATCAGAGAAGGTCACCCCACAATGGACCGAGCATTGTATTCCTGAGTTGGACCTTATGAGCCACCACCTCATCCAGTGAATAGTATTTTATCTTTATCCTGTACCAATTCACTTGATTGATATACCTCAACAGATTAGTGAATGCATGCCGTAATGGAGCAGACATTAAGATGCTTGAATTTGATTTCGTTCTACCTCTTCAAGTGAACAGTATTTTATTTTTAAACTTTACCAAACCTACCTGTTCTCTAGTCATACCTCAACAGGTCATGTACATACCACAACTTCCTGCACCTAGCATTTCTGTTGTAGGCTTCTATTCTCAGGAGGTAAAATATGCTTAGTAGTTTTCTCCTATCGATCGCAATCGAGTAGATCCGCGAGTATATGTCATAGTGTTAATCAGATAAAGCCATCTTCCATATAAGTTTTAATGTTGTTGGATAGTTTTTGTTGTCGTAGTAACGATTCTAGAGTATGGATCAACTCTTATCAAGTGATAAAACCTATAATAAAAATATAAAACTAACGTCCCAGGTCTGTTCGTATTAATAGTGACTCATTGTTTCATTAACTTGTATTTCCCACCCTTCATTAGCTGTAGTTATTTTTTGTAAATTTTGTATATCGAACGGTTTATTTTTAATCAATGTTTGGACGTTTTATAATACTTGAAATATTATTTACAATGAGATAGATAACTGCAATGCAACTTGTAGAGATTACGTCTGAACTTGAACAAGATTAGGTTTGCCTAGAATCGAACTAATACCAAACAATAAAGTCAAAGTTGTATTGAATCCGCTTATACTACAACGCACGCGCTTTACAGGAAATAACGCTTTCCATACCTTTGATCTCTATTATCTACTAGATAAAGTCGTTCTGTGAGTAGATTGACAGACGAGAGTATTACAACACTGTGCAGTTGTGATACAGTTCAATCGAAATGGTTTAACGTAAGCTGCAGTCAGTTTTATAGATTAGTTTTCTATTTAAGGCTGTAAAAAGTTTAGTTGATCGCAGCGATGGTGAAATTGGAAAACTTTTGTTCGTAAACAAATTGTAAAATGTTGTCAAGATTGTTTTTAACGAAATAGAAATGCAATTTAAAACAAAAATAGTCTGTATTTGGCGGAATTCCATATTAAGGAAAAAAAAACCAATACAGTACCTGTAGTTTTCACTGTGTACAGTAGATTTCGATCCTTGGACACGGTAATGTGTTAAATAAATCAATCGTGTAAACGCAATGTGGATTCAGACGTAACACTCAACAATATCAATGGACTAAGAATTACTACCACAACTGTACGCTTGAACATAACACCACTCACAGCGAGAAAGTATATAGTTAAATGCACGGGTCATGGGTGGCTTGCGCCTTGCATTATGATTTTTATTCACCATTTATTGGGATCACTGTGTAGTAAATTTAGTTATACTATAGACCTACCAGTCAGAAAAAAACCTGCGCAGAACCGTCATCTCGAGAGTGGCTCGCGCACGCATATAGTGGCGATGGCGGGGAGGGGATTGGAGCGGTGATGCGGATAAAAGGTTACATTTTTGGCATAATATAAAGGAATTTAAAACCTATAATTTAATGTATTTTACGTCTTTTACTTTTTACGTAAAATATTTAAATTTACTAATTGTAGTTGTCAGAATACAAACAATACACATTCACAGTTTTTTTTGCGCTGTAGTAATTTAAAAAAAGAAAATATTAAGCCCTACGCAATGAAGTAGCGGGCGGGTATGTCTGGCCTAACTCGGGCTCTCCCTCTCCCACCACAGTTCTACCTACGCAAAATAAAACCGGCGTGAGGTTCTTTTCTAAGCGGTACCCCTATAATCAACGGCAGACTGGCGTTGGTGAAAAGCAGAGCTTTACCGTTGTTGACCGTCGGTAGAGTAAACCATCCGACCACTGTTTAAATTTTACTTTAATTTATTGTTTCATATATTCAAGTTACATGAAAGTTAAAACAAATTTTAGAATAAGACACGCGGAACAAAACAATTTTTTTTTATGTAATAATTTATTTTATGTTTGTAACCTTATGAAACTCTAATAGGCTTTATAAGTGGAAACATCAAAAAAGTAGTGACGAAATTTTTATCTACTGAATCAGGTAAAAACTTTGTATTCAAGTGTTTTAATAAACGGTTCAAATTTCATTTTTAATTTGTTACAGAGTTTTTTGTATCAATGTTCGTTACTTCGTTGAAACCTTCAAATTTAATAATTTGGAACTCGCGCTGTATTTCAAGTCGGAGCTCAAGTTTCCACGTCTTGGTACTGTGCAATAACTCTTTTGATGACTAGTTTATCTTCGGCGTATTTCCAAAGAATACTTATTTTTAAATTTCCAAACAATTGGTTTACACGTTTGATCGTAAATGGTTGGCAAACATACATAAATATGATATGACAATTACTTCAGTTAAAACAGGATTTAACTTTGCTCAGCCGGTTAACATGAAGTTTGTTAAACCTAGTATATTAATATTTTATTTTCATTCAGTATAAATACACTTTCTCACACATTTAACACGCAAAAACAAACACCAACCAAACCTAAAATTTAGGAGTTACTAAAATAAGACTAAGAGTCAAAATTATAATTTTATTAAAACCGTTTGTTCTAAATTATAACCTCTAAGGACCCGTACAAAGTATCAGTTACCATGAATCTAAAAATCTTGTTTCATGAGTTATCGCACAAAAGTGAAAATCCACCTTGCTCCGTCCTCATCCTCCTTGGTCAAGGTCGTCGCCAAGCTTCAAATCGCCAACTGTACGTGTGGTGTGCGAACAAACAAATTTAGTTAAGACAGTTTTTTTAAAATTTTTAATGTGGTTAAAACTTTGCAAAGTGAGGACACAAGATGCTAGCGCATTAGTATGCAAAGTAGCACTTCAATTTAATATCTGTCTCCATTCCACTCTACTGTTTTACTGCAACTTCGCGGTTTCTATTATTAGTTCTTCTATCTATGAAATATTCCAATCATTGATTCGAAACTAGTTCAGCAACTAATACACCCAAAGTCCTTTGTGATAGGACTCAAATTTTCGATTTCTTATTATTGATATTTGTCGTTGTTTTCAGTCCTTAAGGTTCACAGTACGATAATTTTCGGAATGATATCGTCATCATATATTATATCAAAGAATAAGTGGTCCGATTGATTCAAATGTATGAGTTTTGTGTTTCATGGAATATTTAGATTTTTTTATTAAATTACATACAGAGTTACAGTACAGTTATGGTGAAAAATGATTGTCACGGATTATCTCATACAGTCCGAAAATTTATAAATTTCCAAGAAATAACTAGATATTGGTTAAAATCATCTCAAGATAGGAAGTAAATAGTGTGAGGGTGAAACGTTATTGTTACACATTATCTAAAGAACGGGTATTTAGAGTGGTTTTAAGTTTTGGACCTTGATATTGGGTACACATTTTTAGGAATTATTGGGTGTTTTGTCATAATTGATTTAACTGTAAGGATGAAATAGAGGTTGCTCTGAAATTACAAGTTTTTAAAATTAGGACCACAATTTGACTAAACTGCAATATTAGTATTTTTTGAGCTTCCAATTATAAATTAACAACATTTCTATACTTTAGAAATTAAAAACAAACTCAAAGTTTTCAAAACAATTATATTTACTATTGTATAAAACTAATACTATTTGTGTTTTTAAAGTTCATTTTTGACCTCGTTCTGTACGAATATGATTCTATATTCGGTTGTTTTTATTACATTTCAAACTGCTCTATGTTGGTAAAATGGTGGTAAGAGCCTTACTTTGTTTTTTTAGCTCATATTAAGTTCTCGAAATGGGTACCATTTACTTCTTGGCAGAAATAGATTCTGGACTCAAAAACATGTTCATTTCGTAACATTTCCGGTGTAATTATTAACGTAAAATTCACAATTCGATTGGTCGCTATGTTGGATAGGATGAACTTAGAGACCTCTAGTTTATATCATTATTCTTATTTTTAAAACGCCTTTAAAATGAGGTATCACTCAATAGGGGTTGCTATTTAAAAATCTTGACTTATCCCCACAATGACATTTTGGGGGTAAGGGTTGAAAATTTTGATACTTAAAAAAACTCCTCCTTTGGTTATCTAAACTTTCCCCAAAACAAATCTGTCTATTTCCATTAATAAAAAAAATAATAGGGGGTGGGAGAGACTTTTAGGACACTTGGTATATATATATATATATATATATATATATATATATAATTACATTATATTAATATATTTTTGTCATAAGTAATCATGTGCTAAGTTTTATTTTCTATTTGTTAATTTTGCTTTGACTACACATTAAAAATGATCAACTTATTACTTTTTAGTGTGGCTTAAAGGCTTAACAAATTCAGTTTATTATACCTTAAAGGAAGATCAGATATTTGATGGTTATTCATGTTTTTATTATAGTTTAAATCATTCTTCTTTTAGAAATAATAATAATCTTTTGGTATTATAAAGCATTATACATTATTGCATGTTTTATGTGATATGTCATTTAATAAGTTAAGGATTAATATTAGTTACCCATATGTCCTGTAATGAAAACAAAATGAAAACTGAGATCTAGTGGATAAGTTAGAGGTTTAATTGGGTGGAATATTTTTATATTACAATGATAAATTAATGTCTGTGGACATGCAATGAAAGCAACACGGCTGTTCACAGATATCGTGTCGGGGAGAAGTCGTATATAAAATTAAAGTGACTTCTCTGGTTCAAATCATTGCTATTTTATTCTGTCTCATTCTCGGCGTTGATCTCATTGTATTTATAGCTATTTCATCCACGAAAGTAATTTTTCTGTTTATTTTAAGTTCCAGACTTTGATACCTTGACAAAGTTGTTCATTTGGTCTTCATCTCTGGTGTATTGCCAGTTCACAGATTATTCCGTGTTGTAGCTTTTAAAAGATGTGATGACTTTTTTCTATTATATATTTTTATGTTTTAAACTATTTTAAGTAGATAGTTAGGTTTATTTTCGCCAGTTACATGTTTTAAGGATAATGAATATTTGTGTAAAAACAAGAATACGGTAATATAATTTCTTTGATCTTATCAAATATTCTTATTCATTATTTAAAATCCTTTTTTTGTGTGTTGTATCAAATTGATAATGAATTGCTTTAACAATTTTAATCTAATTTTAAAATAGAGGGAAAAAAAGAAGAAATAGAAATAAAAACCTTGGGATAAGGATCGATATTAAAAACACCCTCCAATTTAAAAATGACAACCAAGGGGTCAATCTTACATTTAATTTAATTAAAAAAACAAAGCCAAAATGGATTAGGTGGTTTTAACGAATTAACTATTCAGCATGTTTGAACGTAAAAATTATACTGAAACTATCACGATCTTAAATTACTTACATTTCTAAGGTGGTTACCAAATATCAGAGCTACAATCAATATTAGTATTGAAATCATCATGGACGTCAAGCCTCCATTTTGAAAGATATCGAGCTTGCAGGTAATCATCATTGTAATGGAAGTATTTTCCGCACTTTTATGAAATTTAAGAGTAACACACTTCGGGTCCTTTCCTTTGAGAGGATTTTGAAAAGGTGTATTTTTTTGAAAATTAGTATTGGCACATACATATAAGTCTAAATGAAAATGAAAATTCTCGTTGCATAAATACCATGACACCAGTCCAGGACTGCCATTTGTATAGTCTATAGTGCCTCTAACAACCAATTCTAAAAGCAGTGCTATGTCAGCAGGAAGCATTTGTATTCCAAAATAGAATAATCCACTTGTTATCAAGTTTCACTACTGTGTATGTATAAGCCTATCTTTGTATAATTCTAGAATATTTTATAATCGTAATTATCTATACTATATTATATAAAAATTTAATGGTGTCTGTGTGTGTGTGTTACTCAATCATGTATAAACTACTGGACCCATTGAGCTGAAATTGTATATGGACATTCTTAGGGTCCCTGGTTAACACATAGGCCTATTTTTATTTAGAAATTCCATCAGGCAACCGCCCCACTGGCCTTGAAAACTCCCTTAACTCTCAATACAAATATACGTCAACCACGTACGAAGGACGGGTACCCTGCTATTTATTAATAATAACTTCTTGAATTGCTTTTCATCATGTCGGCAATTATATAAATGTTTTTGTAATATGAGAAAATGTTTTTTACTAGGTTAGTATAACTGAATTTTATTGAACTGCCCTTTAAACATTAGTCAACTACCGGAAGAGTTATATCCTGTGTATTGTATAAAGGGGCAAGTTTATTGGATGCGCCGAAATACTTCACTTTGACCTTGAGTTACACTCACCAATATGGATGTTGTCGGACGAAACGACTTTAACGGAGCACAGTTTAGGTGGATAGTTATTGTAATATAAGCTAAAAATGTAGATGGATGAAAGTGTAAATGTTGGTCTGTTTAGAGTAGTATATTGATGAGGTTATAGTCTGATATAAACTGGAAAGGGATTCTACGGAAGTAAAAGCGGATAAGGTGTGAGTGTGAGGGGCTCGTGGCCTTCTGGGCGAATGTCAGGCGAGCTTAGTTCACTGAAATGAACATAGAATAAATAATCTGAAATTAAATATAAACGCAAATTGTTTTTAAAATCATTACTCATATTACTAAGAATTCTTGAAAATAGTGAAGATATAAATCTTTTAATAAATAATTCATTCTTGTTCTATCTTATAGAGTTTGTCAAGTAAGAGTTTGTTGTAAGAAGAGTTGTTAAAACTTCTTATTCATGAAGAAATTGACATTTCGGAAATAAGATTTTTCTCTCTCTCATGAGAAAGGAATATCAAAATTTTCCGCTGATAAAAAGTCTCGTGTGAAAGCGCACTAAATTTCTAGAAAAGGAAATGTATCGAAACTATAGAGTCCAACAAATTACTAAGATTCCACTACTTTCTTCACTTAACATTACCGTTAGGTTAGGGTGTAAACTTCATGTCACATATTTATACTTATTGTGTACAGTTTAACTGAGTAAGTTAGACAAGATGAAACATAGTTACTGTAAATGTTACAGCTGTGTGGTCATTACATACTAGCGAAAGAAAGAGAACAAGAAGAACGTTTTATAAGTCGTTACGTTCTTCAATATCCGTCTAATTACACAACGTTTTGTGCAAGACATGTTAAAGGAAAAGTTTAATGTTCCGCACACTTGATCTTTATAAGTAATTCCACAAGTCTTAACTCTTATAAGGTTTATTATTTTTTGACATAAAGTGTGACGATGAATCATTGTTGAGATTTCAGTTTGTGTGTCGTACTTCAGGAGTTTTGAACTTTCTATCTGTCTGTCTGTAGTAACATGTTTAGTAAACAGGCGGTATTTTACCAAGTTTTATAAAACTACTCCCCTAAAACTGGTCACTTTATTTTAAATTTTCCTAGTTCTCTGACGGTACCAAAATATGGTATTCTTAAAATAGGTAATATATAATAATTTTGTTACAAATAAAAAATATCTGTCAACGAAATTCAGGCGAGAATGAACCGGATTTTAATCTTTCCTCATTTAAAGTTATATGCACTGCCTTACTTATAATTAAAAAGTCAACTATTAATTGCGACTACTTGAGTTTTTATTAATATTTTGTCTACATTGGATAAAGTCCAGTTTTTAAGTTGTAATTTCCAAAATTATTATTGCAGATGAAGACTATGGTATCACCGAATAAAGGGCTTCACAAAATGGGCTGCAGGAGGTTATCGTTAGATCTGAAGACAAAAATTTACTTATACAAAAGATTAAAAAATGGTACAGCCATTTTACAACGGGTTGAATTGTAATTAAGCTAAAGATTTTATAATTTTTTTGTAACTTATAGCATGTGATTTCCTCAGATACAATTATTTTTCCAAAACCGGAGTAAATAATTTTAATTTCTCATATATATATATATAAAATAAAGAAAACATATATAATGAAATATATAGATATGTTTCGACGGAAAAGATCAACGTTAAATTTTTCGTGGAAACATCTTTGAAGTCACTTGAGCAGCAAAAACTGTTTTCTTTTTTAAATGAAACCACTCTTCTGTGCAGCGTTCTACAGTCCAGACAAGTGGTCCGATTTTGATAAAATTTGTTATATGTGGACTGATCTGGTCTGTTAAAATTTGACGGTAGCTGATAAAAGACAAATATAAAAAATTTCGATTTTAATAAAATTACTTAAACGTAGCTTGCAGGATTCAAATACAATTCATATAGTATCTTGCATAAAATATCGGTTCATGAGTTAATTTTAAAATAAATAAATACTTATTAATGGAGCTGCTATGAAAAACCCAATTTATCAAATTGTACTCTACTTTGTCAAATTGTTGACTCTACTGATTTCACAGTATAACAAACACAGTGAACACAATTCTCATAAAAAATACGCCTAAGTATCAGACGCGTTTCAACGACAAGGTCGTCCTCTTCAGTGATACACGAGCTACACCAATCAAACTATAACTACTGATTTCGTTTAAGATTTAATGAGATGAGAATATTAATGGCCCAAACTAATGTGTCAAAGTGAATTTAAATGAAAATTATATTTCGGGAAAAATGAGAATAAAACGAAAATAAACTTTGACTGTTCTCAAACCTTATTCAGTAAAGTATGATTTGTGCTTAGGGGGAGTTTATGTTAGCCTACAGTAAAGGTAGTTTAGGTTTTACTTAATATATAAATAGATTGAATGGGGTGGGGGGGGGGGACTTTTCCACAAACCTATCTCCCATAAGGAACACATGGTAATAAATCGGTAATAAAATTAGCCTATATATTCTATTTTTATTTTCGGAAGATGGATGGATATTTACATATGGTTAATATTTATAGTTAAGCAATATTTGAGAAAGTTAGTGAAATGATGTTAATAGTTTATTATTACTGTTTAAACTACAAATCTAAGATCAAGCAAGCCTTCCTTCATAATAAGCTAATTATCTGTCAGGAGCCACAAGTAATTTTGATTCAAAGCCGGCTAAAACGATTTCAGTGAAATATTGGCGAATTGTGAACAGTAGCAGTGCAAAAACGTGAAGGGAAAGTTAGAATGATAGAGGTTTTAGTGAATTAAAAAAAAAAAATTCTGTAGCCACTGTTTGTTAAAATCGTTCAATAAAAATGTGTATGTTTGTTTGCTCCTTATTGTACTCTGAAGGGTATTAAATGAATAGTATACACAGTATTTGTGCACCGTCCGACACTGTTAACACAATTTATCATACAATTGTTTTTGCGTCAGCGTTATAAAGTATTACAAAATTATTTGTTTCTTGTAAAGCATCGAAAGCAGTAGCCAGTCAATCGAACAGAATAGTATATTGTTCATAATGAATGAACGTGTGTATGTTCAAATATTTTGATTGGTGAAAAGGAAAGCATAATGAGTGGCAGCAATTAGTATTGTAGGAGTTGTTGCTTGGCCCTCGGCCAGGACAGGGGGGCGTGGTCCCAAACAATATCAACTTGGTAACCTTGTTTAGTTTAACGTCTGACTTAAGCGATTTTAGTTTTCAATACTTAACAATACAAACTTTCTACGTGGCGCTTTATTTGAAATTTTCTTTTATGAGTTATAACAAACGTGAAGTCTGCTGTATTGCATGAAAGTTGACGTTGTTTGTCGAGTATCTCATGTTATTGTATTTTAAGAGAGCTGTGTATTGTGACCTAGAGGCGTCTTGCCTTGAGGATCGGTGACATGAATGTTTCTGATGTTTTCTGCGTTAGCATGAATACAATATTGTCACATCGTGGACAAAATAAACGATACACAAACACCCATACAAAACAATCACATTAATTAAAAAACAAAACAACCATGGTCAAATTTTGTGTGATAAATTGGCTAAAGAATTTTATTAATTTCTCCTTAAATTAGCTGAATGGACTTAAAATAAAATTGCTAATCATGAGCAAGTTGCAAAATACCAAAATGAACCCTATTCGTCTACGTGTTTGTTATCCCCCCCCGTAGCTTTTCCTACATTGTCTTCAACCAACATTTTGTCTGTGGCTTACATTTGTTAGCATACATTGTTCTAAAACTTGTTCAAAATCGTTAAGACCGATTTTAAGAATTGCTATCTTGACTACGTAAATTTTAAACTTTTTTTTTTTGAAAGTATATAATATAGTGTTCTTACAGTGGACTTAATATAGGTATTAATATATTTTAAAGAAGACAGATTGGATAATACCATCAAACGGGCTTCACCTTGAGTAACCTTAGACCGTTTTCACCTACGAGATAAGGGTGCACATCTACCAAAGGAGCTACGCCGCTCTCCTGAAATTTCTTTAATATTGTGGATAGCTTTAAAATATGTGCTTTCTTATATAAAAAACCTTCACTTAATAATACCCTATATTTTATGGATGACTTAAAATATCGACAAATTTCGATTTATTTTTAAATTGGATGGAACAGTTTTGAATTTTTGTTGTCACGAAATATAGCCCATAAGAATATAATCAAAAAAGCATTCGGATTATTTTTGTTATTGTATTCATTTGTGTAAACCATAATAAATTCTTTTTCATTTGTCGTTTCCAATCAGAAGCATTCATCATTCACGAAAATTGTTATGACAGATTTTTAATTATTCCCATTTAAGACGGCATTCATAATTACAGTAATCAATTTAAAACAATTGTTTTGTTTAACGTTTTAATAACTAATAAAAGAATTATCTGGGCGTTAGTAAAGATTATTTTGATTTACTTGGGATTTGGTTTTGTTTATTTATTAGCTTAGATTACTTATATTTTTCAGATGTTTCCGTATGGATTCGATGATGGATAACGATTTTAACTGCCTAATCAGATACCCAATAAGTCAGTGTAGGATATGGATCTTACAGTGATAATTATTATATTTTATAGTTGAACTCCTACTCCTTCAGGATTCAAATCCCTGATGGATATGACAGTAACAAGACTACATCAGTTAATTACCAAGTCTGCTTTGGACATGTGACGTATGCGGCTTCATTTTATAGATGAGAGAATGTATCAGTCGTAATCAGTTCTAATATGAACGTTCTAATTATAGATACGGTATTTCATCTTATGCAGTGGTGCGGTCTTCTGACACCATTTCATCGATTCTACCCATAAGCGTTATCTCACATTTAAAGAAGAAGTAAACCTCTTAAGTTTTGTCAAATTTAATTATAACTTTTTATGTTCACTTCATAATTAACTTTTAAGACTATAAAAAAGTTTGTAAATTTCAAAGTAAAATATCTGTTTCTCCTTGAGACTTCTTTGACAAACACATCAATCGATTTTGATCCTTATCATCTTCATGTATTTAAAGTTCACGAATATATACATAAAATAAATATATTCTTAGAGTTAAAAATATTTATGTAAAAAAATCTCATAAATATATGATTTCTAAAAATGAACTTCGTAAAGCAATTTAGTTGCAGAATAGAAGGTTCTGGGATGTTCCCTTTTCCTGTTTCTCGTTTTACATATAGTTGACAAATTAAATGTGCCACTATGATAATTATCTGTTTCAAATTGATTTGAACAAAATTTTGGGAATGCAAAAGGATTTATTTTCAGCGTTACAAATGTAATAGGTATAATTTAAACATACTATTTTGATTTATTTCTAAGAAGATTTTAAAAAAATCAACTATTTTCGGAGAATAGCAAACTATTTTGTAGTTTACTTTAAAACTAAATTCTCCTTGGTATACCCTTACGTTAGGAGTAGATTAGAAGAGATTTATTTTTAGATACTGGAATTGTATTCATTGCATGTGAACTTTGTTCCCGATTTTTAGAAGGACGGGTGTCTTGATAGTCTGAAAAATAAATAAAAAATCCTAGTAATATTTGTTTTAGACTTAGAAAAAACAAGTTGATAAAAACAACGTGTCGGAATATCTTACTATTTTTTTTCCAATTTTCCAATTATATATGACTATATGCATAAATCGCTGAACCGATTTTAATGCGGTATTCAATATGCATTTAGTAATTTTCTATCCTTATCTAGTTATATATAAGAAGCCTGAATTTGTGATGATAAATGGGTTATTTTTTAAAATCATCTACCTTATGCATAACACGGACTGTTGCAGCGATTATTATGCAATATTCATTAATTTTTTTTTAAAGTAGTATAGTTGTGTATTCCTAATCCAAAATTTGAATGTTGACTTTTTTGTGTTAAATAATTAACATCTATATTATTCATATATTTATTGATTCAATAGAGATAGGTAGGAGTTATGCATTTTGGTTCGTTTAACATGGTTAAATTCATTAAATTAAAATACTAAATAATTGTCCCTACAGTTTCGATAAACATAGTCTAGAATCACGTAAAACAGATATTTTAAATTTGAATATTTGATTTCGTACAGTTTAAGATGAACCTCCGTTTTGTCGAGAATTCCACTGCAAAACGAATGTTAGCTTTCAAACTTGGGCAAAAATAAAATGTTTAAATTACGATTATAATTTATTTTAATGTTTCTGTTTTGATTAAATTCGGTTATCTCTTATTTTTGAAATCCTGAAAACGAAATTGTCAATATAGTTTTTTCTAACTTTAAAATTTCGACAGTTACTTTAAACTATAAAACACACAAGTTAAAAAAACATATCATTCATTGGTTATTCGTTGGTTAAGTTATTAAACTCCGTTAAAAATGAGAAAGTTAATAGAAGCAGTCATAGACGAGTTATTGGACGGGGGAGGGGGGTTTCTCTGCTCTTTAAATGCAAATTTGTTGGTGACGTGAGATCTAGCCCCTGTAATCCTCTTATCTTAATGTTTTCCGTTCCCATTATTGCAGGTATAAACTTCAGAAGTTTTGAGAAACAACACTGTGAAGTTTTCCAGACTTGAGAACTTCCACGGATTAATAAAAATTGTTTCCTTAAAGTTACTCAAATTTATTGATCACAAGTAAGCCACGAAAGTAATTGAATAACAAAAACCACATCATAATTGAGTCAGCCGCTTAGCTGTTGAGACGACGACAAGACTGTAACATGGTTCAATCATATGTATATTTAGGTTAATTCGTTTCTTCACAATTATTGATACGAAAATAGTAATTATGTTAAATAAAAAAAGTAAATAAACTTACTTAAGTAAATAAACTTAATACTCGGCAACCAACAGGTACG
Source organism: Aphrophora alni (assembly GCA_963513935.1). Lineage (NCBI taxonomy): Eukaryota > Metazoa > Arthropoda > Insecta > Hemiptera > Aphrophoridae > Aphrophora > Aphrophora alni. The sequence continues at coordinate 91,968,608 of OY740770.1, forward strand.
TTAACATAATTGGAAGAGAATATTTTAAATAAAAAATAAAAAAGTAAATAAACTTAATACTCGGCAACCAACAGGTACGTTAACATAATTGGAAGAGAATATTTTAAATAAAAAATAAAAAAGTAAATAAACTTAATACTCGGCAACCAACAGGTACGTTAACATAATTGGAAGAGAATATTTTAAATAAAAAATAAAAAAGTAAATAAACTTAATACTCGGCAACCAACAGGTACGTTAACATAATTGGAAGAGAATATTTTAAATAAAAAATAAAAAAGTAAATAAACTTAATACTCGGCAACCAACAGGTACGTTAACATAATTGGAAGAGAATATTTTAAATAAAAAATAAAAAAGTAAATAAACTTAATACTCGGCAACCAACAGGTACGTTAACATAATTGGAAGAGAATATTTTAAATAAAAAATAAAAAAGTAAATAAACTTCATACTCGGCAACTAACAGGTACGTTAACATAATTGGAAGAGAATATTTTAAATAAAAAATAAAAAAGTAAATAAACTTCATACTCGGCAACTAACAGGTACGTTAACATAATTGGAAGAGAATATTTTAAATAAAAAATAAAAAAGTAAATAAACTTTACACTCGGCAAGCAACAGGTACGTTAACATAATTGGAAGAGAATATTTTACTGTTTTCGTAAGCATCTGCTCGATTACGTCCTCAACCAATATTATAGAGACCTAGAGACCACTAAGTTGAATAAACTGGGCAGATATATACTAGCTAAGAATGCAATATGGAAATACTGTTTAATAATGCTACTATATTGACATTTTCCGGAATTGTTTTATATCATATTCAACTGATAATGAACTATAACTTTAAATTAAAATAGAATTCCAAGCAATAATATCATTCATTTAGCACTGAGGATAAACTTCGAAGTTATGTTTTCAAGTAATTTGTGTTTTTAGCTATTTATAATAACAATAGCAATAATGAAAAACGTAATGTATGATCGTAATGTTGAATTTAAAAAAAGAAGGATTAAAAGTAATTCCAACTCCGACCTTGTTATCTGTGCAGATCACCAAACCTAAAGCATAGATAAAAAGTATTTATTGAAAAAATGGCCATTTTGAAACTGTATAACCATGTGTTTCGAGTAACAATCTATTAAACTAACAGTAAAACATATTTAACTTGCAAAATTTGACTAAAACGAATCTAAAATTCCTTCTATTATATACTCTTTTTTATATTTCGATGTTATGTTAAAAAAATATATTTAAGTAATACCTTTCTTCGTCGTAGATAAATAGATATTAGATTTCTAAGCTACACAAATGAGCTGTTGTGGAGAATTTAAAAATAATTGTAACAAGTACAGTAAATGGTAAAAAGTTATTCTGAAAAAAAAAAAAATTGAAATATAAAAATCGAATGCTTTTTAAAAATTACCGACAATATTTCTGGGTAACAAAATTGTCTAATGGTTTATACAACCGCGCCTACATACCGAATTTTGCCAAGTCGGATTAAAATTGTGACTTAATTGTACCTGTGCACATTTCATGGTATCGGGTGTCCGTTTTCATGATGGTTATCGCAATAACTAGAACTAATATTAGAAATTCGCTAATAGTGCAAAACAGGTTAGTATCAAACGTCCATCTAATTAAAAACAAGTAGTTAAATCTTTGGCAGCTGCCATTTGTCTATCGTGCTTGGAAACTATCAACAATCAGCTGGCCGTACAGCCTCCGTGAACACTGACGCTGCGGATACATTAATCATAAATAAATACTGTTTCAATCCTATGACGTAAATACAATTGACAGGTTTGTAGCTATTTTATGAAAAACTGACAACATAAACGTCGCAATAAAATATTCTTCTATAGTTAGTGAGTTTTAATCCAAATTATTCAGGTTATTTTGATCTTCCTCATAGAAGGGGCGACATCCAAGACTGTTCACCAATCCTAGCCATAAATAGTACCTTTTATATCCAGTATAAGAAGTATAGGTTTAATTTGGTAACTGAAAATTTTCGAGCTCCGTTATTTGATAGATCGTTACATTTCATGGTTTCAGTAAAGACAAAAAGTGATTTTCGACATGCCGTCCGTCCATCGTCAGTGGTCACACAAATGAAGATAGAAACATTAAATTATAGTGACCGAAATGAATATGTCACAATGGCGACCATTATAATCAGTTTTTTTTATCTCGTGTGCTATTCAACTTAATACACTAAATAAAATAATAGCTTTTTAGATTATTCTGCATGTAATGGTACCAGCTTCACCGTCCTACAACGATAATAGCGAATTTGTCAAAAATGTGGTTTCGAAACTTTTCCTCACAAGAAAATGTGATTTTTGTATAGTTTGAGTGGAGACTCCTGCTTAACATATGTTCAGCTTCGAGGGCCGAGAGACTGACACGAACGAAGCGAGTGGAGAATTTTTAATACAGGGTGATTCCGGGATTTTTTATATTTGTGTTGGTAGCCCTGGGTGTTTTTAGAAATAGAAGTTACTTGGGGATTGTTTCTATTTAATTATCATGGACAATAAAAGTGTTGCGAAACTTTTCACTGACAATATAATTTAGGTCGATCGTGTCCTATCAGCACATGCAATTAACACATGGATTAGTAATTTTGAGGATCGGCGGTTCGACGATGAAAAAGAAACCTTTCGGGTAGTGTGGGAACCATTCTTACCCCAGAAAATGTTGAGTTTGTTGGTGCTGCTATAATAAGAAGCCCACAACGTTCAATTCATGTAGAGATTCTGTACATAACAATTTCTTTCTGAATATGGTAATTTAGTCATCAGTATTTTTTAAAAATAAAACGATTCTCTTGGAAGTTTGTACGTTTTAAAAAATAATTTATCAATAAGCTAATGTTGGAAATTGTACACTTATACATGATACAACTTTTCCTAGAAAAGAAAGAACAAAAAACTATTTAAAATAAAAATAGCGCAATTAAAAAAAAAAAATACTAATGATTTTTATCCTACGAACTTTAACATTTGTTGCACCATTTGTCGCCCAATTTTCAGACAATGGGACTAAATTACAACCACTAGAAGGTAACATAGTATTTTAACAAATACTTAATACTTGTTAAACTGTATACGTATGTTTCAGACAATATTTCATTATAGCTTAGTAAAATGTAATTGTGTTGTAATTTTGACCTAATAATGAAACCTTCCTTTCTTCATTTCCGAGACCATATAATAATTGTGTAATTAGGGGTGAACATATGCAAATGAATGCATTGTAAGCTTCATTTACATCATAAAAGATACATTTGTCTCTATTAGTGAGCAGTTTGTAAGATGTTTATTCTATTTAACAAATTGTCTTGAAGAAACGTTATAGAAACCATTTAATGTTTAAAGAAATATTTTAAGTACGAACATTTTAAAACATTTGCCATTGAGAAAGTTCATTAACAAAATGGTAGTAGTTAAGTTTTGAATGAGACTGGCGCCTGTCTACGTAAAATGCATACCAACTTAACAAATAAGAACATAGGCTAATTAGGCTTAGTTTGGGTGTGTCGAATTCTTGGCAACATTGAAATCGTAGTTGGTATTCTAACAGCTTCACCACGTATTTCCTTCACATGTTCTCTTTAGTATCTGAGTGAGTTGATAAATAGCGTAGCAACCGAGGATGTTTGATTTCATTTCATGAAATCTTTGAGCAACTGAGTCAGGCTCAACTCTCACGGAATAGGTTATGTTAACATAGCAGTATTTATATAATAATTGTATTTTTTTGTTAATTAGGTACTAATAGTAGTTCTAGCGCCGACACCGACCGAGATTATGAAATGTACATAGACCTTACACATTGGCGAATTTGGAATCACATTTATTTACATATATGTTTGTGTTTGTGTTTGTTTGTGTGTGGGGGGGTGTTCGTATTGGTAAGTAAACTCTTAAGATATTGCAATTTTAGTACAATTTTGCTCTAATTTGTTATGAAGGCTAGGTTTTTCAGAACTACTCAATTCGTCCGTTAACAAAAAAAAAAAAAAATCAGGGATAAATTTTAAAATGACGGTTGATTTTTAAATGTCAAAAAACAGTTTTTTGCGAATAAATCATTTCATAAATCTATATACGATGAATACTTAGATTCGACGATTAAAACCAGAACATCGTATTTAAAAAAAAGGAATAAAATTCATTAAAAGAAATCCCAAAACAAATCAGAAAACATCTATAGTATAGGCATTGTAGTTGTTTAGGTTTATTATTCGTTTAATATGATCGAGAAAAATAATTTCAAAATGGCAACCGTTTAGAATGGTTTTTTGGTAGTTCTTTCATATCAAGAAGCTTTTTGTAACATCTACTTTTAAGCAAATAATATATATTAATGAAAAATTGCCAAATAAGCACATAGAAAGAAAACTGCAAAAGAAATTTGCGTTTTAACATATCAGCGTATTAACTGCTTGGCAAGTACAATTTTAATCTAGTAAAGATATTTTTAATTAAAAAAAAAATTAAGATTAACTAAAGTATGTTTAAGCCAATTAATTTTGCAATTATTAAAGTTATATCAAGTTCCATAACAGTGTCTGTATGAAACTTTTACTTTACTTTAATGTATGAGACGAAAACATTACTTTAATTTCATTTTAAACTTTAAGCGGAAATTAATTAAACGCGGATGTTTGTGCCTCATTGCAGTACTAATTAATTACTAAAATTAGTACAACTTAATTCAGCCATTTCTTACTATTTGGATGGCAAACACAGTTTTGAAACGTATTAATTAATTAATTTTTTATAAGTCTATAATTTTTATTCAATCTTTTCAGTTTTTTTGTAGAAATTTTGATAGCAATGGAGAGTGCCCATAGGTATTTTTGTTGGCATCATTTTTGGCTAAGTGTATACATATCTCTTCCCATCCTGTGCGTATATCTGTATAATTGTATTATTTTGTTAGTTAGGACTGAAACAAAAAGTTTAGACTTTTTTAATCTTCAATTTGTCGTATACAGATAAACTCTTGTACATTAAAAATAATAAGTTACTATTTTGTGGTTTATAAGCCAATTTCGTTGAAACTCATATTTACTTGATTTTGCAGCACCTGAAAAACAGTAATATAACATTTTATGTGATTAGTGTTCTGGAAATCTGTACCAGCATTTTTTGAATTACACTTTTATATCTAATGACTTGTTATTTTAGCAACTGCTTTATAAGTTAATCTGTCTTTAATTAGTTTTCATCGCCGATTTATTAACCTTATTCAAAATAAATTTAGTCTAATAATTCCTGATTAATGCCACAGATTCTTTAATAATAAAACTTTATTATGGTATCGAAGTTAGAAACATAGTGGTCATCTCTTCAACTCAAACTCAGAACAAATAAATTTTTATAAAACCTATTATAAACAATAAATTTCTTGATACAAAAATCCAACAATAATAAAAACACAAATTCGGCAAAACAATATTGTTCTCTAATACAATGTAAAACCGCCCTAACGAGGATAAAATAAAGCACTGAAGCTTAAAGTTTCAAAATGTTTTAATAATATAAATGAGCTACAATTGTTTGGCCTTGCGGCATCATCTTTTATCACTTTATTTTATCCTTGAATATGGAGTTTCAACAAGAAATATCAGCTATTACATTAAAATTTACTCTATACGACTTCAAAACCAACATCCTAAATCTATTTGAACTGGGTAGAATCCCCAGTTTTGAATATTTTTCGACGAGTTCCAAAGCTCACAATCTATCACTGTAAACGATTATTTAAACTTGATGGTTCTCTTAGTTGATATAACTTAAAATGACGCTCCTCGCGAGTGTCAGAATAATTAAAATAGAAGTTAAAAACAAAAATTTTTGCAGATAGCGAATCATATCACTCCATTGAGCAGAACAGCGTACAATAACAACAAATATAATACTTAGGAAAAGAGTTAGGTTTTAATAATGAACTTTGTTTATTAATATTTTGTCATGTGATCATCACGTTTTAAGTGGAAAATGAAACGTAAAGAATAATTTTAAAAACGTTGAAGAAAGTGAAGTCTGTGAACATTTAATCAGTTCTAAAATTATTGCAATAGATTTTAAATAGTTAAGGATTTTGTATACTTTGCTCAACTTGTGGTTAAAAAAGACCAGCAATGGTTAATATTATGCAGATTTACATTGCATATCCAATGATACCACCGTTTGAAATCTTAAATATAAGAGCTAAATTTTCAGATTTTAACTTTGTAATCTGCAAATTATTTCAAAATAAAATTATAATTTTAGTATAATTTCATTCGAAATTTATCAATTAATATCATCTCCATAAATGATGAACACATATGAACATTCCATTGACATATATCTTTAAAATAAAGTACAGAAATTAAAAGTTGTCTAAATTAGTGATTCTAGCTTTTACTTCTACGTGTCTTCCAACACATACGAGTACATACACAGGAAAGGTCAAAGTGATTTGTCAAGTTACGATGTATTCTTTATAAGATTAATGTAGGAAAAAACAAAGAAATGAGATAAAATTTGTTCGTTTATTTATGTTTGATTTTATTTTTCAGGTTTCTTGTGTATTAGTTATAACTGCATTGGATGTCTCTGAACTTTGTGAGTATATTATTTCTTGTTTTTTTATTATGTAAATACTCGTACATTGTTTCTTATGTTTTTTTATTACATACTGTTAGAATATTGTTTCTATTATTATATTACGTAAGTGCATTGTTCCTTATGTTTTTTATTATATAAATACATTGTTTCTTGCGATTTCTTTTTTTATGGAAAAATAATATTTCTTATGTATTTTAATTATGTAAGAACATTGTTTCCTATATATTTTATTATGGAAGGGCAATGATTTTTATGTTTTGAAAAAATATTGAGTTTTTATTATTTCACAAATTGCCCATCTATAAGTTTCTTATCATACAATAATAGCGAATCAATGTGTTGAAATCTACTCATGGAAACGGTGGCACCTGAGACCATGGAATGTTCACATATCGTACCATTACCTAATATGACACAATTTTAGGTTCACTATGTATACTGTATAAACGCTTCACAAGTTGTACTTTTGATATGATTATGCTTACATTTTATAAGTTAATTAGGTTTTACAAACCATTGGACAAGATTGTTCAACATTGTTAGGTAAATTAAATAATGTTGGTTAATTTTCAAATTTCTAAATGTATTTTAAAGATAATTTTCCAGAAAAACGTTGTTCAATAGATTATTTTGAGCAACTTTAATATGTACACCTAATTATTAAAAAATGTGTTTTCCACTATAAAAACCATCACAGTAGATAGAATAAAAAAAAGTTCTAGAAGTCTTCTTTTTAGTTGAATTTAATAAAATTTAACATGTTTTATCATCCCTTGAATATAATTGTATAAATCATTGAAAATATTAAAATCCATTGAAATTGTAGGGGGGCAACAAAGTAGTGATATACACAATTACCAGGTTCAGAAAATCTGCGTAACTACTGTTTTAAACAAACTTATTCAATACTGTTGAGCATGGTCCCTTTATCTACTCTTTGTATACATTTAAATGATCTACTTTCATGATAGGGCTAGGTAAGTACTATTATGACAGCTATCAACTTAGTTTTGATAAATATGTTTTTGCCAAAAATTCTACATAAAGAGAATGCCTAAAAGAAAATTCACATATTTTGAAGGAAACTCATATTTTGCTTAATGTTATTTAATTATGTAAGAATTTTGTTTTCTTGAGAAACATCCTTCACATTTCTGTGAAATGTTTTAAAAGACAGTTTTTAGTTTATTATTTGTTTATATTTATAAATATTACATTTTATTTACTACGAAGTTTTGTGCATATAAATTGAAACAGGTTTTTTGTGTTAGGCTATGCGTTAAATTAAAATATTTAAAATAACTAAAGAAATAGCAATACAATATTTTTACGTTTTAAATATTGGCATTCAAATAACTGTTCACAATTTAAAAATATAAAAAGGTTTTTTCTCAGAGTTTAAATCCGTAAGAAACAGTTGGGGATATTATTGAATTGGTATTGAGTGTTTTTCAGGCATTACTCAAGAAAGAATTTTCAGATTAAGAAATTTCATTTGTTTCATGTCTTTTGGAATTAATGAATATTGGTCTGCTAAATAAGTTCTCTTTCAACGCTGTCAAGTAATACAATCATACATTTTCTATGCATGCTACCAGGAAAGGATGACATTCTAGTTCCAGCTGACATTTTAAATATCCATCTCGCTTATCAGTTACTGCATTAACCCCTTACCGTAACCGCTGTCTACCAATTCGGTAACCTGTCTTTCCCATGGTTCCACACGCTATTCATTAATTTTTGTTTCATACTCTAGAGAAGAGTGGACCAAATCGAGCTGAACGCCACACAGAATAGATGTTCGGACCACCAGACATATATGTTAAATCTTTTTGAATTAGGTTAGCATTACCCAATTATAATTGTTTTCCTAAATTGGAATCGATGATTTTTGTTTTGTTTCAAAATTTCATTTTCTATTATCAATTAGGAGACAATGGATGGTACACATTGTGGAGTTTTTTATCATCACACTGTCACTTCATTTCCCTTCATCTCCTCAAACATATACGAAAGCTTGTACGATATTTCTATTTGTAACAAACATTATATTTGATTGTAGGTAGTTGAAAGTTAGGCATTTTGTGGACTAATGGCGAGCTATTACGTATGGTATTTGCTAAGGTGCAGCTGCTAGCAGTGATCGCATGTCTAGATGTAGTTTCATTGCATTGAAGGTTGAGTTAGCTATATCATTAGTGTATATCATAGTAAATATACAACGACTCTTGAAAGGGCAGGAGTTGGTGGTATTAAATGGAATATCTCAACAAAATAACACCTTTAAAGAGGATTCCATTTTACGCAAAGTAATGAATCAAAGGAGGTTCTACTTTGATATCACAATATTCGTGAAACGGTTTTTACATTCTTCAACAAATTATAAGAATCACTAAATAATTTGAAAGATTTTGAAGTGTTTAAATTCCACATTTTCAGCAATACTTTAAGTTTCAAGTATTGTTAGAGTCTTAAACGATGTCTTGTCTTTTTGTAAATGCAGATTGACTTTTGTTAATGGAGTTTGGAATCTAGGCATTTATTTTGAATGTAAAAGTATACTGTGTATAAGGTTACAATAAAATTACGGGCTAAAGGCCTATCAACAAAAAAATGGATTTTGATCTTAAAAAAAAAATATTATAACTATAGTGATTCTATTAAAATATGATTTTAATTACCTATATTATATAATTTCATAATATTTTCGACATTTTGTTTTATCTTCATCAAATAGATATTTTTAGGTGATTATCTAAAATTGAAATAAAAACAAAAATGGAATTTTGTTACAATTAGTCCAACTATTTTCATAAATTTTTACACATAGTTTAACAAACGCAAACATAACATAAGAAAAGGTCTATATGATCAAAATCTTCATAGAATCCGTTTACTTCCTTCATAAATTATCCTGATGCCTCTCATTTCAAAAAGGAAATGAAATAGTAACGAAAAATATCTGGGTGTTTCATTTTGGAGAAAATACCCTGATTTACTTACAAATACCATACTATTAATGGAACCAATACTTTTATTAGTAATTTGAGATTACATAGTTTTGATTAACATGAAGTACCAGACATATTTTTTAAATTCTCCATTTTAAGTAAAATTATATAATTGGAATAACGTTTTTTTAAAAGGAAAGATAGTAAGTGAATTTTTCTCATGCAAAAAGCTTTTAATGAATTAGCTATATAAGAAATGTTGAAATAGTGTAGTAAACTGTAAGAGTAGATGCGATGGATAAAAGAAATCGGTGATGTGCTTTGTGTGGAAATATATGATTTGAATTACCCAAAAAGTTGCGTTTTAAAATGGTGTCTGACTTTTGTCGACGTGTTATCTTTATAGCGCTTTACAGTCCAAAAGAATTGAAAGTGTTTGATCTTTAGTATTTGTGTAAAATTTGACCATAACTATAAGCGTGTTTTATTTATGGAAAACCACTAATTTTATCGATATCACTTACGTTTATTTTGAAATACACACACTTTTACGACGGTTATGAGTTATTTTTCCTTTTTAACCTTTTTCCAAAACCTGTGTGGCGAATAATTCAATTTGTTTTAGCAGTTAGAACGTTTGAACCGATTAAGGCCAACTATTAACCAAATTGATAAAATCGGAATTTTGAGTTTTCGCTTTATGACAGATTTGAGCTTAATTTGTATTGGCTCTTATTGGGAGTATGAGAAAATTTGTGCATTTTTTGTCATTTTAATAGATAATCGTATTTATTGATATCTGTCTCTTTTCTAAAAAGCACTTCATTGTTCTAACATTATTTACATATTTTATGGTGATTATTATCATTACTAGTTTAAACTAGATCGCATTTGAACTTGTTGGTAACAACCAAATTAGCTGTTGATTGATATTACTGCAACAAAACCCTAGCCTTTGATCTTACTGATCTTCCTTATCTCTACCCCATTACCAATAATAACACTAAACTGTTTACTGTTGAACTTTTGCATACGTTTTGTATAATATTTTTACTTATTTACAATTCGTTATTGTAAATATAAAAGGTAATGAGATGAAACCGATATAAATCAAAATTTCACTAACTACTTTAACAAATCTATTAATTTAAAATTGCTAGGACATTGTGTAAGATGTTCAAAACGTGGGCTGCTAACATATGATAATTTTTTATTGTCTGTAAGCTCAACTAAGAGCTATTGAAAAAAAAATCATATGCTTTATAGAATCATATGTTTATAAATATATTATTAAAGTAGTTAAAGATTTATTGGTGTATTGATATATTTTTTTACAATATGGGACCAGGAAATCACAATGGATAGATTCTAACTATCGTGAAAATATAATTATTCTAACTCAAAATCGTACTTCTAATATACCTGCTATATCGTAAAATTATAAAAACTCCTTTGATTGCATTTTCCATAAATGAAGCTAATAAAGATTTTAACAAACCTCGTCCTTCATTCGATATTCCTCTCCAAATCGTTATTCCCTATTCTAATGCGCCTACCTTTAACAATCCCTATTTGAAAGTTGTGTGTAAAAGACTATAAAAAAGTCTATAGCACTTTTCTCAACCACTTTTCTCAAGATCTTTCATTTAGATCAATTTTGAAAAAAATAATTGAGGTAATGACATAAACCTATGTGTTGAATTGTAAGTAAAAGTTAAGTAAGTTTCTGCAATAGTATGAAACGAAAGTGTACACTGATTGCCGTCATTATAAACTTGATATTATTTTACATTAATAATGCTTATATATTTGTTTTGGTTCTGTGTATATGTACTACTGACAAAGATCGTGCACAGTTTATTTTTCGAGAAACTGTCTTTGAATAGTACAGTAAATGTATATTATTGTGTTTACAAGATCACTCCACCGTGTCATAGACAATATAATATAACAATTAATCAATCTAGATTAATGTTAGATAACGTACTTAGATGACGTCATCATTTCGTCACAGTCTGCAAGTGACAACTTCTCAACAACAAACGTCTCAACTTTTAGTTTTAGGTAATGATAGATTGTTAATCATATTTATTACAATTTTTGCCAACATTTGTTGTTCACAAAAATCCATATCATTTCAAGTGTATAAAGTTTTAACTCTCGTGAACTCATTAAGTGAACCGGTTACACAATGGTACAAAATAGAACGTTATACCATAACTCCTAAAGTCCCACTTGGTTTTAAACCCGCTATAGACAAATTATCACCCTTTATTTGTCTAGTGTTGAGGTCAAAACTAATGTTATAGATGACTGAACTTAATAAAATTGAATGTTTTAACATATATTTCACAGTAATACAAACTGCACTTTTATTTTAAATTCCATACATGTTTTGATAATAAATAAATAATAATTTATTTTCTGTATTATAAGCGAATCCGGGATGTCTTATACATAAAACAATTTAACAAATGTTTTAAGATTCTAAAAACTGAGTACCGGGACGAAGTGTAATTTTAAATTACAACTAAATCTGATAAATTCATATTCAATTTATTTTCAATTTAATAGAACATCAATTTCTAAAATTCAAGATTTTAACAACGATGAAAACTGGATATCCGAAATTACTTTAATTTTTATTTTAATAATCATTGAATAATTCAAATGATAAAGGATATATAGCTTGTATTTTTATAAAGGATTTAAATTTTGTCTCAAATAGAATTGAACCCTAAAGATATTAAATAAAAAAAAAAAAAAACATTTTATTGTGTTTTTATATGCCATGATAACCCTTAAATTTGTTTTGTTTGATACATATTCAAAGAAAAATCTGTTAGCAAAGAATTATAAATTTCGGGCTCTTGATGGACCGTCCAAGTAAGTATAAACCAATATAAATACGAAATTGGTTCTCCAAAGTTTATGAATATTATGAAAAGAACCACTAATAAAATGTTTACAACATGTTTGGTTAAACCTATTTTAACCCAAGCCTTTCAGCGTTGTTAACACTATCCTAGACTAACTTTTTGTCACTAATCTTTTGTGTAATCCATTTCACACATTCTTGCCTTAATGGATAACAAAAAACCACCAATAAATCATACACTAACAGATATAAAAACATCATTCCGAAAATGTTCTTAGAAGCACAACACATCTAGAATCAACGAACACCCTATATCTAGATGATAATCATCGAAAACTTTGTGTTGAATATTTAATTATTCAAATATTTTTTTAAACTATTCAATTAGAAATGTAAATGAAATTAAGGCCAACTGAATTTTATATTTAATATTCAATGTATTACTTAGAGGATGAGAAGATTTCCCTCATGACATTACACCTAGAGTTATCCACTCTGTTACATTTAACTATGAAAATCAAGAAAGAATTTCGTTACCGAATTTTTTTGAAATGTTGTAGTCGCTTTCATGAAAAAGTTGAGACCTAAAACAAGAAATAAAATACGGAACATGACTGCTAAAACAATTTAGTGTATCCATTCAAATTCTGTAGATTATATACAAACCGTTATGCATTCATAAATATTATGTAAAATTATGTAATATTATGTAATAATTATGTAATATTATAAAATATTATGTAACACACCCTATATATATATATATTATATATATATAATTATTATTTAAATATTACATGCCTACAATAACTACTTTTGCTGTATCCATTTTTATCCGATTCTATTCAAAATTGTTCACAAATGTATATATATATATATATATATATATATATATATATATATATATATATATTTTAATAGTTTGTACAAGTTTTTTTTTTCCAAAAGAGAAAAAAATAAACAATAATAAATGGAAACCGTTTAAATTGCGTGTTGATATAATCGTCATATAGGTCTTACGATGTTCCTACTATATCATATTACGTAGAACGTGAAAATATACATCCTTGATATCTAAACGTGTTTTGTACGTACATTACAAAGTAAGGGAGTTATTTCTCCAGAAAAATATATTTAAATTCTTACATTTAAGAAAAAATATCTATTTAATGGCTTGAATTTTAGTTGGCTAGGTTTTCCTGTGCAATTAGTATGTTCATTAGAAAAAATAACGATATTTAGTTTTTATTTAAAATCAGCTTTTCGGAAGTGTCCTCTTCTAACCTATAAAAACTCATTTTTTTAGATTTACGATTTGCAAATATTGATACCTATGTTGAGATCATCAATACATATGATTAATCTCATTCGCTTCCCATAACACCAGGGAATCAACTGTTTATTGAGTTTGATATAATCGTCTCGTTGGTAATATTAAGCAGGTAATTTGTTATTTAAATCACTTTGTTCAAGGTAGTAGTTTAGATCCTTGTGAAAGAGTGCAACAGTATAATGCAGAGTGATTACTCGTGTACTCCTAATATGTTAAACAATGCCAATTGTCCACCAAATGGAAGACGAACTTTACATTTCCACAAGCAACACTTCATCTTCATCTTCATCAGTTTTGTTTATACAACCTCTGTGAAAACATGTTTGGTTTATTGTGGTAATTTGTACGGCTCTTCCATTTTTATTGAATAGTCCACTAGACTCGCTCATTCTAAATGAATAACGGTTTTTGATGCATTTTTATTAGCGGTAGCCCTATTTGACTCTACCTTTTGGTATGTCATCTGTATGTGCTTGTGTTTATTACGTAGTACAACTAAACTCATTTACCAATCGTTACACAATTTGACAATAAGACTTTTTAACTAGTATGAATTAGGTATGTATATTTTATTTTCCTTTTTAAAATAACGACGACTCAACCTGTTGTTGAACAGTTCTAAGGTTTGCGATCGGACTATGAACGCAATCCGTGCTTTAATGATATGAACAAGACATAATGTAGCAGTAAAAATATGAACCTATTCTAAAATTTTTCCAAAAATAAGTTTTACTTGAAAAATGAAGAATTTCACCGAGTAGGCTACTACTTTGGTTATTATTTTCATTTATATAAATTAGAATTTTTTCAAGATTCATAAGGTTATAATATATATATTATTTACACGACCGTTACATTATTTTGTTCCTTGAAATTTAGTCATAAACTTCTTATAACTTTCATGTACTTTGTACTATATTAGATCAATGTGAATTAGAGTAATATATAATACACAGTTGGATCATGTACGCTTCCAAATATTTGGGACAATAACCACCGAGGTCCTCCAGTGGTGGAGGGAACGGTTTTCAGCTAACCATTCATCTTATAGGTTGCAGGAACGATACATTTTTAGTTGTAATATTCAAAAAGCAAAGTGTACTGTTCACAGAACCATTGGTTCTAATCATAGAATTTAAAACAAAGGAATTCTTCCCTACATGCATTTTTAGTGGTAACATTCAAATAGCAAAGTTTACTGTTCACAGAACCATTGGTTCTAATTATAGAATTTAATACAAAGGGATTCTTCGCTCCATACATTTTTAGTGGTAACATTCAAATAGCAAAGTTTACTGTTCACAGAACCATTGGTTCTAATTATAGAATTTAATACAAAGGGATTCTTCGCTCCATACATTTTTAGTGGTAACATTCAAATAGCAAAGTTTACTGTTTATAGACCCATTGGTTCTAATTATAGAATTTAATACAAAGGGATTCTTCCCTACGTGCATTTTTACCTTTACGTGGGATTTGAAGTCATATTTGAATATCTCGCGGGGTATTGTTAATACACTTTGTAGGAACTTTATTTTCTCCCTTTTGTTTTAAACAAGCTGTGAGGCGGCCGTGTAATTCAAGAAGTCAGCTATAGTTTTCAGTAGAAATGAAAGCACTAGGAAGTTGGTGAAATACATGGAATCCAAGTCTTTATAGCCTAATCATGGAAATACAGTCTTTTATAAAAATAGACAAACAGAAAGTATAATGTTCTTCTTTTTTTATTTTTTCCACTAATGTATTATGGGCGTTATTAGAGGACTAGATTTTCAGAAACCAATCTTAGGTAAAACAAACGTGGTTAAAATGTCACCTTCATTACAGTTCAACGTAAGGAATATTAATAGTTGAAACAAGCATTCGGTGCTAGAATTCATCTCTTATAAAGTACTATATTCTATTTTATACCTCACATCGAATTCACATAATAAAAGTTTCTTTTATCTGTATCCAGAAAAAGAAAATTATTATAAATTTATGAAAATATAAAACTAAGATACACTATTTATAATCTTCATTTTAATTATTTTTTAAATATTTTCTGGTGGTGATTTTCAAATGCAAATATAATATCAGTTAATTAAGGTTGAGATAAGAAAATAATTTTTGAAAGGGCAATGTAGGAACAAGGATATTTTCCAACATGTACATTTATTATTTACTAATTATACTATGATTTTTCTTTCAATGTCCGAAAGAATATCGTGCACACAACCTTTCACTTATACGTATACAAAAAACATAAAAATGTTATTAAATATACCAACTATTAACAAACATACACTTTTATTGATTTATATCACGTTTCCAATGCCGCCGTTTTTTTTTCAAGGATTTTTTTTTTTAATTGCTTTTGAACCGTAATTTACTTTGACTTGATATTTTCACTTTAGTTTTTGTTATTATCATTAATATTTCAACTAAAATTTTATCAAAATCAGTGCAGTTAGTATTGAGAGATTCGGATTATGGATTGTAATATGAATTATTTACAATTCTGAAACAAATTGATTTCCCAAAGGTTTTTAAGAAAATACTGGTGTCTCAAAACAAAATTTTTTCAACGTTATTTTATTATTGTTAAGGGGGAACGAAAATATGGTTATATCTGTTCGTGCTCTGTGTGGTCCGATTTAGCCGATTCTACTCGTTTCCAGAAGTGGAGTTCAGTGTTCTGATTCGTCGATAGTGGTCATGATACGACTTCACAATTTTATCGTTAGGGCTAAACCTTAAATAGACATTACAGAATGATTGCACAATCATAGGATAAACATATTTAAAAAAGGAAAAATGTTTATGTACTCGAATACTTTAATAGATGCAGGGTCGAAAAACAAGTTGATCAAGAGAGACCTGATAGGGTGGAGCCAATATCTCTTATGGAATATAACCCAAAACCACGAGAAAAATATGTAGATACAGCAAGGGTTGCTTCGGAATACCACACTCGTTATCACTAGGAGTGGGACTCTGGTGGACGGGTGAACATCTTCGCCACCATATTAGTGACGTTATAATTTTAACAGGTTTACCAACGCTAGAAGATGTTTTATATTCGTATGTCTTCCATATTCCATATTCGGTTCAGGAAGATATAACAACCTATGGATAAAAAATTGGTGTTTAATTTTTGATAAAAAATCCTTTTTGATGCCTGTTGAGTACGAAAAAGTAGTTTTGGAACGATGTCTGCTGCCTGTAATTTGTCTGTATTCTATTATACTCAAAACGAGACAACCGGTTTTAATAAAATTTGTTATAATAGTATATTTTGACCACATCACGAGGCTTTTTAAAATTTTGTTGGTTCAAAGTTTGGGGATAGTATTCATATAGAAACACAAAAATAAATTTGAAAAAAATAAAGTTTTATTAGTTTTTGATAAAATCTTGCCATAATGTTATTTTAAATACTCAAAGAAATTGTATAGGTCCTCATCCGGAGTTCTGAGCTTTAACAATTTTGTTCACATTTTGGTTAAATATCTAAATTAATGTTTCAGAATAATTTTTCAAATCATAAGTAAAATAAAATATAAAATAAAGCTTCAGTATCGTAATAAAAAAATAAAGAAATAGCATCTTGTCCGTCATCATTAAAAATTCTATTTCAATTTTTGGTATTTTTTAAAGGCATAAACCATCCGACATCAGCGCCTTAAAAAAGAAAAAAAGCGGAACATAAAATAAAGATTCCTCCACTCGAATACTCAACTAGGTCAGGGGCGGAAGAGGACAAGAGTTGGTTAAGAGAGATCTGAAATGAAAGTTGAAAGAGAGGAATCTAATCCAAGAATAGCTGAAGGTGAAGATCTAGGTATGGTTTTCGTTATTGCCCTAACCGTAATTACTGTGAAGGAGTCTTGACCTTAGGTCGGATTTTTGGCAGAAGCACAACTTATATATATATATAAGTATTATATATATAATACGATTAAAATAAATAAAAGTTGAAAGGTAAGAACCGAAAGAAGAAATTTAAAAATTGATAGGATTTTTTTTTTCTTGTGTAATTTTCGGAAAGTCGCAGCGAATATTTTGTTTTGTTTTTAAATGGGTGTCCCAGAAAGTAAGTGCAATGGTTTTGTATAGTTTATTATTTATTATAGAATGAGAGTGGGAATCATTACACTTCCTGAAATCTGATCTTGTTCTGTATATTGAAATCAAGAAGAATCAAATTCTACGAATGACCATTAGTTGATAGTCCCAAGCTTATAATAGATGATATATCCAGCAAGAGTTATGACTGTAATTTATTGCACAGATATCTGAGTAATATAAACTTGATCAGATAGGACACATCTCTTCAATCAGAATAAACAATTTATTTGATATCGTACAATTGATTCAATTGATGACAGTCGTTTTGCTTTTATTTATTTCTCCCATATTACTATCTCCCATGTACGTAGCATATAGAATACATTGCTATGAGAAATATAATACGTTTTAATATTGTTATTAATATATTTAATTTTAATTTCGGATAGAGATACACTGACAAAAATAAGTGTTTTTAAAAATTATGTACGTCATTTGTTGTTGATTATATTTATATATTTTGTTATAATTCCTTTGATAACTCAAAATTGAGATTTTTTTCTCCCTAACCGACGTCGAGTTCGTTTCATCCCCCCTTCCCAATTACACATTATGATAATTATATTTTATTACATTGACACATTAGTTTATTAATCTTCGCATTTAACAGAAATTTCATTTTATTTAACTCATTTAGAAGTTTCAGGCGCAAAGGCATACACAATACACTAGGCGGTAACTTCAACACTGATGTTACAATATATTTAGCTAGATAATCAATTAATAAATCTATAATGGCTTTGATAACATCGGAGCAGGTCTGGTAGTGGCAGTTTCAACTTGATCATCTCTTAGCTCCGAGTCAGGGTTACGGTACTTACTTGAGTTTACTCAATAGTACTACTACCCTTGTAGAACTTCGACCTCTCTAATGACTTTGCTTTACTCTCATCTGTCTCCAGATCTCGATCTCTAGTTTTTGAGTTCGATTTTCCTCAAATAACTTTCTACTGCTACTTCTACTGTAATCATACTTTCTTTGGTTTCTAAAAACACTTGTCAGCGTATTCGCAACCTTGCCATCTCTCATTCTCTCCATGTGACATAGCCAGCCATTGCAATCTTCTTTGAATTCTGTAACAGGATCTAAGTTGTCCCTTACATTTAGGGATGAAGAAGAATAAGACAGTTGATAAACAAAGACAAAGAAGAATCTTTGCTTTGAGTCAATTATTGAGATTTCTCAAGTATTTGCAAAAGAAAAGAGATGTGAAAGATGTTCGCTTTGCACACCCTTGAAGATAGTAATAGATCAGAGATATATAAATAATTTTGTTAATGGCTTGGACAGACATCTTAGCAATGAGTTGCTGATTCTTGGCTGATCAGAAATGAAGTTGTGATTGGCCTAATGGTTGAACACAAACAACCTCAAAGATTTCTTCATCTTTTGGAGTTGGTGGGTGATTCGTGCTTCTATAGAACTGGGTAGAATGTAGAGTCATAGTTTCATATTCTTTGTGAATGTGAAGCTTTGACATTGATGAGACTGCAATGTTTAGGTCGGAACTATCCTAGTACAGGTTGTACACCAAGGAAAGGTCATCGAGACCTTTTGTTCTTTACAAAGAGGTCAGGTAAGTTATCAAATCTGTCTGGGGTGTAAGAGGTCTTGTGGTTTACGTACCTGGTTGCAGGTTATCAACCCAGATGTTAATAATACTAGGTCGATTTTAATATATTAAAATAATATGGGTCCATGAACTAATTTATTTGTTTTGTATAGAAAAGTCTTCAATTGGAATTATGAGAACGAATACTTTGGTTTAGATATGAGTATGAGAAACTTAGACTAGTGTGTTTATACAGCGTTTATTTTTGTTATTTTAAATCCTACACGTTGCAATATTTAACCCATTCAGTGAAGATATTTACTATTTAGCACTTATGTGACATCTTCCTGAGGCTCACACATGTCACGTAGGTGTTAACTTCATGTCTTCATTTAATCCATGAAGGAGTTTATCACGTACTGTAATCCAGAACAAGCCTTTTGCTCGATGTTTTAAGATTTACAGAAAAAATAAACCGTACAAAAACATTTACACACACTTTCTTGCAAACAAACTTAAAAACCAAAAAAACTTGTGCTTCGTCAAAAGTATATTTAAATAGAGCCTAAACTTTATTTACTTGTTAAATAAACTCTGGGGCCAGGGATGGATTGTGTATAAGATGACGAATCAGATAATTGATTAATATGAAATAATATGTATACATTTTCACTGTGTCTTAATTTGTTTATATTTTATAAAATTTCTATCTTGTGTATTTGTTGTATTGTATTGTGTATTGTGAGTGGTGGTTGTATATGTATTTAAGGTATGGCAACACAAATGTATAATGCAGCACTGCTACACTACGTATGACATAATTGATGCAAATAAATAGTATAGTATAGTGAACTCACTCTAAATGTAAACGTTGTTTGAATTTGAAACGCAATATAGGTTTGTTTTATTTTTGAAACTTATTCTTGAACAGTTTATTTAATTAAAATTTGCTCACTAATCTTATTTATTTGTTATTAATCTTATCACATTTATCAGAAGTTTGTACGAAATTGGTTTAGTTGATTTTTCAAAATTGGCCATTTCACGCCAGTTTTATGGATGATTATTTGATTTTTACCGATAACTCCCAAGCCGTCATATTTTCTGAGATATGGCGACCAATTCCTTTTTTTCATGTCGATAAAGGCTACAATTTTAGAAAAATCTGATCAAAATTAATTGTTAAAGCCGCACTCATTATAAAGGAGCTCCTGAGAATTAATTTCAATCTAGGCCAAACAATGTATGGATAAGGTTCTTAAAATTTTAATTTCCGTAAATAAATATACAGTACTTAGTTTTCAAGTGAAGGATTTGCGCGCACCGATCTATTAAATATAATGGCGTGACGAGGCATAACGAAGAGTAATAAAAAACAACTAAAACTAAACAATGTAGTATATATATAAGACGTCAAAACTTATCAAAATTGAAAAACTTTTTTAAATTGAATACTTTGTTGATGTGTTTATTTAAATACTTAACAAATTCACAGAATTTTAACAAAATAAATTAAATTATTATGGGTTTTATTTCCTACCAAACCCCTTCGTATTTTTAATGTAACTTGTATGTACAGCAATGAAATAGAGTAAGCTATAAACAGTAATCAGATTGTTCACACTTTCAAATAGAAGCGAAGTAAACTGTTCAGAGAATTATTATTAAAATTCTACTTTTATATTTTAAAACATTTATTCACAAAAAAAAGAGCTGTCACAGGTTGACTATAAAATTAATAATTAATTAATGGTAATATGTTTGATATTGATAATCTGACCATTGATACATTTCTAGTTCTAAGATAAGAATTTAACATTATATTTTTAGTAGAATGCGTGTGATAGGAAACTAGTTTTCTGTGCCCAGCTTGTAAAACTGCAACTAATAAATAAATTAAATGATTTGAAATTTAATTGTTGAAGGCCTTACATTTAGTGACAGAATTTTATTTTCAGGGTCTAAAAATGCATCATGATGCAATTTCATTTTAATTTTTGGAAAATCTGCCTTTCATAATCTTGTTTATATTTGTTGTAATCAGAAATGATTTTCATTAACTTAGTTTAGAGAAATTGTTATTATTATGAGTCACCACTAAACCGATGTCTATAAAATATATTTTTCATTGTTGGCCTTCAGGATTCTAATGTTTACTTGTTGTTTATAGACGAAAACGTTTCGATCATAATCGCATTAAAAAAAAAAGGAAAGAACATAAAATAAACATTCATAGCCGACGAATACTCTAATAGCGTCAGGTTCGGAAAAGTACATAAGTTAGACAACAAAGAACTGATAGCAAAGATGAAGGAGAGGGATCTAACCCAAGATTAGATGAGGAAGATGTAGATCCAGGTCGGGTCCCGATTACTATACCAGTACTCAACTATAGTAAGCCCCTGGGGGTTAAACATTTTGAATTAATAGCGAATTCTTGTTATAGTAAAACTAGCTATTACTGTTTTATCTCGTAGAACCTATGGAATGACTACCGATACGACAATTTTAGTAATTTGAAACCATTTTTATTTCAGTACATATTTTAATCTCAAATACATATAATATAAATAATAAATAAATAGCATAAATATAACATAATATATAATAATAACTCATTGAAAAGTTTATTGACCGTAGTAATGAGAACTCAATTTTTTTTAATTGTCTCTATTCCAGTTTTGTGCCTTATAATTGTGTACTTGACGCTACTCCTGTTAAATCAGACTCTAAATAAATTTAATTAAAAAAAAAAAAATTCCCGCCCCCTTTCCTCCCTATATCGTTGTATTACCGTTGGCCACAAACCCCTCCTCAGGTCTTGTAAGCTCTACTTTATATGGAGTGAAACAGATTACATAATATCAGGAAGAAAGAGAAAATAAATTGTAGATATTTCGGTATTTACTTATTGAAATTGAAAAGTTCATTGTTATTTATTATTAAATAACTTGGAGGGAAAAAATCAGAATTAGCTGTAAAGAAAATAATCGTTAGCTTACCCGATAATAATAATAAATTATTAAAATACAATTATACAAAAATGTAAATGTAAACTACTAATATTCGTTTAATTTTAATGCCAATATTAGGCCTAAAATTTCAATAGGAAAAATAATTGCATGCATGTCACTGTACAAAACTAAACGAAAACAAAAATAAATAAGTTTTTAAAATAAGAGTAATAACTAAGCTGCGCTGGATATACAAAGTGACATTACTGAGCAATCTGTCTAGATTGGAGAAGTGTGAGAAGATAGGCAAGACATGCACAGTTCAGTGTGTAGATGACTGTCTTAAATGTACATAAGTATATATATATAT
The DNA here is from genome assembly GCA_963513935.1 of Aphrophora alni. Taxonomy (NCBI): domain Eukaryota; kingdom Metazoa; phylum Arthropoda; class Insecta; order Hemiptera; family Aphrophoridae; genus Aphrophora; species Aphrophora alni. Next base: position 91,991,395 of record OY740770.1, read on the forward strand.
ATATATATATATATATATATATATATATATATATTATAAATCTGAGATAAAAAGAACTACTGGTGACGAAATTAGCAAAGTCATCGGATTGCTGGTTAGCTTGATCTTATAAAAAGGCAAAATCTAATAAGTGCGAATACGCGAGAGGAAAATTGGTAAAATTTAGCAGTTTCGGCTATTGTTGACTTTTCAAATTTTCTGGATAAACCATTTCAAAAACAACTTTGTCCACGTTTCAAATCTTAGACGTGGACTTTCAATCTTAGACGACTGAAAAAAACATTGGTTAAAAAACACGTTAAAAAACATGTCTTACTTACATTGGTTAAAAAACATGAAAAGAAGATAAAATTAGAAATGTAATTGTTAAAATAAATTTGAACACTTTAAAGAGTTTTAAAATGTCGGCAATAATAAAGAAACAAGTTGCAGGTATGTGTGTTTTATCATGTTAACATTCACTTTGCAATGTGACCTTATAAATTCTGAAAGTGTTTGAGGCCGGCCATTCCATTGCATTCATGGGAAGATCTTAATATCCGATCAAAAACACGTTGTTGGTCTATGCAACACAACACGACCTTTTACTTACAAATTTAGAACAAAGCAATTAAAGTAAATTTATTGTGGTAATAATACAAAATAGGTAGGTTTCTGTAAAGGTTTGGTGAAGTTAGCATCAATTCTTATTAAATATAGAAGTTATCTAACTGCCTCAATCATAAAACAGCCTGTAAGTACCTGTACGTTGACATATACGATGCAAAATTCTTTTTAGCATTCGCTCGACCTCGGCATAATATGTATTATTGAATTTTGAATTTATACAATCATATTCAAGTTATAATTAACCTATATTTGTCTAAAATTCTGACTAGTACAATTATTATGGATTTTTGTTTTTTTAAAATTTTAATGTTATATTTTTAACAATTTTATTTTGAGTAATAATTCTCTTATTTTATTATTTATAAAAAAACATGATTTTGGCATGATTTGGTGATTAATTTCGGTGGAAAGTTATGTTAGTAAAAACATTATCCTCATAAATGTTATTGTATATTTGAAAATATATCACCATTTTAAAATTGACTAACCGATTTTTTAGTTAAAGTAAAACCAAGCTGGCAAAAAAAATCAACTAAAATAGTATATACAAATTATCGTGTTATTTATGTGTTTTAAGTAACGCCCAAATGATAGCAATTTTAGTTAGATTTTTCTCAAATTTGGTAGGGTTTGTTTTAAAAACCAGTGGAAAAATTAGTTGAGAATAAATTAATTTCTACATAGGTACCTATTTTCAAAACGTACAACGTTCATATAAGCTGATATTGTGCAATTGTGCAGCTTTAAAATCTGCTTAAAATGCTCAACGTGTTTCCTAAAAAAAAAAAAAAAAAAAAAAAAAAGAACAACAAAACTAAGAGATAAAACGTAACATTATTATAAACACAACCTCAAAATTAGTTTTAAAAAAAACTGCAATAATATCATAGTAATCGAAATTTTAATTTAAGTTTGGTTATATATAGTATTTAATTAGTTTATAATATTTGATAAAATGATAGAAAAAACTGTCGTAAATTTTAAATAATATGTACACAGTTTGAAATGGTTCTCCTGCGACACTTAAAGGAAACTGTAATAGCTTTTTTTAACTCACAATATTACCGAGTTCGGTAATCGAATAGAAACACATAAAAATATAAAATAAATTTCGCGTACTATCGAGGCAGCATAACGGTTGTATGCTCGATATTATATAAAAAAAAAGCATGAAATAAATGTATTCGACAGTAAATTGAGGGTAACACAAACTAAAAATGTTTCAATTCTTGTTTCCTTAAACCTTAATTTAAAGACCGTATTTTTCAAACAATAAAATCCGATCAAACCAATTACAAATATTTCTAATTTTTATTTTTAAGAATTTTGTACATAGATATAACATATTAACTTGAAAACATGTTCCTGAAACTTTAATACTGTTCGTTGACCCGGAATAAAGTCTTGGAAATGAGAACTACAATAATATTTCTAATATAGAAACTACCAACAAATTATCCATATGTGGCTTGAACCTCCAAATATAACGTAATTTGAAGCTATGAGGTGGTGAAGCAATAAAACAAAAAATACCGAACACAATTAATTAAATGGCGATAAACATAATATAAAAAAGAAAACTTGTATTTAATGTTTTGCTAATTCAAATCCCGACACAACAGTCAGAGTACAGATGGATGTCTAAACGGGATTCACAGACGAGTTAACACAGATGCTGGTTCGTAGAGGATTATTCACAACCAATATTCAGTACATCATTTATCTTACAAGAAACCTATAACTATAGACTTTCGTTCTTCATAAATGTAGTTATATTCTTCAATAAAATTATCAGGTTTAATGGTTTTTATTACATTTTGAACCTAGAACAAGCGATTATAATCGCCTTACAGTTAAATCAATACAAAACATTATTGGGGGAGTCCATTTTTTGTTCTATCATAATTAAATGGTTTACCTAGGGTTAGTAACATAAATTTATTTAGAAGACACACTTGATAAATAGAACCCAATTCTAACACTTATAAAGATTAATTTTACCTCACAACCTATCTCCAAATATTATAAGGAAACAATTTGTACACAGTCCTTCCAAACACTTTAATAAACAGTCTAGACCACATCGATAAAATCACGTAGCACAAAAGTTACAAACTAGTCTCATTCGACATTGTGAACCTTTATGCAAATATTCCTGTCCAACAAACTATAGAAATCCTTTACGAAATCGTCATTGAATATTCCAATCTTGTCGATAAAGCCAAACAAATTAATTCCCATTCTTAAAAAATACTAATTACTACTACTTTAACGATGATTGTTTTACAAAAAATTACGGACTAACTATGGGGTCTTATTACCCAGCAACTTGTCTGTATTATTTTTAAACCACATCAAAAGTACACACCTATTACCCATTTGCAGCTTCAAACCAATACAATAACTAATAATATTTTATTACAAGTATGAACATGAAGCAATTACCTCTTCAACGGCAACAATAGGCAATTAAAACTTTTAAATAATTAATTGTATTAAAAACATGCACTCTACCCTGATATTTACCTAGCAATTGTAGAGCAATGACCTAACTCTCACAAAAAATCAGAACGAACTCAACTTTAAAATATTTAGAAAACCCACCAAGTGATACGCGCGACTACTCTCCACCTACTGGAACAAATATTAGCAGCCTATAGTTGTTCTATACACAGACTCTAAACCGCTCCCATGAAGCTGAAAACATCGCTACAACCAACATTAGGCCTAATATTGTCATTAAAATTAAACGAATATTAGTAGTTTACATTTACATTTTTGTATAATTGTATTTTAATAATTTATTATTATTATCGGGTAAGCTAACGATTATTTTCTTTACAGCTAATTCTGATTTTTTCCCTCCAAGTTATTTAATAATAAATAACAATGAACTTTTCAATTTCAATAAGTAAATACCGAAATATCTACAATTTATTTTCTCTTTCTTCCTGATATTATGTAATCTGTTTCACTCCATATAAAGTAGAGCTTACAAGACCTGAGGAGGGGTTTGTGGCCAACGGTAATACAACGATATAGGGAGGAAAGGGGGCGGGAATTTTTTTTTTTTTAATTAAATTTATTTAGAGTCTGATTTAACAGGAGTAGCGTCAAGTACACAATTATAAGGCACAAAACTGGAATAGAGACAATTAAAAAAAATTGAGTTCTCATTACTACGGTCAATAAACTTTTCAATGAGTTATTATTATATATTATGTTATATTTATGCTATTTATTTATTATTTATATTATATGTATTTGAGATTAAAATATGTACTGAAATAAAAATGGTTTCAAATTACTAAAATTGTCGTATCGGTAGTCATTCCATAGGTTCTACGAGATAAACAGTAATAGCTAGTTTTACTATAACAAGAATTCGCTATTAATTCAAAATGTTTAACCCCCAGGGGCTTACTATAGTTGAGTACTGGTATAGTAATCGGGACCCGACCTGGATCTACATCTTCCTTATCTAATCTTGGGTTAGATCCCTCTCCTTCATCTTCCCTATCAGTTTTTTGTTGCCTAACTTATGTACTTTTCCGAACCTGACGCTATTAGAGTATTCGTCGGCTATGAATGTTTATTTTATGTTCTTTCCTTTTTTTTTAATGCGATTATGATCGAAACGTTTTCGTCTATAAATATATATAATGCAGAAGATGATTTTATACGCTTAGGGCTTTTTGGGGGGGGGAGGGGGTATTTTCACCGACTTTACGAATGTGTATTTGTCAATTTTAACCCTGGCCATTGGAATTGACATGTAAAGTACTGCAATGTTGAACAAACATAAGCATTAAACGATTAAAAGTTATAACTTGGCTTGGAACTAGTCTCACCCACTTTCCGCAAAATAAAAATATCCACAAAACTATTTAGGATGTGTTTCAGCCAACTTTCTGCTTTGTAGTACTTACAGTTTTATTTCGTTTAATGTTACTGTTCATCTATGGACAGAGATAAAGTTATCACCCTATAGCCTATATTATACAAAATAGTGTTTTTTGGATTTGTATGAATCTTGAGATATAAAGTTAATTTCCGTTTAATTTTTACGAAGATACCATTCAAATCAATAGAAATTAGTTTAATTTTAGTTCAATTGTCGTTTAAAATTGTTTCTAATTATGTCAATCAATTTTTTTTTTTTGTATTGGACGATAATCCTGCTAACAAATGATTCAATCTAACCACAATAGCCGTGTCGTCATATTCTTCAAATGTATATTGTAGTTTTACTGCACGTGTTCAAGTGGAATTAATTTTAATTTGAAATGTTTATAACATTGACCACTTATGTTAAAAATTAACTTGTCTAAATTAAATCGTACATCTAGTGCAAATATCGTTAAATTAAAATTCTGTCAACTTTACAATTTAATTGGTAATATTTAAGCATATGTCATTGCCATTTTATTTTTGGTGAGGTTAAGAGGGGTTACTAAAACAGAAAATAAATCACAACACTTAACTGCGTTTAACATTTTAGGTTTTAAGTTTTGGAGACTAGCGTGTCTAAAATTACTGCTGTAAATAATTTGGTTTTAGATAACCAAAATATTGCACGGAAACGTATTATCACAAATTAAACAACACTTAGGCTTATGAAACAAACACGAATTAATAACTTATAACATAGTTCATGAAGTCACCAATGTAGGCCTAAACTCGGCACCTGTACAATACTTAATGTTGTCTTTTATATATGTATTGAATTTATCATGCTTGTTGTGTGTGTTTTTTTTATTTGGTGCATATAATGTGGCTTACGTCCAAATTCTACTGATGATGCCAGAATGTGGAAATGTGTTTAAGAGAACAAAATTGAAAAAACAGAGCTGTCGGATCTTTGTTAAGGTCTATATGTGGATATTATAATTAAAATTAAGTAATCAGGAAAGATTTCATATTTCGATGGCTAGTTGTAAGTTATAAAAATTATATTTTTTAGAAACAGGCCAGAATAATTTTTAAATAACCTCTATTTTGTTAAATCTAAATGATTTAATTCAGTTTGCAGGGCAGTGCTAATCTCGTTTTCATAATTTTATAAGTTCAGTAATCGAGAGAGGGGGAGGGATTTTCCTAAGTGGAAAAATTACATTATTTTCCTACTTTTTCGCACTTTCCATTCCGTAATTTTATTTAAATTAACTACTTCATTAGTCGAAGTGGTTGTTAGGTATTACATATATTAATTTATCTCAACATTTTTTATCTCTATTTACATTCTTTAAATATAGTATGTACTCTTGCCGCATTAACTTCTCACACTATTATCATATATATTACCAAAACTCATTTAAGCGAAATGAGAATGTTTAAATTTTGATTGATTTCATGTGTTTTACGCGTTTATTTCATATTATCGTTGAAACCATCTTTGTAACAAATTAACCGTCAGCCCCACACTATGAAATGTGGAGTTCCATTATTTTAATATTTATAAAAACATAATAACACTTACAACAAGACAAATAAATATAAAATAAAATATAATTAATAATATGTTTGAATTTTGATTCACTTACTTAAAAGTATTTAAAATTTGAACATTTGATCTAAAATGCATAAATTTATGATTTTAATTAAACTCATTCAAGAAATACATATTTAATTTTAATTTTGTATTTATTTTATTTTATTAGATCTATACAGGGTTACCATAAAATAATGGTGGGGTTTTGAACATTATTTAAATGAAAACAGAATTACTTACAGCTGGTGTTTATTTATCTAAATCGTTATCTGAAACAGTTTTTTTTTACATAATTAATAAATTTCGATATGTGCGCCAATTAGTCTCTCCGCAAATGACCAATCAATAATCAAGTTTTGTCCAAAAGTTAGGTAATATATGTCTTTGTTAATGGTTGTCATTGCTTCATTAATCCTGTTCCTTAAGTGATTTATGTCATGAATTTTTTCTCGATAAACATCGTTTTTGATATATCCCCAAGAAGAAATCGTAAGGTGTCAAGTTTGGACTCCTTGGATGCCAGAGTACAGTCTTTTTGGTAAAACTTTGTGGATTGTTGTTTTTTGAATACCTAGGTTTCGTCGAGGTATTGACTTCTTAGGACTTCTGATTGCAGATTGTCTAATGAGTTCAACTTTTTCGCCTGATACATTTGGCCTTCCAGATAATTTCTGCTTTTGAACTGATCCCGTTTCTTGGAATTGTTTGAACCAACGTCGTATGTTATTTTCATGTGGTGGATCTTCTCTGTATTCGCGGCGAAATGCACGTTGCAATGAAATTACAGACTCGAATTCAGCCAGCAATAAAACACACTTTGCTTTTTATTTATTAGAGAACTTAATAACACACTGCAGATAACACAAAACGTACTACCACAACAATCCAAGAACTAATTTTGAGGTTACAACAGCTGTTAAACAAAAGTTTGGTTATAGACTATCAGCGATACCAATACAACACAACAAAATTTCTCTACTGTCATCGTATGAATTATTGAAACACCACCATTCTTTTATGATAACTCTGTATTTCATATATGTAAAACGATGTTTATTGATGTTTTATTGAGAATTTTTGAACAAAGATTTTGCAACCTTTGTTTATTTGTTTACATACACAGTTTTGTCATGCGTGTGTAAACTTAACATTTCGCTTTGTTTTAATTATATTATTTAGGTATTTACTCGTAACTATCTTCAGGCGGTGGTATTGATAAAATGCCTAGATACCCTATCCATGATTTTGTCAAGGACATTACTGAAGAGAGTTGAACGTTATGTATCCGCATGAAGAGTGAGATTAAAAGTCTGGTCGGAAGTGAGTCCATTTAATAATACCGTCGCGAGAGATCATTCCTGAACCCAGGTTAAGGTGTTGAAGTGCAAGATGAAGTATAGGAGTTATATTATAAATGCCTAGTTAGCTAGTTCTATGTTCTTGTTGCTACATGCAAGATCGTTTTTTTCCGAAACTGAAATAAGCTTGCAAAAGTTCCATTCTGTATGCAACTGCGTATGCCCAGCTGTGTCTTCAACATAAAAATATTACTCTTAATGAAGCATGCGACATTTTCTTCTGATGTCTAGAAATACATACTGAAATGCATGCCTCTTGCAACTCTATTTTGCCTGCAGCTTCTGAAACAGAACTGATATGCAGATATGTTAGTAATTTGTACAAATATATTAAATCAAAGCTCAGAGAGGACATTGGACTTGTATTAGAGAGAATGGCCAACTGTATTTGATTAAAATTGTGTCGTACCTCCAAAGAGAAAACAACAGATGTAGAGTGTGCAGATGAGAAATGAGTAGACCCCTTGTAGAGACAATCAGAATTATGTTGCTTATGTTGTTCAATGAACAGTATATCTAAATCTTTATGTAAGGGGTTAAGCTTTGTGCACCTTCATGTTTTTAGTAGAACAGTTGTAGTCTGCGGATGTTAGTGACCCCTGTGTGTCCTCCAGACGAGTAAAGCATATATATTGATAATTTTAAGTAGTATAACTAGATTTTTGTAGCTGTTTTCAATGGAAGAGAGCCTGTCGTATGAGGAATAAATATAGTTTTGTCGTTTCATGTATGTAGTAGTTTAGTAGTTTCTTTTTAGGATGTAGGATAATCGAGAAAGCCACAATAAATCCTACAATATTGCTAAAGTAGATTTACACATTTTGTTTACTTCCTACAATAATAGCACAATTTTCATGCCATTAGATATCCTAAATTTACTATATCCTAGCCCCTTGTTTACTATATTATGAAAAACACTTATTAACTTGGATAACATTGATTATAATTTAGACTTTTACGCGTATTTCTCTACAATCCTAACATAGAGTTCCTCTTAAAGAAATTACTAATTTTGATTTGAACTCTCGTGAAGTTACATCATAAAAGTTTATTTTACTTATCTACGCTATTCTTGAATCTTTACTCGACACGCTATTATTTCTTTGTGTTTATGCAGCGGTCTCATGGGATATTGTTAAACCAAACTGTTATTGTTGTTATTAACACGCGACAGTTAAATGTCTTTATTTTGTTTCCCTCCTACCAAAACTTGCCAAACAATTAAGATAATGTCATCAACTAATGTACAATCTAGGTATTTCTTCAAATCTGTGTAATTCAAATTTAATAATTGTTCCTTATTTGTTTATTGTAATGAATGAAAAATATTTAACATCGGTACTTAAAATTTACTTTAATGTTATCTCCAAATTTAATATCGATTCTCTGAGATGTTCAATTTTGAATATTAGGCCTTCAGAATTTCGAAAAATAACATTAATTCTGGTTTTCATGGATTGTAAATTATGTATTTCTCCTGTTGAAATACGTAAGGATGCTCAACTTCCGCAGTATTGGTTGTATCAGGGGTGATCCTAATCGACCAAATTGCATATGAGAAGCAAGATATCTTTCAAAAGAAAACTGAGGTATTAGGTATACAATCGAAAGCGGAAGCAAACGGAATTTACCATGTTGTTTGGCAAGAATGAAGACACCAGAGGAAGGATGGACTACCAGCTGATAAGATATCTCGCCAAATGGATGAATCGAGAGTTCATTGAGATAAACTATCTATAGCATCTTCATGTGTATTTTCGTTCCTAACTCTATATGGTGGAGAAAATAAAGATCCCGGCATGCATATACGAACAGTCGACTCATATCGATGTAAGACTGTTAATGTGACAGGTGGAAGATGAGGCGTACACTCGAGATGGAGTTAGGACAGATAATGCCTGCATTTATAAATTAACTGATAACAAGTAGATTTAATGACACAGCATTAAGCCAACTATTTAAAGCCACTCGATCACAAATGGAGATTATGATGCGGGTCTTTAGGGGGTGTTTAAACATCGCCTCTAAGTTTCTTAAATTAGTTCAGGAGTTACCGCGTAGTATTTTAATCACACCCCTTTTTGAGTTTTCCTAAAATTATAACATTGTAAATATTTGTCGAAATATTTATATTTTTAATGTCACTTTTGATTCGAAAACATATATAAGGTAATTTTATTGTGACAATTTTAGCCTAACCACAGGATCCATTCTTTTATTGCTGCATTAGATCTAAATGTATTAATTCTGTATTAATAATACTTTCCCATAATTAAAGGACTACACCTAGATGCTACGCTCACACAAACGATTCGTAATACCCTGGTAGTATTCCTTGACTTTTAGTTAGGATGAGCTATTCCATGATTGGTAGTCGTAATTCGGAGGGCGCTCAGTTAGCGACATATGTTTTGTTGAAATATGTCGCACACAACTTATGATGTGTCAAATGTCTGACGTCTCTCTGGATGTCAGTTTGATAGTAGTTTTGCAGATGTTTAAATGCTTGCAGTCTTGAGAAATCGTGTATTGATAAATTTCCAAACATTGAATATGTTCGATATTATTTCTAAAAAAATAATAATTAGTCTCAGGTTGACTAATTAATTTAATAAATTACTCTCATTTGTGAGGTTAGCTTCGCAAGAAGAATCTCACACTATAATACTCAATTAATAGATTCACATTGTTAATAGTAAGTATCTATTAAACGAACAGTTCCATATTTTACTTTAAAACTACTTCCTATGAATATATATATATATATATATATATATATATATATATATATATATATATATATAAACAAAATTATGGAATGGCTATTCACTCGTTCATACTTTGGCTGTATTAAACATTGTCTCCTATATTTCCAAACTATATACTATTGTGTTGAAAAAAGTCATAGACCTAATTATTCAATCATTTTTAATTATCAATTTAAGTTT